>JAQPPZ010001906.1:0-1200000 GCA_028583015.1 Wollemia nobilis
GAGGTGATGTCCATTCACTACCAACTTTCTTCGTGACCCATCAATAGGGGATAGACGAGCTGCTCCGTTGTTAAATACCTCCTCAATCTAGTAAGGTCCCAACCATCTAGTTATCAGTTTTCTAGGGAAGTCTTCATATTGAGAATCAAACAATAAAGCCCAATATCCTTGTTGAAGTTTCCTCTGCTAAATGTGACTATCATGCCATAGCTTCCTGTGCTCCTGAATTACCTCAGTTTGGTGCAGAGCATCCAATCTAAGTTCATCCAATGCATTCAACTGAGGAATCCGTCTACATTTTGTGCTGCGACAATTCAATTCCAATTTCGATCTTGGTCAGCAATGTTAGTAGCTCAAATTCAATAGGTAAGAGAGGCTTTTTACCAAAGACTAGTTCATAAGGTGTGAATCCGGTAGTGGACTTCCAAGTAGTATTGTAGGTCCAAACTGCTTCAAGTAATTTATCTAGCCAATTCCTCCTATGAAAAGCTACTATTTTTGTCAATATGCGTTCTAGTTCCTGTTTGTTACTTCAACTTCGGCCATTTGCTTATGGGTGGTAAGGTGATGATTTCCTATGTTTGATTTCATACAATTACATAAATGCTTTTATGACTCGGATGCAAATTGGGGTCCTTGGTCGGTGGTGATAGACCGTGGAGCTCCAAATCTCTAAAAATCTGAGTATACAAGAAATCGGTGACCTTCTCTTCACGAGCATGTTTGAAGTCGACCTCTACTCACTTTGTCGGGTAATCAGTGCACACCTAGAATATGCATCTTTCCTTGAGAAGGTGGATCAATAGGTCCTACAAAATCAAGCCCCCACCTCTCAAATGGTTCTAAAACCAATTGAGGTTTGTGAGTGGCATCTCATTTGTATGAGTGGGTTTCCCCATTCTTTGGCATGCATCACAATGCCACGATGTAATTTTTCACATCCTGTGAAGAGATGGCCAATAATATCCTATCCCTAAGATTTTCCTAACCGTGCTTTTTTACGCAATAGTGTCCACCCGAGGGTTCATCATGACAAGCTCTAAGGATATCATACACTTCATCCTTGCGGATGCACCTACATAACACATGGTCGGGGCTGCACTTAAAAGCATACCCTTAATCCATTCAAAAGAAGAACTTTGTTTGATCAATTGTTTTTTCTATTTTTGAAGTGAAATGTGGAGGAACTTTCCCTGTGACCAAATAATTGGCTATATCTGCAAACCAAGGTGATTGGATTGATATAGCAAATAGTTTTTCATCAGGAAAAGTATCATCAACTAATTCCCCTTCATCTGTGTTCGACAACCTGGACAAGAAATCTGCTACAACATTAGCTTTTCCTGGTTTGTTGATTATAGTGATATCAAATTCTTGTAGTAACAGCAACCAACGAATAATTCTTGCACTTACCATAGGTTTATTCATCAAATACTTAATGGCTATATGATATGTGTGAATAAATATTTGATAACCTATGATATAATGCCTAAATTTGTTGATGGCATAAATTACTTTTGCTAGGAATTCCTTCTGGGTTGTATAATTTTTTGGCTCTCGTCAAGTTCTTGCTAATGTTTTAGATGGTATAATGTTCACCATTATCAATTTTTCCTAATTTTGCTCCAATTCTTGTATTGGAGGCATCGATCTGTATGTGAAAAGGTAATGTCCAATTAGGTCCTTTGAGCACATGTGGAGTTATCAATTTCTCTTCGAGCTTCAAATGATTCCACGACACTTTAGATCTAGGAGAATTTAGAATCTTTAGTCAATAGGGCAAACATAGGACTGGCTATTGTACTAAAGTTGGGAATAAACTTGCGGTAAAAACCAATGTGTCCTAGGAAGCTTCGACATTAGTCACGAGTTTTAGGAGGAAGGAGATTCTTGATAATTTCAACCTTCTTTGGATCAACTTGTATCCCTTCAGGAGAGATGTGATGACCAAGAACTATCCCTTCCTTTATCATCATGAAGCATTTATCTAGATTTAAGGATAAGTGGTATGTTTCACAGCGAGTTAAGACTTTATCAAGATTTTCCAATATAAAATCAAAAGTTTGTCCACATAATGTGAAATCATCCATGTATATTTCAACGCTTTTGGTGGTCAGATAAGCAAAACTTGCTAGAACTGCTCCCGAAAAGTTGTTTGGGGCATTATACAAACCAAAAGGTAAAACCCTATAGGCAAATGTTCCCCATGGACATGTAAAAGTTGTCTTTTCTTGATCTTCAAGTGCAATCTAAATTTTATTATATCCACTAAATCCATCAAGAAAAAAAAAGTATCTTTTTCCAGCAAGAGTATCTAACACCTAATCTATGAAAGGTAATGGAAAATGGTCTTTGTATGTCACCAATTCTCTATAGTCTACACATACTCTCATTTTTCCATTTTTCTTTGGAACTATTACCAATGGAGAAACCCATTGGCTATCAAAAATTGGGTAAATGAATCCTACTTCCAGGAGTTTTTCAATTTCTTCTTTCACAATATCTCTTAAGGCAGGATTCAATATTCTTTGAGGTTGTCTGACTGGCTTGACTTCTTCGGTATAGATTCTGTGGATACATATATCAAGATGAACTCTTGACATATCTTTGTAGTTCCAAGCAAAAGCATGAACATACTTCTGCAAGACAACCATCAATTTTTCTTTCTCTTCCCTAGTAAGCTGGCTATAGATGTTCAAAAATTTGCCTGACTGGACTTCTATTTGTTTTGTATTTAGAAGGACTAAATTCACTCCTTCATACCTAGTGATTAAGGGATTAAGAGGACATTGTTGAGATGGGAGAAAAGAAGCAGTTTCTATTTTATTGCTGCTTGAGGGAAGCATATCTTGTATGGAACAGTGAGAAGGAAAAATCATATGA
This sequence comes from Wollemia nobilis, assembly GCA_028583015.1. Taxonomy (NCBI): domain Eukaryota; kingdom Viridiplantae; phylum Streptophyta; class Pinopsida; order Araucariales; family Araucariaceae; genus Wollemia; species Wollemia nobilis. The sequence goes on from JAQPPZ010001906.1 coordinate 2,884, forward strand.
TGGTGCCATCCATGTGGTAGTGAAACAGAGTTTCCCTGTGATTGCATAGATGGTTCATCTTCAAATTTTTGATTCTCCTCATTACTTAACTGTTGGATATTTGTTGTTTCCCCTTCTAAACCTTGTTCATGCAGAACATTCATTAGGATTGTTTCATTTTCTAAATTTTCTGTCACTGAGGTCTTCTATGTGTTCTCTTACTACTAAGGTAGCTAGTGTAGAAATGACCTCTTCTGGTTCTTCCTCTGAATCAAAAAACCATAACTGACCTAAAAATTTGTTGGATGGTTTTGTGCAGGAGGATATAAAGAAATTTGTTTCGGATCAATACCATTTGAAATAGTCATATTTCTAAATTTGCAGATCTATGAAGGTCCTTCGCAATTGCAAGCCAAGGTCTTCTCAAAATAATGGGATATCCATGTGCTAAATTTCTTGGCTGTAAAACCGAAGGAAAATCTGGGGAATTCCAAAGAAGAAACTTCTATAGGGACATCTTAAATGATTCCTTCAGTTTTTGCAACTCGACATCTTCAATGATTCCTTCGGGTTTTGCAATCGACCTATCGACCATTTCTAAAACTGTAAATGTGAGGCTGATATGTTTGAGCTGTAATTGTTCCATTGTATCCTTGGTCATGACATTTATTGCAGCTCCTAGATCCACTAAAACATTTGATATTGGTACTGAACCTATGGTGACCGTGATAACTGGGCTTCCTGGATCCCTATACTTTGGAGGCACTAGTTTTCCAGATAAGAGATCAGCTATCTTCCCTTCAACCTGCACAGTCTTGGGAAATGCTTTCTTCTTCCTTCCTGCTCTTTTAATGCACAAATTTTGGATAGTACTGTTAATCTCTGGTATTTCCTTAATAGCTTGCAATAATGGTAATGATATAGTCAACTTTGTGAGTTCTTTGACCAATTCTAACTCAAAATTTTTTGGTATTGCATTAAGTCTTTCAGGATATGGAATTATCCTTGGTAATTATTCTGCTTGTGTCTCTTTCTATATTGTTGGTTGGATTCTCTCTCGGTTCCAATTCTTGTTTCTATTATTGGTTGGATTATCTCTGTTCCGATGATTCTTGCTCTTCATTTTCTTTGATTTCAATTAAAACTGGTTTAGGTACAACTTTCCCCGAACGAAGTTGGATGTTACTACAATCAAGAACATTAATTTCAACATTTTCTTTAGCTTCAACCACATAGATAGGAGGTGTCTGTGTCACACTATTTAGATTAGTGACTGGTTGATCTGGCAATTGAGGTTGTTTCACTTGCTATGTTTATTGTTATTTTTCTTGAAAATTTTGATTAGATGCGGGGCAACAAATGCCGAGTTTGACCTTGATTCCTTTGTCGCCTTGGATAGGACTGGTATTCTTGATTCCACTATGGTTAGTTTTGCATCCAATGTGGATTAGTCCGATTTTGATTCCAGAGTTGGATTGTTTTGATTCCAAGATGGGTTGTTTTGATTCCATGAGGGGTTGTTTTGATTCTCGATTCAGTGTCAGGTTACTCCAATTTGCTTATGGCCATTCTTGGGAATTTTTCCATTGAGGATAATTCCAAGGACGTTGGGGTGGTTCCGATTGTCCCCAAGGCATAGTACCGGGATTATGCTCCCAATTTGTAGGAAAATGAGGGAGATTTTGATATTGAAAAAAATTTCCCCCTTGTTTTGGTCTAATATAGTTGAGTTCCTTAGTCTGGTTTTCTAACACAGTTTTGAGTTGTGGTAGCAGGTCACATTGATCAGTTGAATGCATTTTGAACGGATACTACAAATGGCTGAGATAGATGTTTTATTCAAAGGACATTCCTACAAAGCATGTTTATTTCTACATCTTGGGCAATAAATTGCCAAAGGTTCTATGTTTTTTGCTTTTGCGGACATTTTCCCCCAAAGTAATGTTTAGGTGCACTAGGATATTAGTTTTGAAATTTGCAAGTTCCTCTATCGGGTCCTTCACATCGATTGCCATTTGTGTGGCTTTTTTTCTTCTCTACTTAGTGCGAGAGTAATTCCCGTAGAGATCCATAATTTTCTCATTACGGAGAGTGGTTACATCCCCTTTTCCCATTAAATCCGGAACTTCTCTCGGATTCATCTTGCAATCCTCTCAAAAAGATGGTTTTACATAATTCTCGGTTCTACAAGTCCACATCTCCTTTGAACAAATGAGAACCTATCAAGATAATCTTCCAAGGTCTCATCATCTTCCTGCTTGATTCTAAATAACTCATCTTTTCTATTCCTTACACGGCAATATTCCTGATATTTATCTAAAAATACAGTCTCCATTTGATCCCAGGTTCTTATGGAATTTGGCTCTAAGCTCATGAACCCGTGCAATGCTGAATCTTTGAGAGTTGAGGGAAAAACCTTTAAGTTTTTTATTGTCATTTATATAATCATAGGTCTAACACACTACCTTAAATTTAAACAAAAAATGGTTAGGATCTTCAGATACAACACCTCGGAAGGTTGGAAGTACTGAAGGTGAAATGGTCTTCATGGGAGAGTTTTGTGTTGGATTCGGACGAATAGGATATTCAAATTTTATGGAAGGTTGGAGTATATCCTAATCATCTCCTTCATTATGAACATAGCCATGTTGGCCATCTATATTGCCTCCTGCCATAGTTTTATGTTTGTTGGGAGAAGTTAAAGCTTCCCAAATTGTTCTCTCAAGAGGTCCAAGCCTCTCTATTGATGATGAGTCTGATGAATTGACTTTCTTAGAATATTCTAATGATGATAAAATTGGTGATTTTCTTATCTCAGAATGTTCTAGTGATGGTGAGACTGGTGATTTTTCTATCAATATTTCTGGTAATTCAAAAACAGGTGATTCACCCCTTAAGCGTGAAGATATCCTTAATGGAACAAGCCAGGGATCCTTTGGGGTAGTTCTACCTTTTTCATCCCTAGACTTATTCATTCATGTTTACTCCTAAATGACATAAATTATGTCAATAGTTGTTATCTTCCTCAATTTGCTATATTGATTTTAATACGAATGTTCCACGATTTAGTCCGATTACAAGCTATTGGACTGTTTGTTTTCTTCTGACAACACTATTCCCTGGCAACGGTGCCAAAATGATGCGTAGTCATTATACCATCATTAATTCTCAATGAATCTATCAATCCAGGGCAGTTGTACAAGGCTATCTATGGAAGAAGAAGTGAAATAGCTATAACTTAGGTCAATTTAGAGCAACAGGTCTTATTGGTGGAACTAGTTGTGTGGGGGTTTTTAGAAAATTCCTATCTCTAAATTGCATGAATTAAATTTTAATCTAAGTTGCATAATTGGAAACTAATCATTAACTGCATAAATGAAGTCCTAATTACAATTGCAAAATGAGACCTAATTATATTGCAAAAATAACAGAATTGAAATTATGATCCTAATTGCAGAAAATAAATCTAATTACTTTTGCAGTAATGAAAGTCTAGATCTAATGTGGAAATAAAAATTCTCAACGCTCTATAACAGAAGGTTGTCAATCTTACATGCGAGGATTTGACAACAAAACATAAAATGCAAGAAATTGCTGAAAAATAGTAAATTCTGGAAATAACAGTCTGAAATAAAGTGGAAGCTTTGCTGAAAGTAATATTGCAACTAAAACATTAAGCACAAGGTTAATCTAAGCATAAATAAACTAAGACTGTAAATATTGTTAACTATTTACAAGCAATTGAAATAACAAGTTCTACAACTCATTCTCTACTAAGAAAATCGGAATAAAAACCTCGCTTGTTAGTCCTCCTCCTAGGTCCGGAAGTGGCCGACCTCCTTGTCCGAGGAAGAAGGTGTGAGTCTCTCTCTATTTCTAAATCTTAATCACACTCATTTACAAGCAATAGGAAATAGAATTATTGCACTTTATTGATTAAAAGACATGATTATAATAATTCTACTAAAAAACTCGTTACAAGACCAGTAACAATCAATTTCTATCTATTTTTTTCTTCTTCCTTACTTTCTACTTCCTCTGCCTCTATATCCTATATGCTACTTACTTGGCTCAACCTAAACGAGAGCAATATTTATAGCTATCCTATGATCCGATTACAAACAAAGAATATCTCAAAATATCTAATCCTACAATGCTTCAACAAATTTTGGTTTTATCCTAGAAGAGGACTAAAACTTGATCTTTTCCTTAATGATGATTTTGGTCAGCAATGACAACAAAGACAAGATGGAAAATATTTCCATTTACCTTTTCCAACCTTTATTTTCCTTTTTTCGGCTTCAAAAATCGGTTAATAGTCAAAAATCGTACTCTGTTTTCATTTCGAAGATAAGTGGCTTCATTCCGAAGACAATGCAATTCTCATTTCGAAGATCGCTCATTTCGAAGATACTGCATTCTCATTTCGAAGATCGCTCATTTCGAAGATACTGCATGCTTCATTTCGAAGATCCGCTCATTCTGAAGATACTGCATTCTTTATTTCGAAGATCCGCTCATTTCGAAGACGTTATGTTCTCTTATTTCGAAGATATCTGTTCATTCTGAAGATACTTCGGAATGAACAAATGTATGCTTTTCCAATGATTTCTTCTGCATCTCTCAGGTGGGTTGTCTCTTAAGATCAAATTCCAATGGTCTTCATCCCTTTCCTCATGTGAATTCCATGCCTTGCTATTTATGGACAGCTAGCTAGAATTTATATTGGAAAGACCAGTTTTTGCTGCATAGCAACAGTTTGCTTGCACTGTTGCCAGATTTAGGTGAAACAAATGCTTGACAAATCAAAACATGATTAGTGAAATGCTGCTATTATTCTAAGCATATCCCATTTTAGTAAATCATAGCAAAAAAAAACACAAAACTATGCAAAAAAGTGTAAAATCAGCATATAATATTTCAAATACATTGGTCATGCAAAATGGTTAATATACAGCATATTGAATCAACTTAACTAACATATCAGGTAAAACATAAGAGTTTATAGGCATTTTTAGTGTTCAAAACATGTTATGATTGAGGCATTTCCAGGCCTCATCAAATGTTGGATGTTATTGCTTTCATGTTGTTGGATCTTGTTGTGAGAAGACTACATTAAAACCCTAAGAAAGTTAGTATAGCAATATTATTTTTCATCAAAAGTGGCCTATAATTTTCATAGAATATACAACCACAATTCCTTTATATGTAGCATGGAATGCTCCAATGGCTATTGGTTCATTCATGTAATTTATCTAAGAAAAAAACCTTGAATGTTCGAGCAATATATACAAGACATTGAATCCATTTCTCACTATATCATCAAATGCCACAAAAATGATAAGTGTTGTAGCTCACACACACTTATGATGAGGGATATCTCCTTATGCATGGGGTAGCCAAAATCTAATCTAGTGAGTAAAACTAATCCTAGATTGGGCCACTAGCATAGATAATCTAAAAGAACATGGACTTCTCTTGTCAAAGTCTCCTCTAGTTGGACTAATTGCAACCAATTCAATGGGGCATGTTGGAAACTACCCAAAAATATGTCTAGAAAGCCATGCATTACAAGGTTGAGAGTCCTTGGGAAGTAAAACATACCTTGACCTAGGGGAATAACTCTTATATTATCATGGCAAGACTAAATACAGTGATGCATGGCTAGATTTGTAGAATGGGTTGTTGAGGGACATAAGGATAAAAATATCAACTCATAGGATGTATCAACTAATAGGCAAATTGGTATGTGGAGTTGTTATGACTTTGGTCTTCTTGCAATTATGGAGAACACATGGATACCAATAGAAGCTAATATTTTAAAACATCCCATTGGAGTGTTTCTAACGTATAGGAAAATGGATCCACATAAATATAAGCAAGTCTGATGTCTAATCTAGACATAGCTGAAGGTTAGTCCACATGAGGTGAACTTTGAATGGCAAGCGTCTGATGACAAAACTTGAGCACAGGACTTTAAGATCCTATAATTGGGTATTAAAATGAGGATCATAACAAGAGATATAATACCACCTAATGTGGAGCATTTAAACTTGTATTTGCATTACCAAAAACACCTTAAATAAGAAATATTTTTCCTATACCACCTTGCCAAAGGTTACTCAAGTCTTTGTCTAACACTACAAGTAGGTCCTTGCCTCACCATAGGATTGTCGTATTGTGATCCCCAATAAACTCTTTTATGCTTAAAGAGTTTGTTGTGATCAACCACTATTACTTGAATATCTATATGAGGTCCTCTCTCAAATGGCCAATGATAAAGCTCCTTGGCTAGATGGATTTCCCTATGAATATTACAAATTCCTTTAAGTCCTTGTAGGCCCTAATCTACTCCAAGTTTACTGAGAAGCTTTGGTAAATGTATATCTCAGACAAAAAAATAATAATGGTAATATCAAATTTATTTCAAAAGTTAGAGACCCTAAGTTCATCACCAATTGGCATCCAATCACACTTCTAAATGTTTCCTACAATATCATTATCAAATCCATAGCCTTACATTTGTGACATTTACTTCTTGTCATCATTAGACTAGAGTAAACATATTTCATCAAAAACAAATATATTTTATATAATGTCTTGGTTGTCTGGAAGGGAATGGAACGGTCCAAAAATATAACCAACCAACCATTTTACTCAAAATTGATATTGATAAAGCCTATGATTACATTGAGTGGCACTTCATTTGTTCCAAGCTTAAAGCCTTGGGTTTCAAAAATATTTTTATCTATGTAATCAAGATACTCTTTGCAAATGTCTCTGCTATCCTCACTATCAATAGAACTCAATCAAAGGCTAGTGGTATTTTTTGCTCAATTAGATAATATTTTCCTCTTGCCCCCTCACACTATGTCATTGTAGCTGAAGGTTTCAATTATATCTTGGTTCATCAAGCCAATTTGGGTCTCATTAATGGTATTTCCATTACCAACAATAAATCCCAAATAATCAATGGAAACTTTGTATATGACTCTTTCCTCACATTAGTTGAGGATGAATAACCATTTTCTCATTCTATTCATTGCTTAGATACTTTTTGTCTTACCTCTATCTCCAACATCCAGTGGCAGAAGACTCTTTTTTTGATAGTCTACATCTCCCCTCCCAACTTGGTTGACTTAATTTTAGTGGATATCGATGCAATATGGACAAGTGTTTTGGTTCTTAGGTATTCCCTTCACCTTCGATAGTTCTCTTTCAAATATTTAGAAAATTGTTATACAAAAAATTGAAGCAAAAATTGCCTACTTGACCTTCTTGACTATATATGCCAAGGCATGGCCTTATGTGCCAAATGGATAATCAAAGTTATTAAATAAGAGGAACCCTAAAAAGTGTTGGTTTAACACTACACTACCTCAGGATCTCCCTATGGGTGTTAAGGTTGGAGAGGTATGGATTTCACCTTCCTTCTTGTTGCTCGAGTTCTCATCAAGATTTCAAGCTCTTTTGTTTTTTGTAGCATTTAGTAGGCTTGGGAAAATATTAAACCATGGATCTGGTGGAAATGCAATGGTATTTGGGATGGGCTCTCCATAAATTATATGAACCTTTGGTGGTCCCCTATATTGACTATCTAGGCAATCTGTTTTTCCCAAATCCCCTAGATGCATGCACAAAAATTATATAAAAAAGGTATATCTATAAGGGCTAACTTGTTTTCTTGATTGACTAGAGATTGGCACCCTTGGAATTATATCAAATTTAAGTTCATACTTACCTCTATTGATAAGGAAAAATTTGAGGTAGTTAAATCAAATGTACTTGATTATATGCTTCACAATATCACAATGCACTCTTAGCATCCTTGAGGGAAGGATTGATAATAATATCTAGAAACACCCCTCAATTATAAGGATAGATTGGGTTACAAATGGCTATCACCATACTTACCCACGATTGACAAACTAAATCCTTGTTAATGCCTCTCTTCACCTAGGTATATTTGTGCCCATCATTTTCACACAACTTGATCTACTTATTTCAAACCCAAACAAGTTTTCTTGGCCTGGATTTTAATTCACCAAGACCTCCTACTTCGTAAATGACTTATCTATGTTAGGTTTTTCATCCCACTCTATCCATTCTACCATGAAACTAGAGATCTTCATCTCTTTTGGAGATGTATGAGGTTTAAGATCCATAAAAGTGGATTTTTTCTAGCACGTTCTCCCACAATAATTCACATGCTAACAAATTCTCCTTGGAGACCATTCTCTCCTCTCTCTGGTGTTTTTAAAATTTTTGCACCTCTTTACAATTATCATTTTATTTTCTTTATGAAAATTTAGAAATGATCCCTAGTTCTCATAGGCCTTTGTTGTTCCATTCTACATTGTTGTTCACAAAGTCAAGATTGATTATTTTGTTCTATTGTAGACTTTAGTTTAGGATAACAAAGTGGTGATGAAGTTGGCCCATTTATAGGAATTGATTGAACACTTGTGGAATAATTCTTGCACTAACCATTTATTTGGCAAAATACATAAAACTTTAGATGGGATATGGTAGGTCCATCCATTGAGGTGACTCGTCCTCTATGCCAGGTCAAAACACATGTTATAGATGATATGTTATGACTGGAAGAAATCTACCAAAGACAAGTCTCCATAGTCTTGGTAGATGTGGTAAAAATAGTTAGTGGTCAAAGACATGTTTGGCCTCCATTTTTATGGATAGTTAGTGACCCATTTTTAGGAATTGATTGAACACTAGATGAATGCTCCCTACACTGTTTTCTTGCATTGGCTATTTATTCATCCAAATACATAGAACTTGAGACTAAATGTGCTATATATTGCCACTCAGATGACTCATCCTCTACATTAGCTTAGATAACATGCTAGAGGAAAGAAGTGATGACTAGAAATAATCTACAAAGATGAACCTCCATAGTCTGTGCTTTAGATATTTGAGAACTCTAATAAATCTCTCCTAGTTTTTTTTTCTTGATTCTTGCTTGCAACAACAATATGACTAATGATAATGAAGCAATACAAATTATAAATTCTACTAATGAAACTGATAAGTGAATCAACATGCATAAATTTGTTATTACAATATAGAAATTTTTAGTTTAATCATTCATATTCATGAAACTGCTCCATATCAACATGCAAGCAATATATATATATATATATATGCACTTTGGTGTCTCTATTCCCCATAAAGCATAATCACAAGTCTATTGTAGTTTTTGCTACAAATTATCATAGTCTGATTTTGGTTTGTAAGGAATGTCAAGGTCAGGAACAAGGTCCCTTTCAATTATAAACCCCTTCAACTAATGGACACATGTATCAAATTGCAAGCTGATTTCATTATTCACTAGCAAATTTGAAACTACACTATGGACTACCGTAGTTGCACTCCATATTCATTCAATGATGTTTAACAAGATTAAAACTAAATGGTGTACTTTTGTAGCTGCACTCTACCTACGCCTTTTATCAATAAATTAACCAGCACTCTCTCAAAAAAAATAAATGTATCTCACAACCAAAATTCTATAGATTCAATGAAGGGTTTGGAATCTGCTTCACGGCTCTGTAACTATTAATAGTGTTCAAATGATAGGCAGCACCATCTTGAAGATTACCAGCAATTTCTTACAGTAGTCTATCTCATGCAAACACACTAAAAGTCTCTCCACAGATGATTAAACTAATTGGGAAGGGTTTCTAGTGATTGAACCTATATAACCTTATCCAATATATATGATTTCCTTCTCATGAAATAGTATAGACTATTAAGGTAATATGGCATTGAGAAATGAATACACCCACCACTCAAATATCCCAAAAAATAGCTCAAAATGGGACACCCAGTAAGGAGTTGACAGTGAAACAAATCAATTTCAAATAATTAATGTTCAAACTACAATTTTTTTCACAAAAGGTACAATTGGTACTGTAGCGTGATACTATAGCAGTATGGCTACTGTAGCAATGACATAAAAATATGCAATATCCAAAACAAACACACAAAATTTACTTCTACAAATCTATCAATTAAACCCTCAAGAAATTATACTCTTAAAATCAAAACAAATACCTCTATGAATCTTCTTGAAATATTGATCCCGAACTCTGAATGAATTTGGCAGATTGTTTGCCTAGGGGTGATATTTCACACCCAAAAATAATGTTACTAAAGGAGTTTTTCATCCCAAATAGCCAATAGAATCTGCAACCAGAGTGCACAACAATCTCCTTAGAGAAAACAAATATCAAATGTCTAGAATGTCAATAATGAGAGCAACCAACTGAATATAAAGATCTTTTTGTTGAGACAACTCCCTTGCACAGCCAATGATGAATAAAACTTAAAACATATTTTACTTTTAAGTCCCATGTCCCCTTTTTACCTAGACATTCAACATGGGATCAACAACTTTATTTTATAACTTAATTTACTCCCTTTTAAAAACATAAAGTCACTTTATAAAATATTATTTATCACTTAAGTGACTTATGTCCCCTTATATCTCCACTTTATAAAATAAATTTATAACTATACTAAATTAAATATTTAATTTAATTTAATATAATCAAACCTTTGCTCATTAAAATCTCTAACCTCTGGTTAACCAATCCGCCAACTGAAGATAAATCTGGATACCCTTTTCGGTGAACAGTAACACTGCACTTCCCGTCCGACCAGAAACCCTAAAAACTGACTTACTAAAAATAGTAAGTCCATGCTTCCATGCTTAGAATGGTTCTGAAAGATAGCCAATAAAAAGCTCTCAAAATTTGGATGATGACTAAATGACCTCCATTAGGCCCCCACACACCTTTCATAGCCTACGGGAGCCCAGAAGTAGGCTAGAACATCACAACGAGTTGATTGCTCGGAAAGGGTACATTACAAATGACCATAAATCCATATTCACTCAAACCTAAAAACCAACCAAAATTTGATACCAAATAAAATATTTGATCAAAAAATGAAGAGCACAAAAATTGCAGCAAAATTGTAGCAAGAAACAATTACAACAAAAAAAAATGCAGTAATTTTTGCAGTAGCACACAACAGTCTGAATTTGAAGGACCAAAACTACTCAAAATTTGATGAAATTTTGGGAGTATCAATGGTGTATCATACACACAAAATAGATCTATAAAAAAAAGTTATGAGTTTTCTAAATTTATTTTAGGTTTTAGAAAACAGGGACAACAAGCATATTTTTCACAAAATGAATGGAATAGAATTTTTTTTTGCAATCCAAATAAATTCAGAAGTATTAAAAATATTTTTCCACAATATTCTATAGCTATAATGTCATAGTTTAAATTTAAAATATAGAAAATAATGTTACAACACTTCATTTCACAATATAAGAAGTCCAATAATCATAGCGACTCTTCAAGACCTCTAGAAACTTTTGGGTTTCTTCAAATTCATGGGAGAAATTTTGGTCTTGTATTTTTATTAGTCTACATCAATATCCAATAGCTGGAAGTATTTTGAGTGGTCTTTTTGAAGCATTCAATCTTAGAGGAATGAAAGTGCTTGATCTAAAGAGGAATTCTTAAGTCAAATTTTACTAGAACCATAGAGGAGAAAGTGAGAATTTCATTCAAAAGGAAGAGGAATTAACATTTGCACCAATGTTTGTGAAGGACATAATTTTGGTTACGTCAAAAACATTTGAGTTTGAAGTGAAACGTCACCCAAGAAAGTTGTCATAAGTGTACAAAAATAAAAATGTGAATACCAAAGGTATCAATTAATCCTTGGTCACAAATTTTAGGATTGAGTGCATAGTTATAGAGAGTGCTTTATTTGCTAATTTTGGAAGTTGTAAGTTTGCTTGGATAAATTTAGAATTTGATAATTATAAGGTTAAACTTTGGACTTAAAAGGAAATATTATGGAATGAATTAATGAATGGGAGATATAAGGAAACTAAACATTGGAAATTTGAATTGAATTTTGAATTAATAGTTGTGTAGATTAAAATGAAAGTGAAAATAATTTTGGGGATGGATAAGAAGAAAATTAAATTTGAGTATAAAATTGAGAATAGAAGATTGATTATGAAATTCGAAATTTTTGGAGATATAAGAAAATTATATTGATTAAATGAAATGGATGAAATTGATTTGAAGATTGCTTTTGAAAACTAAATTTGAAAATTCTGGAGATAAATGGAGATTAAACGAATTTAATTGATTATTTAATGAAATTAAAATTTGAAGAAGAAATTTGACATTTGAAAAATTGAGTGATTAAAGAAAAGGGAAGATTTTGAAAAAACATTATGGAATTCATAAGAAATTCTACATCAAAGGAAATTTAATTATGAAGAATGAATACATCAAGAAGACCATACAAATTTAAAGGATCAAATTTTATGAGAAGAAATTTTCAAACTCAAAGATATTGTCAAAGGCATATGACAAGATCACATTAAATTCATTAGAAAATGATAAATAAATATGATTCATCGTACATAAATTTAGGTTCAAGTCAACACATGATAGGAAATTTACATTGGTTTGAATCAATACAAATTTAAATGAAAATTCCATTGAATATAGAAAATGACAAGGTTTACCATGTACAAGGATTTGGGAATGCCACACTTGGTTTTCCATATTCTGCATGCAAATTAGAAGATGTATTTTTTTATTCCAAGTATTATATATAACCTCATTCCAGTATCTCAATTGGTTAACCAAGGAAGAACTATGGAATTTATATACATCAATTGAAATAAGAAAAATTTACAATCATCTGCTTCCATTCCAGAGGTTCAAGTTCCACAATAAAACATTTTTTAATAAGGGGTTTGATTATCTAGGAAGATAGCCTAGTATCTCATTCCAATCAAACAAATTCCTTAAATCAAGCTAAACTATTTTTTTTTTGGTGTAAATCCTACAAGTTTATAAAATGTCAACCACTTGTCAAAATACCAGTGGTAAATTTGTCAACCTATGGTGAATTTGCTCATACTTCTGTTCAAGTTATGCTACCACTTGGTACCTCTCTACGTACTATCACTTTATTGTTTTTAAATTTTTGTTCTTTTCTTATTATACTATCTATTTTAAGTCACATTTATCTTGGAAAATCAAAAAATCCTTAGGATAGGCTTTCTCTTTCAAAAGCATTTAAGCAATAACAAAATGTTATATATTTGCATCCTATGTTAGCTTGTTTGCTACACTATCCCTTGTTTGCTTAAAAAGAAAATAATCTTTTAGTCTAGTCATCATTTAAATCAAAAGGGTATGCTAGGCTATAATTTATTTTCTTGTATTTTTTTATGATTGCATCTATAACATACTTTATATGATCTCCTCTTTAAGTTACCATAATTTTTTTCTTATGAAGGCATGCTAAAGAGTCATATTAGAGATCCAAAACCTTAGGTGTTTGTTGAATTAACTCATTAAACACCATAAAAACTTGGGTATCAACACACTATACAACAACCTTTTTAATACATGAGGTAGAGCCTACTCACATTGAATATTCTCACATATTTGGTGCCTCCTTTGGAAAGATACCCTCAAGCGGGGAAGCAAGGGTTCCAATGGATCCTTCATGTGCAGGTGTGAGGTTTCAGATCTATAAGTTACTTATTGGTTGATTAGTTATATACCTTTTAAATATATAATTTTAAAAATTATATGATTGAACTCATTCTAAACTAAAAATATAATTAAACACAATTTATAATCAAAGATATATAAATTAATTGGCATAAAAAATAATAATTAAATACTAATCGACTTCAAATATAATCTATTGACTAATATATAAATTTATAAATATTCATTTAGGAGAAAAATAATATACACCTTTTTTGTGATTTGAAAATAAATATTTTTTATTTGAATATAAAAAATGTTTACCTTGTTAATAAGTTGAATTAATAGTCAATGTCATTAACTCAAGACTTTCAAGGAGAATATATCTATAATTTTTCAAATTAAAGTTTATTAGAATATCCTAATATAAGATAATATAATTTTTCAATTCTTTGATTATTTATCTTTTAAAGAATAGAGATTAGTTGAACTTATTCTATATATGTTAATTCACCTATGAAAGTATATATAGTATATAGTCGTACACCTTTTTAGTATATGTTTAATCACCCATGAAGGTATGCATAAAGATCTAGTCCCATTTTAAAATTAAAACTCATGCCTCTTAAAGTATATATAGTATATAATCCTACACCTTTCTAATATATTTTTAATCACCCATGAAAGTATGCATAAAGATCTAGTCTTTTTTCCAAATTAAAACTCATGCCTCTTATTTTGGAGGTGTAAAACATTTATAAGTTTGCTCAACCAAACAAAACTAGTAATATAGTACTTTCAATTTTTCTAAGGAAAAATAATCTCAACTATATAAACTTAAAGAAATTAATAACAAATTTAATATATTTTTTTAAAGTTAATTGTACGATAATTTATATAATATTACAAACAATGGTAATATAAATCAAAACATATTAATTGTGTGTTTCTCTGGTGGAGTTGTTGTAACAGGTTGAGGGATTCCTTGTCAAAACCCCATATCTTAATATTACCACAATTTAAAAAAAAAAAACATATTATTATATATTTTATAAATAATAATTATAATTTTTAATCAAATGATATTAACTTAATTAGTTTTTTAAAGGAAAAAAAAACTTAAAATTTATTATTTTAAACTATTTTAATATAATTATATGATTAGTATGTAATAAACATATGATAATTTCAATTCTACAACTTATTTTAAAAAACAATTACAACTTTCTATTAGATAAAATATTAGAATATAAAACGAAGATAAACGCAATTAGCCGTTGAACTTATTGATACTGCATACTGTCATTTTATTAATACTTGCCAAATATGATCTTAATAACATTAAGAGAGTAACAATATCATTCTTATAAATTTTTACTAGCATTCATGCACCAAAACACACATTTAACAATGTACTCCCCTCTTATACAAATTTTAATTTTTGCTAATGGTAAAGTGCGCGTTTCGAAGTAGAAATGCTGACCTTGGCAGCGTGATCCTTCTAAGTAAGATTACTGGTTAGAAGATGCTGTGCCCCTAGCAACAAAATACAATGTCATGTTATAGGGTGAGCAGGCCTTGAAAAAGCCAGCGTGTTAAATTCCTAACATCAACGTTATCATTTTTTAATCCACTTTTTAAAAAACACGGGAAAAGTTTAGCCAGGAAATTAGATACCATCCAATGGAGAAGACGAAGAAGATATGGCGATAAAATAAGTTCCCACAGCTTAAGAGTTTAATAAAATGAAAATAATAACACCCGCCTGTTCTCTGGACAGATCAAGGTCTAAATATCAAAACACACCTCCGTACAATGCACCCGACTTTGTATGGCCATGTAATTTGTAAGCAAATAGTGAAAGTTGAAACTATAGTCGATGAACACGTTTCACGTTAACAGACAGACATACCAGATAATAGCTGATAAACTATATCAGAATTAGTCTCTTCAAAGAAGATTCCCAACCCTAGTCCTTCCTTTAAGCCAAAAAGGACAGAGTCGTAAAATCCAAAAGAAGGGGAGAAAATCCAATAGTATCTAGTTGAAAGATTTGATTTCAAATAATAAAAAGAAAGTTTTATGTTATTGTTATTATGCATCTAAAAAGTGTAGCCCAATTATAGCACCCGCTTCTTGTTACTTTTTTAAAAAGGAAAAGAAACAGCAGCAAGAACTACACTGTTTGGAAAACGATGTGATAAAGACGGTTACCCTAACACTAGAATGCGGTTCGAAACCGTGAGACGTTCCCTTCGTCGTCATGGAATAACAACGAAGAACTAGTCCTCTTTGGCATTAAAGAACAATTATACACCAAACTCTATTAACATGTCCGATTGTGCACATGCTACAACAACACTAAAAACAGTGGCGATTCATGTCCTGAAAAACAGTGGCGATTCATGTCCTGAAAAACTCTATTATACACCAAAATCTATTAAAATGTCCTGAAAAACAGTGGCGATTCATGTCCTGAAAAAGGGCGTTTTTTTTGCTGTGTTTATTCTTGTACCCCTAAAAATTCATTAAAAAACAAGGAGGTAACGTGTTTTTCCCAGTAAAAGCATACTACTAGTCATCAGAAATACAGCCAATCTACATTCAGTTCCCAAAAAAAAGAAACTTTAAGAACAGTATGGAATAGTTACCTCTTGTGGGATTTATATCCACTCTCGTATGCAGCTCGCCAACACGCAGCCTCTCTGTTTTAGCCATTCTTTGCTGATGCAGCATCATCAAGATTCTCTCCTGGGAAAACGGCCATGAAAAGGTATCTTCCTGTTAATAATCTTCTCACACAGATTTTCACTCTAAATTAACTTGTAACATTTATGGCAATATATAACTGATCGCACAACATCAAATGACATACGGTATTGCTCTTCAAAGGGACAGTTCATTAGGGTTTTAAATGGGATATGATCTATGCAGATTCCCATCTTTGTACATTTCTAGTGATAGCAATCGCTAAAGCAACAAACAAATAGCCCTTAAATCAATGTACTCAAATCACATACCAAAAACACCAGTCCCCTTCCCTTTATCAGTACACACAGATTTAGCTAAGACATGAAGAAATATTTGGCCAGACGTACCAAAGTCTATAGGGCTCTCAGTGATGCAGTAGGGTGGGGCACAGTACCCATTTATAGCATTGAGGAGTGAATCCTGAAGATGCCGCACCTGCAACCATTGACTGGTAAAGTATATATCCATATCACATGGATCATTTAAACAAACATAACACACTGAATGAACAAGCCCAAAAACATACCCTTAAATAGGCACCTACATACTTGTGAAGAAAGGCTATTTAAACTATCTTTTACCTGGTGACTAATGTTATTCCCCGGTGTCCTTAGCACGACCGTCCGTGAAAACTCAAAAAGAGTATCCCACGGTTATTTGGAGATGAATATGAGAAAGAGCGTCCGAGACCAAGGTTTTCAGGGGCTTCTGGAATGAATGAAACGGAGGAAGAGGAGGAAGATAAAAGTAGAAAAATCAACTTGCATGACTTTAAAAAAGAGCAAAGGAGTAAAAAAGGCAACTAAAAGGAAGATGGACAAGGACAGCCAGCGTTGAGCATTTGAGCAAAGCGGTGGAATAAATCTATTCGCTGGCGGATTCCAAAATTCGTATATTGTGGTTGAGGAATAGATGCAAGATATTTTTTCATAAGTGCATCTATTTTTTACGCATTAGTATTATAGAGGAGACAACACGCTCTCTCGTTGGCCGCACGGTCCAGTTTATCACGTGTCCTTGGGCCGGTTCGGTTGGTATTCACTATGATGATGTGGGTGGCAGGCCGGAGCACACCGAATTGCTAGGTCGCAAGTGGGTAACAAATAGTAGGGTGTATTGATATGGTATCTATCTTGTTAATATTAATTTATTTTATCATAGGAGACAGTACAAGATCTTTGACTATTATTTTAAATCGTCAGTACAAGATATTTGACTATTATTTTAAATCATCTATGCGTAAGTTATGTGTTAAATTTTGAACATATAAGTTATGTTGTTAATATAAATTTATAGAAGCAGTATCCAATGATGTTATTGATTTTGAAAGATATTTATATATATTAGTAGGGTGTATTAATATGCAAGTCTGGTGGCATATTTCATGATACAATATTCGTTCCAAGTTAATAACTATCTATGATATTTTGACTCTTTTTTCAAATCACCATGTGTGGGTTGTTAAATTTTCAACTGACAAGTTATGTTGTTAATATAAATTTATAGAAGCAGCTCCCAATGATGTACTGATTTTCTATATATATATATATATATATATTAATATGCAAGTCTGGTGGCATATTTCATGATACAATATTCGTTCCAAGTTAATAACTATCTATGATATTTTGACTCTTTTTTCAAATCACCATGTGTGGGTTGTTAAATTTTCAACTGACAAGTTATGTTGTTAATATAAATTTATAGAAGCAGCTCCCAATGATGTACTGATTTTCTATATATATATATATATATATATATATATAGGTATAGGGTGTATTAATATGCAAATTTAGTGGCATATTCCATGATAGAAATTTCCTTCCAAGTTAATAATTATTTATGATATTTATGTTGTTAATATTTATTTATTTTATTTTGGAAGACAGTGCGGGGCCTTGGCTCTTCTTTCAAACTGTGATGTATGTGGGGTTATGTGTTAAATTTCCTATTAATAAGTTCAGCTCTTCTTTTATAAGAGGTCATGAAGGGCTAAGGATGCCCAGCCTTGAGCACAACACAAGGCCTTAGACCTTGGTTCTTATTCGAAAGATCCAAAGTTCAAATCATGGTGTATGTGGGGTTGTGTGTTAAATTTGCTATTGATAGGTTCAGTTCTCTCCTTACAAAAAAATCATGGTAAAATAAAAATGTTCAACCCTAAACAACAAAAATATTTTTTATGTTATTAGTGTTCGGCCGGGCATTAGTATTTATGCCTTTGAATATTTAATGCAGTGATTAACCTTTACACTTTTATAACGTTCTCTCCTTACAGTTGAAAGGCCATCGTTTCTTTTGGGCGGAATGGATACCCCTACCTCCTTGGATCTTACTCGAAAATGGCATCCGTTTTAGAATGTTTTTCACAATTTTTAAAAAAAGAAAGAAAGGCCATCGTTTTTACGCGTATTACAAGGGGACGTAATAGACACGTCCTTATTCCCAAGGCTAAGGCTACCTCAAAACCCGCATAGGACATGTTAGAAGGCGATGATTGGACAATGAAAATACTATTGATTACGGAATAATGACCAGATTGAAAAGATGATATGTACGCACAAGTCTATCTAGACTTCCAAAGGTTGCAGTTATACTTAGATGATGGCGTGTAATGATACCTATTTTTAGATGATGCCGCATAGTCGCATGGCTTCAATTATATGTTAGATCGTATGCAGAAACTCCAAAGTATACTATTATAAGATAATGTTTTCATTTTTCATATTATATTTTCTATGTAAGATTTTGATTATTTATAGAATTGACTTGAACAACACATATATCCTTATTTGTAAGTAGATCAGGAATGCTTGACATCTCTATAGTATTAAAGTGGAATATATACAAAACCTTACTAAAAGTTTTTTTATTTATTTTTAATTTACTAATTTTTAATATGTTATGGTTGTCAGGGATAGAAGTCTTTGGTATATTAAGAATTATTTTTTAGTTTTTTAATCTGACATTGTAATTTTATTGTTTTTATGGATATCTCATTGAAAGTGCCAATGTGGATAAAATTCCTTTATATTCTTCTTATATTATGGCTTTCTTTGCAACAACGGGTTGTTTCTATTGATACACTTATTTACATGGAACAAAAAAAAATTTATCATTTGCTCCCACAACCGTTTGTGTGTTGAGGTTGACCACTCTAAGGACCAAAAAAAATTTATTGACATCTAAGTCCAAGACATATGTTTCTAGCAAAGGGTAGTTTATATTAACATTCTGAATACATATTATAGATGTCAGTCGAGAGATCATAGAAAACAAATGGCTACTCTTGCACTTGCACCAATGCTAGCAGGTGTTAATGGGTCAGAAGAATGGAAAACAATGGTAAATAAAAATAGTAAAAAAATTGCTCATTTCCCAACCCTCGCAAGACCCTTACACAAACCCTCACCTCCCGCCCTTGTCGCTCCTAACTCCACCTCTCTAGTTATCATTCAAATCCCCTCATAGTCTCATGGTGATAACCCTACTAGCTCCCCACCATCTACCATCAGCCCATCTCCAATCTCCCTTTCCTCCTTGTTCTTAGTGCTTAAAGTTTCATACCCATAAGGGTGACTCCTCATCTTGGAGTCCTATTACAAAGCACACAAGAGCTCCTTTGAAAAAGAGAAGAGAAGTTGACTTCATAAGTAAGAATTATCATTTTTTTATCTCAAATACCTTTGATTCGCTTATAGACTTTCACGATGCTAAGGAAATAAAGAGGGTTTTGATCCTTGAGCATTTCAAATGAGGTGTATTTCATGGAATATTTATAGTCTAACGGACCCAATTAGAAAGTACTTGGTTAGCCAAAGTCTTTCAAATATCTCTTCAAGATTTGGTGCTATCAACAATCTGTACCTGCAAGAATTCAAGGTAATAAACTTTATTCTACATAGTACTTTTTAGTTTATTTGGTCCCAAGGTCACTTTTACTCCATCTCTCATACTCCTCGTATAGGAGGAGCAATTATTTTTGTCTCGGTTACCTACCACTCTCATTTTGTGACTTGGGAAGTAGATCCAACCTCTCATGCTGTTTGGATTATTTTGAAGCTTGCAAGTTAGCCCCTTGTCATTCTTAATGTTTATACTCCTAATGATGCTTCAAGTAGATACGAGTTTAGGTTATGGGTTGTTTTATCCCTTCCCTCTACTATTGATTTTAAGTGATGAATTTAATATAGTTGAATATGCACATGTTAAAGTTAGATTCCTTCCTATACATTCGGCTGTAGGAGAATGTGAAGCTTGGTACTTAATGAAGAATAAATTAGGGCTATCTTACCATAATCTGTATTTCTCCCCCTTCTTCTCTCCAGTTATACTTGGTTATTTTTGTCTAAACAACAATAGGGAGAAAATTGAGTGTTGAAATACCTTGACAAAGCTATGATTTTCAATCAAAGTGCCTACATTTTATTCCTCATCATCCTTACCTATCATAGAAGCATTGGACTATAATGGTTTAACAATCAAAGAATAACTACTCATAAGGAGTCAACATATCAAACATGCAATCATGCTTTGGTGGAAGCTGCAAATCAGGTACCAACTAATAAGAACTAATGATGTTCAATATGCCAAGAGGTACCTGGTTTGGAAGATAATTCTTGGTCATAAATCTATTGCTATCCTGGAAACGAGGAGGAAGTCGATGAGGACCAATGGTCTACGACTAGCTAGTGTGTTTTTGTAGAATAGGAATCCACTTGAGTGAAGAAGGCTACAAGGAAGATGGTTGTGAAGAAAAAAATAAAAATAAATTACCAAAAAATAATTGGGGTGCTTATGAAGAGGAATCATCCATAATATAACCTAAAAAAATACCTTGATAGGTGGCATGCCAAATCACACCAATGAATGGAGAATTGCCCTACCAAATTTGTAAGGGAAATTTTGGACGTTATTGCTTTCATGTTGTTGGATCTTGTTGTGAGAATACTACATTAAACCCCTAAGAAAGTAAGTATAGCAATATTATTTTTCATCAAAAGTGGCCTATCATTTTTATAGAATATACAACCACAATTCGTTTCTGTGTAGCATGGAATGCTCCAATGGCTATTGGTTCATTCGTGTAATTTATCTAAGAAAAAAATCTTGAATGTTCGAGCAATATATACAAGACATTGAATCCATTTCTAAGTATATCATCAAATGCCACAAAAATGATAAGTGTTGTAGCTCGGACACACTTATGATGAGGGATATCTCCTTATGCATGGGGTAGCCAAAATCTAATCTAGTGAGTAAAACTAGTCCTAGAGTGGGCCATTAGCATAGATAATCTAAAAGAACATGGACTTCTCTTGTCAAAATCTCCTCGAGTTCGACTAATTGCAACCAGTTCAATGGGGCATGTTGGAAACTACCCAAAAAGATGTCTGGAAAGCCATGCATTACAAGGTTGAGAGTCCTTGGGAAGTAAAACATACCTTGACTTAGGGGGATAACTCTTATATTATCATGGCAAGAGTAAATACAAGGATGCATGGCTAGATTTGTAGAATGGGTTGCTGAGGGAAATATGGATAAAAATATCAACTCATAGGATGTATCAACGAATAAGCAAATTGGTATGTGGAGTTGTTATGACTTTGGTCTTCTTGCAATTATGGAGAACACATGGATACCAATAGAAGCTAATATTTTAAAACATCCCATTGGAGTGTTTCTAACGTATAGGAAAATGGATCCAGATAAATATAAGCAAGTTTGATGTCTAATCTAGACATAGCAGAAGGTTAGTCCACATGAGGTAAACTTTGAATGGCAAGCGTCTAATGACAAAACTTGAGCACAGGACTTTAAGATCCTAGAATTGGGTATTAGAATGAGGATCATAACAAGAGATATAATACCACCTAATGTGGAGCATTTAAGCTTGTATTTGCATTACCAAAAACACCTTAAATAAGAAATACTTTTCCTATACCACCTTGCCAAAGGTTACTTAAGTCTTTGTCTAACACTACAAGTAGGTCCTTGCCTCACCATATGATTGTCGTGTTGTGATCCCCAATAAAATCTTTTATTCTTAGAGATTTTTTTATGATCAACCACTCTTGCTTGAATATCTACATGAGGTCCTCTCTCAAATGGCCAATGATAAAGCTCCTTGGCTAGATGGATTTCCCTATGAATCTTACAAATTCCTTTAGGGCCTTGTAGGCCTTAATCTACTCCAAGTTTACTGAGAAGCTTTGGTAAATGTATATCTCAGAAAAAAAATAATAAGGGTAATATCAAATTTATTTCAAAAGTTGGAGACCCTAAGTTGATCACCAATTGGCATCCAATCACACTTCTCAATGTTTCCTACAATATCATTATCAAAGCCTTAGCCTTACATCTGTGACATTTACTTCTTGTCATTATTAGACTAGAGCAAACATATTTTATCAAAAATAAATATATTTTATATAATGTCTTGGTTTTCTAGAAGGGAATGGAATGGTCCAAAAATCTAACCAACCAACCATTTTTCTCAAAATTGACATTGATAAAGCCTATGATTGCATTGAGTGGCACTTCATTTTTTCCAAGCTTAAAGCCTTGGGTTTCGACAATAGTTTTATCTATGTAATCAAGATACTCTTTGCAAATGCCTCTGCTATCCTCACTATCAATAGAACTCAATCAAAGGATAGTGGTATTTTTTGCTCAATTAGATAATATTTCCCTCTTGCCCCCTCACACTATGTCATTGTAGCTGAAGTTTTCAATTATATCTTGGTTCATCAAGCCAATTTGGGTCTCATTAAGGGTATTTCCCTTACCACCAATAAATCCCAAATAATCAATGGAAAATTTTTATATGACTCTTTCCTCACATTAGTTGAGGATGAATAACCATTTTCTCGTTCTATTCATTGCTTAGATACTTTTTGTCTTACCTCTATCTCCAACATCCAGTGGCAGAAGAATTTGTTTTTGATAGTCTACATCCCCCCTCCCAACTTGGTTGACTTAATTTTAGTGGATATCGATGCAATATGGACAAGTGATTTGGTTCTTAGGTATTCCCTTCACCTTCGATAGTTCTCTTTCAAACATTTAGAAAATTGTTATACAAAAAATTGAAGCCAAAATTGCCTACTTGACCTTCTGGATTGCATATGCCAAGGCATGGCCTTATGTGCCAAATGGATAATCAAAGTTATTAAATAAGAGGAAGCCTAAAAAGTGTTGGTTTGACACTACACTACCTCCGGATCTGCCTATGGGTGTTAAGTTTGGAGAGGTATGGATTTCACCTTCCTTTCTGTTGCTCGAGTTCTCATCAATATTTCAAGCTCTTTTGTTATTTGTAGCATTTAGTAGGCTTGGGAAAATATTAAACCATGGATCTAGTGTAAATGCAATGGTATTTGGGATGGGCTCTCCATAAATTATATGAACCTTTGGTGGTCCCCTATATTGACTATTCAGGCAATCTCTTTTACCCAAATCCCCTAGATGCATGCAGAAAAATTATATAAAAAGGGTATATCTATAAGGGCTAACTTGTTTTCTTGATTGACTAGATATTGGCACCCTTGGAATTATATCAAATTTAGGTTCATCCTTACCTCTATTGATAGGGAAACATTTGAGGTAATTAAATCAAATGTACTTGATTCTATGCTTCACAATATCACAATGCACTCTTAGCATCCTTGAGGGAAGGATTGATAATAATATCTAGAGACACCCATCAATTATAAGGCTATATTGGGTTACAAATGGCTATCACCATACTTACCCACGATTGAAAAACTAAATCCTTTTTAATGCCTCTCTTCACCTAGGTATATTTGTGCCCATAATTTTCACACAACTTGGTCTACTTATTTCAAACCCAAACAAGTTTTCTTTTCCTGGAGTTTAATTTACCAAGACCTACTTTGTAAATGACTTATCTATGTTAGGTTTTTCATCCCACTCTATCCATTCTATCATGAAACTGGAGATCTTCATCTCTTTTGGAGATGTATGAGGTTCAAGATCCATAAAAGTCAATTTTTTCTAGCACGTTCTCCCACAATAATTCACATGCTAACAAATTCTCCTTGGAGACCATTCTCTCCTCTCTCTGGTGTTTTTAAAATTTTGGCACCTCTTTAGAATTGTCATTTTATTTTGTTTATGGAAATTCAGAAATGATCCCTAGTTCTCATAGGCCTTTGTTGTTCCATTCTACATTGTTGTTCACAAAGTCAAGATTGATTCTTTTTTTCTATTGTAGACTTTAGTTTAGGATAACAAAGTGGTGATGAAGTTGGCCCATTTATAGGAATTGATTGAACACTTGGGGAATCATTCTTGCACTAGCCATTTATTTGGCCAAATACATAAAACTTTAGATGGAATGTGGTAGGTCCATCCATTGAGGTGACTCGTCCTCTATGCTAGGTCAAAACACATGTTATAGATGATATGTGATGACTGGAAGAAATCTACCAAAGACAATTCTCCATAGTCTTGGTAGATGTGGTAAAAATAGTTAGTGGTCAAAGACATGTTTGGCCTCCATTTTTATGGATAGTTAGTGACCCATTTTTAGGAATTGATTGAACACTAGATGAATGCTCTCTACACTGTTTTCTTGCATTGGCTATTTATTCATCCAAATACATAGAACTTGAGACTAAATGTGCTAGATATGGCCACTCAGATGACTCATCCTCTACATTAGCTTAGATAACATGCTATAGGAAAGAAGTGTTGACTAGAAATAATCTACAAAGATGAACCTCCATAGTCTGTGCTTTAGATATTTGAGAACTCTAATAAATATCTCCTAGTTTTTTTTTTCTTGATTCTTGCTTGCAACAACAATATGACTAACGATAATGACGCAATACAAATAATAAATTCTACTAATGAAACTGATAAATGAATCAACATGCATAAATTTGTTATTACAATATAGCAAGTTTTATTTTATTCATTCATATTCATGAAAAATGCTCCATATCAACATGTAAGCAAAATATATATATATATATATATATATATATATATATATATATATATATATATATATATATATATCTGATCTGGGAATGAATCATATTACATATTAAATTGTAGGTATTAACCTATTTATGGATCATTGTATCTGCACTTTGGTGTCTCTATTCCCCATAAAGCATAATCACAAGTCTATTGTAGTTTTTGTTGCAACTTATCATAGTCTGATTTTGGTTTGTAAAGAATATCAAGGTCAGGAACAAGGTCCCTTTCAATTATAAACCCCTTAAAATGATGGACACGTGTATAAAATTTCAAGCTGATTTTATTATTCACTAGCAAATCTGAAACTACACTATGGACTACCATAGCTACACTCCATATTCATTCAATGATGTTTGACAGATATAAAACTAAATGGTGTACTTTTGTAGCTGTACTCTACCTACCCCTTTTTAACCAACACTCTCTCAAATAAAATAACTGTATCTCACAACAAAAATTCTATAGATTCAATGAAGGGTTTAGAATCTACTTCAGGCCTCTATAACTATTAATAGTGTTCAAATGACAGGCAGCACCATCTTGAAGATTACCAACAATTTCTTACAGTAGTCTATCTCATGAAAACACACTAAAAGTCTCTCCATAGATGATTAAACTAATTGGGAAGGGTTTCCAGTGATTGAACCTATATAACCTTATCTAATATATATGATTTCCTTCTCATGAAATAGTATAGACTATAAAGGTAATATGGCATTGATAAATGAATACACCCACCACTCAAATATCCCAAACAACAGCTCAAAATGGGACACCTAGTAAGGAGGTGACAGTGAAACAAATCAATTTCAAATAAGTAATGTTCAAACTACAATTTTTTTCACAAAAGGTACAATTGGTACTGTAGCACGATACTATAGCAGTATGGCTACTGTAGCAATGACATAAAAATATGTAATCTCCAAAACAAACACACAAAATTTCCTTCTACAAATCTATCAATTAAACCCTCAAGAAATTATACTCTTAAAATCAAAACAAATACCTCTATGAATCTTCTTGAAATGTTGATCCCGAAATCTGAATGAATTCAGAAGATTGATTGCCTAGGGGTGATATTTCACACCCGAAAACAATGTTACTGAAGGAGGTTTTCATCCCAAATAGCCGATAGAATCTGCAACCAGAGCTCCCAAAAATCTCCTTAGAGAAAACAAATATCAAATGTCTAGAATGTCAATAATGAGAGCAAGCAACTGAATATAAAGATCTTTTTGTTGAGACAACTCCCTTGCACAGCCAATGATGAATAAAACTTAAAACATATTTTAATTTTAAGTCCCACGTCCCCTTTTTACCTAGACATTCAACATGGGATCAACAACTTTATTTTATAACTTAATTTACTCCCTTTTAAAAAAATAAAGTTACTTTATAAAATATTATTTATCACTTAGGTGACTTATGTCCCCTTATATCTCCACTTTATAAAATAAAGTTAACTATAGTAAATTAAATATTTAATTTAATTTAATATAATCAAACCTTTGCTCATTAAAATCTCTAACCTATGGTTAACCAATCTGCCAGCTGAAGATAAATCTGGATACCCTTTTCGGTAAACAGTAACACTGCACTTCCCGTCTGACAAGAAACCCTAAAAACTGACTTACTAAAAATAGTAAGTCCATGCTTTCATTCTCAGAATGGTTATGAAAGATAGCCAATGAAAAACTATCAAAATTTGGATGATGACTAAATGACCTCCATTAGGCCCCCATGCACATTTCATAGCCTATAGGAGCCCGTAAGTAGGCTAGAACATCATAACGAGTTGACTGCTCAGAAAGGGTACATTACAAATGACCACATATCCATACACTCAAACCTAAAAACAAACCAAAATTTGATACCAAATAAAGTATTTTATCCAAAAATGAAGAACACAAAAATTGTAGCAAAATTGTAGCAAGAAACAATTACAACAACAAAAAAATGCAGTAATTTTTGTAGTAGAACACAACAGTCTGAATTTGAAGGACCAAAACTACTCAAAAATTGATTTGGGAGTATCAATGGTGTATCATACACACAAAATAGATCTATAAAAAAAAGTTATGAGTTTTTAAAATTGATTTTAGCTTTTAGAAAAACAAGGACAACAAGCATATTTTTTACAAAATAAATGGAATAGAAATTTTTTTGCATTCCAAATGAACTCATAAGTATTAAAAATATTTTTCCACAATATTCTATAGCTATAATGTCATAGTTTAAATTTAAAATATAGAAAATAATGTTACAACACTTCATTTCACAATATAAGAAGTCCAATAATCATAGTGACTCTTCAAGACCTCTAGAAACTTTTGGGTTTCTTCAAATTCATGGGAGAATTTTTGGTCTTGTATTTTTATTAGTCTGCATCAATATCCAATAGCTGGAAGGATTTTGAGTGGTCTTTTTGAAGGATTCAAGCTTAGAGGAATGAAAGTGCTTGACCCAAAGAGGAATTCTTAAGTCAAATTTTACTAGAACCATAGAGGAGAAAGTGATAAGTTCATTCAAAAGGAAGAGGAATTAACATTTGCACCAATGTTTGTGAAGGACATAATTTTGGATACCTCAAAAACATTTGATTTTGAAATGAAACGTCACCCAAGAAAGTTGTCATAAGTGTACAAAAATAAAAAGGTGAATACCAAAGGTATCAATTAATCCTTGGTCACAAATTTTAGGATTGAGTGCATAGTTATAGAGAATGCTTTATTTGCTAATTTTGGAAGTTGTAAGTTTGCTTGGATAAATTTAGAATTTGATAATTATAAGGTTAAACTTTGGAGTTAAAAGGAATTATTATGGAATGAATTAATGAATGGGAGATATAAGGAAACTAAACATTGGAAATTTGAATTGAATTTTGAATTAATAGTTGTGTAGATTAAAATGAAAGTGAAAATAATTTTGGGGATGGATAAGAAGAAAATTAAATTTGAGTATAAAATTGAGAATAGAAGATTGATTATGAAATTTGAAATTTTTGGAGATATAAGAAAATTATATTGATTAAATGAAATAGATGAAATTGATTTGAAGATTGCTTGTGAAAACTAAATTTGAAAATTTTGGAAATAAATGGAGATTAAAAGAATTTAATTGATTATTTAATGAAATTAAAATTTGAAGAAGAAATTTGACATTTTGAGTGATTAAAGAAAAGGGAAGAATTTGAAAAAACATTATGGAATTTATAAGAAATTCTACATCAAAGGAAATTTAATTATGTAGAATAAGTATATCAAGAACTCCATACAAATTTAAAGGATTAAATTTTATGAGAAGAAATTGTCAAACTCAAAGATATTATCAAAGGCATATGACAAGACCACATTAAATTCATTAGAAAATGATAAATAAATATGATTCATTGTACATATATTTAGGTTCAAGTCAACACATGATAGAAAATTTTCATTGGTTTGAATCGATACAAATTTAAATGAAAATTCAATTGAAGATAGCAAATGACAAGGTTTACCATGTACAAGGATTTGGGAATGCCACACTTGGTTTTCCATATTCTGCATGCAAATTAGAAGATGTATTTTTTATTCCAAGTATTATATATAACCTCATTCCAGTATCTCAATTGGTTAACCAAGGAAGAACTATGGAATTTATATACATCAATTGAAATAAGAAAAATTTACAATCATCTGCTTCCATTCCAAAGGTTCAGGTTCCACAATAAAACTTGTTTTAATAAGGGGTTTGATTATCTAGGAAGATAGCCTATTATCTCATTCCAATCAAACAAATCCCTTAAATCAAGCTAAACTATTTTTTTGGTGTAACTCCCACAAGTTTATAAAATGTCAACCACTTGTAAAAATACCAGTGGTAAATTTGTCAACCTATGGTGAATTTGCTCATACTTATGTTCAAGTTATGCTACCACTTGGTACCTCTCTACGTACTATCACTTTATTGTTTTTAATTTTTTTATCTTTTCTTATTATACTATCTATTTGAAGTCACATTTATCTTGGAAAATCAAAAAATCCTTAGGATAGGCTTTCTCTTTCAAAAGCATTTAAGCAATAACAAAAGGTTATATATTTGCATCCTAAGTTAGCTTGTTTGCTACACTATCCCTTGTTTGCTTAAAAAGAAAATAATCCTTTAGTCTAGTCATCATTTAAATCAAAAGGGTATGCTAGGCTATAATTTATTTTCTTGTATTTTTTTATGATTGCATCTATAACATACTTTATATGATCTCCTCTTTAAGTTACCATAAATTTTTTCTTATGAAGGCATGCTAAAGAGTCATATTGGAGATTCAAAACCTTAGGTGTTTGTTGAATTAACTCATTAAACATCATATAAACGTGGGTATCAACACACTATACAACAACCTTTTTAATACATGGGGTATATCCTACTCACATTGAAGATTCTCAAATCTTCGGGGCCTCCTTTGGAAAGATACCCTCAAGCAGGGAAGCAAGGGTTCCAATGGATCCTTCATGTGCACATGTGAGGTTTCAGATCTATAAGTTTCTTATTGGTTGATTAGTTATATACCTTTTAAATATATAATTTTAAAAATTATATGATTGAACTCATTCTAAACTAAAAATATTATTAAACACAAATTAAAATCAAAGATATATAAATTAATTGGCATAAAAAATAATAATTAAATACTAATCGACTTCAAATATAATCTATTGACTAATATATAAGTTTATAAATATTCATTTAGGAGAAAAATAATATACACCTTTTTGTGATTTGAAAATAAATATTTCCTATTTGAATATAAAAAATGTTTACCTTGATAATAAGTTGAATTTATTATCAATGCCATTAACCCAATACTTTGAAGGAGAATATATCTATAATTTTTCAAATTAAAGTTTATTAGAATATCCTAATATAAGATAATATAATTTTTTAAATCTCTGATTATTTATCTTTTAAAGAATAGAGATTAGTTGAACTTATTCTATATATGTTAATTCACCTATGAAAGTATATATAGTATATAGTCATACACCTTTCTAGTAAATGTTTAATCACCCATGAAAGTATGCATAAAGATCTAGTCCCTTTTTTAAAATTAAAACTCATGCCTCTTAAAGTATATATAGTATATAATCCTACACCTTTCTAATATATGTTTAATCACCCATGAAAGTATGCATAAAGATCTAGTCTTTTTTCCAAATTAAAACTCATGCCTCTTATTTTGGAGGTGTAAAACATTCACCTCCAAAATACGGAAGCCCATAGGCATACCGGGTGTGGTGCAAACAAAAGCATGCGAAACGCTAAGTCCTACAAATGAGCAAAGGACTAAAATGCATAAAAAAGGGAAAATAAACGAACTAAAAATAGATATAAAGAAAATGTAAAGTGCAGCCCTTCTTTTTATTAATTTTGCTTTGAGACCAGGTTACAATACGTCTCCTTCCTTTTTAGGAGCTAGGAGCGTTATATATAGCTTTGTTACACCACGAATGGTACACTTCCCTTCGAGATATTCCGCGTGCCCACATTTGAAATGGGTGGGCCAAACGTCATCGCCACTTGCGTGAATGCGTCTGTAGTTCCTTGCTGCCCCTCTGGTGTCGATATCCTACGTTCAAAGAAATGGCAAATGATTAGTAGCACCTGTGGATGGAGGGAAATATGCAATCCCCAAGGACTCCGGTTAATGCATGCATGAAATAATAAAAACGATAATCAAAACATGTCAGAATAAGATGAAATTTGAACAAAAGCATGCAAACACCATCATGAACACACTGCAAAAGGAACAGTCGAGAAATCTACTGTAGATTTCTAATCGCTCCGGGGTGGGACGATTAGGACTGTCATAAAACGTCAGTAGGCAACCTCCTAAATGTCCCATCCAGAGGCCTCCAAAACACCTGCAAAGTTGGGGTTAGACAAAATGGGGCATTTTGGGATAACCTAGAAGGTTGGATTTTGCATATTCGGCCTCGATTTCCCTATATCCAAAAATGCTCCCTATATGTTAGTGAAAGCTAAAAGCAATGAAAACACAGTCAAAACTCATCAGAATAGCATGAAATTTGAATGGCAACATATATGAAATACATAAAATAAAATGCAAAAGGAACAATAAGGAAATCTGCTACAAATTTCTAATCACTCCGGGGTGGGACGATTAGGACTGTAGCAGTGCGGGGGGCACCCGGGGGCAAGACTCCCATCGTTTGGGGCTTGGTTTCGACACCAATCCACTTGGGATGGGTCCAAAACCTCCTAGGGGGTTGTGTCAAAAAATTGAGTGGGGTATTGTGGCCAAATATTTGGGTTTTGGGTCTGGATTATGTTTCCAAAGTTCACCCAATAACCTCCCTTCCAAAAGAGAGATCAAGGATGTAAGAAGCACAAATGAGGGGTGAGGATGTAATTCGGCAGCACTCCGTTGCTCCAAATGCTCATGTTCTGTACTTTTTTGGGATGAGAAGACTCACCATTTTATAGACCTGAGGGTCTCTTGTGAATGAGCATGCAGAGGCACCACTTGGCCATCATGCCTTGTCAGGGGAGATAAGATTCCTCCCTAATTAAGGGCTCCATGATTGCCTCTATGACTACCTCTTTGAGCTCAAAAATGATTGCTCGCACTCCCATGCATTGAAGGTGGAGTTGAGTGGCGAATCTGAGCTACCATTTCTCAAGGTTTGACCTTCTTCCCATCAAACCTGTAATTCGCCCCACCCTGGAGCGAATGTTGCTAATCGTCCCGGGGTGGGACGAATACTAGTTTGTAATCGTTCCAGGGTGGAACGAGTAGGGAGCAGAGTGCCTGAAGGGTGCCAAATTGACCTCTGACCTTCCAAAACTTCTATGGGAGTGGTTAGGACCATTTTTTAACCTCTGGGGGCTGCCCTAGGGGCATGTATGTCAATTCGATCAGTGCTTGTCATCACATAATCGGATTGGTGTTGTTTTGGTGTCTATAGATACCCCTTTTTGGGATGTGTTGTGCGTGGCGCAGTGTTGAGCAAAAATAGATAACCAAAGAACTAATTATTAGGGTTTCTCAATAACCTAACCAAATTTTGATGCCCCAAGTATGGAAAT
Organism: Wollemia nobilis; assembly: GCA_028583015.1. Taxonomy (NCBI): domain Eukaryota; kingdom Viridiplantae; phylum Streptophyta; class Pinopsida; order Araucariales; family Araucariaceae; genus Wollemia; species Wollemia nobilis. The sequence continues at coordinate 35,274 of JAQPPZ010001906.1, forward strand.
GGCATGCATTCTTGAATCCTTGCTTCTGACGAGCTAAGGATCTTAATTCAAGTGTTAACCTTTTTCGGTGAGGTGTTACTTGATCTTGGACATTGTTCAGTCATGAATAGGCAAAGGGCACAACCTTTTTTTATGGGAACTTTGAGTTCATGATTCTAGAATGCCAAGTGTTTGATCAGCTTGTGATAATTGTTTTGTTGCTACCCCAAGCAGGAGCATGATTATCTTTGTCAATGATTCTTTGAATGCATGTCATTTCCTTGATTGGGTGTATATTTGTTGATTGATGACTAAGTGTGACTACCCCCTCAAGTGACGAATCGATGAGGGAATGACCAATTTGAGAAAAGCGACGAGTCGCTTGACCCACGATGACTTTTGTAAGGGTGTCTTTAGTTGTTTTCTGTTGAATGCTTATGCAGTTTCCCAACAATATGACCTATTTTTTGGTGGGGGTTAACCCTTTTTGTGACGCTTATTGGGTCTGAAATTGTCAAAAATATGTCCTCCCGTGGAGTGGTCCGGCTATGGTAGCCTTCTTAGGGAGTAGAATATTGATAATTTGTGGCCCTAACGTCTGTTTTGCATGCCAGGAACATTAGGCACAAAGGCGCCTTTGTTCGGCAATTTTATTGCTATTTTTGGGTGGGTTTGGACCCTTTTTGTGATGTCCTTTGGGGATGAAATTCTCGAAAATCTGTCTTCCCGTGGAGCGGTCTGGCTAAGGTAGCCTTCTTAGGGAGTATGATAGTGAGGATTTGTGACCCCAACATCGGTTTTGCATGCCAAGAATGTTTGGTGCAAAGGCCCCTTTGTTCGGTAATTTTATTGCTATTTTTGGTGCATTTTGGATGCAGTTTTTGTTGTTTTTGATTTTCTTGCTCTGTAATCGTCCTAGGGTGGGATGAATACCAGTTTTGTAATCGTCCCAGGGTGGGATGAGTGCTAACTAGAGCGCTCATCCCAAGGTGGAGCCATTACAGGCCTAAAAGCTTATATAAGGGCCAAAACTAGGTTTTGGGCTCATTTGCAATTTGTTTTTCTGGCGATTTGGAGTTGTGAGGAGGAGGTCGAGTCTGCATAGTGAAGTGTTGTCGATATTTCACGGATACCATGAGTTAACGGACCAGATCGTCGAGTGGCGGAGCTGAGGCAAGACCGGTAGGTACTCCTGCGCTTTATTTTTCTTGTTTTTATTTTACAGTTTAAAATCATAATTAAATGATTTTGCATTCTGGTTTTCTATTTAAACTAAGATTAAAACCCTAGTTTAAGTGTTTTGTATTTGTATTTTGTGTGGCGGTGTTTAAACTAAGATCAAAACACTAGTTTAAAAATTGATTTTATTTTGTTTTTTTGTATTAAGTTTAAACTAACATAAAAAAAACCCTAGGTTAAAATTCTTGTTGTAATTTTTCTAGAGTTAAAAACCCTAGGTTTAAAATTTTATTTTTTTTGTTTAACTAGAGTTAAAAACCCTAGATTTAAATTTTGTTTTTTGTTTAACTAGAGTTAAAAACCCTAGATTTAAATTTTGTTTTTTGTTTAACTAGAGTTAAAAACCCTAGGTTTAAATTTTGTTTTTTGTGTTTAACTAGAGTTAAAAACCCTAGATTTAAATTTTGTTTTTTTTTTTAACTAGAGTTAAAAACCCTAGGTTTAAATTTTGTTTTTTTTGTTTAACTAGAGTTAAAAACCCTAGTTGTAAATTTTGTTTTTTTGTTTAACTAGAGTTAAAAACCCTAGATGTAAATTTTATTTTTTTTGTTTAACTAGAGTTAAAAACCCTAGGTTTACATTTTGTTTTTTTTGTTTAACTAGAGTTAAAAACCGTAGTTGTAAAATTTGTTTTTTTTGTTTAACTAGGGTTAAAAACCCTAGATTTAAATTTTGTTTTTTTTTGTTTAACTAGAGTTAAAAACCCTAGATGTAAATTTTATTTTTTTTGTTTAACTAGAGTTAAAAACCCTAGGTTTAAATTTTGTTTTTTTGTTTAACTAGAGTTAAAAACCCTAGGTTTAATTTTTTTTTTTGTTTAACTAGAGTTAAAAACCCTAGTTGTAAATTTTGTTTTTTGTTTAACTAGAGTTAAAAACCCTAGATTTAAATTTTGTTTTTTTGTTTAACTAGAGTTAAAAACCCTAGTTGTAAATTTTGTTTTTTGTTTAACTAGAGTTAAAAACCCTAGATTTAAAATTTGTTTTTTTTGTTTAACTAGAGTTAAAAACCTAGGTTAAAAAATTTGTGTCTATTTTGTTTTTTTTGTTTTTTTAGTTTAAACTAGAGTTAAAAACCCTATGTTAAATTTTTTTGTTTTATTTTGCGTTGTTCATCGATTTTTTTGTTTTGAATTTTTGTACTGTACATTTGGTCAATGTTGTTGTACAGTTTATTAAATGTTTTTGTTGTACAATTTGTATACATTGCTGTATATTTCTTTTAGTGCTGTATAGTTTATTTTTAAATTTTAGAATGTTTTTGCTGTACATTTTGTTAATGTTGCTTGTACAGTTTATTTTTGTTGTCATGTTTTAATATTTGTGTGGTTTTTTGTTTCACAGGTGGTGAAGAGTCGGTACCGTCAGCCGACGGTGTTCTCTGAAGCGCAGGAGGCGCTGAATATGGCAGACTGGGAGTGGCTTGATGCCATTGGGCTCAAGCAGGTGACTTGGTTAGAGCCTATGGTGGGGGATCAGGCATATCTGACTACCCTGATCAATTTATGGGATCCCTGCACCAACACCTTTCATCTCCCAATAGGGGAGATGGTAGTGACTCTGGAGGACGTTTATCGGATTTTGCAAATTTCGATAGACGGGCTACCCATTTGGACTACTACTCATGATCAGCGGATAGCGGTGCTGAGATGGTGCTTTGGGAATGCGACGGAGATGGGGGTGGATGAGGCGGTTGAGAGGGCAGAGGGAGACTTCCTGATTGGTGGGATTTTGGTGCGATGGTGACTGAAGAAGGGCGTGTTGGGATTGAGGCATGCACTGCTCATGACTCTCATCTCCAACATGCTGCTTCTTGAATCCTCAGGTGCGAGGTTCCCTTGGAACCTGCTTGAGGTGGTGTTTAGATTTGTGGAATATCTGACCTCAGCACCCTTGATTATGCGGTGGGGTCAGACCTTACTGGCACAGTTTTATGATGAGTTGTATGAGGTCCGCTGTCGAAGGTGGAAGGGGATTAGATGCAGCTACCTGTTGTAGTGCTAGGGGTGGAAGCACATAGTTGTGGAGCGACCGCAGGGATTGTCGTGGACCACTTGGGAAGAGATGGTGGACAGGGAGATTGGTTACGCTGCTCTATAGCAGAGGTCAGAGGAGCAGGGGCAGAATCGACGGTGGGTTGGTGTCTTAGGGCTTCTCAGTAACCTAGCCAAATTTAGATGCCCCAAGTATGGAAAGGGCACGTATTCTTGAATCCTTGCTTCTGACGAGCTAAGGAGCTTAATTTAAGTGTTAACCTTTTTCGGTGAGGTGTTACTTGATCTTTGACATTGTTCAGTAATGAATAGGCAAAGGGCACAACCTTTTTTCTGTGGGAAATTTGAGTTCATGATTCTAGAATGCCAAGTGTTTGAATAGCTTGTGATAATTTCTTTTTTGCTGCCCCAAGCAGGAGCATGATTGTCTTTGTCAATGATTCTTTGAATGCATGCCATTTCCTTGATTAGGTGTGTATTTGTTGATTGATGACTAAGTGTGACTACCCCCTCAAGTGACGAATCAATGAGGGAATGACCGACATGAGAAAAACGATGAGTCGCTTGACCCATAATGACTTTTGTAAGGGTATCTTCAATTGTTTTTTGTTGAACGCTTATGCAATTTCCCAACAATATGACCTATTTTTTGGTGGGTGGTAACCCTTTTTGTGATGCTTATTGGGTCTAAAATTGTCAAAAATCTCTCATCCCGTGGAGTGGTCCAACTATGGTAGCCTTCTTAGGGAGTAGAATATTGATAATTTGTGGCCCTGACGTCTGTTTTGCATGCTAGGAACGTTAGGCGCAAATGTGCCTTTGTTTGACAATTTTATTGTTATTTTTGGGTGGGTTTGGACCCTTTTTGTGATGTCCTTTGGGGATGAAATTCTCGAAAATCCGTCCTCCCGTGGAGCGGTCCGGCTATGGTAGCCTTCATAGGGAATATGATAGTGAGGATTTGTAACCCCAATGTCGGTTTTGTATGCTAAGAATTTTTGGCACAAAGGCCCCTTTTTTCGGAAATTTTATTGTTGTTTTTGGTGCATTTTGGATGCAGTTTTTGTTGTTTTTGATTTTCTTGCTCTGTAATCATCCCAGGGTGGGACGAATACCAGTTTTGTAACCATCCTAGGGTGGGACGAGTGCTAACTAGAGCGTTGATCCCAGGGTGGAATGATTACAGGCCTAAACGCCTATATAAGGGCCAAAACTAGGTTTTGGGCTCATTTGTACTTTGTTTTTCTGGCGATTTGGAGCTGTGAGGAGGAGGAGGTCGAGTCTGCGTAGCGGAGTGCTTTTGAGATTTCATGGATACCATGAGTTCATGGATCGGATCGTCAAGTGGCAGATCTGAGGCAAGACCGGTAGGTACTCCTGCGCTTTATTTTGTTTGTTTTTATTTTACAGTTTAAAACCGTAATTAAATGATTTTGCATTCTAGTTTTCTATTTAAACTAAGATTAAAACACTAGTTTAAGTGTTTTGTATTTGTATTTTGTGTGATGGTGTTTAAACTAAGATCAAAACCCTAGTTTAAAAATTGATTTTATTTTGTTTTTTTGTATTAAGTTTAAACTAAGGTAAAAAAAACCCTAGGTTAAAATTCTTGTTGTAATTTTTCTAGAGTTAAAAACCCTAGGTTTAAAATTTTGGTTTTTTTGTTTAACTAGAGTTAAAAACCCTAGATTTAATTTTTTTTTTTGGTTTAACTAGAGTTAAAAACCCTAGATTTAAATTTTATTTTTTGTTTAACTAGAGTTAAAAACCCTAGGTTTAAATTTTGTTTTTTTGGTGTTTAACTAGAATTAAAAACCCTAGATTTAAATTTTGTTTTTTTTGTTTAACTAGAGTTAAAAACCCTAGGTTTAAATTTTATTTTTTTTGTTTAACTAGAGTTAAAAATCCTAGTTGTAAATTTTGTTTTTTTTGTTTAACTAGAGTTAAAAACCCTAGATTTAATTTAATTTTTTTTTTTAACTAGAGTTGAAAACCCTAGATGTAAATTTTGTTATTTTTGTTTAACTAGAGTTAAAAACCCTAGGTGTAAATTTTGTTTTTTTTTGTTTAACTAGAGTTAAAAACCGTAGTTGTAATTTTTTTTTTTTGGTTTAACTAGAGTTAAAAACCCTAGATTTAAATTTTGTTTTTTTTGTTTAACTCGAGTTAAAAACCCTAGATGTAAATTTTATTTTTTTTGTTTAACTAGAGTTAAAAACCCTAGGTTTAAATTTTGTTTTTTTGTTTAACTAGAGTTAAAATCCCTAGGTTTAAATTTTGTTTTTTTGTTTTACTAGAGTTAAAAACCCTAGTTGTAAATTTTGTTTTTTGTTTAACTAGAGTTTAAAACCCTAGATTTAAATTTTATTTTTTTGTTTAACTAGAGTTAAAAACCCTAGTTGTAAATTTTTCTTTTTGTTTAACTAGAGTTAAAAACCCTAGATTTAAATTTTGTTTTTTTTTGTTTAACTAGAGTTAAAAACCTAGGTTAAAAAATTTGTGTCTATTTTGTTATTTTAGTTTAAACTAGAGTTAAAAACCCTAGGTTAAAATTTTTTGTTTTATTTTGCGTTGTTCATCGATTTTTTTGTTTTGAATGTTTGTACTGTACATTTGGTCAATGTTGTTGTACACTTTATTAAATGTTTTTGTTGTACAATTTGTATATATTATTGTATATTTATTTTAGTGTTGTACAATTTATTTTTGAATTTTGGAATGTTTTTGCTATACATTTTGTTAATGTTGCTTGTACAGTTTATTTTTGTTGTCATGTTTTAATGTTTTTTTGGTTTTTTGTTTTGCAGGTGGTGAAGAGTCGGTACTGTCAGCCGACAATATTCTTTGAACCGCGGGAGGCGCTGACTATGGTAGACTGGGAGTGGCTTGATGCCCTTGGGCTCAAGCAGGTGACTCGGATAGAGCCTATGGTGGGGGATCAAGCATATCTAACTACCTTGATCAATTTGTGGGATCCCCGCACCAACACCTTTCATCTCCCAACAGGGGAGACGATAATGACTCTAGAGGACGTTTATCGAATTCTATGGATTTCGATAGACGGGCTGCCCATTCGGACGACTACTCATGATCAGCAGATAGTGATGCTGACACGGTGCTTGGGCATGCAGTGGAGATGGGGGTGGATGAGGCGATGGAGAGGGCAGAGGGGGACTTCCTGATTGGCGGGATTTTGGTGTGATGGTGGCTGGAGAAGGGCGTGTTGGGAGTGAGGCATGCACTGCTCATGACTCTCATCTCCAACATGCTTCTTCTCAACTCCTCAGGTGTGAGGTTCCCTTGGAACCTGCTTTAGGTGGTTTTTAGACTTGTGGAGTATCCAAACTTAGCACCCTTGATTATGCGATGGGGTCAGACCTTATTGGAATAGCTTTATGATGAGTTGTACGAGGTCCATTATCAGAGGTTGAAGGGTACTGGATGCAGTTACCTGTTGTAGTGCTGGGGGTGGAAGCACATAGCTATGGAGCAGCCACAAGGATTACTATGGACCACTCGGGAAGAGATGGTGGATAGGGATATTGGTTACGCTGCTCTATGGCAAAGGTCAGAGGAGCAGGGGCATAATTGGTGGTGGGCTGGTGTCGTAGGGCACTATATCGATGCCTTCTCACGTCTTGCCCCAGGGGAGGTGTTCTGGCATCCATACTAGGACTGTCCAGCCTGGCCTGAGGCTAGGGAGTGTCTCCAGAGGGCGCGTAGGGGGAGGTGGCTGATCAGGCGACATGGGACTGATCAGGAGTACTTACCATATGTCCGGGTGACTCGAAAGTTTGGGGTGCACCAGGGATTACCTAGTGAGCCTTTGATCTATCAATGTTGGGGCAACAAGAGGACTCTGGCCTAGCTGATCATTGAGTCATTGGGTGAGGAGTCAGATGCAGTGATTGATGTCCCCGATGTGGATGATGTCGGGGCGACTGCAGAGTATGACTAGTGGTGGACGATGCGGCGATGGTGGGGTGAGGGGCCTCTAGGAGGCACAAATGCGGTAGCAGTAGGTGGTGATGTGGATATGGTAGAGGTTGATGACTTGACTGGGGATGACCTAGGGGTTTCATAGTAGTCGGATATATAGGATGTTTTAGAGCAGTGGATTCTAGAGTAGCCCACCGTCTCGAAGATGTCCATGCCTCAGGTAGTTCTAGGGACATGGGGGCTAGGTATCGTGCTGAGATAGCACAATTGGAGGATCTACTGTAGAGATGAGATGAGGAGCATGGGAAGGTTCTGTAGGAGAGGGATCTCCTACAGACTCAGTTTGCAGAGCAGGAGAATGCATTGGCTGCGTACTACCAGCAGGATGGGGACATAGATGCTTTATAAGAGAAGGATCTCCTGCAAGCTCAGTTGGCATAGCGTAATGACACATTGGCTATGTACCATCGATGGGAGGTGGATTGGGTCCGACAACGATTGGATTTGGAGGCAGATATTATCTACATCGGTGGGTAGTTACCTGAGCTCACTAGAGGTGGATCTTCATGCCAAACAAGAGATAGTGAGACTGAGCAGTCTGCTTCCTCTCATCGCAGGTGGGTGGGTGAGGGCAGCGCTAGTGGGCATGATGTGGGGACTAGTAGCAGCCGCCCTGAGAGGTCCCATAGGACCCACACCACTGGGGGTAGTTCCAGTCACACTGATCCTACGTGATCATGGTGGCCGACTCCCTAGGCTTGGGGTTTTTTATTTTTTGATGTTTTTGTGAGGTTAAAGGACCAATTTATTGTATCCTATGGGCATTTTGGTGATATATAGACATGACTTTCTTTTTTTTTATACACTTGTCGTGATTTATTGTTTATTTTATGCACATTTTAGTTAGTTGATGTATGTATGTGTTATTATGAATGCGATGTTTCTAATTATATGATGTATGCATATGGAATGGATGAAATGATTTATTGATAACTTGTCGGTGGCAACATAGACTATACAGGATTCACTGGATTTCTATACTATGTGATGATTTTGCATGTGTATATATATATATATATTGTATTTTCTGATGGTGATGCAAGAATGGAAATGTACAACATTTGTTTTAGAATGTAGTTAAGGTTTTTTCTAAGACTCATACGCTTTAACTAACTAGCCAAGACTGTACATTTATCTTACAAGAATTTTGAACAAGGTACAAATCAGACTGGAGTTTGACCAAGTTATTTCACATCCCTGTGTGTGTGATTGAATTTGTTTATGTGGTATTTGTCAGGATACCGCCAGTGCCAGGTAGGCTATCCACCAAACCTGTAATGAGGATCACCTAATTAGCTCCACTAACTTCTTTGTTGTATTTAGTAATATTAATCTACAGGATAATCTAAGGTACCATAAGCTAGCTCATCCACATGCAAACATTGGTCTACTTACATGCAAAGCTAATGTGATAGACATATCGTCATGCGTTTAGGATACCACCATTTCCAGGTAGGATGTCCACCAAATCCATAATGAGGATCACCTAAATAGTTTTTTGAATGCTGAGAATTCCAAGGATTCAAGCTCAGGCGTCTTTCGATTACTCGACTTGTTGGGATACTTTCTCTCATACATAGTGATGAAAATCACTATTTATTTTTCTCTTTTATTTTTAGTTTTGAGCAAGGGGTTTGAACAGTGGTGATAACCACTAATATTTGATTTTGCATTTTAGGTTTCACAGTTGAGCTCGTGGGTTTTTGGCTTGCAAATGGAATTGATCCCTTTTGGCTTTGGGGATGACTACCCATCCTGTTTAGGCATGTGTAGTATGAATCCTTACGACTTTGGGGACGCAAGGTGATTGGGGATGTTACTATGTAATGGCATTGATATTTTAGGCCTTGGGGATGACTACCCATCCTTGTCAGGGGCATGTAGTACAAATCCTTATGACCTTGGGGATCAAATATGTTTTGGGATTTTTGTTAGTGGTGAAGACCACTTTTTACTATGGGGAATTGGATGGGGAAGAGCTTGTCCTTTTGTCAATTCTTAGCATTCTCGAACCATTCACATAGGGGGATGAACAAGCTAACCTTTCACCTATGGTACCCTAGACTGCTTTGTAGGTTGCTCTTGCGTTCACACAACTTGGGAATTTTTTTTGTGTTTTAACTTGTGTGGGGATGCTATGTAACGAGGTGTGATCCAAGTAAAACTCTACCTTCATAAAATTTGTCTGACTTTGTACAATTTTTGGCTAGAAATCTAAAGACAGCTGAATGACAAAAACCTTAAATACATTAGGAGACAACTGAATAAGATAAAAAATGTGGATGGTGTTATTCTGGATGGATGCGTTTACAAAATGGACTGAATGTAGAAAATGATGGAATTGCCTAGCAATTACAGTCTATGGTGCTTATGACTTGTATGACCAACAAATATGCCATGTATGGATACGATGCTTATGATATGTTATTTTTTTTTATCTTTTGTTTTTGTTTGTTTTTGAATATTTGTTTTGGACCAAGTGATTGTGGGAACCCTTGGAGATTTTGGTTTGACCAAAGATTTTATGGATACCTTTGGGGCGTTTTAGGTTGACCAAGCGATGATGGGAATCCTTGGAGCGTTTGGTTTGACCAAAGGGATTATGTGCACCTTTGGGGCGTTTTAGGTTGACCAAGCGATTGTGAGAATCCTTGGAGCGTTTGGGGTGGGCTATGGCTCTCTAAATGTGGAATGGCCTCAAATGACTGATGTTCAAGGGTTCTAGTTCCTTTATTCCTTCAAGAGGGATGAACCGGTATGTTCCAAGTCCTATTTTACTATCGATGACATAAGGACCTAACCAATTTTCTGTGAACTTATCCCTTAAATGGGGTGGCAAGTTAGAGTTTTGTTGGTTCTCTTTTAAGACCAAGTCACCAACCTGAAATTCCCTCAGGTGAAATTTCATGTTGTATGCTTTCTTAAGTCACTCTTGATAGATACGTAAATGCTCAAGGGCATTGATGCGTCGTTCATCGAACAACGTAAGCTGGTCTAACTGGGACTGCCGTGTAGTGTCATCATCGATGAACTCTTGCATTAATATGCGCAGGGAAGGTATTTCCAACTTGAGAGGCATGACTGCCTCGGATCCATACACCAACGAAAATGGAGTTGCCCCTATGGGCGTTCAAATGCTAGTGCGATAAGCCCACAAGGCAAGCGAGATTTGAATGTGCCAATCCTTATGACTATCTATGACCATATTTTAAAGGATGGTAACAAGCGTTTTGTTTGACGCCTCTGCTTGCCCATTTGCCTATGGATAATAGGGTGTTGAAAAAATGTGCTAAATTTTGTACTTTGTTTTCAAAGCATGCACATATTTTTTTTTAAATAACATCTCATTATTCGAGACGATATTGGATGGAATACAAAAATGACATGATGTTATGTAAAATAAACTCCGCAATGCAAGGTCCAGTCATAGAGGTAAGCAGAATTGCTTCCACCCACTTGGTGAAGTACTATGTGGTCGTTATGATAAACGTGTGATGGCCTGACGACGCAGGGGAGATATTTTTGATTAGATCTAAGCCCCACTACAAAAATGACCAAGCCAATTGGATCGACTACAAGGCTTGAGAAGGTACATGTGTCAAATTAGCATGGTGTTGACATTTTATGCACTTCCTTACATACGCGCAATAATATCGCTCTAAAGATGGCCAATAATAGCCCATGTGAAGAATGCACTTTGCGATGGCCATACCACTAAAGTGGCCACTGCATGTACCATCGTGTGCTTGGGTGATCGCCCAAGCGGACTCCTATTGGTCCAAGCAACGGAGGAGGATTCCTTCATAGCTCCGACGGTACAAAATGTCTCCTAGCAAGACATGTTTTGTCGCTTTCTATTTGAATGATCTTTTCATGGCATGTGTCAATCCAAGTGGGAGGTTACCTAGCTTGAGGTAGTCTCTTATGGGTGTGTACCAATCCTGCTGATCAGAAACCTCGATGGTATGAACTGCCAATCCCTTTTGAAGTTCGTCCCTAGCAAAAGCCGAGGAGGAACAAATTTGTAAAAATAGCATTGTGTTGCTATTGAGAAGGGTTGGGGAGAACAAGGACCCCCAGTTGGCGTGATTCAGACTATCACAGATTTGAGAGAACTTATCCTGAGACGGTTCAATCTAGATCAAGTGGATTCCTGGTGTTAGGTCAGAACTTGCACGCTCCATCATGAATTGCGATAATGTTTTGACTTGAATGGTTGTCATCTCACCAGAAGGGTCTTGCGGGATTAGTGACCCCAAGGAGGCCATAGTATCTGCAAAATTATTTGATGATCGAGGGAGTGCCTCGATGTCATACCATTCAAGCTTTGCCAGGAATTTGTCCATAAGGGCTTTGTAGGCCTACATAACTGGGCATTTGCATTGGAATACCCCTTTTACTTGGTTGACAATTAATAGCGAATCACCAAATATGTTCAAGCGTTTGATGTTCATGGTGATTGTTGTCTGAATACCTATGAGCAAGGCTTCGTATTCAGCGTTGTTATTGGTGCATGAGAAATCAAGTTTAAATGATAGAGGCATTGGAGCCCCTTGTGGTGTGAAGAATACAATTCCCGTGCCACCCCCTTGCTCACATTTAGAACCATCAAAAAATAGGGTTATGTCGACCAGTGACTTAGGCACATCAAAATATTGCGATTCTAAGACATGGAAGACCCCATCATCGGGTAGCTCTACGGTCAGAGGCTGATCGTCTTTGAGAGGAGCCCTTGCTAGTTGATCGGCAATGACTTGACCTTTGATGGACTTTTGTCCAATGAACTCGATGTCAAACTCTATCAACAACAAGATCCATTTTGCCATGCAGCTACTATGATAAGTACGACTCATCATGTACCACAATAGATTCTACTTAGACACAACATACATCGTATTGCTCAGCATGTAGTGGCATAGCTTTTTGGTAGCAAATACCACTACTAAGCATAAATTCTCAACGTATGCATAGTTAAGTTCATAACTGACTAGGATGCGGCTAAGATAGTAAGTAGCTTGCTCTTTGTGTAGTTCATTTTTCTAAGCTAGCATGGCGCCTAGTGCCACCTCAATAGCTGAGATGTACAAATAGAATGACACTCCTGTTATAGGTGGTGCCAATACTGGCAGCAAAGCCAAGTATTGTTTAATGTCGTCGAAGGCTGACTAGCACTTGTCATCCCAGTGAAATGCTACCCCCTTGTGTAATAATTTATTCATGGGTCGGTACTTATTAGATAGCTGTGCTATGAAGCACTTGATTGACGCGACCTTTCCCTACAAGATTCTGAGCTGCTTGATGGTGGTTGGGGGAAGCATTTCAAGGATTGCTTTAACTTTGTTTGGATCTACCTCAATTCCTCATTTTGAGACTATGAAACCCAAGAGTTTTCCAAATGTGATGCCAAATACGCACTTCTTAGGGTTTAGTTTGACTTTATGTTCGATGAGGCAATCGAGGATCTTTCTTAGGTCATCGAGATGATCTGGGCACAAAAGAGATTTGGCCAACAGATCATCCATATAATCTTCCAAAGTTTTATGCTTGTGATCGTGGAAGATGTATGTCATAGCGCATTGGTAGGTGGCGCCAGTGTTTTTAAGGCCAAAGGGCATGACCTTATAACAAAATGTCCCCCAAGGCATTGTGAACGCTGTTTTGAGTTGATCATCGGGATTGATACGAATCAGATTGTATCCTGAGAAACCATCCATGAGAGAAAGCATTTCGTGGCCTGTTTTAGCGTCTACCAATTCATCGATGCTAGGCAAGGGGAAATCATTCTTGGGACTCACTTTGTTTAGATATCAAAAATTGATGCATATGCGAATCCTCCCATCAGGCTTCTTGACGGGTACCATGTTGGACAACCATGGTGGGTAATCCATGCAAATGACAAACTGTGCATCAAACAACTTTTGTAGCTCGTATGTGACCATTAAGGCTATTTTTGGGTGCATCTTACATAGTTTTTGCTTGACTGGCTTGACTGTCAGATCAAGCGTTAGATTATGCGTGACTAGCTACGGATCGAGCCCCGACATGTCTTTGTAGGACCATGCAAAAACCTCCTCCTTCTCTTTGAGAAGGGTAATGTAATTAGCTTGCTCTTTGGGGGATAGACTTACCCCCAACTTAATTATTTGTGGATTCATTGGATCAGAGGCGATGTCTACGTTAGTCATCTCTTCAACTGACATGTGGGACCCGTCCTCCAACTAGTGTTGAGTCGAGATCAGGTGGATATCAGTTGCTGAATTTAGATCTACACTTGGAACGTTGGTTTCCTCTTCAGCATGGAAGATATCCTGAGTTGGTCTTGGGGTGAAATGAGGCATCTCACCGCAAGGCCAGTACTCTGATGGAGATGGTGGCGAGTTAGCACGATCCTAGTCTATGGCATCTAGGTTTAGATACAATGGTCATGATGTATCAGCTGGATTGTGGATGGGGGCGGTTAAGTCAATGGAGATAATATTGATGAAGTGAATTTGGTCTCCATTACCATGCGAGTGGTGACTCGGACATCCTTGGTGATCTTTGTGTTCTAGATCTAGCTCTATGGGTATTGGCACAAATGGATCGGCCCTATGTGTGAATAAAAGGACAGGGTCTGCCCTTGGCACTGATGGCTCTACAAGGTCTCTGGGTGGAGGGTGCTCTCTGTATGCCTGAAGTGACGGGTGTAGTATTTGGTCCAACTATGCTTTGTTTAGGTGCCACCTATGCCTTGGCCCTATGTTTAGCTGTTCAAACATGTCATCAATGTCCATGGGGTATCACTGCTATCGCATATGATTGTGTATGCCATCTTCGTATCGTCTTCATAATCACTATCAGATATCCATAGGCCTTCATTGGCTTTGACAACTTTTTGCGGCATGTGAGGCTCGTTCTGCTCGAGTAAGTTAATTTGATCCCATCGGGGTTGTTTCGCTCTCTATGAGAGGACCTGATTCTCTTGAGGTGGCATTTACTCGATTGGAGTATTCAAGGGGAACATCGCCATGAAGTCGTCCTGATAATCATCTATGGGCGTCACTTGCGAGTGATTGCTATCAGACTCGAAAGGGTCCCAAGGTGCTACCTTGTACTCTGACTCATCTTCTGAAGATCCTTCTTGACCTTATCTATATCCCTCTTGTAGGTGAGTCCTCGAACTTTCTCCTTTCTCGATCTAAGGAAAAGGGTTGTTGAGGTCAATAAGGTTGGCTATTGACAATGGGAGATAATCCCCCAATGTGTACGTTGTGTTAGGATTGGCATATGGGTCATGTGCCAACCCATACTTATTGCCTATCCCTAGGCCTTGCATGTTCTCTACCAAGATGTCAAGGGGAAAAGGATGGTTGAACCCTACTCTTGATTTTTCATATGGCATATGATATCTTGGTTGACAAAAAATGTGCACCCCTTGTTCATATATGCCCAACCCATATCCGTGCCAATTACATTGGCCAAGATATTTAAAAGTGAAGTTCGGGTTGGACAGATAGTTGATGTTCTCGACAAGGGTCTCTTCGTCCTCTTCCTCTTGCAGGTAAGGTTCAATGTCATTATCAAGGCCCCCATATACAAAATTTGTCTAGTTTGGTGGGTAGCCCAAAGGGACAATAGTGTCGATGGGGAGGCGAGGTCTCCCCATGTCCTGCATGGACTCAATTATGGGTGTTGCTATAATGTTTCGCACTAGATACTCCCCTAGGCCCGTATTGGCCATCTCAACGGTGATCGTTGGTGGTTGAAGTGGAGGGAATGGGAGTTCTTCCTGAGTCCACTCCATGTCGGGTGAACTAGGCGCCTCCAACTCCATTCGGCTAGGCACCTCTTCGATAGAGATGGTTGAGACTGATGGCGGTGCCTCTTCCAAGGGTTTCTTCCCATTGTCCTTCGATGTGGCCACTATAGGTGGCATCGTTGGTGAAGGACTAGACGATGAATATGGACCCAACTAGGGATTTGAGGGACTTAACAGCGGGGATGTATGCAGAATCGGACCCTATTTGGATGGATTAAACTGAAAGTCTAAATGTGTCAATGGAAGGGCCGATTGTGGCATCAGCTGCACCGTATTGCAATACTTGAAGGGCTCTAAGTCTGCTGGGACTACATGCACTTGCCCTTCGTATGTGTACTTTAGGCATTGATGGGCTATCGAAGGGACACACTTCATGTCCCTGATCCAAGGCCGGCCTAGTAAAATATTGTAGTCCATATCACCTTACAGAATAGTATTTTGTCCCACTTGGATGGGCAGGACAATTGTGCCAACCATCGAGCATATCACGTCATTCAATGCTTGAAGAGTATAGGTGGAGGCCACAATGTGAGATGCTAGCAACTTGAGGTGCTTCAATGCTACTGTTGTGATTATATTATCAGATGAGCCAGTGTACACCACCACCCTCTTAAATGGAATATCATTAATCCGTGCAATGACGTGCAGGGGTGGATCTTCCATATCACCAGTCATCAATTTTAGTTCGTCTTCTCTAAAGGTGATGACTGGTTTTGTACATCGTTTTACATGTCCCACAAAGTTGTTGAAAGATTTTGCTTTGTGGGGCTGCAACTCGATGGCTTTTAATATCTCCATTAGAGCCTCTCGATGGGGCGGTGATTGTTGGATGATCTTGTAGATGGAGAGCCTAGCCAACATGGTCCTCAGACTTTGGGTAAGTTTGGTCCGAATTGTGGCCACTAGTCGAGGCAGAGAAGGTTGTGTAGGGTGTTGTTGAGGTTGTGACATTGATGGAACCTCTCCTATAGTTGTAACGAGTGTAGCTGTGCTTGGGTACCTCTTGTTCTGAGTCACTATGCTTATCATCCATACATACCCCTGCATGGGGTAGTTTTGTGTCACCTCATTGACTTGAAGGGTCTTTGTCTACACATCATGGGCAGGCATGGGGTATTTGAATACCTCCATCTATTGGTTGTTTGGCACAACGAGATTATCCATCGCTAGTGTCTTTTTGTCTATTAGGTCTTGCAGTAATCTTTTGAACTTCCAACACACATAAAGGTCATGTCCTTTCTTTCGATGAAATATACAGTACAAGTCTTCCCTATAGCCCTTGGGTTTTGGTGCGTTGGGGTCTATGGGTCAAATTTTTGGCATGTTTATCAATTTTTCCATGGACAAGCGGTCAAACAAGGAGTTTTTAGACTCTGTGAAGGGTGTAAATTGTCGCCTAGGGCGACGCTGCTAATTTTGCTCTTGCCTATAATTTTCCTTTTCATAGGTGTCAAGAGGAACTACTTGATAATTAGCCTTTGGGGGCTGTATTGCTTGTATAGGCTTAGATATGTTTATAGCAACCTGATTGACCGCGACAGGTTTTGGTTGCGTTGACCCAGTTTTGGCATTTTTGGGCCACTCTTTTTTGCATGGCTTGGCAATCTCGCCATCCTGTATCTTGATCTCCTCACTGATTCTGGCTTGTGCCAGGGCTTCCTCAAGAGTGGCATATTGCTACAGTTGCAATAGCACAGAGATCGACCTCAAATAACTTTTCAAGAACATTTGGGTCAGGTCGATCATGGGAGGGAGGTAAGGTAGATTTGAAAGCAACGTCCTCCACCGATTTCCATAAGCCGCCATGGTCTCTTCCTCATACTTCCTGAGGCTAGCTAGGTCACTTAACGATGTCTTCTTGATATTACAGGTGAAACATTCGAGGAATGCGTCTACTAGATGGTCTAGGTTACTGATGCTATGCTTCGACAACTGGGTAAACCAATCCGAGGTAGGGCCTGTGAACGTGGTTATAAATATTCTTAGAAGTAAAGCATCGTTGTCCTAAATGCCAAAGCATTGGCTCAGGAATCTTGTCACGTGCTCTTGGGCATCCTCCTCCCCTATAAATATTGCCAATTGAGGCATTTTAAAGTGTTCAGGGTATGGGGATGCAGGCACTGAAGGATGCACAGGGTGACTGCGAAGCTGGTGTAAAGTGGGATTTTGGGGCCCAGAAGTCTTGGTCTCCATAGACTCTAAGCGCTCTAGTAGCACTTTCTATGCAACAGAAGATTTTATCTCTTCCTCCTTGGTTTGTTCCCATTACAAATTATGGGGAATTGGAGGCCTATGGAGGGGTAGTCGGGTAGCACCCCCTCTGCCTTGGTAAGGCATTTTAGCCCGCTATTCTTCTTGTTTTAATTCCTCATAGGATTATTGAGGAGTTCCTGGGCGTGACCTATAAACATGGGTGGGTGCCCGTGGAGGGCGCTCATCATTGGCTCTAGGGGTGGTCTCCCGTTCAGGTCTAGGAGGTCTTGGAGGCAACATTTGATAAGTTCATGGAGACCTGTCTCGCACCAAGGGGTTGTACCTCTCATACAACTTTGTCCTATGCATGCGAGGGGTTGGGACCCTCTCAGGCACAGTGTTCTAGAGCAACTCATCTGTCTGATGTTGAATGCACTCTTTGCTAAGGCGATACAGGTGCTCTAACTGTTGCTGATCTTGCTCAAGTTGCATTATTTACGCTCGGCGAGCGACATGTTTGGAAAATTCCAAGTTGATTTTTTCCATCGTCTTGAGTCTAGGAGGTCTAGATGCCTCCCCTACACATCTATCTCGATCGTGGTGATCCAAGATCTCTATAGGTTGCTTCCCTCTGTCGAGGTTAGCAATATTCACCCGAGGCTCTGGCCTTAGTAGGTGATCCTGATAAATAGCAGGTGTAGAAGCACATTGTTCCTGTGCTGTGTATTTCTCTTAAGGAATGTAGTGGTCTTCCTCGTGCTCCCTTTCGTATATGTGAAAGTGGCGGGCAGATTTGGCTCACCCTGTCTGAAGAGTCTTGCGCTCTAGATTTGGCCTATTGTTTTTGACAGTAATAAGGGGCAAAGGAGGGATGATGTAATCATGTGGCCCCTCCTTATAGACCCCATTTTGTTCTAGTGCTTCATTGCATAGTGGCCACTCATAACGAGTGTCTAAGGGAGCCTTCCCGTTTATGTTGAGTGCCACGTGTAAGGACTCCTCCTGAAAGGGTCTATGTTGAATGGGAGTGCCCCCCGAAGGGGTGCTTCTATAGTCTCGTTCCGTCATGGTATGATGTGGACTATTTTGTGGGTCAGGCCGCCAAGGTGGTATGACCAAGTCCTTGGGGCTATAGTGGAGGTGACTTGTGCCCCCTTGTACACTTTTCGTAGCTTCTGCCCATGATTGGGCTTGGCTACGGGTGTACACCATGGTGGTGTCTCTCTACAAAATACGTAGGTTTTTATCTTCTTTACAAATTTTTATGCTACACTAAACAAACAGGTCCACACAAACAAAGAAGTGATTATCTCTTTTATGGATTAAAAGTGCGCCCTAAATCTGGTTTAGTGTGTTTTGATTTTTGTTTGAAAACCTTGTAACAAAAATTTTGTTGTACATGCAATATGAGGGCTCTTATGTCTCTCAAAATGGTTGCCTCCTCAATATACCACCACCAGGACATTATACCGAACCCCTCAATATACCCACCCTTACATGAGGGAAACTATTGGTACGCGAGAGCAGAACAGTACGTGGAACATAGGCGATACGAAAGGGGAATCGCCCTATTTTTGACACCTACCATAGAAGACTTATCCTCATGTGCTGGGAATCACCCCAGCTACACTTGGTTAGATTTCATCAATATTTACGTCTAGCAACAGTACCGATCAGGGTTATGTATGCAAACTTCAAGCCAAGGTGGTGATGAAATCCACCATTGATCTTGATCAAGTGTTGGGGTTTTACGACCAACACCTTGATGTTTAGATTATCTCGTGGTGTGTGTGGTTCTTTTTACTTGCGCAAAGAAAGGAAACATGTAGTAAAATTTCCTATGCAAGCAAAGAAACAAAAAAATCATAGAAACAAAGACAAAAAATTAAAGAGACTGTTCAGACAACCTACCTCTTCTCTGCCCACACTAGATGCCCCTGAGTTTTTGCTTAAAAATTGCATAAAGAGCTAATCATCCCGGGGTGGGATGAATAGCAGATCTATATTCATCATAGGGTGGGACGAATGCCTTATTCATCCTAGGGTGGCATGAATTCCAGTCTGTATTCATCATAGGGTGGCACGAGCAGCAGTCCAGCGCTTGAAGGATTAACACCTGAAAGCAAAAACACATAATTTTGATCAAAAATTTGATCCCAAAATCAAGGAACAGAGTCCCACCGTGATCACCACTAAAATCATGAGGATACGAAAGCCCATAGGCATACCGGGTGTGGTGCAAACAAATGCATACGAAATGCTAAGTCCTACAAATGAGCAAAGGACTAAAGTGCATAAAAAGGGGAAAACAAACGAACTAAAATGAGATATAAAGCAAATGTAAAGTTTTATTAATTTTGCTTTGAGACAAGGTTACAATACGTCTCCTTCCTTTTTAGGATCTAGGAGCGTTAGATATAGCTTTGTTACACCACGAATGGTACACTTTCCTTCGGGATCTTTCGTGTGCCCACATTTGAAATTGGTGGGCCAAACATCATCGTTGCTTGCATGAATGCATTTGTAGTTCCTTGCTTCCCATTCGGTGTTGAGATCCTGCATTCAAATAAACAACAAACGATTAGTAGCACCTACGGATGGAGAGAAATATGCAATCCCCAAGGCCTCCAGTTAATGCATGCATGAAATAATAAAAACAGTAATCAAAACATGTTATAATAAGATGAAATTTGAACTGAAGCATGCAAACACCATCATGAATGCACTGCAAAAGGAACAGTCAAGAAATATGATGTAGATTTCTAATCGCTTTGGGGTGGGACGATTAGGACTGTCATAAAATGTCAGAAGGCAACCTCCTAAATGTCCCATCCAGAGGCCTCCAAAACACGTACAAAGTTGGGGTTAGACAAAATGGGGCATTTTGGGACGACCCAGAAGGTCATATTTTGCATATTTAGCCTCGATTACCCCGTATCCAAAAATACTCTCTATACATTAGTGAAAGCTAAAAGCAATGAAAACATAGTCCAAACTCATCATAATAGCATTAAATTTGAATGGAAGCATATATGAAAGACATAAAATAAAATACAAAAGGAACAGTAAGGAAATATGCTACAGATTTCTAATCACTCCGACGTGGGGCGATTAGGACTACAGCAGTGTAGGGGGCACCCGGGGGTAGGATGCCCGCTGTTTGGGGCTTGTTTTTGGCACAAATCCACTTGGGATGGGTAAAAAACCTCCTAGGGGGTTGTATCGGCAAATTGGGTGGGGTATTGTGGCTAAATATTTTGGTTTTGGGTCCGGATTACGTTTCCAATGTTCACCCAATAACCTCCCTTCCAAAAGAGAGATCAAGGATGTAAGAAGTACAAATGAGGGGTGAGGATGTAATTCGGTAGCACTCCGTTGCTCCAAATGCTCCTTATCTATCCTTTTTTGGGGTGAGAAGACTCACCATTTTATAGACCTAAGGGTATCTTGTGAATGAGCATGCAGAGGCGCCACTTGGCCATCATGCCTTGTCAGGGGAGAGAAGATTCCTCCTTGATTAAGGGCTCCATGACTACCTCTATGACTGCCTCTTTGAGCTCAAAAATGCTTGCTCGCACTCCCATGTATTAAAGGTGGATTTGAGTGGCAGATCTGAGCTGTCATTTGTCAAGGTTTGACCTTTTGCCCTTCAAATCTGCTATTTACCCCACCCTAGAGCGAATGCTGCTAATCGTCCCGGGGTGGAACGATTACCAGTTTGTAATCATCCTAGGGTGGTACGATTACCAGTTTGTAATCATCCCAGGGTGGAACGAGTAGGGAGCAGAGTGCCTGAAGGGTGCCAAATTGACCTTTGACCTTCCAAAACTGTTGTGGGAGTGGTTAGGACCACTGTTTAACCTCTAGGGGCATGTATGTCAATTTGATCAGTGCTTGTCGTCACATAATCGGATTGGTGCTGTTTTGGTGTCTACAGTATATAATCCTACACCTTTCTAATATATGTTTAATCACCCATGAAAGTATGCATAAATATCTAGTCTTTTTTCCAAATTAAAACTCATGCCTCTTATTTTGGAGGTGTAAAACATTCATAAGTTTGCTCAACCAAACAAAACTAGTAATATAGTACTTTCAATTTTTCTAAGGAAAAATAATCTCAACTATATAAACTTAAAGAAATTAATAACAAATTTAATATATTTTTTTAAAGTTAATTGTACGATAATTTATATAATATTACAAACAATGGTAATATAAATCAAAACATATTAATTGTGTTTTCTCTGGTGGAGTTGTTGTAACAGGTTGGAGGATTCCTTGTCAAAACCCCATATCTTAATATTACCACAATTTAAAAAAAAAAAAAAAAAAACATATTATTATATATTTTATAAATAATAATTATAATTTTTAATCAAATGATATTAACTTAATTAGTTTTTTAAAGGAAAAAAAAACTTAAAATTTATTATTTTAAACTATTTTAATATAATTATATGATTAGTATGTAATAAACATATGATAATTTCAATTCTACAACTTATTTTAAAAAACAATTACAACTTTCTATTAGATAAAATATTAGAATATAAAACGAAGATAAACGCAATTAGCCGTTGAACTTATTGATACTGCATACTGTGATTTTATTAATACTTGCCAAATATGATCTTAATAACATTAAGAGAGTAACAATATCATTCTTATAAATTTTTACTAGCATTGATGCACCAAAACACACATTTAACAATGTACTCCCCTCTTATACAAATTTTAATTTTTGCTAATGGTAAAGTGCGCGTTTCGAAGTAGAAATGCTGACCTTGGCATCGTGATCCTTCTAAGTAAGATTACTGGTTAGAAGATGCTGTGCCCCTAGCAACAAAATACAATGTCATGTTATAGGGTGAGCAGGCCTTGAAAAAGCCAGCGTGTTAAATTCCTAACATCAACGTTAACATTTTTTAATCCACTTTTTAAAAAACACGGGAAAAGTTTAGCCAGGAAATTAGATACCATCCAATGGAGAAGACGAAGAAGATATGGCGATGAAATAAGTTCCCACAGCTTAAGAGTTTAATAAAATGAAAATAATAACACCCGCCTGTTCTCTGGACAGATCAAGGTCTAAATATCAAAATAGACCTCCGTACAATGCACCCGACTTTGTATGGCCATGTAATTTGTAAGCAAATAGTGAAAGTTGAAACTATAGTCGATGAACACGTTTCACGTTAACAGACAGACGTACCAGATAATAGCTGATAAACTATATCAGAATTAGTCTCTTCAAAGAAGATCCCCAACCCTAGTCCTTCCTTATAATCCAAAAGAAGGGGAGAAAATCCAATAGTATCCCCAATAGTATCTAGTTGATGTTTTTTTTTAATGATTTGATTTCGAGTCATAAAAAGGAAGTTTTATGTTATTGTTATTATGCATCTAAAAAGTGTAGCCTAATTATAGCACCCGCTTCTTGTTACTTTTTAAAAAAGAAAAAGAAACAGCAGCAAGAACTAAACTGTTTGGAAAACGATGTGATAAAGACGGTTACTCTAACAGTAGAATGCGCGTCGAAACTGTGAGACTTTCCCTTCGTCGTCATGGAATAACAACGAAGAACTAGTCCTCTTTGGCATTAAAGAACAATTATACACCAAACTCTATTAACATGTCCTGAAAAACAGTGGCGATTCATGTCCTGAAAAAGGGCATTTTTTTTGCTGTGTTTATTCTTGTACCCCTAAAAGTTCATTAAAAAACAAGGAGGTACGTGTTTTTCCCAGTAAAAGCATACTACTAGTCATCAGAAATACAGCCAATCTACATTCAGTTCCCAAAAAAAAGAAACTTTAAGAACAGTATGGAATAGTTACCTCTTGTGGGATTTATATCCACTCTTGTATGCAGCTCACCAACACGCAGCCTCTCTGATTTAGCCATTCATTGCTGATGCAGCATCATCAAGATTCTCTCCTGGGAAAACGGCCATGAAAAGGTATCTTCCTGTTAATAATCTTCTCACACAGATTTTCACTCTCAATTAACTTGTAACATTTATGGCAATATATAACTGATCCCACAACATCAAATGACATACGGTATTGCTCTTCAAAGGGACAGTTCATTAGGGTTTAAAATGGGATATGATCTATGCAGATTCCCTTGTTTCCCATCTTTGTACATTTCTAGTGATAGCAATCGCTAAAGCGACAAACAAATAGCCCTTAAATCAATGTACTCAAATCACATACCAAAAACACCAGTCCCCTTCCCTTTATCAGTACACACAGATTTAGCTAAGACATGAAGAAATATTTGGCCAGACGTACCAAAGTCTATAGGGCTCTCAGTGATGCAGTAGGGTGGGGCACAGTACCCATTTATAGCATTGAGTGAATCCTGAAGATGCCGCACCTGCAACCATTGACTGGTAAAGTATATATCCATATCACATGGATCATTTAAACAAACATAACACACCGAATGAACAAGCCCAAAAACATACCCTTAAATAGGCACCTACATACTTGTGAAGAAAGGCTATTTAAAATATCTTTTACCTGGTGACTAATGTTATTCCCCGGTGTCCTTAGCACGACCCCGTCCGTGAAAACTCAAAAAGAGTAACCCACGGTTATTTGGAGATGACTATGAGAAAAGAGCGTCCGAGACCAAAGTTTTCAGGGGCTTCTGGAATGAATGAAACGGAGGAAGAGGAGGAAGATAAAAGTAGAAAAATCAACTTGCCTGACTTTAAAAAACAGCAAAGGAGGAAAAAAGGCCACTAAAAAGAAGATGGACAAGGACAGCCAGCGTTGAGCATTTGAGCAAAGCGGTGGAATAAATCTATTCGCTGGCGGATTCCAAAATTCGTATATTGTGGTTGAGGAATAGATGCAAGATATTTTCGTAACTGTTATTTTAATTTTGTTCCAAGTTAATACTTATCTATGATATTTTGACTCTTTTTTCAAATCGTCATGTGTGGGTTACTTGTTAAATTTTCAACTGATAAGTTATGTTGTTAATATAAATTTATAAAAGCAGCATCTAAATATATATATATATATATATATATATATATAGGGTGTATTAATATGCAAATTTAGTGGCATATTCCATGATAGAAATTTCGCTCCAAGTTAATAATTATTTATGATATTTATGTTGTTAATATTTATTTATCTTATTTTGGAAGATATTGCGGGACCTTGGCTCTTCTTTCAAATTGTGATGTATGTGGGGCTATGTGTTAAATTTCCTACTAATAAGTTCAGCTCTCCTTTTATAAGAGGTCATGAAGGGATAAGGATGCCCAGCCTTGAACACAACACAAGGCCTTAGACCTTGGTTCTTATTGGAAAGATCCAAAGTTCAAATCATGGTGTATGCGGGGTTGTGTGTTAAATTTGCTATCATTCTCTGCTTACAAAAAAATCATGGTAAAATAAAAATGTCCAACCCTAAACAACAAAAATATTTTTTATGTTATTAGTATCCGGGCATTAGTATTTATGCCTTTTAATATTTAATGCAGTGATTAATCTTTACATTTTTATATCATTCTCTTCCTGGAGTTGAAAGCCACCGTGTTTTTTTTTATAGCAGAATAGATAATACCCTTGCCTCCATAAATCTTACCCGAAAATGGCAACCCTTTTGAATGTTTTCTACAAATTTAAAAAAAAAAAAGGTAGGTCATCATTTTTACGCGTATTAAAGGGGACGTAACAGACACTTCCTTATTCCCAAGGCTAATGCTAACTGAAAACCCGCATAGGGCATGTTAGAAGGCGATGATTGGACAATGAAAATACTATTGATTACGGAACAATTACCAGATTGAAAAGATGATATGTACGCACAAGTCTATCTAGACTTCCAAAGGTTGCAGTTATACTTAGATGATGGCGTGTAATGATATCTATTTTTAGATGATGCCGCATAGTCGCATGGCTTCAATTATATGTTAGATCGTATGCAGAAACTCCAAAGTATACTATTATAAGATAATGTTTTCATCTTTCATATTATATTTTCTATGTAAGATTTTGATTATGTATAGAAATGACTTGAACAATACATGTTTATTGAGTATTTCTTAAAGCATATATCCTTATTTGTAAGTAGATCAAGAATGCTTGACATCTCTTTAGTGGAATATATACATAATCTCACTAAAAGTTTATTTATTTATTTTTAATTTACTAATTTTTAATATGTTATGGTTGTTATGAATAGAAATCTTTCATATATTAAGAATTATTTTTTAGTTTTTTAATCTACATTGTAATTTTATTGTTTTTATGGATATCTCATTGAAAGTGCTAATGTGGATAAAATTCCTTTATCTTCTTCTTATATTATGGTTTTTTTTGCAACAATGGGTTGTTCTTATTGATACACTTGTTTACATGGAACAACAAAAATTTTATCATTTGCTCCCACAACTGTTTGTATGTTGAGATTGACCACTCTAAGGACCAAAAAAAAATTATTGACATCTAATTCAAAGACATATGTTTCTAGCAAAGGGTAGTTTATATTAACATTCTGAATACATATTATAGATGTTAGTCGACAACTCATAGACAACAAATGGCTACTTTTGCACTTGCACCAATGCTAGCAGGTGTTAATGGGTCATAAGAATAGACAAAAATGGTATAGAAAAATAGGAAAAAAATTGCTCATTTCTCAACCCTCGTAAGACCCTTACACAAACCCTCACCTCCCATTGCTTCAATTGTATCTCCTTCTCATCCTACCACCCTTGTCGCTCCTAGCTCCACCTCTCTAGTTATCATTCAAATCCCCTCATAGTCTCATGGTGAGAACCCTACTAACTCCCCACCATCAACCATCAGCCCATCTCCAATCTCCCTTTCCTCCTTGTTCTTAGTGCTCAAAGTTTCATACCCATAAGGGTGACTCATCGTCTTGGAGTCCTATTACAAATCACACAAGAGCTCCTTTGAAAAAGAGAAGAGAAGTTGACTTCATAAGTAAGAATTATCATTGTTTTATCTCAAATACCTTTGATTCTCTTATAGAATTTTGCGATACTAAGGAAATAAAGAAGGTTTTTCTCCTTGAGCATTTCAAATGAGGTGTATTTCATGGAATATTTATAGTCTAACGGACCCAATTAGAAAGTACTTGGTTAGCCAAAGTCTTTCAAATATCTCTTCAAGATTTGGTGCTATCAACATTATGTACCTACAAGAATTCAAATGAGGTGTATTTCATGGAATATTTATAGTCTAACGGACCCAATTAGAAAGTACTTGGTTAGCCAAAGTCTTTCAAATATCTCTTCAAGATTTGGTGCTATCAACATTATGTACCTACAAGAATTCAAGGTAATAAACTTTATTCTACATAGTACTTGACAGTTTATTTGGTCCCAAGGCCACTTTTACTCCATCTCTCATACTCCTCATATAGGAGGAGCAATTATTTTTGTGTAAGTTACCTACCACTCTCATTTTGTGACTTGGGAAGTAGATCCAACCTCTCATGAAGTTTGGATTATTTTGAAGCTTGCAAGTTAGCCCCTTGTCATTCTTAATGTTTATACTCCCAATGATGCTTCAAGTAGATGCAATTTTAGGTTATAGGTTGCTTTATCCCTTCCCTCTATTATCGATTTTCAACGATGACTTTAATATAGTTGAATATGCACATGTTAAAGTTGGATTCCTTCCTATGCATTGGGTTGTAGGAGAATGTGAAGATTTCTACTTAATGAAGAATAAATTAGGGCTATCTTACCATAATCTGTATTTCTCCCCCTTCTTCTCTAGTTATACTTGGTTATTTTTGTCTAAACAATAATAGGGAGAAAATCGAGTGTTGAAATACCTTGACAAAGCTATGATTTTCAATCACAGTGCCTACATTTTATTCCTCATCATCCTTACCTATCATAGAAGCATTGGACTATAATGGTTTAACAATCGAAGAATAACTACTCATATGAGGAGTCAACATATCAAACATGCAATCATGCTTTGGTGGAAGCTGCAAATCAGGTACCAACTAATAAGAATTGATGACGCTCAATATGCCAAGAGGTACCTAGTTTGAAATATAGTTCTTTGTCATAAATATATTGCTAACCAGGGAATGAGGAGGGAGTCGATGAGGACCAATGGTCTGTGACTAGCTAGTGTTTTTTTTGTAGAACATGAATCCACTTGAGTGAAGAAGGCTACAAGGAAGATGGTTGTGAAGAAAAAAAGAAAAATAAATTACAAAAAAATAATTGGGGTGCTTATGAAGAGGAATCATCCATAATATAACCTAAAAAAAATACCTTGATAGGTGGCATGCCAAATCACACCAATGAATGGAGAATTGCCATACCAAATTTGTAAGGGAAATGTTGATGCGTAGTCATTATACCATCATTAATTCTTAATGAATATATCAATCCAGGGCAATGTACAAGGCTATCTACAAAAGAAGAAGTGAAACAACTATAACTTAGGTCAATTTAGAGCAACAGATCTTATTGGTGGAACCGGTTGTGTGGGGGTTTTTGGAACATTCCTATCTCTAAATTGCATGAATTAAATCTTAATCTAAGTTGCAAAATTGAAAACTAATCATTAACTGCAGAAATGAAGTCCTAATTACAATTGCAGAATGAGACCTAATTATATTGTAGAAATAACAGTTGAAAGTCTGATCCTAATTACAGAAAGGAAATATAATTACTTTTACAATAATGAAAGTATAGATATAATGTGGAAATAAAAATTGTCAAAGCTCTATAACAGAAGGTTGTCAATCTTCTGTGTAGGATTTGACAGCAAAACATAAAATGCAAAAAATTGCTAAAAAATAGTAAATTCTAGAAATAACAGTCTGAAATAAAGTGGAAGCTTTGCTGAAAGTAAGATTGCAACTAAAAAATTAAGCACAAGGTTAATCTAAGCATAAATAAACTAAGACTGCAAATATTGTCAACTATTTACAAGCAATTGAAATAACAAGTTCTACAACTCATTCTGTTGTAGCAAAATCAGAATAAAAACCTGCTTTTTAGTCCTCCTCCTAGGTCTGGAAGTGGCTAGCCTCCTTGTCCAGAAGAAGGTGTGATTCTCTCTCTCTTTCTAAATCTTAATCACACTCATTTACAAGAAATAGGAAATAGAACTAATGCACTTTATTGATTAAAATACATGATTACAATAATTCTG
Organism: Wollemia nobilis; assembly: GCA_028583015.1. NCBI lineage: Eukaryota > Viridiplantae > Streptophyta > Pinopsida > Araucariales > Araucariaceae > Wollemia > Wollemia nobilis. The sequence goes on from JAQPPZ010001906.1 coordinate 63,649, forward strand.
CTGAAAAACTATTACAAGACTGTAACAGTCAATTTCTATCTATTTTTTGCTTCTTCCTTACTTTCTACTTCCTCTGCCTCTATATCCTATATGCTACTTACTTGGCTCAACCTAAACGGGAGCAATATTTATAGCTATCCTATGATCTAATTACAAACAAATAATATCTCAAAAGATCTAATCCTACAATGCTACAACAAATTCTGGTTTTATCCTAGAAGAGGATTAAAACTTGATCTTTTCCTTAATGATGACTTTGGTCGGCAATGATGGCAAAGACAGATGGAAGATCTTTTCCTTTACCTTTTCCAACCTTTATTTCCCTTTTTTCGGCTTCAAAAAATGGTCAACAGTCAAAAAGTGTACTCTATTTTCATTTCGAAGATAAGTGGCTTCATTTCGAAGACAATGCAATTCTCATTTCAAAGATCGCTCATTTCGAAGATACTGCATTCTCATTCCGAAGATTGCTCATTTCGAAGATACTGCATGCTTCATTCTGAAGATCCGCTCATTTCGAAGATACTGCATTCTTCATTTCGAAGATCCGCTCATTTCGAAGACGTTGTGTTCTCTCATTCTGAAGATATCTGTTCATTCCGAAGATACTTCGAAATGAACAAATGTATGCTTTTCCAATGATTTCTTTTGCATCTCTTAGGTGGGTTATCTCTTAAGATCAAATTCCAATGGTCTTCATCCCTTTCCTCATGTGAATTCCATGCCTTGCTATTTATGGATAGCTGGCTAGAATTTATATGGGAAAGACCAGTTTTTGTTACATAGCAACAGTTTGCTTGCACAGTTGCTAGATTTAGGTGAAATAAATGCTTGAAAAATCAAAACATGATTAGTGAAATGATGCTATTATTCTAAGCATATCCCATTTTAGTAAATCATAGCAAAAAGAACACAAAACTATGCAAAAAGTTGTAAAATCAGCATATAATATTTCAAATACATTGATCATGCAAAATGGTTAATATATAGCATATTGAATCAACTTAACTAACATATCAGATAAAACATAAGAGTTTATAGGCATTTTTAGTGTTCAAAACATGTTATGATTGAGGCATTTCTAGGCCTCATCATTTTCCCCCCAACTTATATTAATGCATGCCCTCATGCATTCTGTTGGGCTATGGAATCACATATGTCCATGTTTAGATTCCATGACCTGTAGAATAATTTCTTGCCTATGTAATACCCCATGTTTTCCTGAATGTTTTTGAGCCAATCTTCAAATTGTTCATCAGGCTGGGCATCTTCTTCAAAGTAGAATGGAACTAGAGTAATGATGGTCGGAGGCCTGAACCTGAGACCTATCCAGTTATTTTGCATGATCTGAATCAGCTGGATTACACCTTCTGCTCTTCTTCTGGACCATTCTAAGTTGATGGGGGAGATAGGTTCTCTTTTCCTCAAAGACATGGAAAGTTCATTTCATCTGTCTTTGCATATTGACAATGCTAGAAAGAAATTGTGATCACAAAAATTGTTAAATCTGGCCACACAGTCCCTTAAGTTGTTCAAGTACATTCTCTTTATATCATCTCTGTTCATCATTGAGAGGTGCTGCCTGGTGATAACTAGGTGATTTGGCTAGATTGCTCTGACTAACAACTCAGCCCTTGTTTCAATCACTTTATTCTGCTTTTTCTCTTAATCCTAGTAAATTTGATTTTGCAAAGTAGACATAAATGCTCTCAACTGAACATCTCCAATGTAGATTTGAGGATGAGAGTCAACTTCCTCTGGAATGAAGAAACTGTGTAAAAACAGTTCACATAGGAGATTTCTCTGCTCAAAAGGGCTATCAAAATATGCCTCCAAAAAATCTTCAATAGTGTCCAATTTATATGGAAGGTTTGAAGTAATCCTCATGACCTACCATTTGAGGTATTTTTCCTTCAAAATAAGGCTGTAAAATCTGGTTGGTCATCTAAATTGGACTAAAAATTTAGCAATTTGGCATAAGTCACACTTTTTCTTTCAATGCCTATATTTTTGTGTCTTTGGCTTCTAGCTGTTTTGCTTCCAATTTGAATTTTTTAGTTTTAGTGGCAAGATGCTCATATCTAATCATCTAGATAGCTATGTATGCATTGTACTGCTTTAGAGACACAGTATTAGGTGGTCTAACTACAGGGGGGATCCTAGGCAACAGATTTATCTAAACTCCTTTTTCTGCCACTTCCACTGGTTGTTCATCTGTTAATAACTCTACTTGCACCCCCTTATTTGTTATTTCTATGGGGTTGTCATCAGATAGTATTTCTACTTGTATCCCCTTATCTGTTGTTTCTACTGGAAGTGTAACAAGTTGAAATGCAGAGGCCTCAATAGGAGTACTTACTTGAACATTTTCTTGCTACTAGGACTATTCCTATGTTGGTGGCTCATCTTCAACATATTCTGCTATGCTCTTCACCATTTTTGAAGCATCTTCAGAACAAGAAGGCAATGCTTCAGAATAAGATTGTGTTGCTTTAGAATGAACAGGCACTTCTTCAAAATGGAGTGTTGTTTCAGGATGAATTCCTATGTCTACCTCAACAGAGTCATCTGCCCTTGATAGACCTAGAAGCAATTGAGCCAGATTGTCTTCATCAATGGATATAGCTGGCTATTTTTTAGATTGTGACAATAGTTTTCTCAGTTTTGCCACTTCCTGCTGAAGCTCTGCAATTTTTCTTTCTTGCATCTCAATGATATTTTCTTTCTCTGAAATCCATATGGTCTATGTTTTGACAACACTCCTTGCTTCCCTCAGCTGCTCTGTGATGTCTTCCACTTCTGTTTATGCTTTAGAAGCTGATGCAGACAAATTAGTTGCAGTTGGTTACTCAACCAATATTTCCTCTTCTTCTACAAAAATTTGTTCTTGTTCAGGAGGCTCTGTGAGATTGTCTATAAGGATATATACCATATTTGTAGCCTGTTGAATTGTAGCTTCCTCCAAACCATTCTGCTCAATTTCTGCTTCAGCTATCTGTTCAGGAAATTCTGAAAAGTTTTCAGATGCTGGTTGTATCTCTGTGACATCTAGGCTACTTGGTCTGTCTTCTTCCTCCATAACCTGTTCTGCAGTTTCTTTCAAATGGATTCTTGTAGACCTCCTAGTTCTAGATGCAAACTTCTTTTTTTTGCTCTATTTTCTAGTGACAGCAGGGGTCATGGGGTTAGTTTCAGATGCCTCTGTTTCCCTTTTTGTTTCTGCCTCTGTTTGGTTAAGTGCTTCACTTTTTTGTTTTGACAAATCAGTTGCAGTTTCAGCAAAATGAACCTTCTTTTGTTTTTCTGCTCTGCTGCCAGTTTCAGATCCTCTTCTCTTTTCTTTCTTAGCTCGTGAAGTTGAGGGTTCAGGAGCAAGGTTTTCTACTGTTGTTGTGGGGTGTAGTTCTGTAACAGCTTTAGGGGCACCTTCTACAGTTTCTTCTACAACATCTTCTACAAAAATTTTTGCAGCAATTGTTTCCTCTTCTGCAGCAACATCAGCAACATTTGGTTCTTCTTCTTCCTCACTTTCATCCCCAAAATTGACATTATTTAGGGTAGAGTAAAACCTGTCAAAACTCCTAGGGTTTCCTCTAAAATGGTGTTGGCAAACTAATTTGATAAGGCCATGATGACGAAGGCTTCCTTTACCCTCCTGATATCTCTTTGCCATGTTCTATAACTCTTAATACAGATACAGGGGAAGATTTACCCTAACTTCTGGTTGTTGCCCACCATGTCTGAGATGGTTAAAAATTTGCAAATGATGCCCTGATCAGCACATACTGCCCTTCACAAGTTATAAATTTAATTACCTAGGTGGCTACTTCATCCCAGGGTTGTTCCTGTAGGCTGGCCCTTTTAACCCTTTGCATGTGTTATGGGTTAAGTACTCTGTTTCTCTATCATTTTCTTCTACAAACTGATTAACTACATTTGCCAATGTGTTCTTGCCAGATCTAGAAATTGAAATCCCTTCTAATGGCAGCTCTGTAATCTGACTTAAAATTTTAGGGCTTACCTCAATAGTCATGTCGTTAACATGTGCTCGGTTGTTTCTGAACGTATGGGTGAACATGCCAGCCAAATCTTTAGAAGACCCATTGAATTTATCCAAAAATGGCATAAACCCTCCATTTTCAAAAATCTGCACAACTGCCAAATTTTCTCGTAGGTAAGTGGTATCTGTAGGCTCTGTTCTGATCTTTTGCCCCATATTTTCTATTTAAAAACCATACACTGCAGCTGCTGTTCTTCTGCTGGATTTCTGGTTATTTTTTGTTGCAAATTTGTAGAGTTTTAGTTTGAAACCTCCGTTGCCCTGTTTCTCGTCTGCTTCTTCGGAATGAACCGTAACCTGTGCACTGTACTTCACAAACACGTCTTCAAAAAGAAATATGACACACATTTCTACTGTTGCATCGAACACCTGTCTGTTGATAATTGCATGGATGTCCTTGCCATCAGATCCATCTCATTAGTTTTGCAGATTCTCACGTGCATGTTAATTGGCATTAAAAACTATTGGCATATGGTTGGTCACGTTCTCTGTATTTCCAATGAGTGCAAAAACAAACCATGTGCTAACTGACATGTGTTCCTTCATCGCATGCAACTAAAAAAATTTGATTTTGTCATACCTTGTCTTCTTGGATGCCATGTGGAAATGCTCTTTTTGAAGATTATAACTTATTGCGTAGACAAAATTTCATTCCGAATATTATGACCTCATTCTGAAGACAAGTCTTCATTCCAAATACAAATCCTCATTCCAAATATTATGACTTCATTCCGAAGACAGGTCTTCATTCCGAAGACAAATCTTCTTTGCAAAATTTTCATTCTGAAGATTAATCCTCATTTTGAAGATCAATCCTCATTTCGAAGATCAGGCTGTATTATGAAGGTAAATCGTCATTCCGAAGACAGATCTTCATTCTGAAGACAGATATTCATTCCGAAGATGATGCAGTAAGTTGTCATTCCGAAGACCAAGTTTCATTCTGAAGACAAATTGTCATTCCGAAGACAGTTTCTTTCTTAAGACAAAGTGCAACATTCATTTTGCTATCATTCTGAAGACAATTTCATTCCGAAGATAATACAGCAGGCACTGTTTTTGGCATTCTTGTTCCGAATATTAGGAAAAAATTAATATTTTCATTTTCAAAACATGTCTTAAGTATGTCAACTCTTATGAATACCTTTTATGCTAATGGTTAATTATCACATACTATATACCAATCATTTTACAATGAAGAAATATAAGAAATATATACCTGATAAAAATAGTTAATGCTAGTTTTGAAGAATGACTGCCTTTGTTGATATTTTGCTGAGATTTTCTGCAACATTTCAAAACAAGTGCACTTGGTGAATTTGTACAATGATGATTCAAAAATTTCTCAAGGTTATGAATGCCAAAAAATTGGTTTTCATGCATACCAACCCAGTAGTGCCTTAAGAAAAGGTTTTCACTGCTGAGTTATTCATTTTTCTCTCTTTTTTTTTCTTGATTTTCCCCTTTTTTTATTTTTTTATTTTTACCTCTCCTTTTCTTTTTTTTTTTGATCCTAACTATGCCCATGAAGGAATTTCATGATTTCCCCTGAAACCATGCCAATGAAGGAATTCATACTCAGAATTTATTCATCTTTTTGTTTTCTATTTTTTTTGTATTTTCTGCTTTTTTTTTAAATCCACTAATCATGTTGATTGTTTTGAAGTGGAAGAGGGAATCTCTTCCACCTGCTGTGTATCCAAACTATCAAGTTGCTGCAAGAATTCTTCTTTAGTCAGAGATGTATGGTATACCCTGAGGTGATGTCCATTCACTACCAACTTTCTTCGTGACCCATCAATAGGGGATAGACGAGCTGCTCCATTGTTAAATACCTCCTCAATCTAGTAAGGTCCCAACCATCTAGTTCTCAGTTTTCTAGGGAAGTCTTCATATTGAGAATCAAACAGTAAAGCCCAATCTCCTTGTTGAAGTTTCCTCTGCTAAATGTGACTATCATGCCATAGCTTCCTCTGCTCCTGAATTACCTCAGTTTGGTGCAGAGCATCCAATCTAAGTTCATCCAATGCATTCAGCTGCAGAATCCTGTCTGTTTGTGCCTGCGACAATTCAATTCCAATTTCCAGTGTTGTGCGCAATGTTAGTAGCTCAAATTCAATAGGTAAGAGAGGCTTTTTACCAAAGACTAGTTCATAAGGTGTGAATCTAGTAGTGGACTTCCAAGTAGTATTGTAGGTCCAAACTGCTTCAAGTAATTTATCTAGCCAATTCCTCCTATGAAAAGCTACTATTTTTGTCAATATGCGTTCTAGTTCCCTGTTTGTTACTTCAACCTGGACATTTGCTTATGGGTGGTAAGGTGATGATTTCCTATGTTTGATTTCATACAATTCTGTAAATGCTTTTATGACTCTGGATGCAAATTGGGGTCCTTGGTCCGTGGTGATAGACCGTGGAGCTCCAAATCTCTAAAAAATCTGAGTATACAAGAAATCAGTGACCTTCTCTTCACGAGCATGTTTGAAAGTACGCACCTCTACTCACTTTGTCAGGTAATCAGTGCATACCAGAATATGCATCTTTCCTTGAGAAGGTGGATCAATAGGTCCTACAAAATCAAGCCCCCACCTCTCAAATGGTTCTAAAACCAATTGAGGCTGTAGTGGCATCTCATTTGTATGAGTGGGTTTCCCCATTCTTTGGCATGCATCACAATGCCTGATGTAATTTTTCACATCCTTGTGAAGAGATGGCCAATAATATCCTATCCCTAAGATTTTCCTAAGCGTGCTTTTTACAGAATAGTGTCCACCTGAGGGTTCATCATGACAAGCTCTAAGGATATCATACACTTCATCCTTGCGGATGCACCTACATAACACATGGTCAGGGCTGCACTTAAAAAGCATACCCTTAATCCATTCAAAAGAAGAACTTTGTTTGATCAATTGTTTTTTCTATTTTGAAGTGAAATGTGGAGGAACTTTCCCTGTGACCAAATAATTGGCTATATCTACAAACCAAGGTGATTGGATTGATATAGCAAATAGTTTTTCATCAGGAAAAGTATCATCAACTAATTCCCGTTCATCTGTGTTCTGCAACCTGGACAAGAAATCTGCAACAACATTAGCTTTTCCTGGTTTGTTGATTATAGTGATATCAAATTCTTGTAGCAACAGCAACCAACGAATAATTCTTGCACTTACCATAGGTTTATTCATCAAATACTTAATGGCTATATGATATGTGTGAATAAATATTTGATAACCTATGATATAATGCCTAAATTTGTTGATGGCATAAATTACTGCTAGGAATTCCTTCTCAGTTGTATAATTTTTTTGGCTCCTGTCAAGTTCTTGCTAATGTTTTAGATGGTATAATGTTCACCATTATCAATTTTTCCTAATGCTGCTCCAATTACTGTATTGGAGGCATCAGTCTGTATGTGAAAAGGTAATGTCCAATTAGGTCCTTTGAGCACATGTGGAGTTATCAATTTCTCTTTCAAAGCTTCAAATGATTCCTGACACTTTGCAGTCTAGGAGAATTTAGAATCTTTAGTCAATAGGGCAAACATAGGACTGGCTATTGTACTAAAGTTGGGAATAAACCTGCGGTAAAAACCAATGTGTCCTAGGAAGCTTCTGACATTAGTCTGATTTTTAGGAGGAAGGAGATTCTTGATAATTTCAACCTTCTTTGGATCAACTTGTATCCCTTCAGGAGAGATGTGATGACCAAGAACTATCCCTTCCTTTATCATCATGAAGCATTTATCTAGATTTAAGGATAAGTGGTATGTTTCACAGCGAGTTAAGACTTTATCAAGATTTTCCAATATAAAATCAAAAGTTTGTCCACATAATGTGAAATCATCCATGTATATTTCAACGCTTTTGGTGGTCAGATAAGCAAAACTTGCTAGAACTGCTCGCTGAAAAGTTGTTGGGGCATTATACAAACCAAAAGGTAAAACCCTATAGGCAAATGTTCCCCATGGACATGTAAAAGTTGTCTTTTCTTGATCTTCAAGTGCAATCTAAATTTTATTATATCCACTAAATCCATCAAGAAAAAAAAAGTATCTTTTTCCAGCAAGAGTATCTAACACCTAATCTATGAAAGGTAATGGAAAATGGTCTTTGTATGTCACCAATTCTCTATAGTCTACACATACTCTCATTTTTCCATTTTTCTTTGGAACTATTACCAATGGAGAAACCCATTGGCTATCAAAAATTGGGTAAATGAATCCTACTTCCAGGAGTTTTTCAATTTCTTCTTTCACAATATCTCTTAAGGCAGGATTCAATATTCTTTGAGGTTGTCTGACTGGCTTGACTTCTTCGGTATAGATTCTGTGGATACATATATCAAGATGAACTCCTGACATATATTTGTAGTTCCAAGCAAAAGCATGAACATGCTTCTGCAAGACAACCATCAATTTTTCTTTCTCTTCCCTAGTAATCTGGCTATAGATGTTCAAAAATTTGCCTGACTGGACTTCTATTTGTTTTGTATTTAGAAGGACTAAATTCACTCCTTCATACCTAGTGATTAATGGATTAAGAGGACATTGTTGAGATGGGAGAAAAGAAGCAGTTTCTATTTTATTGCTGCTTGAGGGAAGCATATCTTGTATGGAACAGTGAGAAGGAAAAATCATATGATGGTGCCATCCATGTGGTAGTGAAACAGAGTTTCCCTGTGATTGCATAGATGGTTCATCTTCAAATTTTTGATTCTCCTCATTACTTAACTGTTGGATATTTGTTGTTTCCCCTTCTAAACCTTGTTCATGCAGAACATTCATTAGGATTGTTTCATTTTCTAAATTTTTTGTCACTGAGGTCTTCTATGTGTTCTCTTACTACTAAGGTAGCTAGTGTAGAAATGACCTCTTCTGGTTCTTCCTCTGAATCAAAAAACCATAACTGACCTAAAAATTTGTTGGATGGTTTTGCAGGAGGATATAAAGAAATTTGTTTCAGATCAATACCATTTGAAATAGTCATATTTCTAAATTTGCAGTCTATGAAGGCTGCTGCAATTGCAAGCCAAGGTCTTCTCAAAATAATGGGATATCCATGTGCTAAATTTCTTGGCTGTAAAACCAGAAAATCTGCAGGGAATTCCAAAGAAGAAACTTCTATAGGGACATCTTCAATGATTCCTTCAGGTTTTGCAACTGACATCTTCAATGATTCCTTCAGGTTTTGCAACTGACCTATCAGCCATTTCTAAAACTGTAAATGTGAGGCTGATATGTTTGAGCTGTAATTGTTCCATTGTATCCTTGGTCATGACATTTATTGTAGCTCCTAGATCCACTAAAACATTTGATATTGGTACTGAACCTATGGTGACTGTGATAAATGGGCTTCCTGGATCACTATACTTTGGAGGTACTAGTTTTCCAGATAAGAGATCAGCTATCTTCCCTTCAACCTGCACAGTCTTGGGAAATGCTTTCTTCTTCCTTCCTGCTCTTTTAATGCACAAATTTTGGATAGTACTGTTAATCTCTGGTATTTCCTTAATAGCTTGCAATAAGGGTAATGATATAGTCAACTTTTTGAGTTCTTTGACCAATTCTAACTCAAAATTTTTTGGTATTGCATTAAGTCTTTCAGGATATGGAATTATCCTTGGTAATTATTCTACTTGTGTCTCTTTCTCTATTGTTGGTTGGATTCTCTCTGGTTCCAATTCTTCTGTTTCTATTATTGGTTGGATTATCTCTGGTTCTGATGATTCTTGCTCTTCATTTTCTTTGATTTCAATTAAAACTGGTTTAGGTACAACTTTCCCTGAATGAAGTTGGATGTTACTACAATCAAGAACATTAATTTCAACATTTTCTTTAGCTTCAACCACATAGATAGGAGGTGTCTGTGTCACACTATTTAGATTAGTGACTGGTTGATCTGGCAATTGAGGTTGTTTCACTTGCTATGTTTATTGTTATTTTTCTTGAAAATTTTGATTAGATGCAGGCAACAAATGCTGAGTTTGACCTTGATTCCTTTGCTGCCTTGGATAGGACTGGTATTGCTGATTCCACTATGGTTAGTTTTGCATCCAATGTGGATTAGTCTGATTTTGATTCCAGGTTGGATTGTTTTGATTCCAAGATGGGTTGTTTTGATTCCATGAGGGGTTGTTTTGATTCTGATTCCAGTGGGTTACTCCAATTTGCTTATGGCCATTCTTGGGAATTTTTCCATTGAGGATAATTCCAAGGACGTTGGGGTGGTTCTGATTGTCCCCAAGGCATAGTACCAGGATTATGCTCCCAATTTGTAGGAAAATGAGGGAGATTTTGATATTGAAAAAAATTTCCCCCTTGTTTTGGTCTAATATAGTTGAGTTCCTTAGTCTGGTTTTCTAACACAGTTTTGAGTTGTGGTAGCAGGTCGCATTGATCAGTTGAATGCATTTTGAACAAATACTACAAATGGCTGAGATAGATGTTTTATTCAAAGGAAATTCCTACAAAGCATGTTTATTTCTACATCTTGGGCAATAAATTGCCAAAGGTTCTATGTTTTTTGCTTTTGCAGACATTTCCCCCAAAGTAGTGTTTAGGTGCACTAGGATATTAGTTTTGAAATTTGCAAGTTCCTCTATCAGGTCCTTCACATCAGTGCCATTTGTGTGGCTTTTTTTTCTTCTCTACTTAGTGCGAGAGTAATTCCAGTAGAGATCCATAATTTTCTCATTATTGAGAGTGGTTACATCCCCTTTTCCCATTAAATCCAGAACTTCTCTGGATTCATCTTGCAATCCTCTCAAAAAGATGGTTTTACATAATTCTGGTTCTACAAGTCCACATCTCCTTTGAACAAATGAGAACCTATCAAGATAATCTTCCAAGGTCTCATCATCTTCCTGCTTGATTCTAAATAACTCATCTTTTCTATTCCTTACACGGCAATATTCCTGATATTTATCTAAAAAGACAGTCTCCATTTGATCCCAGGTTCTTATGGAATTTGGCTCTAAGCTCATGAACCAGTGCAATGCTGAATCTTTGAGAGTTGAGGGAAAAACCTTAAGTTTTTTATTGTCATTTATATAATCATAGGTCTAACACACTACCTTAAATTTAAACAAAAAATGGTTAGGATCTTCAGATACAACACCTCGGAAGGTTGGAAGTACTGAAGGTGAAATGGTCTTCATGGGAGAGTTTTGTGTTGGATTCAGACGAATAGGATATTCAAATTTTATGGAAGGTTGGAGTATATCCTGATCATCTCCTTCATTATGAACATAGCCATGTTGGCCATCTATATTGCCTCCTTCTGCCATAGTTTCATGTTTGTTGGGAGAAGTTAAAGCTTCCCAAATTGTTCTCTCAAGAGGTCCAAGCCTCTCTATTGATGATGAGTCTGATGAATTGAATTTCTTAGAATATTCTAATGATGATAAAATTGGTGATTTTCTTATCTCAGAATGTTCTAGTGATGGTGAGACTGGTGATTTTTCTATCAATATTTCTGGTAATTCAAAAACAGGTGATTCACCCCTTAAGCGTGAAGATATCCTTAATGGAACAAGCCAGGGATCCTTTGGGGTAGTTCTACCTTTTTCATCCCTAGACTTATTCATTCATGTTTACTCCTAAATGACATAAATTAAGTCAATAGTTGTTATCTTCCTCAGCTGTTATATTCAGATTTTAATCTGAATGTTCACAGTTTAGTCTGATTACAGCTATTGGACTGTTTGTTTTCTTCTGACAACACTATTCCCTGGAAACGGTGCCAAAATGATGCGTAGTCATTATACCATCATTAATTCTCAATGAATCTATCAATCCAGGGCAGTGTACAAGGCTATCTATGAAAGAAGAAGTGAAATAGCTATAACTTAGGTCAATTTAGAGCAACAGGTCTTATTGGTGGAACTAGTTGTGTGGGGGTTTTTAGAAAATTCCTATCTCTAAATTGCATGAATTAAATTTTAATCTAATTTGCATAATTGGAAACTAATCATTAACTGCATAAATGAAGTCCTAATTACAATTGCAAAATGAGACCTAATTATATTGCAAAAATAACAGTTGAAATTATGATCCTAATTGCAGAAAATAAATCTAATTACTTTTGCAGTAATGAAAGTCTAGATCTAATGTGGAAATAAAAACTGTCAAAGCTCTATAATAAAAGGTTGTCAATCTTCTGTGCAGGATTTGACAGCAAAACATAAAATGCAAGAAATTGCTGAAAAATAGTAAATTCTGGAAATAATAGTCTGAAATAAAGTGGAAGCTTTGCTGAAAGTAATATTGCAACTAAAACATTAAGCACAAGGTTAATCTAAGCATAAATAAACTAAGACTGCAAATATTGTTAACTATTTACAAGCAATTGAAATAACAAGTTCTACAACTCATTCTGCTACAGCAAAATCAGAATAAAAACCTGCTTGTTAGTCCTCCTCCTAGGTCTGGAAGTGGCCAGCCTCCTTGTCCAGAAGAAGGTGTGAGTCTCTCTCTATTTCTAAATCTTAATCACACTCATTTACAAGCAATAGGAAATAGAATTGTTGCACTTTATTGATTAAAAGACATGATTATAATAATTCTGCTAAAAAACTGTTACAAGACTGTAACAATCAATTTCTATCTATTTTTTTCTTCTTCCTTACTTTCTACTTCCTCTGCCTCTATATCCTATATGCTACTTACTTGGCTCAACCTAAACGAGAGCAATATTTATAGCTATCCTATGATCTGATTACAAACAAAGAATATCTCAAAATATCTAATCCTACAATGCTGCAACAAATTTTGGTTTTATCCTAGAAGAGGACTAAAACTTGATCTTTTCCTTAATGATGATTTTGGTCAGCAATGACAACAAAGACAGATGGAAGATCTTTCCATTTACCTTTTCCAACCTTTCTTTCCCTTTTTTCGGCTTCAAAAATCGGTCAATAGTCAAAAATCGTACTCTGTTTTCATTTCGAAGATAAGTGGCTTCATTTCGAAGACAATGCAATTCTCATTTCGAAGATCGCTCATTTCGAAGATATTGCATTCTCATTCTGAAGATCGCTCATTTCGAAGATACTGCATGCTTCATTTCGAAGATCCGCTCATTCCGAAGATACTGCATTCTTTATTTCGAAGATCCGCTCATTTCGAAGACGCTATGTTCTCTTATTTCGAAGATATCTGTTCATTCTGAAGATACTTCGGAATGAACAAATGTATGCTTTTCCAATGATTTCTTCTGCATCTCTCAGGTGGGTTGTCTCTTAAGATCAAATTCCAATGGTCTTCATCCCTTTCCTCATGTGAATTCCATGCCTTGCTATTTATGGACAGCTAGCTAGAATTTATATTGGAAAGACCAGTTTTTGCTGCATAGCAACAGTTTGCTTGCACTGTTGCCAGATTTAGGTGAAATAAATGCTTGAAAAATCAAAACATGATTAGTGAAATGCTGCTATTATTCTAAGCATATCCCATTTTAGCAAATCATAGCAAAAAAAACACAAAACTATGCAAAAAGCTGTAAAATCAGCATATAATATTTCAAATACATTGGTCATGCAAAATGGTTAATATACAGCATATTGAATCAACTTAACTAACATATCAGGTAAAACATAAGAGTTTATAGGCATTTTTAGTGTTCAAAACATGTTATGATTGAGGCATTTCCAGGCCTCATCAAATGTTGGATGTTATTGCTTTCATGTTGTTGGATCTTGTTGTGAGAAGACTACATTAAAACCCTAAGAAAGTTAGTATAGCAATATTATTTTTCATCAAAAGTGGCCTATAATTTTCATAGAATATACAACCACAATTCCTTTATATGTAGCATGGAATGCTCCAATGGCTATTGGTTCATTCATGTAATTTATCTAAGAAAAAAACCTTGAATGTTCGAGCAATATATACAAGACATTGAATCCATTTCTCACTATATCATCAAATGCCACAAAAATGATAAGTGTTGTAGCTCACACACACTTATGATGAGGGATATCTCCTTATGCATGGGGTAGCCAAAATCTAATCTAGTGAGTAAAACTAATCCTAGATTGGGCCACTAGCATAGATAATCTAAAAGAACATGGACTTCTCTTGTCAAAGTCTCCTCTAGTTGGACTAATTGCAACCAATTCAATGGGGCATGTTGGAAACTACCCAAAAATATGTCTAGAAAGCCATGCATTACAAGGTTGAGAGTCCTTGGGAAGTAAAACATACCTTGACCTAGGGGAATAACTCTTATATTATCATGGCAAGACTAAATACAGTGATGCATGGCTAGATTTGTAGAATGGGTTGTTGAGGGACATAAGGATAAAAATATCAACTCATAGGATGTATCAACTAATAGGCAAATTGGTATGTGGAGTTGTTATGACTTTGGTCTTCTTGCAATTATGGAGAACACATGGATACCAATAGAAGCTAATATTTTAAAACATCCCATTGGAGTGTTTCTAACGTATAGGAAAATGGATCCACATAAATATAAGCAAGTATGATGTCTAATCTAGACATAGCAGAAGGTAAGTCCACATGAGGTGAACTTTGAATGGCAAGCGTCTGATGACAAAACTTGAGCACAGGACTTTAAGATCCTATAATTGGGTATTAAAATGAGGATCATAACAAGAGATATAATACCACCTAATGTGGAGCATTTAAACTTGTATTTGCATTACCAAAAACACCTTAAATAAGAAATATTTTTCCTATACCACCTTGCCAAAGGTTACTCAAGTCTTTGTCTAACACTACAAGTAGGTCCTTGCCTCACCATAGGATTGTCGTATTGTGATCCCCAATAAACTCTTTTATGCTTAAAGAGTTTGTTGTGATCAACCACTATTACTTGAATATCTATATGATGTCCTCTCTCAAATGGCCAATGATAAAGCTCCTTGGCTAGATGGATTTCCCTATGAATATTACAAATTCCTTTAAGTCCTTGTAGGCCCTAATCTACTCCAAGTTTACTGAGAAGCTTTGGTAAATGTATATCTCAGACAAAAAAATAATAATGGTAATATCAAATTTATTTCAAAAGTTAGAGACCCTAAGTTCATCACAAATTGGCATCCAATCACACTTCTAAATTTTTCCTACAATATCATTATCAAATCCATAGCCTTACATTTGTGACATTTACTTCTTGTCATCATTAGACTAGAGTAAACATATTTCATCAAAAACAAATATATTTTATATAATGTCTTGGTTGTCTGGAAGGGAATGGAACGGTCCAAAAATATAACCAACCAACCATTTTACTCAAAATTGATATTGATAAAGCCTATGATTACATTGAGTGGCACTTCATTTGTTCCAAGCTTAAAGCCTTGGGTTTCGAAAATATTTTTATCTATGTAATCAAGATACTCTTTGCAAATGTCTCTGCTATCCTCACTATCAATAGAACTCAATCAAAGGCTAGTGGTATTTTTTGCTCAATTAGATAATATTTTCCTCTTGCCCCCTCACACTATGTCATTGTAGCTGAATGTTTCAATTATATCTTGGTTCATCAAGCCAATTTGGGTCTCATTAATGGTATTTCCATTACCAACAATAAATCCCAAATAATCAATGGAAACTTTGTATATGACTCTTTCCTCACATTAGTTGAGGATGAATAACCATTTTCTCATTCTATTCATTGCTTAGATACTTTTTGTCTTACCTCTATCTCCAACATCCAGTGGCAGAAGACTCTTTTTTTGATAGTCTACATCTCCCCTCCCAACTTGGTTGACTTAATTTTAGTGGATATCGATGCAATATGGACAAGTGTTTTGGTTCTTAGGTATTCCCTTCACCTTCGATAGTTCTCTTTCAAATATTTAGAAAATTGTTATACAAAAAATTGAAGCAAAAATTGCCTACTTGACCTTCTTGACTACATATGCCAAGGCATGGCCTTATGTGCCAAATGGATAATCAAAGTTATTAAATAAGAGGAACCCTAAAAAGTGTTGGTTTAACACTACACTACCTCAGGATCTCCCTATGGGTGTTAAGGTTGGAGAGGTATGGATTTCACCTTCCTTCTTGTTGCTCGAGTTCTCATCAAGATTTCAAGCTCTTTTGTTTTTTGTAGCATTTAGTAGGCTTGGGAAAATATTAAACCATGGATCTGGTGGAAATGCAATGGTATTTGGGATGGGCTCTCCATAAATTATATGAACCTTTGGTGGTCCCCTATATTGACTATCTAGGCAATCTGTTTTTCCCAAATCCCCTAGATGCATGCACAAAAATTATATAAAAAAGGTATATCTATAAGGGCTAACTTGTTTTCTTGATTGACTAGAGATTGGCACCCTTGGAATTATATCAAATTTAAGTTCATACTTACCTCTATTGATAAGGAAAAATTTGAGGTAGTTAAATCAAATGTACTTGATTATATGCTTCACAATATCACAATGCACTCTTAGCATCCTTGAGGGAAGGATTGATAATAATATCTAGAAACACCCCTCAATTATAAGGATAGATTGGGTTACAAATGGCTATCACCATACTTACCCACGATTGACAAACTAAATCCTTGTTAATGCCTCTCTTCACCTAGGTATATTTGTGCCCATCATTTTCACACAACTTGATCTACTTATTTCAAACCCAAACAAGTTTTCTTGGCCTGGATTTTAATTCACCAAGACCTCCTACTTCGTAAATGACTTATCTATGTTAGGTTTTTCATCCCACTCTATCCATTCTACCATGAAATTGGAGATCTTCATCTATTTTGGAGATGTATGAAGTTCAATATCCATAAAAGTGAATTTTTTCTAGCACGTTCTCCCACAATAATTCACATGCTAACAAATTCTCCTTGGAGACCATTCTCTCCTCTCTCTAGTGTTTTTAAAATTTTGGCACCTCTTTAGAATTGTCATTTTATTTTATTTATGGAAATTTATAAATGATCCCTAGTTCTCATAGGCCTTTGTTGTTCCATTCTACATTATTGTTCACAAAGTCAAGATTGATTCTTTTGATCTATTATAGACTTTAGTTTAGGATAACAAAGTGGTGATGAAGTTGGCCCATTTATAGGAATTGATTGAACACTTGGGGAATCATTCTTGCACTAGCCATTTATTTGGCCAAATACATAAAACTTTAGATGGAATGTGGTAGGTCCATCCATTGAGGGGACTCGTCCTCTATGCTAGGTCGAAACACATGTTATAGATGATATGTGATGACTGGAAGAAATATACCAAAGACAAGTCTCCATTGTCTTGGTAGATGTGGTAAAAATAGTTAGTGGTCAAAGACATGTTTGGCCTCCATTTTTATGGATAGTTAGTGACCCACTTTTAGGAATTGATTGAACACTAGATGAATGCTCCCTACACTGTTTTCTTGCATTGGCTATTTATTCGTCCAAATACATAGAAATTGAGACTAAATGTGCTATACATGGCCACTCATATGACTCATCCTCTACATTAGATTAGATAACATGTTATAGGAAAGAAGTGATGACTAGAAATAATCTACAAAGATGAACCTCCATAGTCTGTGCTTTAGATATTTGAGAACTTTAATAAATCTCTCCTAATTATTTTTCTTGATTCTTGCTTGCAACAAAAATATGACTAACGATAATGAATCAATACAAATTATAAATTCTACTAATGAAACTGATAAATGAATCAACATGCATAAATTTGTTATTACAATATAGCAAGTTTTATTTTATTCATTCATATTCATGAAAACTGCTCCATATCAACATACAAGCAATATATATATATATATATATATATATATATATATCTGCACTTTGGTGTCTCTATTCCCCATAAAGCATAATCACAAGTCTATTGTAGTTTTTGTTGCAACTTATCATAGTCTGATTTTAGTTTGTAAGGAATATCAAGGTCAGGAACAAGGTCCCTTTCAATTATAAACCCCTTCAACTGATGGACAGCTGTATCAAATTGCAATCTAATTTCATTATTCACTGGCAAATCCAAAACTACACTATGGACTACCGTAGCTGCACTCCATATTCATTCAATGATGTTTTACAGATCTAAAACTAAATAGTGTACTTTTGTAGCTGCACTCTACCTACCCCTTTTATCAATAAATTAAGCATCATTCTCTCAAATAAAATAAATGTATCTCACAACCAAAATTCTACAGATTTAATGAAGGGTTTAGAATATGCTTCAGGCCTCTGTAACTATTAATAGTGTTCAAATGATAGGCAACACCATCTTGAAGATTACCAGCAATTTATTACAGTAGTCTATCTCATGCAAACACACTAAAAGTCTCTCCACATATGATTAAACTAATTGGGAAGGGTTTCCAGTGATTGAACTTATATAACCTTATCCAATATATATGATTTCCTTCTCATGAAATAGTATAGACTATTAAGGTAATATGGTATTGAGAAATGAATACACCCACCATTCAAATATCCCAAACAACAGCTCAAAATGGGACACCCAGTAAGGAGTTGACAGTGAAACAAATCAATTTCAAATAATTAATGTTCAAACTACAACTTTTTCACAAAAGGTACAATTGGTACTATAGCGCGATACTATAGCAGTATGGCTACTGTAGCAATGACATAAAAATATGCAATCTCCAAAACAAACACACAAAATTTCCTTCTGCAAATCTATCAATTAAACCCTCAAGAAATTATACTCTTAAAATAAAAAAAAATACCTCTATGAATCTTCTTGAAATGTTTATCCTGAAATATAAATGAATTCGGTAGATTGATTGCCTAGGGGTGATATTTCACACCCAAAAACAATGTTACTGAAGGAGGTTTTCATCCCAAATAGCTGATAGAATCTGCAACCAAAGATCCCAACAACCTTTTTAGAGAAAACAAATATCAAATGTCTAGAATGTGAATAATGAGAGCAAGCAACTGAATATAAAGACCTTTTGTTGAGACAACTCCCTTGCACAACCAATGTGGGATAAAACTTAAAACATATTTTACTTTTAAGTCCCACGTCCCCTTTTTACCTAGACATTCAACATGGGATCAACAACTTTATCTTATAACTTAATTTACTCCTGTTTAAAAACATGAAGTCACTTTATAAAATATTATTTATCACTTAAGTGACTTATGTCCCCTTATATCTCCACTTTATAAAATAAAGTTATAACTATACTAAATTAAATATTTAATTTAATTTAATATAATCAAACATTTGCTCATTAAAATCTCTAACCTCTGGTTAACCAATTTGCCAAGTGAAGATAAATCTGAATACCCTTTTCGGTGAATAGTAACACTACACTTCCTGTCTGACCAGAAACCCTAAAAACTGACTTACTAAAAATAGTAAGTCCATGCTTTCATGCTCATAATGGTTCTAAAAGACAACCAATAAAAATCTCTCAAAATTTGGATGATGACTGACCTCCATTAGGCCCCCACACACCTTTCATAGCCTATGGGAGCCCGGAAGTAGGCTAGAACATCATAATGAGTTGACTGCTCAGAAAGGGTACATTACAAATGACCACAAATCCATATTCACTCAAACTTAAAAACCAACCAAAATTTGATACCAAATAAAGTATTTGATCCAAAAATGAAGAGAAAAAAAATTGCAGCAAAATTGTAGCAAGAAACAATTACAGCAACAAAAAAATACAATAATTTTTGTAGTAGCACACAACAGTCTGAATTTGAAAGACCAAAACTACCCAAAATTTGATGAAATTTTGGGAGTATTAATGGTGTATCATACACACAAAATAGATCTATAAAAAAAAGTTGATTTTTTAAAATTGATTTTAGGTTTTAGAAAAATAGGGATAACAAGCATATTTTTCACAAAATGAATGGAATAGAAATTTTTTGCATTCCAAATGAAATCAGAAGTACTAAAAATATTTTTCCATAATATTCTATAGCTATAATGTCATAGTTTAAATTTAAAATATATAAAATAATGTTACAACACTTCATTTCACAATATAATAAGTCTAATAATCATAGTGACTCTTCAAGACCTCTGGAAACTTTTGGGTTTCTTCAAATTCATGGGAGAACTTTTTGTCTTGTATTTTTATTAGTCTTCATCAATATCCAATAGCTAGAAGGATTTTGAGTGGTCTTTTTGAAGCATTCAAGCTTAAAGGAATGAAAGTGCTTGACCCAAAGAGGAATTCTTAAGTCAAATTTTACTAGAACCATAGTGGAGAAAGTGAGAAGTTCATTCAAAAGGAAGAGGAATTAACATTTTCACCAATGTTTGTGAAGGACATAATTTTGAATACGTCAAAAACATTTGAGTTTGAAGTGAAACGTCACCCAAGAAATTTGTCATAAGTGTACAAAAATAAAAAGGTGAATACCAAAGGTATCAATTAATCCTTGGTCACAAATTTTAGGATTGAGTTCATAGTTATAGAGAGTGCTTTATTTGCTAATTTTGGAAGTTGTAAGTTTGCTTGGATAAATTTAGAATTTGATAATTATAAGGTTAAACTTTGGACTTAAAAGGAAATATTATGGAATGAATTAATGAATGGGAAATATAAGGAAACTAAACATTGGAAATTTTAATTGAATTTTGAATTAATAGTTGTGTAGATTAAAATGAAAGTGAAAATAATTTTTGGGATGGATAAGAAGAATTTTAAATTTGAGTATAAAATTGAGAATAGAAGATTGATTATGAAATTTGAAATTTTTGGAGATATAAGAAAATTATATTGATTAAATGAAATAGATGAAATTGATTTGAAGATTGCTTGTGAAAACTAAATTTGAAAATTCTGGAGATAAATGGAGATTAAAAGAATTTAATTGATTATTTAATGAAATTAAAATTTGAAGAAGAAATTTGACATTTGAAAAATTGAGTGATTAAAGAAAAGGGAAGAATTTGAAAAAACATTATGGAATTCATAAGAAATTCTACATCAAAGGAAATTTAATTATGAAGAATAAATATATCAAGAACTCCATACAAATTTAAAGGATTAAATTTTATGAGAAGAAATTGTCAGACTCAAAGATATTATCAAAGGCATGTGACAAGACCACATTAAATTCATTAGAAAATGATAAATAAATATGATTCATCGTACATATATTTAGGTTCAAGTCAACACATGATAGGAAATTTACATTGGTTTGAATCGATACAAATTTAAATGAAAATTCCATTGAAGATAGCAAATGACAAAGTTTACCATGTACAAGGATTTGGGAATGCCACACTTGGTTTTCCATATTCTGCATGCAGATTAGAAGATGTATTTTTTATTCCAAGTATTATATATAACCTCATTCTAGTATCTCAATTGGTTAACCAAGGAAAAACTATGGAACTTATATACATCAATTGAAATAAGAAAAATTTACAATCATCTGCTTCCATTCCAGAGGTTCAGGTTCCACAATAAAACTTATTTTAATAAGGGGTTTGATTATCTAGGAAGATAGCCTATTATCTCATTCCAATTAAACAAATCCCTTAAATCAAGCTAAACTATTTTTTTGGTGTAAATCCTACAAGTTTATAAAATGTCAACCACTTGTAAAAATACCAGTGGTAAATTTGTCAACCTATGGTGAATTTGCTCATACTTTTGTTCAAGTTATGCTACCACTTGGTACCTCTCTACGTACTATCACTTTATTGTTTTTAATTTTTTGATATTTTCTTATTATACTATCTATTTTAAGTCACATTTATCTTGGAAAATCAAAAAATCCTTAGGATAGGCTTTCTCTTTCAAAAGCATTTAAGCGATAACAAAAGGTTATATATTTGCATCCTAAGTTATCTTGTTTGCTACATTATCCCTTGTTTGCTTAAAAAGAAAATAATCCTTTAGTGTAGTCATCATTTAAATCAAAAGGGTATGCTAGGCTAGAATTTATTTTCTTGTATTTTTGTATGATTGCATCTATAACATACTTTATATGATCTCCTCTTTAATTTACCGTAATTTTTTTCTTGTGAAGGAGTCATATTGGAGATTCAAAACCTTAGGTTTTTGTTGAATTAACTCATTAAACACCATACAAACTTGGGTATCAACACACTATACAACAACCTTTTTAATACATGAGGTATATCCTACTCACATTGAAGATTCTCAAATCTTCGGGGCCTCCTTTGGAAAGATACCCTCAAGCAGGGAAGCAAGGGTTCCAATGGATCCTTCATGTACGCGTGTGAGGTTTCAAATCTATGAGTTTCTTATTGGTTGATTAGTTATATACCTTTTAAATATATAATTTTAAAAATTATATGATTGAACTCATTCTAAACTAAAAATATATTAAACACAAATTAAAATCAAAGATATATAAATTAATTGGCATAAAAAATAATAATTAAATGCTAATAAACTTCAAATATAATCTATTGACTAATATATAAGTTTATAAATATTCATTTAGGAGAAAAATAATATACACCTTTTTATGATTTGAAAATAAATATTTCCTATTTGAATATAAAATTTTTTTACTTTGATAATAAGTTGAATTTATTATCAATGCCATTAACTCAATACTTTCAAGGAGAATATATCTATAATTTTTCAAATTAAAGTTTATTAGAATATCCCAATATAAGATATAATAATTTTTTAATTCTTTGATTATTTATCTTTTAAAGAATAGAGATTAGTTGAACTTATTCTATATATGTTAATTCACCTTTGAAAGTATATATAGTATATAGTCGTACACCTTTCTAGTATATGTTTAATCACCCATGAAAGTATGCATAAAGATCCAATCCATTTTTTAAAATTAAAACTCATGCCTCTTAAAGTATATATAGTATATAATCCTACACCTTTCTAATATATGTTTAATCACCCATGAAAGTAATACATAAAGATCTAGTTTTTTTCCCAAATTAAAACTCATGCCTCTTATTTTGGAGGTGTAAAACATTCATAAGTTTGCTCAACCAAACAAAACTAGTAATACAATACTTTCAACTTTTCTAAGGAAAAATAATCTCAACTATATAAATTTAAAGAAATTAATAACAAATTTAATATATTTTTTTAAATTTAATTGTATGATAATTTATATAATATTACAAACAATGGTAATATAAATCAAAACATATTAATTGTGTGTTTCCTTGGTGGAGTTGTTGTAACAGGTTGGGGGATTCCTAGTCAAAACCCCATATCTTAATATTACAACAATTTAAAAAAAAAAACACATTATTATATATTTTATAAATAATAATTATAATTTTTAGTCAAATGATATTAACTTAATTAATTTTTTTAAGAAAAAAAAACTTAAAATTTATTATTTTAAACTATTTTAATATAATTATATGATTAGTATGTAATAAACATATGATAATTTCAATTTTACAACTTATTTTAAAAAATAATTACAACTTTCTATTAGAAAAAATATTAGAATATAAAACGAAGATAAACGCAATTAGCCGTTGAACTTATTGATAGTGCATACTGTGATTTTATTAATACTTGCCAAATATGATCTTAATAAGATTAAGAGAGTAACAATATCATTCTTATAAATTTTTACTAGCATTCATGCACCAAAACACACATTTAACAATGTACTCCCCTCTTATACAATTTTTTATTTTTGCTGATGGTAAAGTGCGTGTTTCGAAGTAGAAATGCTGACCTTGGCATCGTGATCCTTCTAAGTAAGATTACTGGTTAGAAGATGCTGTGCCCCTAGCAACAAAATACAATGTCATGTTGTAGGGTGACCAGGCCTTGAAAAAGCCAGCGTGTTAAATTCCTAACATCAACGTTAACATTTTTTAATCCACTTTTTAAAAAACACGGGAAAAGTTTAGCCAGGAAATTAGATACCATCCCATGAAGAAGACGAAGAAGATATGGGGATGAAATAAGTTCCCACAGCTTAAGAGTTTAATAAAATGAAAATAATAACACCCGCCTGTTCTCTGGACAGATCAAGGTCTAAATATCAAAATACACCTCCGTACAATGCACCCGACTTTGTATGGCCATGTAATTTGTAAGCAAATAGTGAAAGTTGAAACTATAGTCGATGAACACGTTTCACGTTAACAGACAGACGTACCAGATAATAGCTGATAAACTATATCAGAATTAGTCTCTTCAAAGAAGATTCCCAACCATAGTCCTTCCTTTTAAGCCAAAAAGGACAGAGTCGTAAAATCCAAAAGAAGGGGAGAAAATCCAATAGTATCCCCAATAGTATCTAGTTGATATTTTTTTGAATGATTTGATTTCAAGTCATAAAAAGAAAGTTTTATGTTATTGTTATAATGCATCTAAAAAGTGTAGCCCAATTATAGCACCCGCTTCTTGTTACTTTTTTAAAAAAGAAAAAGAAACAGTAGCAAGAACTACACTGTTTGGAAAACGATGTGATAAAGACGGTTACCCTAACACTAGAATGCGGGTCGAAACTGTGAGACTTTCCCTTCGTCGTCATGGAATAACAACGAAGAACTAGTCCTCTTTGGCATTAAAGAACAATTATACACCAAACTCTATTAACATGTCCTGAAAAACAGTGGCGATTCATGTCCTGAAAAAAGGGCGTTTTTTTTGCTGTGTTTATTCTTGTACTCGTAAAAATTCATTAAAAAACAAGGAGGTAACGTGTTTTTCCCAGTAAAAGCATACTACTAGTCATCAGAAATGCAGCCAATCTACATTCAGTTCCCAAAAAAAAGAAACTTTAAGAACAGTATGGAATAGTTACCTCTTGTGGGATTTATATCCACGCTTGTATGCAGCTCGCCAACACGCAGCCTCTCTGTTTTAGCCATTCTTTGCTGATGCAGCATCATCAAGATTCTCTCCTGGGAAATCGGCCATGAAAAGGTATCTTCCTGTTAATAATCTTCTCACACAGATTTTCACTCTCAATTAACTTGTAACATTTATGGCAATATATAACTGATCCCACAACATCAAATGACATACGGTATTGCTCTTCAAAGGGACAGTTCATTAGGGTTAAAATTGGGATATGATCTATGCAGATTCCCTCGTTTCCAATCTTTGTACATTTCTAGTGATAGCAATCGCTAAAGCAACAAACAAATATCCCTTAAATCAATGTACTCAAATCACATACCAAAAACACCAGTCCCCTTCCCTTTATCACTACACACAGATTTAGCTAAGACATGAAGAAATATTTGGCCAGACGTACCAAAGTCTATAGGGCTCTCAGTGATGCAGTAGGGTGGGGCACAGTACCCATTTATAGCATTGAGGAGTGAATCCTGAAGATGCCGCACCTGCAACCATTGACTGGTAAAGTATATATCCATATCACATGGATCATTTAAACAAACATAACACACTGAATGAACAAGCCCAAAAACATACCCTTAAATAGGCACCTACATACTTGTGAAGAAAGGCTATTTAAACTATCTTTTACCTGGTGACTAATGTTATTCCCCGGTGTCCTTAGCACGACCGTCCGTGAAAACTCAAAAAGAGTATCCCACGGTTATTTGGAGATGAATATGAGAAAGAGCGTCCGAGACCAAGGTTTTCAGGGGCTTCTGGAATGAATGAAACGGAGGAAGAGGAGGAAGATAAAAGTAGAAAAATCAACTTGCATGACTTTAAAAAAGAGCAAAGGAGTAAAAAAGGCAACTAAAAGGAAGATGGACAAGGACAGCCAGCGTTGAGCATTTGAGCAAAGCGGTGGGATAAATCTATTCGCTGGCGGATTCCAAAATTCGTATATTGTGGTTGACGAATAGATATTTTTTCAGAAGTGCATCTATTTTTTACGCAGATATTTTTTCGTAAGTGCATCTATTTTTTACGCATTAGTATTATAGAGGAGACAACACGCTCTCTCGTTGGCCGCACGGTCCAGTTTATCACGTGTCCTTGGGCGGTTCGGTTGGTATTCACTATGATGATGTGGGTGGCAGGCCGGAGCACCGAATTGCTAGGTCGCAAGTGGGTAACAAATAGTAGGGTGTATTGATATGGTATCTATCTTGTTAATATTAATTTATTTTATCATGGGAGACAGTACAATATCTTGACTATTATTTTAAATCTTCATGTGTGAGTTATATGTTAAATTTTGAACAGATAAGTTATGTTGTTAATATAAATTTATAGAAGCAGTATTCAATTTTTTTTTTTTTGTATATAGAAGCAATGGTTACAATCACGATTTTTAGTAACTACCAGCACAGCTGGTAGGGTTCAAACTACATGGTAACCCGGCGTGAGATGGTATATATTAGTAGGGTGTATTAATATGCAAGTCTGGTGGCATATTTCATGATACAAATTTTGTTCCAAGTTAATAACTATCTATGATTTTTTTGACTCTTTTTTCAAAACGCCATGTGTAGGTTACTTATTAAATTTTCAACTAATAAGTTATGTTGTTAATATAAATTTATAGAAGCAGCATCCAATGATGTGCTAATTTTCTAAATATAAATATATATATATATATATATATATATATATATATATATAAATTAATTAATTAATAGGGTGTATTAATATGCAAGTTTAAGGGAATATTCCATGATAGAAATTTCGTTCCAAGTTAAAAATTATTTATGATATTTATGTTGTTAATATTTATTTATCTTATTTTGGAAGACATTGTGGGGCCTTGGCTCTTCTTTCAAATTGTGATGTATGTGGGGCTATGTGTTAAATTTCCTACTAATAAGTTCAGCTCTCCTTTTATAAGAGGTCATGAAGGGATAAGGATGCCCAGCCTTGAACACAACACAAGGCCTTAGACCTTGGTTCTTATTCGAAAGATCCAAAGTTCAAATCATGGTGTATGTGGGGTTGTGTGTTAAATTTGCTATTGATAGGTTCAGTTCTCTCCTTACAAAAAAAATCATGGTAAAATAAAAATGTCCACCCTAAACAACAAAAATATTTTTTATGTTATTAATGTCCGGGCCGGGCATTAGTATTTATGCCTTTTAATATTTAATGCAGTGATTAACCTTTACACTTTTATAACGTTCTCTTTTTGGAGTTGAAAGATCAGTTGAAAGATCATCATTTTTTTTTTGCGGAATGGATACCCCTGCCTTCTTGAATCTTACCCGAAAGTGGTATCCATGTTTTCCACAAATAAAAAAAGAAAAAATAAGAAGAAAGACCATCGTTTTTACGCGTATTAAGGGGGGCGTAATAGACACGTCCTTATTCCCAAGGCTAAGGCTAACTGAAAATTCGCATAGGGCATGTTAGAAGGCGATGATTGGACAACGAAAATACTATTGATTACGGAATAATGACCAGATTGAAAAGATGATATGTACGCTCTAGACTTCCAAAGGTTGCAGTTATGCTTAGATGATGGCGTGTAATGATATCTATTTTTAGATGATGCCGCTAGTCGCATGGCTTCAATTATATGTTAGATCGTATGCAGTTATACTATTATAAGATAATGTTTTCATCTTTCATATTATATTTTCTATGTAAGATTTTGATTATGTATAGAAATGACTTGAACAACACATGTTTATTGAGTATTTCTTAAAGTATATATCCTTATTTGTAAATAGATCAAAGTGGAATATAAACAAAACCTCATTAAAGGTTTATTTAGCTATTTTTAATTTACTAATTTTTAATATGTTATGGTTGTGATGAATAGAAGTCTTTGGTATATTAAGAATTATTTTTTAGTTTTTTAATCTTAACATTGTAATTTTTTTTTTTTTATGGATATCTTATTGAAAGTGTCAATGTGGATAAAATTCCTTTATCTTCTTCTTGCATTATGGTTTTTTTGCAACAACGAGTTGTTTCTATTGACACATTTGTTTACATGGAACAATAAAAATTTTATCATTTGCTCCCACAACCGTTTGTGTGTTGAGGTTGACCACTCTAAGGACAAAAAAAAATTATTGACATCTAAGTCAAAGACATGTTTCTAGCAAAAGGTAGTTTATATTAACATTCTAAATACATATTATAGATGTCAGTCGAGAGCTCATAGACAACAAATGGCTACTCTTGCACTTGCACCAATGCTAGCTAGTGTCAATGGGTTAGAAGAATGGACAACAATGGTAAATAAAAATAGTAAAAAAATTGCTCATTTCTCAACCCTCGCAAGATCCTTACACAAACCCTCACCTCCCATTGCTTCAATTGTATCTCCTTCTTGTCCTCTCACCCTTGTCACTCCTAGCTCCACCTCTCTAGTTATCATTCAAATCCCCTCATAGTCTCATGGTGAGAACCCTACTAGCTCCCCACCATCTACCATCAGCCCATCTCCAATATCCCTTTCCTCCTTGTTCTTAGTGCTCAAAGTTTCATACCCATAAGGGTGACTCCTCGTCTTGGAGTCCTATTACAAAGCACACAAGAGCTCCTTTGGAAAAGAGAAGAGAAGTTGACTTCATAAGTAAGAATTATCATTGTTTTATCTCAAATACCTTTGATTCGCTTATAGACTTTCATGATACTAAGGAAATAAAGAGGGTTTTGCTCCTTGAGCATTTCAAATAAAGTGTATTCCATGGAATATTTATAGTCTAACGAAACCAATTAGAAAGTACTTGGTTAGCCAAAATCTTTCAAATATCTCTTCAAGATTTGGTGCTATAGACATTTTGTACCTGCAAGAATTCAAGGTAATAAACTTTATTCTACATAGTACTTGTCAGTTTATTTGGTCCCAAGGCCACTTTTACTCCATCTCTCATACTCCTCGTATAGGAGGAGCAATTATTTTTGTGTCGGATACCTACCACTCTCATTTTGTGACTTGGGAAGTAGATCCAACCTCTCATGCAGTTTGGATTGTTTTGAAGCTTGCAAGTTAGCCCCTTGTCATTCTTAATGTTTATACTCCCAATGATGCTTCAAGTAGATGCGAGTTTAGGTTATGGGTTGCTTTATCCCTTCCCTCTATTATCGATTTTTAGTAATGATTTTAATATAGTTGAATATGCACATGTTAAAGTTGGATTCCTTCCTATACATTGGTTTGTAGGAGAATGTGAATCTTGGTACTTAATGAAGAATAAATTAGGGATATCTTACCATAATCTGTATTTCTCCCCCTTCTTCTCCAGTTATACTTGGTTATTTTTGTCTAAACAACAATAGGGAGAAAATCGAGTGTTGAAATACCTTGACAAAGCTATGATTTCCAATCAAAGTGCCTACATTTTATTCCTCATCATCCTTACCTATCATAGAAGCATTGGACTATAATGTTTTAACAATCAAAGAATAACTACTCATATGAGGAGTCAACATATCAAACATGCAATCATGCTTTGGTGGAAGCTGCAAATCAGGTGCCAACTAATAAGAACTGATGATGTTTAATATGCCAAGAGGTACCTGGTTTGAAAGATAATTCTTGGTCATAAATCTATTGCTAACCTGGGAATGAGGAGGAAGTCGATGAGGACAAACGGTCTATGACTAGCTAGTGTGTTTTTTATAGAATAGGAATCCACTTGGGTGAAGAAGGCTACAAGGAAGATAGTTGTGAAGAAAAAAAGAAAAATAAATTACCAAAAAATAATTTGGGTGCTTATGAAGAGGAATCATCCATAATATAACCTAAAAAAAATACCTTGATAGGTGGCATGCCAAATCACACCAATGAATGGGGAATTGCCGTACAAAATTTGTAAGGTAAATGTTGGACGTTATCGCTTTCATGTTGTTGGATCTTGTTGTGAGAAGACTAAATTGAAACCCTAAGAAAGTAAGTATAGCAATAATATTTTTCATAAAAAGTGACCTATCATTTTCATAGAATATACAACCATAATTCCTTTCTATGTAGCATGGAATGCTCCAATGGCTATTGGTTCATTCGTGTAATTTATCTAAGAAAAAAACCTTGAATGTTCGAGCAAAGATATACAAGACATTGAATCCATTGCTCACTATATCATCAAATGCCAAAAAAATGATAAGTGTTGTAGCTCACACACAATTGTGATGAGGGATATCTCCTTATGCATGGGGTAGCCAAAATCTAATCTAGTGAGTAAAACTAATCCTAGAGTGGGCCACTAGCATAGATAATCTAAAATAACATGGACTTCTCTTCTCAAAATCTCCTTGAGTTGGACTAATTGCAACCAATTCAATGGGGTATGTTGGAAACTACCCAAAAATATGTCTAGAAAGCCATGCATTACAAGGTTGAGAATCCTTGGGAAGTAAAACATACCTTGCCTTAGGGGGATAAATCTTATATTATCATGGCAAGAGTAAATACAAGGATGCATGGCTAGATTTGTAGAATGGGTTGCTGAGGGACATAAGGATAAAAATATCAACTCATAGGATGTATCAAATAATAGGAAAATTGGTATGTGGAGTTATTATGACTTTGGTATTCTTGCCATGATGGAGAACACATGGATACCAATAGAAGCTAATATTTTAAAACATCCCATTGGAGTGTTTCTAACATATAGGAAAATGGATCCACATAAATATAAGCAAGTATGATTTCTAATCTAGACATAGCAGAAGGTTAGTCCACATGAGATGAACTTTGAATGGCAAGCGTTTGATGAAAAAACTTGAGCACAAGACTTTAAGATCCTAGAATTGGGTATTAGAATGAGGATCATAGCAAGAGATCTAATACCACCTAATGTGGAGAATTTAAGCTTGTATTTGCATTACCAAAAACACCTTAAATAAGAAATATTTTTCCTATACCACCTTGCCAAAGGTTACTAAAGTCTTTGTCTAACACTACAAGTAGGTCCTTGCCTCACCATATGATTGTCGTGTTGTGATCCCCAATAAACTCTTTGATGCTTAGAGAGTTTGTTGTGATCAACCACTCTTGCTTGAATATTTGCATGAGGTCCTCTCTCAAATGGCCAATGATAAAGCTCCTTGGCTAGATTGATTTCCCTATGAATCTTACAAATTATTTTAGGGCCTTGTAGGCCCTAATCTTCTCCAAGTTTACTGAGAAGCTTTGGTAAATGTATATCTCAGAAAAAAAAATAATAAGGGTAATATCAAAGTTATTTCAAAATTTGGAGACCCTAATTTGATCACCAATTGGCATCCAATCACACTTCTCAATGTTTCCTACAATATCATTATCAAAGTCTTAGCCTTACATCTGTGACATTTACTTCTTGTCATCATTAGACTAGAGTAAACATATTTTATCAAAAACAAATATATTTTATATAATGTCTTAGTTGTCTGGAAGGGAATGGAATGGTCCAAAAATCTGACCAACCAACCATTTTTCTCAAAATTGACATTGATAAAGCCTATGATTGCATTGAGTGGCACTTCATTTTTTCCAAGCTTAAAGCCTTGGGTTTCAACAATAGTTTTATCTATGTAATCAAGATACTCTTTGCAAATGTCTCTGCTATCCTCACTATCAATAGAACTCAATCAAAGGCTATTGGTATTTTTTGCTCAATTAGATAAGGTTTCCCTCTTGCCCCCTCTCTCTATGTCATTGTAGTTGAAGGTTTCAATTATATCTTTGTTCATCAAGCCAATTTGGGTCTCATTAAGGGTATTTTCCTTACCAAAAATAAAGCCCAAATAATCAATGAAAACTTTGTATATGACTCTTTCCTCATATTAGTTGAGGATGAATAACCATTTTCTCAATCTATTCATTTCTTAGATACTTTTTGTCTTACCTCTACCTTCAACATCCAGTGGCAGAAGACTCTATTTTTGATAGTCTACATCTCCCCTCCCAACTTGGTTGACTTTAGTTTAGTGGATATCGATCCAATATGGGCAAGTGTTTTTGTTCTTATGTATTCCATTCACCTTCAATAGTTCCCTTTCAAACATTTAGAAATTTATTATACAAAAAATTGAAGCCAAAATTGCCTACTTGACCTTCTTGATTGCATATGCCATGGCATGGCCTTATGTTCCAAATGGATAATCAAAGTTATTAAATAAGAGGAAGCCTAAAAAAGTGTTGGTTTGACACTACACTACCTTAGGATCTCCCTATGGGTGTTAAGGTTGGAGAGGTATGGATTTCACCTTCCTTATTGTTGCTCGAGTTCTCATCAAGATTTCAAGATCTTTTGTTATTTGTAGCATTTAGTAGGCTTGGGAAAATATTAAACCATGGATCTGGTGGAAATGCAACGGTATTTGGGATGGGCTCTCCATAAATTATATGAACCTTTGGTGGTCCCCTATATTGACTATCCAGGCAATCCTTTTTACCCAAATCTCCTAGATGCATGCACAAAAACTATATAAAAAGGGTATCTCTATAAGGGCTAACTGGTTTTCTTGATTGACTAGAGATTGGCACCCTTGGAATTATATCAAATTTAGGTTCATACTTACCTCTATTGATAAGGAAAAATTTGAGGTAGTTAAATCAAATGTACTTGATTCTATGCTTCACAATATCACAATGCACTCTTAGCATCCTTGAGGGAAGGATTGATAATAATATCTAGAGACACCCCTCAATTATAAGGCTAGATTGGGTTACAAATGGCTATCACCATACTTACCCACAATTGACAAACTAAATCCTTGTTAATGCCTCTCTTCACCTAGGTATATTTGTGCCCATCATTTTCACACAACTTGGTCTACTTATTTCAAACCCAAACAAGTTTTCTTTGCCCGAAGTTTAATTCACGAAGACCTCCTACTTCATAAATGACTTATCTATGTTAGGGTTTTCATCCCACTCTATCCATTCTACCATGAAACTGGAGATCTTCATCTCTTTTGGAGATGTATGAGGGTCAAGATCCATAAAAGTGGATTTTTCCTAACACGTTCTCCCACAATAATTCACATGCTAACAAATTCCCCTTGGAGACCATTCTCTACTCTCTTTGGTGTTTTTAAAATTTTGGCACCTCTTTAGAATTATCATTTTAATTTATTTATGGAAATTTAGAAATGATCCCTAGTTCTCATAGGCCTTTGTTGATCCATTCTACAGTGTTGTTCACAAATTCAAGATTGATTCTTTTGTTCTATTGTAGACTTTAGTTTAGGATAACAAAGTGGTGATGAAATTGGCCCTTTTATAGGAATTGATTGAACACTTGGGGAATCATTCTTGCACTAGCCATTTATTTGGAAAAATACATAAAACTTTAGATGGAATGTGGTAGGTCCATCCATTGAGGTGACTCACCCTCTATGCTAGATCGAAACACATGTTATAGATGATATGTGATGACTGGAAGAAATCTACCAAAGACAAGTCTCCATAGTCTTGGTAGATGTGGTAAAAATAGTTAGTGGTCAAAGACATGTTTGGCCTCCATTTTTATGGATAGTTAGTGACCCATTTTTAGGAATTGATTGAACACTAGATGAATGCTCCCTACATTGTTTTCTTGCATTGGCTATTTATCCATCCAAATACACAGAGCTTGAGACTAAATGTGCTAGATATGGCCACTCAGATTACTCATCCTCTACATTAGCTTAGATAACACACTATGGGAAAGAAGTGATGACTAGAAACAATCTACAAAGATGAACCTCCATAGTCTTGGTAAATATCATAAAATCAGTCGGTATTCTAAGGCATGTTTGACCTCTATTTTTTATGGATAATTAATGACTATTTAGGGGTTTTCATATACACATTTTTTTTTTCTTGTAAAACTATTTTATGTATATATATATATATATAAATACTTATGAGAATCATCATTAGGTTCTTCCGCTATAAACCCTAGCCCGATGGGTTGGACAAAGTCAATGAGACCATCAACCCTCGAGGGTATCAAACTAGGGTGCCTAACCAATAAACACTTGACTACTACCATCCAACCTATCCCCTTATCGGTACATCATGGTTTAAACCTTGGACCTCCCCCAAGAGAGGCCAATTCCCTAATCATTGCACTCTCCTTATCAGATAAACTATTATATTTTATTTAATACAATGGTTTTTCCAACAAAAGAAAAAAAATACAATGATAGAAGCCGCTAACAAGGGTTTTTAGAAAAGGGTCATGGGTACTTATTCAAACAATAGCAACCACTCTAATAAGGTGGTTCTTATAAAATACCAACATTGAAAGGCTCTAGAGGTAACTTTTTTTAAATGATTTTCTTCAACAATAAAATCAAAAGTTGAAAAGTATTTTTTTCAATTTATTAATTATTTTTAATATTTTAAGATAATTTATTTAAAGATATAAAGGTTAAACACTTATTAATCATTCATAAATTGCAAGTTAAAACTTATATTTGATATTTTATTTTTTATTTTAAGACTATAACCACTCGAATTTAGCTAGATAATTTTTTCAAATCTTAATAAAACATAGATTTAATGCATAAAGAACATAATGATAGACTTATGTCTATACTATGGTTATGCTTGGTCATTGGTCCATACATTACATGATACTTTTAAGCATCGTTGTAGCTCTACAAGTTGTCCCACCCATAGAATTAAAAACTTGTATAAATGTATGAAACTCTTGTGTCCATACTATTTGTCCTTGTAGACACCTAAAAATGCCTCAAACGATCCTTTGCAACAAAAATTAACATTTAGAGAATAAATTAATGCAAAATCAATTCAAAACCATAGGAGGCAATAAAATAAGAAAATTCTTCTCCCCATCCAACATGGGCACCCCTCACACCCCTCTCATGTGCTTTCCAAAGCATCCACTTGCTCCCTTTTTCAAAAAGCACCCACCCTTCATAAAGGGCATTTAAGGCAAAAGGTTGAAAAAGGGGTTTTTCACTTCTCCCCAAGTCTTACATGGGCATGGAGTGCCCCCACTTAATGCACATAGGTAGGAAATTCTTACCCACCATATATACCTTAAAGAAGGGTCTCCCCTCTCCTCTACCTCACACCCCCCTTTACTTACCCATAATAAAAATGAATGATGGCTCTTTTAATTTAAAATATCATTCTTTTGATATTTACCAACATTAAAATATATATATCTTTTAATTACACAATTTCATTATTGTGTTTTTTTTCTTTTTAATAAAAGATATCTATTATTACACATATATAATTATTATTTTTTAAAATGAATTCTCTTTCATTTATTTCAATTAATTAAAGTATTTTAATGAATTCTCAATTATCATTAAAAAGAACACTTTTAAATATTTTTTTTTGAAAAATAATTTGAAAAAACTTGTATTAAAACAAATATCATTTACAAGTTGGGATGAGACTTTTCCCAGCCTTAGCCAAAGAGAACACATGTTTACAACAATAAAATAAGATTTGCATTGGAGCCAAATCTCTTAAACTATATTTCTACAATGATTGTTCACCTATTTACAACTATAAAAGAAGATCTACATTGAAGCACAAATCTCCTAAACAGTATTTTTGGAATGGTTATCCAAATTAGCTAAGCACTGGATTTGTTCACCAACCTGCCCAATCATCTCATCCTCAATAGCCATGTCACTATGCCACTGAACCCCTACCACCTTTTCAGTACCCATATTAGCCCACTTTTTAATAATTTAAAAGAAAATTCATTTGGTAATTGCATTGAAGTTTACTAATGAGCTCCAATGAGCCAAACATTAAAAATTCATCAATTAATTTAAATAAATATTTATCCAGCATATAAATTTAATTTTCTTTCCTTCATAAGAGTTATGTTCTATTTTCACTTCAACATGGCAGTTTAATTTATGCATCTATATACATCTTGTGATTGTTCTCCTATAGAAACCCCAATCATTAAACTACTCAAGCCATGATGCAGTAGAGAGCAAACAAATTTACACAACAACAAAGAGGGAGTCTTTCCATCAACCCAATCACCTATCTTAGCTAGATATTTTATGATAGCTACTAGGCTATCAACTAAAGATCAAGGTGATCAGTCGTCGATGATTATCCCTTTCGTCAATGCATACCTATATGAAGGTATCTATCCATATTACCTTCGAGTACCTTAATCATCATTTCCCCTGATCTTTGTTACCCTCATTTTTGGTGGGCGATTCTACCTGTTTCACCTATGAGTGCACTTGATCCTGCACACTTGGAAACATGTTAGCGATATCACGCCATTATAAATCAACTAAACAACATATAGTTGGTTCAATTGTTCAAACTAGGTATCACCACATCATAGGTTAATACATTGTTTTATTGTGCCATAAAGTCATCTAGGAAGGGTCATGACATCCTCCCCACTAGAATTAAACATCATCCTCAATGTTTCCAGTTTTCTTTCTTTTTTTAACAGAAATTAAAATTATTACATCATATAGCCTCAAAAAAAAAAGGGAAAATATTTTTGCATAACCTCCACTTTCTCCCAAGTGACATTCTTCTCAGAAAATTGGTCCCACTGGACCTTACACTATTCAAGAGTCTGATTTTGTAGATATTTAGAATGAAACTCAAGAATCTTCATCGGTAGTACTTCAATGGCCTCTGGATTTGTCATCTACAATTTAGAAACATCCCACACATGTTCAGGGTCAGCAACATATTTCCTAAGCAAGGATATGTGGAAGGTGTCATGGAGTTTGGATAGATTAGGTAGTAATGCAAGTCGATATGCAACCAGACTGATCTCCCCATAAAATGTAGATTCAACTTCATGGATTTGATAGCACTTTTCTTTGCCTTAAAACTTAAGAATACATTATCTCCAATATAATACTCTCTTGGAGTCCTTTTTAGATCTACATAAATCTTCTACCTATCCACAACTTCTTTAAGCCTTTGCCTAATTTCTTTTATATGCTCTTGCATTACCCTGACCAATTATAGCCCAATCAGAACTCGATCCTCTAGGTTGTCCCAAGACAATGGTGTTCTACACTTTCACCCATACAAGGCATCGAAAGATGCCATTCATAGTGAGGAGTGATGTCCATTATTGTAAGCAAACTCTACCAAAGGTAGACAATATTGCCATTGATATTTGTGATCCATGCAGTACATGTGGAGCATGTATTCTAGAACTTGGTTTACCCACTCTGTTTGACCATTAGTTTTAGGGTGGTATGCTGAAATCATTTTTAGTTTCGTACCAACTACACTATGAAGGGATTTCTAGAATTCATAAGTGAATTTAGAGTCCCTATCTAAGATAATTACCTCAAGAAATCCATGCAATCGAAATACCTCTTTGACAAATATATTTGCCACTACCTGAGCATCATCCTTGGTATTTCCCGATATGAAGTGGGTAACCTTAGTCAATTTTTCAACCACTACAAAGGTAACATCATGTTGGTACCGAGTCTTGGGTAAACCCACAATAAAATCCATAGATATAACCTACCATTTTTGCATAGGTATATCATGCAGATGAAGTTTTCCCATAGGATACTGGTGTTAAATTTCTGACATTCGAGGCATCGAGCAAAAAAAATTGTGATGTCCTTCTTCATACCTAGCAAAAAGAAGGTTCTTTTCATGTTTTCTCACATTTTGTCTCCTCCTGGATGAGCAGAATAAGGAGATCTATGAGCCTCTTGCATTATCAAGTTTCTCAAATAGCCTATTTTTGGTATGATGACTCTTCCCTTATAACACAGAAAGTCATCTTTCACACTAAATTCCTTATTTACTTCAGGATCTCTTTTCATATTGATGTGAATTCCTTGGCAATACTCATCTTGAGATTACTCCTATCTCACTCAATCCATCAGGTCCATGTGAATTCTAGTCATGGCTACTATATATTTCCTTCTACTTAAAGAATTAGCTACTTTATTCTTCTTTACTTTTATGTATTCAATTTTGAAGTCATACTTATCAATAAATTCCACCCATATTCTCTATCTCACATTGAGTATTGGTTGGTTGAATATATATCGTAGACTTTTATGGTCTATATTTAATTCAAAGGACCTTCCCACCAAGTAGTGGTGCCAAACCTTTAAAACATGCACTATTGTAGCTAGATCTAAATCATGCATAGCATAATTAACTTCATGTTTTTTGAACTTCCTTGAAGTATATGCCACCACTAACTCCTCTTGTGAGAGCACCCCACCCAACCCATATATTGATGCATCAATGCACACTGAAAAGTCCCCTTGAGGATCAGGAACCTTTAGTATTGGTGCAGTAGTAAGCTTATGTTTTAGTAGTCCAAATGCGGCCCCACACTTCTCTGACCACTTGAATTCTTTCTCCTTCTTATGAAGGTTTGTTATGGGTCTAGCAATCTTGGAGTAATTCTTTATATAACATATATAATAGCCTGTTAACCCCATGAAACTTCGTACATCAGTGATATTAGTAGGGGGTGGCCAATTCAGAATAGCCTTTATCTTCTTTGGATCCATAACAATACCTTTTACTGATATAACGTGTCCGAGATATCATACCTCTACGACATAGAATTCACTTTTAGCCAGATTTCCATAAAGTTGATTCTTCCTCAATAATTCCAACACAATCCTAAGATGCTTATTGTGCTCTTATTTATCTTGAGAGTATATAAGGATATCATCTAGGAATACCAGGAGAAACTGGTCCAAATATCTTTAGAACACACTATTCATTAGGTTCATGAAAGCAGCTGGGGTATTAGTCAATCCAAAAGGTAGAACTGTAAACTCATAATGTCCATACCTAGTATTAAATGCCATTTTGTGAGTGTCTTCCTCACGAACCCTTAACTAGTGATACCTTGAACTCATATCTATCTTATTAAACATCTTGGCATCCTTCAGTTTATCAAATAAATATTCAATCCTAGGTAAAGGGTATCGGTTCTTTATTGTAGCCTTATTTAGCATCTTGTAATCAATTCACAATCTCAACGAACTGTCCTTATTTTTCATGAATAAAACTGGTGCACCCCATGATGACAAACTTGGTTTTATCAAAACATTCTCCAATAATCCTTGCAACTGAACCTTTAGTTCTTGCATTTTAGTAGGATTCATCCGATATAGGGATCTATGAATAGGTTTGACTCCCATCATAAGTTTAATCATGAAGTCAAATTCCCATATAGGAGGTAATCCACGTAGGTCCTCTAGAAATAAATCTTGAATATTTTGTAAAATTGGATGATGTCTTAGTATTTCCTCCTTTTCATGGTCCTCCACTTCATTAATTTTTACCACATACACTATCCCACCTCTCTTTAGGGCCTTTTTCAATTGTATAGCAGACAACATTTGGGGTTCAAACACCCCTTGTTTGCTATGAATTCTTAGTCTCTCTCTGCCTTCCTTTGAATACTCAATCCATCGGTCTTGTAAATTGACTAAGGCTTTATGATCCTATAGTCAATCCATCCCTAGGATCACATCAAAGGCGTGTAGAAGAGCTACATATAAACAACATTTCGTAGTCCCTTAAAGTATAGTAACTTCTGCCATGGGATAACACTGGTTTACCAAGTAGGTCTTCCCAAAACCATACTCAACCTTCCACCCATGAGCCAAATGTGCAGGTCTTTTCGACATAGTCCTTGCTAGACTAGATGAAATAAAACTTTCAGTGGCTCCACTATCTATCAAAATGTTTACTTGCTTATTAAAAACCTTACCTTTCATAAGTAATGGGGTGGCTTGTCCCTCTAGATTTTGCTTCCTTGTTGCAGCATAGATACGATATTTCGGTTCCTTCCCTTTTGCATTAGCTAAGCTAGTCCTTTCTTTATAGGGACACTGATTATATTAATGAGATCCTCGACAATTGTAGCACCCTTCCTTGGTTCCTTGATATTTTTAAGGTTTCTCATTCCCATTCTTAACTGCTAGAGTTGGATCTTGTGACTTCTGTGTTTGAGGTTTCATGTTGCTAGGCTTGTCATCCTTCTTACAAACGTTCTTCTTGAACTTATTCTGATTCCCATAATGTTTCTTCTTGGGATTTTGAGAATTCTTGGCCTTTGACTCTTGCCCAACCTCCTTGTACCTATCTAGAAAGCATACACCTAAACTAATACATTAATTGAAATCAATCATTAAAGCATGAAATGGAAGACAAGATTGCATATGACAAGAAAATGAATGTTTCTTTTATTAATCTTGAATCAAATCTCGGTTACAATCATGCCCCTCTTAGGGTCACCCAAATTTTGATACAATTAACACAATTTGAAAGCCCCAACGGGGTAGGTGCAATACGTAGACTTTCTAAATGGACACGAACTGCTCCAAGGTGTCGATGACCTTCTTCTCCATGATTAGAGGCATTTGTTGCCTTGCATCTCAAAACCCTGTTAGTCCTGCGTGCAATAAACAACAAGAAGCAATTAGCAACAAAAGAGGCCTCTCTTGATGAGGCTTTTAGGAGGTATTTGCATAAAAGGTAGTATAACTAGCATGAAATCAAGAAAGTGCAAGAAACGTACTAAACTTATGTTAAACCTAAAAATATTGCTACAAACATATAAACAAAAGCAGATCTAGCTATCTATTGGCTTAATTACGAAATTGAAAGCATGGAAGCATGAAAAGAACCATTAGTGCCATAATTGCAAAAGTGAAGGAAAATGACTAAAAACTCTAATTGCACTGGTCAAAGTTTCTATTAAAGCAAATTAACATGATATATGTCTAATCTAATACAATTAAGCAAATCCTACGGCTAGAAAACAAGGAAATTGAAGATGACAACCTGACCGTGGGTCTGATGCGTGGTGAGCACTGTTAGCCATGGCTGATAGCCATGGTTGAGCTTGAAATGTTCTTGCCCTCCTAATTTGGTGTCCAATCTTCAATTCTCCTTGAGGAATTGATGATCAAGGGTCGCCACTATGTCCTCTGATAGATTTGGTGGTTGAATTGCTCAGTTGGTGCACGGATTGCATGAATTCACGTTTCTTGGATCTCCTAGCCTCCTAGGACCTCCATGGCATGTGATCTCCAATTGGGCAGCCAAAGTGTTCCTCTCAATGCATGTAAGTGAGTATGCAATTCGATAGGGCTTCGCTATGTTTCAACTCGAGACTTGTCTATATCTTTCTCCAATTTGGAGGGGGTTTTATAGCATTTGCCAAGGGCTAGGGGTGGCTTCATGAGGAAGCCAAGAACAAGATTGGGTAGTTGAGCTTGTTGGATGGAAGGATCCAGAACCTTCCTCACTCAAACCGCTCCAATCCGCAACCAATTGGCCATTGCAACCGATTTTGGGTCGGATGAAGGCCAACTGATTTTCAGTCCTGACCATGGCTGACAAGCATGGTCAGATCTGTTAACCGTGGGTGTCAGCAGTGGCTAACACTGACTAGGCAAAGGTGCCCAAATGAGTGGTAAAAACCATTGCTATACCTTGGAATCTATCCAAGGTCTTCCATATGGTCTTCTAGCATGTCCCATATGAGTAGTCACCTCGACATGACGTGTTTTAGGTGTCTACAGATGCCCCTTTTGAGATGCATTGTGAGATCGAACAACGTTGAGCAAAAATAGACCTCCTAAAATGATGTCATAGGTTGGATGATGATCATTGGTCTGATCAACATTAGATGCCCGAGTCCTGCAAAGAAGACGCGCATCCTAGAATCATTGCTTCCAACTGGATGGAAGGCTTAAATTTGAAAAAGCTTTGGCAAGCTCCAGCATCGATCGGGTAGCTCAGGGCTACTATAGGCTTCCACACCATATAGATTCCGAAAGGAGGAGAGCTACTAACTTAACTGTCATATTTGCTTTTTGCCCCAACAGAGGGTAAGCTTATGATAGTCATTGGCAATGATTCGTAAGATGAACGCAATTTGACAAGATCTAGGGATCTACGATCAAGGGATCTTCTATTGACTTTGATTATGATTTGATATTATGACTACCCCCTCAAGCGATGAGTCGATGAGGGTAATGACAATTAAATGAAGCGACGAGTCGCTTGACCACTATGAATGACTTTGAACAAATTAAGATTTAGCATTTTAATACTTGGCAAGGCCTAATCAGCTATGATTGCAACTATTAATAGTAATTGTATATTTCTATCCCATGGAGCGGTCCAACCATGAAGGCCTTCTTAGGGAATCAAAATGGTAACAATGTCAATTATGCTTGTGTTGAATCATATTATCGATGATTTGCTAAAAATGTCATAGGGGAATTGCGATGAATATCTCATTCCCTTGGAGCAGTCCGGCCGTCTGGGCCTTCTTAGGGATTGAAATGAAGCATACAATTCAGCGATGACTAATTTACCCCAAATGTCCTTATGGTAATTTACTCATCTTGTCGGTTTGCATGGAGCGCAAGTCACTGCAACCACCAAGTGTATAGGGTAAATAACTAGATACAAGGTGCATTTGGCTTTTGGATATATTTGATTTTTTTGTTAATTTTGAAAATTTTTGAATTTTTTGATCTAGTTGGTACTTAGAAGTTACCATTTTGGAACTCCACATGGTGGGATTTAAGAGCATTTATTGCAGCTTGTTAACCATGTTTGACAATGACAGCTAAAAATGTCAAATTTCTTAACCATGGGTCAGACTCACAGGTGAAAAACCCTAATTTGGGGACCGCGGTTGTCAGGCACGATCAGGACCAAAATTAGAAATATTTAAGCATTTTGTGCAATTTAAAATTTCATTATTTCCTACTACAGTTTGAAAATCTGAGAGCTCTGAGAGGTAAAACTTGAAATTTGACATGAAACGCTACTGAAAAACTGATCCGCTTACCTCATCTCCCATCCTGATGGTAGACCAGCCGTAGGCCTCTACCAGTGGAGGAGCCGGTGTTACAAAGGTAACATGCAAACCGAGACCACTCTTTCATTACCAGTTTAAAAATTAACCACATTAATTAATGAGGCAAATTAACTTCACTAAACTATTGGTAATGAACCTCACCCTAGTTAGGTTTAGCTTAGGTTAGCTTAGAGGGGAGGGCTTTAATTTTTGGGGTACCCCAGGATAAGGAATGACCCTAAAAAGGTCATCCTTGCTAGCCACGGCTGGCAGGCACGGTCCCCAATTGGCAAATTGGGGGCCATAGCTATCAGTCATGATGGGATTTAAAATCCAATGGTCAAAATTTTGACCGCCATCCCGACCATGGGTCTGAACCATGGTTCGACCATTTTAGGCAAAAATTTTAATTTTTCAATTTTTTTATTTTTGATAGAATTAATTGATTTTTTTAATTTTTGAAGTGTTGTTTTTCATTTTTTTGATGCTTTTGACATTTTTTGACTTTGTTTTTCATTTTGAAATTGTTTTTAAATGTTTTTGCTCATTTTTTATTGTCTTTTATTAATTTTGGCCTCATTTTGCTTTATGTTAGACCCTGACTGTGAGGGCGAGGGAGTCTGAGATCCTTCGCAACCTACGCGGTGCCCTTGATCCGATGGATCAGGCTTGGTTCGATGTCATGGGGTTTGGCTACGTACTATGCCTCCCCACCATCAGGGCCGACCAGGCCTATATGACTACCTTGGCCCGACGCTGGGATGCGTGGACCAACACCTTTCACCTACCCACAGGTGAGATGACAATGACACTAGAGGATGTCTACCACATCTTTCGCATTCCTCTAGATGGTGAGCCCATCACATCTTTGCCAACCAAGGTGAAGAAGGTCATATTTGCATAGATTTTTGATTGGCACATTGTGGAGGCAGAGCGTGACTCAGACCATGGAGAGGTCCATATTGAGGACTGGTACACGGTGAGGGTCTTCAATGAGCGCACAACCATATTCATGCACTTGATCATACAGGTTGTCCTCCCTAATTCTTCTGGAGTGAGGTTCCCTTGGAACCTCCTAGCTAGGACTATGGATGTCCTCATGAGTCCTACTGATCATCCCCTAATCCTATCTTGGGGTAGTGCACTATTGGCATAGCTCTATAATGAGTTGTATCAGATCACCTAAAGGAGCAGAGTCGACATTGGGTGCAACTTGTTGCTACAGATCTAGGGGTGGTAGCACATTAAGATCGAGTACCCCATGAGCCTACCATTGGAGATTGGCACTATTGAGGAGTGATGCTAGTGTTATGTTGCATGTTGGCCTTGAGATCAAGAGGGCTTCTAGAGTAGGTCTCATGTAGGGGACCTAACTCACTACATTGTATGATTCATGGGGCTACAGGTCGATCAGATTGAGTGGCACCCCTACTTAGACTACCCTCCTACATGGAGGTTGATGATAGGCTACATCGAGCACATAGGGATAGATGGCTCCTCAGACATAAGTCTGAGGTATGGAGTTCTTCTACTACTCTCACATCCTAAGATAGTTTGACATTCGATAGGAGATTCTAGAGATGTCGACCATCTACCATCACCTCCATCTAGAGAGGGACCTGACTTGGCCCAGGATTACTCCATTGGGTGATGAGGATGATGACTTCTAAGAGTCGAGGTAGAGAGATGGAGGGACTACCCCCTCATTTGACACATGGTGGACACTCTGGGTATGGCGGGTTTTGAGGGCCCCTTAGGTAGGGTCATAGATGATGCGATAGAGGGCAATGAGGGCACCGAGGTAGATCCACATGGGCATAGAGTCCATTAGAGGACTAAGGGTGGATGGGGTGAGGGTGTAGTAGAGGAGGCACCACCAAATGAGGAGGAGGGTGATGCTCTTGAGGAGGGTGAGGTAGAGCCTGACAATGATATTGGGTAGCTCAGAGCCTAGGTTGCTAGCCTACAGACTCAGGTAGGCTCTCTACAGACTCAGATGCTACAATGGGACACCACCATTGCCACTCTACAGGCAAATGTGGGGGATCTATAGTCTAGGATGACAGTAGGGTAGGCCTAGTGGTGTAACTATGAGGAGGAGAGGACC
Organism: Wollemia nobilis; assembly: GCA_028583015.1. Taxonomy (NCBI): domain Eukaryota; kingdom Viridiplantae; phylum Streptophyta; class Pinopsida; order Araucariales; family Araucariaceae; genus Wollemia; species Wollemia nobilis. Next base: position 108,411 of record JAQPPZ010001906.1, read on the forward strand.
ACTCTACAAGCTAGGATCACTATAGCTAATGTAGAGATACAGAAGCTCATAGGGTAGTGCACTCTTCTATAGTCTCAAGTAGATGCTTTGATAGTACTGCTCACCACCTACTAGGCTAGGGGATCAACTCCCTCATATTCACAAGTTGTTCTAGCACCCCTAGCTATTCCAGTAGTACCAATAGTGCCAACATGGCCATTAGCGCAGGGAGTAGCAGGTCTGGATCAGGGGGTAGAGATCAAGAGACTCTAGGCTCTAGTTGAGCAGCACATTGATGATACCTCATGCAACTCTACCTACATCACCACTCTAAGAGGGTAGATTAGACTACTCGAGGGTGAGGTTCCAGAGATGCCCATGACTTCAAGGTCTCAGAGGACTCACACTCAGGAGACAAGTCAGTCGTCAGCTAGCTCCAACCGTAGGACTCACAGGTCAGAGAGGACTTCTAGTGCTAGCTCACGGAGGACCCACAGGGAGGGTGGAGGCGATGGTGGTGCCTCATAAACTAGGGGTACAGGCCCTAGCTAGTACAGATATTAGAGATGTCATTGTACCATTTTTGAGTGTAAGGTCGAGGACCTACACATATGTAGCCTATGGGTATTTTTGACCATGTCGATGTACTACACATTATTATTATTTTTGGTACACATATATATATATATATGATATTGGAGACTCATTATATGTGTAGATTTTATGTGTTTTATTGTTTATGTTTTATGAGATGCACATGGATGCAATGCTTATATGTTATGTTGATTTAATGCTATATGATGTGATGTATGGATGACATGCACTAGCTATATGATGGATGTATGATTTAGATGCGATGATATACATGTGTAGATGGACTACTTATGATGAATGTATATGAATGCAATATTTGATGTTAAATGCATGTATAATTTGCTTCACTTGTATGCATTTAATTTATGTTGCTATGACATAATTTATGCCATGTATGTATTGCATAATTTTTCTATGATGAATGCTATGTAAATGAACATGTATGTTTTAATCACTTAAAACATAATGTATGAATGTAATATGGATTTAACAATCTAATGGATGACACCACAGAATGTATAACAATCATGAATTGTAATTGCTATATCTTATTATAAGAATTAATCAATTGGACACCCATATGTGAGATGCAATGATGTATTGTTTCTATTCATAAGCTCTTGCAAGTTAAAATAATATGCGTAACATAGTCAGTGGCCATTTAAATATCATTTCTGACATCCATCCGGTATCTAACCTATATTATGAACAATCTTTAATAAACAAAATCTTATAAAGAGAAATTTGATATTTGATGATTGCATTGAAAATTGGTTGTTGCTATTTGGGAATTTTTGAGGTTTTCCATGAAACTCAAACACCCTAGTTGACTTATCAAAAGTTGTATAATGACCATACTAGACTTCTGAAAAATAAAATTTTCACTCTAAAATACCAAGCTATTCATTACCCCTATGTGTGCAAATGAATATATTAGATAAAACATAAGCATACCCCGATGTCAGGAGGGATTCTTTCAGCCCATTGCTAAGATTGGGGATCCTCAAATGTTCACCTCATCCTAGGTTTGGATTCAGTTAGACTAGACCACTAGGCAATCTGGGCCACCTAAAGCTAGCTCACTTGTAAATTGCTTAGAACTACCCCTTCAATGACAAGTGGGATTCTTTCAGCCCATTGTTGAGATTGAGGATCACTCTATGGCTTTCAAGTAATGATCATTCCAGGGATTCAAGCTCACCCCCTTATTTTCTTCAATTTATTGGGATACTTGCTCATATATAGTGACAAAAATCACTGTTTATTTTGTATATACTCTCTTTTTTATTTTTTTCTTTGAGCAAGGGATTTGATACTGATAGGATTTATTTGATAAAACTTGATCTTGATTTGATTTGACTTTGATATTTCACTTTGGTAGTTTCACTTTGGGATATCATTCTAGGATATTTCTCCTTCATTTGTAAGCAAGGGATTTATTCGGGTAGGGGGTAAACTTGTCCTTTTGCCAATGACCACTACTCTAGACCATTGTGCCTCAAAAAATAAGCAAGTAACAAAACCTTTCACCTAAGGTGACCCGGACCACTTTTGTAGTTTTCATCCTTCCTTACCCTAATTAGGATTGTTTAAATGTGTTTGATTAGTGATAGGATTCTGATATGCTAAGTGCTATCAAAACTAGACCTCATCTACAAAAGCAAAGCAAGCTTTCTACCAAACTCTTGAGAAGACCACTAGGTATGGTTGAATGACCAAAAAACCTTAGTATATTCTTCATAGCAACAAGAAGGGTTGTGTTGAAAAACATAATTACTCACAAGGGTGATGAATGATGAAAATGCAATGATGCATGATTGAAACACAAACATGGTGTCATTTGTAAGATTGCAAACATAGTCTATCCTAATGCAATGTGTGATGGATGGAAATGCCTAATGCAATGCAATTAAATGAATGGATGCAAAATGGAATGCCATATGCAAGTGCAATGTTTTTTTTTAAATGAAATGCAATTTTTTTTTATTTTATGTTTTGCAATTTTTTGGATTTTATTGCTTTTTATTATTTTTTTTGGATTTTACATTTTGACCAAGGGATTTTAAAAACCATTGGAGCCTTTTGTGCTTTGACCAAAGGGGTTACAGATGCCTTTGGGGCCTTTTTGAAATTGACCAAAGGGCTTACATATGCCTTTGGATCCTTTTTGAAATTGACCAAAGGGCTTACAGATGCCTTTGGAGCCTTTTTAAAATTGACCAAAGGGCTTATAGATGCCTTTGGAGCCTTTTTAAAATTGACCAAAGGGCTTATAGATGCCTTTGGAGCCTTTTTATGGTTTTAGGCATAAAATACTTTAATATGAAGGATGTTGAGAGGTTCAGGCTCTTCAATTCCTTCCAACGATGTCAAGTGATATGTCCTAGGTCCAATCTTCTCAGAGATCATATAAGGACCTAACCAGTTAGCCATAAATTTATCTCGTAGTTCGGTAGTAAATTTGAGTTCTATTGGTTCTCTTTCAACACAAGATCACCAACCTCAAAGTCTCTCAGATGGACTTTGTTATTGTAAGCTCATTTTAAGCACTCTTGATAAACGTGGAGGTGCTCAAGGGCATTCATGTGACATTCATCAAGTAGCATCAATTGATCTAGGTGAGCTTGTCATGCGGTGTCATCATCAATGAACTCTTTCAATGTGATGCACAACATTGGAATTTCCAACTCTAAGGGCATAATGGCCTCAGTACCATATACTAGTGAAAATGGAGTTGCCCTAGTGGGTGTCCGAATGCTAGTCCTGTAAGCCCATAATGCAAGGGGTAGTTGGATGTGCCAATATTTGTGGTGTTCTTGTACCATATTTTTCAAGATGGAAACCACTATCTTATTTGAAGCTTCAGCTTGTCCGTTTGCTTATGGATAATATGGAGTCACAAAACTATGTTTGATCTTATATTTGGATGTCAAAGCCCTCACAATTTTGTTCTTAAATGATGTTCCATTATCCAAAACTATCTTGGATGGTATCCCAAAATGACTTATGATATTGGTGAGTATAAACTCAACAATACGCACTCTAGTTGTCATTGTTAAGGGAATGGCTTCCACCCATTTAGTAAAATACTCAGTAGCCATAATAATGAATGTATGTCAGCCCGATGATGGAGGAGAGATCTTACCGATGAGATCAAATCCCCACTGAGCAAATGGCCAAGCCGCTTGAATGGGTTGTAAGGCCTGTGATGGCAAGTGCGTAAGATTAGCATGATGCTGACATTTAACGCATTTCCTGACATACACATTGCAATCCTTCTCCATAGTGGGCCAATAATAACCCATGCGAAGGATGCGCTTGATGATAGCCATGCCACTGAAATGGCCACCGCACGTACCATCATGAGCTTGCAAAATTGCCCAAGATGACTCTTGGGGCTCAAGACAATGAAGGAGAACTCCATCATAGCTTCTACGGTACAAGATGTCTGCTAACAAGACATACTTTATCACTTTCTATTTAAATGTGCATTTCACGACACGTGAAAATCCCTGAGGGATTACACCAAGTCTAAGGAAGTCATGTATCTATGATGTCCAATTATGATAAGCTTCGACTTTGACTGACAAGACAACATGTTCCCCCTATGGTTCCACATTTGCAAATGCAGACTGGGAAACAACCTTGTGGTGAATGGTAGTACCACTCCCCATCGGATCCTGTGAGATCAAAGACCCCTAGGATGCTCTCTTGAGAAAGTCTCTAGCTCTGTAGAACCATTCATGGTTTGGTTCTACATGAATCATGTTGATTGACTCTTTGTTATCCAATGCTTCGCGTTGCACAACAGAATGTGACAATATTTTTACATGGATGGTAGTGAAATCGGTAGATGGATTCTAAGGGATTAAAGATCCCAAAGATGCCATTGTGTCTACAAATCTATTGGATGAATGAGGGATTGCCTCGATGTCATACCATTCCAGTTGAGCTAGATAAATGTCAACAAGATCCTTGTAAGCTTTCAATACCGGACATCGACATTGAAATAATCCCTTAACTTGGTTAACAATGAGAAGGGAATCACCAAAGATATTTAGCCTTTTGATCTTCATGGTGATAGCTATTTGGAGACCCAAAATTAGGGCTTCATATTCAGCATTATTGTTAGTGCAAGGAAAGTCCAACTTGAATGACAAGGGCATTGGAGCTCCTTGTGGCATGAACAACACTATTCCTGCACCACCCCCTTGCTCACACTTTGAACCATCGAAGAACAAGGTCATATCGACTTTGTTATCCAGTTCCTCGAGTTCAGGTGCTTCTGATAAGGCAAATACTACATCATCAGGAAGCTCTATGGTGAGGGGCCTACTATTCTCGAGAGGCACCTCAACCAGTTGATCAGCTATGACTTATCCCTTAATGGACTTTTGGCTTATGAATTCCAAATCGAATTCTATCAATAGCATGATCCACTTCACAGTACGTGTATTATGATATGTCTTGCTCATCATATACTACAAAGGATTTTGTTTTGATATGACATACATCGTATGACTTAACATATAGTGCCATAATTTCTTTGTAGCGAACACTACCACTAAACATAACTTTTCCACGTATGCATATCCTAGCTCGTAACTCACCAAGGTTTGGCTAATGTAATATATGGCTTGTTCTTTATCTTGCACATTCTTTTGGGCTAACATGGTCCCTAGTGCAAAGTCCATCATTGATATATATAACAAGAATGGTACATCTGGTCTTGGTGGAGCTAGCACTGGTGGCGTTGCTAAGTATTGCTTAATCTCAGCAAAGGCTGCTTGATAGTCCTCGTCCCAGTTGAATGGGACCCCCTTGTGTAGCAGTCGATTCATGGGTCGACATTTATCCGATAATTGTGTGATAAATCACTTTATGGATGCTACTTTGCCCTGTAGGCTTCTTAATTCCTTGATGTTTGTGGGAGGATGCATTTCTAAAATAGCCTTGACCTTTGCTGGGTCAACTTCGATGCCTCATTTTGAAATGATGAATCCTAAGAGCTTCCCTGAAGTTATGCCAAATACACACTTCTTAGGATTCAACTTGACATTATGCTCTATCAGGTGATCGAAGACTTTTCTCAGGACCTCAGCATGCTCTTCACGTAGCAATGACTTTGCCAACAAGTCATCGATATAATCTTCTAAGATCTTATGCATGTAGTCATGAAAGATATATGTCATAGCCCATTGATATGTAGCACCAGCATTCTTCAGGCCGAATGGCATAACCTTGTAACAGAATGTCCCCCATGGCGTTATGAACATGGTTTTATGCTGGTCTTCGAGCTTAATCCAAATTTGGTTGTAACCAGAAAAACCATCCATTAAGGAGAGCATCTCATGACCCGTAGTTGCATCTACAAGAGCATCTATGTTTGGCAATGGAAATGAATCCTTTGGTGTTGCCCTATTTAGGTCTCTAAAATCCATACAGATACGGATCCTTCCATCAGGTTTTCCTATAGGCACCATGTTTGATACCCATTCTGGATAGTCGATGGAAATGACAAACTCTACATCCAACAACTTTTGCAATTCATCCTTAACCATTAAGGCTACTATTGGATGCATCTTCCTGAGTTTTTGCTTGATTGGCTTCTTTGATAGATCTAGCGAAAGGTTATGAGTAACCAATTTTGGATCTAGACCCGACATGTCCTTATAAGTCCAAGCAAAGAGATCAGGTCTCTCTTTCAGTAGAGGGATGAGGTTGGCATGCTCATCAGGAGTCAAAATTTCTCCAAATTTAACCTTCTTAGGATTAGTGGGATCATTACTGATATCCACTTCAAAGGTTTCCTCTACTGACATATGGGATCCCTCCTCAAGCTGATGAGGTGTAGGGATCAAGTGGATGTCATCTACTGGGTTTATAGGTTCCTCATTGGAAGCATCCTTAGCATGATAGACATCATGTGCATAGCCTAGCACAAAATGGAAAGGTTGCAGCATTTCCTCATTAGGGAAGAAATCTTTAGGCTCCAAAGGTGAATCAGCGTGGTCCCAATCAATAGCATCTACATTAAGACATAATGGCTTGGAAGGATCAGTTGGATTGTGGAGTGGAGTGGTCAAATCAATGGAGATCATATTGATGGAATGGATCATGTCTCCAGGACCATGTGCACGTGACTCAACATTAGCAAAACTTCCATCCCCGAGATGTGGTTCTAGGGGTATGGGGATCTCCGGATCCGGTCCATGAATAGACTATCGGATGGGATCATTGGGCTCAAGGAGCTCCATGTACATTGGTGGATCGGGAAACACCATGTGATAAATCACATTGAGATTCGGTGGTCTTCCCCTAAGGTGAGGATGGAGATTGATCTCTCTATACATCTCCTCAGTAGTATATGGTGCATTACGATGATGCAAGTAGGGAGGTCCTAAATAGGCTCTCTCTGTTTCATCTTCATCATCACTATCATAATAAGGATCCTCACCTCTACCTAATGGAATGATGCTCCAAATGAGGCCCCATGTAGGCTATCTCTTGATACTCAATCATCATCTTCTTCCTTTTTTTTCCAAAGGTAAAATGATGCAAGTTGAGAGGACCTAGATAGTCCACTCATCTTTTCACTTATCTCTCCCTACCCTATTGGGATTAGCAAGATGCCCTCCATTTCATCCTCATAGTCACTCTCAACTATGAAGTGCTCTTCGATCTCATCCATTTGTTCCATGGGTAGCAGATGATGTAAGAGTGTAGGGCCCAAGTAGGCCAACTCGATTTCATCCTCGGATTGCTCATTGTTTGAGGATAACTCAGTGTCATCTATTCTAGAATTGTAGTATTGTCCATCACTTTCGATGATGGATACTGCATGCATGTCCTTAGAAGCAACTTCTGATTCGGTGTCTATAGCTGTGTCCAGACTCTGGATGTGCATACCAATATCATCGATAGCTTCACAACTTTGATTGTCCAAGTTGGCTCTTGGAATGTGTTCTGGGCCGGTCTCCACCAAGATGTTTGCATGGTATCTCTTGGGTGGCTCTATAGTGACATAGGTCACTAGTCAGTTATCCCTCTAAAATGCAGAAGGATTAGGGTGATAAGGATTGAAGTCAACTTCACCCCCTAGACTGAGGTACAAGTGGTCTAAAGATGCCACGAGAAGTTCATCCTATCCTCGAATATAGTATCCTAACCCGAACCTATCAGTTGGCAACTGATACTACGGTTCATATGGCCTCCTACGCCCTTGCTCGAATAGTCCAAGACCATAACCATGCCAATGGTAACGCTCGAAGTATCACATGGCGTATTCTAGGTTAGAGAGATAATGAACATTCATAGTGAATGGTTCATTATCATCCTCATCCATGGGCGTGGGAGATGCAAGCTGGTCTAGCCCTCCATAGATGAAGTTGGTTTGGTTAGGTGACACCCCTAATGGTGCCACCATCCCTACAGGAAGGTGATGGGCTCATGGTCGGCCCATGTCCTGTGCAGTCTCGATAATCGGTGTGAACATCACATTCTGCATGATATATTCCCCTAATCTAGGATTAACCAAATGGATGGTCACCTACGGTGCAGATGACCCTGCTGAAGATGCAGGTAAAGCAGGCTGAGGTGCCTCTTCGACTTCTCCTTGAATTTCCTCTACTTCCATGGGAGTAGGGGCTTCAATGATAACTGGCTTGGGCGTTTGCTTTATCTCTTTTTTTCCCATATTTGCTTTCAACTTCCTATCATCCCGATGCATCATAGATGCAGATGGTCTAGTAGAAGCAGTTATCATGTGCTCCGATCATTGAGATATGGACATTGTAGGTTTAGCACACACTTCTTTGATTTTACCTCCTAGCTCTTTGATCGATGATGCTGGCCACACATCCAAGTGCATTGAGGGGAGCATGAATTCCCCTAAAAAATCTGCTAGATTCATGTATTTAAAGGGTTCTTCATCTAAAGGCACCACGTGAACCTATCCCTCATGAACGTATTTGATACATTGATGTAGAATAGAAGGGATGCAATACATTTCTCTGATCCAAGGCCTCCCTAGAAGTATGTTATATTGCATAGCACCTTCGATTACATGACACATCATCGGGATGGTCTTCAGTCCTACCTAGATAGGTAAAACTATAGTACCGACCATTGAGCATAATGCATCATTGAAAGCTCTCAACGTGAAGGTAGAAGGGATGATATGCATCTTGGGAAACTTCAAGTGAGTTAACACCTTGGTAGTTATGATATTGATTGATGACCTCGTGTCAATAAAAACCCGCTTGAATAGTTTGTGATTCACACATGCAATAATATGTAACGGTGGGTCTGCTATAATAGTGGAAACCATCTTGACTTCATGATCATGAAATTGTATGACCGGTTCTTGACACTATTGTACATGCCCCACGAAGTGTGTAAATGCTTCGAGATCCTGAGGCTGCACTTCTATGGACCTTAGGATGTCCATAAGTGTCTCCCTATGCTTGGGAGACTACTGAATCAGCTCATAAATTGACAACTTCATTAGAGTCATCTATAGGTTTTGGACCAACCTACTCCTGATTGTCACCACCGGTCTAGTTGGTGGGCCTGGCACATGTTGGGCTGGCCTTGGAGGAGGCGCAACTTGGACTCTAATGGGTGCTAGAGGTTGATTTGGTCATTCATACCTCACGTGTCTTGTGACAATATTGACCATTTCGATGAACCCATGGGTTGGTGGTTCGATGCATACTTGGTTGACTTGGCCAACATTATTCCTTGGCGCCTCATGATTTGGTAGAGGATTTTTGTAAATCCCCATATTTTTATTGTTAGGCGCTTGTGGGTTGTCGACAAGAAGCGTACCTCTTTCGATCATATTTTGCACAAGATGTTTGAAAGACCAACATACCTCAATGTCATGGCCTTTCGATCGATGAAATATGCAATATTGATCATCCTTGTAGCCCTTAGGCTTAGGCTGATTAGGGTCCATTAACTTGACCTCGGGTAAGTGTATAGCCTTCACCTCGCATAGCTAATGAAAAATCAAAGCCAATGACTCTGATAACTGAGTGAATACATGAGGAGGGCATCTTTCCTTATCCTTACCCCTCTGATTATTGTTGTACTGCTCATATTGCGTAGGAGGAGGTTGGGCTTGATAGTTTCATTGTTGTTGCCCCTTATCCCCTTTCTGAAGGTTCAACACCACCTGATTAACGTGGGTTGGCTTGGCCTGTTGTCTCTCAGTGCTTTTCTTGTTCCACTCCTTATTTTTGAGCTTCAAGTTACCCTCCTGTAACTTGATGTCCTCTATCACCTTGGCTTGCACCAAAGCCTCTTCGAATATCTGGTACTACTACAACTATAGCAATAACAAAATGTGCTTGGTGCAACTCTTCATGAACATTCGAGTTAATTCAGAGGATGGGATGGAGAATGGTAGCTTTGCCATCATCTTCCTCCATCATTTTCCATAATCCATCACTGGCTCATCATCGTGTTGCGTTAAAGCAACCAGGTCGGATAAGTTTACCTTTTTCTTGATGTCGAAGGAGAAGCATTCAAGAAATGCATCGGCTAGTTGTTTGAAACTAGTGATGTTGTGCCTCTTTAATTGGTTGAACCACTCCCGAGCTGGGCCTGAGAGGGTCATAATGAAGGTGTGCATAGGAGCAAAGCATCGTTGCTCTCAATCTGAAAGCACATATCTAGAAAACTCATCACATGCTCCTGTGCATCTTCCTCTCCTTGAAACTTTTCCAGCCTAGGCATCTTGAAATGCTCAGGATAGGCCAGAATAGGCACTGACGTGCATAGAGGTTCATTATGGATCTTGTTCAAGGTAGGCTTTTGATAAGTCATTCCTTGCTTCTCTATGGCTTGGACCTTCTCTACTAAGGCCTTATAGGCCTGCGAAGAAAGGATCTCCTCTTGATCGAGGTGGTGGACTAGGCTCGTCCTCCTCCTCGAATTGGGAGATTTTTAGATATTCTTGTTCTAATTCCTCTCCCACTTCTTCCTCATACTACCTATGCTCATGTTGTTTGGATGCTGGACGTCGATCTCTATGCTGAGTCATACGATGAGTATGTGTGTCTATGTACTCAGGGTATAACTCGGGCTGTGAAGCCACTCATCTATCGACACGCTCCCTGGTCTCACTACGAGGAGGTAAATCGATGCTAGCCAATCGATCCTCTCTCTCAACATGCTCCTTATGATCAAGGATGCATTGTTCATGCATGCATTATTCATATAATTTTTGTCTTATGAACCTCTACCTCTGAGTGTTCTCATTTTTGAGGTGCTCTTTCTCTACATGAACATCCTCCAATTGGTCTTGGAGAATCTGCCATCTCTATTCTGACACTAATCTATGAGATCTATCAACATGATCGGCCATCTGAGGCCTCTGGTGTGTGCGCTCTGTTCGAGTGGCTTTATGGGTATGTCCCCCAATGGACTGATTTGCCACACTCTTGCCTTTGTCTATAAATATGGCATTCACATCAGGTTGTCTCCTATACTCTATGCTTGCATGAGATGTAGGAGCACGTATGTCATGAGAATGCTTGGAGCACTCTCCAGGTTCTCTAGCGGTCCTAATGGTGCTTCCGCTACACTCACTCATAGGTCGAGAGGGTGCAGGCGTAGGCTTATATCCTAGCTGCCCTAGGACTCTGTCTAGACCATCTAACTGACTACTATGCCATGGCTCATGAGGTGGCGTACCTCTAGCTCCCACTTTTGACATATCTATGGTGAAATTACAAGGTTCACCCCTATAGGGAGTCTACATGGGCCTACGCTTAAAAGCGGTCCCATCTACTTGCCCTTGAATGGGTGGATCTCGAGCCTATCTATACTTGGATGGTGGAGGTCATGAGCCTCCCTTAGCTATAGGTCGAAGGGGTACCAATCTAGATCCCTCAATGACATATTCTTTAGTAGAACCCATGGATGCACGAGGAATGCGGTCATGGTAAATGCTACCATGTGCGAAACCCCCATGCTAGGAAGTCCCATGCTCTGATCTATGTCTAGAGGAGTGTCTAGTACTTCCTCTAATCGAGGTATTCTCAATGGAATCCCCTCATGTAGAATTATCCCCTCTAATACTCACTGAATGATGTCTAGGAGGATTCTATGATTGAGGGTATTCTACATCATGTTGTGCATTAGGTGGAGCTTGGGCTTCGATCTCAGGTCTATGCCTGGATCGACCCCTCCATGTTTGCACCATTGTGTTATCTTATATGTAAATTTTAAGGCAAGCAAAGTAAACAATGATGATTATCTTATTTTAAGTTTTTCTTGTGAACCCTAAACTGTTTGATGTGTTTTGCAAATGTGTTGTATCAGTATGTAACTCTCATCATGTTTTCAATGTGTTGATGATATACTCAGTTTTTAAAGGGCTTTCACCTGTATACTCATAGCTCGACAACCTAGCTATGAACTCCAGGTCACGTAATCCCCCTGAAATATGGTGATGAGGTCCACACCTAGGTAGGGAGCACAGGTCCTACTAGACTCTCACCCATTTTCACCCAGTCAACGTTATACCCTCCGAAGAGAAGCACATGCAAATTTTTTGGGCTACGAAAGGTTCTTGAGTCCGAACTTGGTCTAGAACATAAGGTACGTGGGAGTTGGGCCAACAGATGGAAATCACTGCCACCATCATTGAAACCCTACTAGTGGTTGGATGTGACTTCCAACTCACTAGCATTTAATGTGAATCATGGTGTGTGTGGTTCCTTTTAATTTGCATAAAATAAAGATGCATAATACAACATTCAAATGATTCTCTTCTATATGCAATGTAGAAAAAGGAACGTTTCAAATTAAGAAAGTATGCATGATTAGTTCTACATGATGTTTTGACAATGCATACTAACGATGGTATGGCCACTGATCGGGCCTCAAGCAAGAAAACAGAATACAAAATACATTCTAGAATGCTGGAGACTAGGGCGGACTGCACTCAGAGGTCTGTTGTTCCTAGAAACACCTAGTAAAGACCTAAAAAGAGAAAGACCTAAGGACTCATATGCCTACTGCTAATTTCATTGTCTTCCCTAATTAGTCTAACATTTTTGCATTCTAGAAATTTACAGAGAGCAAAAATAGAAATAGAAGGTGACAATGGCACCTACCTCAGGTCCACATCTGATTGAGCTTTACTCCTCTACTATCTGGTCTATCAGACTCTGATCGCATATCTCTGTAACATGGTGACCACTATTGCCCATGGGTGTCAACCGCGGTGACAACTATTGACCATGGTTGTCAACCGCGGTGAGCACCTATCATAAAAAAATCATAGAGGTCAGTGATCCATGGCATGAAATATGGAGGTTCCACCATGATCGCCTTATGTACCTATCTAGAAAGCATACACCTAAACTAATACATTAATTGAAATCAATCATTAAAGCATGAAATGGAAGACAAGATTGCATATGACAAGAAAATGAATGTTTCTTTTATTAATATTGAATCAAATCTTGGTTACAATCATGCCCCTCTTAGGGTCACCCAAATTTTGATACAATTAACACAATTTGAAAGCCCCAATGGGGTAGGTGCAATACACAGACTCTCTAAATGGACACGAACTGCTCCAAGGTGTCGATGACCTTCTTCTCCATGATTAGAGGTATTTGTTGCCTTGCATCTCAAAACCCTGTTAATCCTGCATGCAATAAACAACAAGAAGCAATTAGCAACAAAAGAGGCCTCTCTTGATGAGGCTTTTAGGAGGTATTTGCATAAAAGGTAGTATAACTAGCATGAAATCAAGAAAGTGCAAGAAACATACTAAACTTATGTTAAACCTAAAAATATTGCTACAAACATATAAACAAAAGCAGATCTAGCTATCTATTGGCTTAATTACGAAATTGAAAGCATGGAAGCATGAAAAGAACCATTAGTGCCATAATTGCAAAAGTGAAGGAAAATGACTAAAAACTCTAATTGCATCGGTCAAAGTTTCTATTAAAGCAAATTAACATGATATATGTCTAATATAATACAATTAAGCAAATCCTATGGCTAGAAAACAAGGAAATTGAAGATGACAACCTGACCACGGGTCTGATGCGCGATGAGCACTGTTAGTCATGGTTGATAGCCATGGTTGAGCTTGAAATATTCTTGCCCTCCTAATTTGGTGTCCAATCTTCAATTCTCCTTGAGGAATTGATGATCAAGGGTCGCCATTGTGTCCTCTGATAGATTTGGTGGTTGAATTGCTTAGTTGGTGCATGGATTGCATGAATTCACATTTCTTGGATCTCCTAGCCTCCTAGGACCTCCATGGCATGTGATCTCCAATTGGGCAGCCAAAGTGTTCCTCTCAATGCATGTAAGTGAGTATGCAATTCGATAGGGCTTCATTGTGTTTCAACTCGAGACTTGTCTATATATTTCTCCAATTTGGAGGGGGGTTTTATAGCATTTGCCAAGGGCTAGGGGTGGCTTCATGAGGAAGCCAAGAACAATATTGGGTAGTTGAGCTTGTTGGATGGAAGGATCCAGAACCTTCCTCACTCAAACCACTCCAATCCGCAACCAATTGGCCATTGCAACCGATTTTGGGTCGGATGAAGGCCAACTGATTTTTAGTCCTGACCATGGCTGACAAGCGTGGTCAGATCTATTAACCATGGGTGTCAGCAACGACTAACACTGACTAGGCAAAGGTGCCCAAATGAGTGGTAAAAACCACTGCTATACCTTGGAATCTATCCAAGGTCTTCCATATGGTCTTCTAGCATGTCCCATATGAGTAGTCACCTCGACATGACGTGTTTTAGGTGTCTAACCCATTACTATTCCTCTTCTTTAGCTCTTGCCAAAATTGCTCAGGTAGAGTGTCATACTTATAACAGAAGTGTGACTCTACTTTCTTTGCTATTTCATATACCTTTTGTAGTAATTTTGACTCCTGCATCTCCACATCATGCTATTACAATCCAAGAATGAACTTATGAACTCGCATCTTCTCATTATAAACATATACATATTTGAACAACCTTACCAAATTTTTGTAGTACACCTCTACTATGTTGGTTCCTTGTCTGAGACTAGCAAATTCTTCAAACTTTAAGGCATAGAAATGCTTTTTTAGGAATCTCTTCTTAAAGATGTTGATAAAATATTCCCATGGAGTATCAATGGGTTCAATCTTAGTTTCCTCATAGTGGGTTTCCCACCACTCCAGAGCAGCCCCTTCCAGGTTAATCATAGCCCAAACCATTTGGGTTCCAAATGAGTATTCTTTTACCATAAAGTGAACCTCTGCTTCTCTTAGCCATGCTTACGCTGCATCCCCATCACCCTCTCCATAAAACTTGGAGATATTGATGTTTTTCATGTCCCTAGCTATTTCATTTTTTATAAGGCTCTGGCTTGTACTTGCTCTATAGTTAGTCCATTATCTAGGCCATTATTTGAGCCTCAAACTTGTGAATTTTGATTTGTAGCCATTTATAGCAACTATCTTATCTAATCCTACATAGGAGTGACTGTAGAAGTGAGTTCTTTTACCTCCCTATTGGGATTGTTGGTTTCCCATACTGGTTTTCTTCTTCAACATTACTTTTATGAGTTTTTCTAGGTGTAGGCCTCCCTCTTCTGGTCTTAGGTGTCATATTAACCTGATTCCATCCAATAAATAAGATTAGATTATAGTTTCATATTAAGTTGTATCTCTAATCAAGCCATAATACAAATTTCTCTTGCTATATGCACTAAAAATCTAACTAGGGTGATATCCCAAGTTAGGATGTGTTATTAATACCAAATTCCCTACTAATGCATCATAAAATCCACTCTACCTTGGGGTTTATGCCCATCAAATTATAGAAAATAGGGTATTCTAGATCATCCCAACTTTAGCCCCTTTTCTTAAGCAAGCCTTCATTGGATAAAAATAATTCCCTTTTTAGTACACACAGAAGCTCTATACCCTCGTACCTAGATCTCTGATACCAAATGTAACAACCCAAAAATCACACAAACAAAAAATACAAAAATAGAAATATTTTTTTCTATTTGTGTGATTTTTGGGTCATTACAAGATTGTTGAGTTGATGAGTTGATTAGAATTTTAATGTATGGTTCTATTTTCTACTGGACATCAAACTCAGGAAGACTACACAAAATATTGATCTAGGAAGAGAGATATTCGATTATCGAAGAGACAGGAAGGGCAGTGTGAATAAAGAAATTTGTTTGCTTACATTAACAGAGTCACTTCAAATTGTAGGTGGTGGAATACTCTTCTCAACGGATAGTGTATCCAGGGTGGTTTGCTTTGTGTTGGTAAGGTTTGGAGTTGAGAGACCCATGTTCAAGTCTCATGCATGATTTATTTTGTAAAGGGTGGCAATAAATATTTCAAAGGAGGAAGATTCATTTTGAAATTGGTAGTCAAAAAGGTATGATAAGATCATTTATTTTTGTGGCATGATAATAATTGTTGAATTTATAAAGTGGGACGTATAAGTAGTTATTTTGTTTTCAAATAAGATTTAGCATGTATGATATTTAAAAAGGAAGTAATAAGGAATAATAAAAGTATTTTTTTATTTGAAATTGTAATAAAGAGGTAAAAAGAAATCTATGTCAGAGTTGTTAGTAGAACATGATGACATTATTGTGAAAAAATTGAGGTTTTTGTTTTATATATTTTCATCTATTGCATGGTCATTGGAGGTTGTGAAATAGCAAATATAGAGTATTTATTTTGTTTTTAAATAATATTTACCATGTATGGTCTTTAAAAAGGAAGTAATAAGGAATAATGGAAGTATGTTTTGATTTGAAGTTGTAATAAAAAGGTAAAAAGAAATCTATGTCAGAGTTGTTAGTAGAACATGATGACATTATTGTGAAAAATTGGAGGTTTTTGTTTTGTATATTTTCATCTATTGCATGGTCATTGGAGGTTGTGAAATAGCAAAGATAGAGTTTGAAAGGGAAGAATATGTTTTGGTTTGTAGAAAGCAAACTCAAGAAAAGGGAAGAATTTATAGAGAAGATTTGAGCAAGATTTCTGGAGTATATTTTGTAGTAGATTTGAGAGTTGTAAGTAGGTTTTCGAGCACAATTCAGCAGATTTGTAAGAAGATTTTAAAGCACATTTGAGCAAAGTTGTAAGAATATTTTGGATTAAATTTGAGTAGAGTTGTAAGCAGGTTTTGGAGCATATTTGAGCAGAGTTATGAGCAGGATTTGGAGCAAATTTGAGCAGAGTAGATTGATGTCTCTTGTGGATTGGTGTCCATGAACTTGAGATAGGGGATTTTTGTCTCCTGTGGGTTGGTGCCCACAAAATTTATTGAATAAATTTATAAGCAATATTTTCCCATGGTTTTCTCTTGAGGAGTTTCCATGTAAAATCTATGTCTCTTATGTGAGTGTTTTTTATGCATTGTTTCATTCTTGTAATTGATAATATTTGAAGTTATTTCTTTGGAAAGAAAATAAAAGTTTTATCTTATACATTTCACCCCCCTCTCAGTATAAGTTTGTGTTTTTCAATTGGTATCAAATTCGGTTCCTTCATGAAATCCTAATAGCTTGAAGGAAGATCTTACAATAACACACATGACTGACCAAGAAGGTTTTTCTTCAAATAGGGTACCATTGTTTAATGGGACTAAATAAACTTTATAGAGCATAAGGATGCAGCCATATTTGATAGCACATATATATGATATATGGCAATCCTTTGAGAATCGGTTCATACCACCTACAACTTCTCCCACAGATGTAAATGGTAAGAAACCATATGAAAATAATGCTAGGGTAATGAATGCAATCTTAAGTGGGTTATGTGAATTAGATTTTGTGAAATTCATGCAATGCACTTCAGAAAAATAAATATGGGACAAGTTAAAAAGAACATATGAAGGAGACGACAAGGTTAAAATGGCAAAACTTCAAACCCACAAGAGGAAGTTTGAAGATTTGAAGATGAAATATGTTGATAGGTATCTACTTCATGTTGATGAGATTTTCAACACCATTCATGGACTTGGATAAATTATTTAAGACTCTAATATTGTTTAAAAACTCTTTCGGTCATTTTCCATGAGGTTTGATGCAAAGGTTTCAAAAAATGTAAAAATGAAGGATCTCAAAACTTTAATTATGGATGAGCTACATGGAATTCTCATAGCCTATGATATGAGGACTAAAAAATATCAAACATCCAAAATAGAAGCAACATTTAAATCTTCAAGAAATACAAAGAATAAGGAACTAGAATCAAGTAAAGAATCAAGCAACAGAGAAGAAACTAACTTCATGTGAAGGAATAAGAAGGGTCCAAGAAAACACGAAGGTATGTATTCTGTGAAATGTTTTAATTGTGATAACCTTGGTCACTATGCATCTAATTGCCCACAAGCTAGAATTAGTAGCAGTGAAGAAGAAAAGGAATATAAGAAAAATAAAGAAAGATAATTTTATCATGAAAGGAAAAACAGGTATGGTCAAAACAAGCATGAGAAGAAAATATTTCAAATATACAAGAAGATTTTTTATGTTGAAGAAGAAAGTAGTTTCTCTAGCAGTAGTGATGAAAGTCTCTCAAATAGTGAAAGAGAAGAAATCCTATTTTTAGCCATAAAAGAGAAATAATATGATCTTGTTGTTGAAAAACAAGAAGAAGAGAAAGATTGAAAAGATGAAGAGGAAGCCACAGTTAATAGAGAAGAGGAACTTATTGTTGCTCTTGAAGAGTTGAAGAGGGTTAGAAAGAAGAACTCAAAATTGAAAGCTCAACTACAAGAGGATGAGAAAACAAATGCAAAGCTTCTACAAGATATCACCAACTTAAAATTTAAGGTTGAAGAGGCAAAGAGAATTGAAGAAGGTGTGGTTGAGCAGTTAAAGGAAAAAGAGCTAGAATGTGAAAGACTAGAACATTAAGTTGTCTCCCTAAGGGACTTGAAAATTTTAATTATAAGATATATCAATTTAGGAAAAGCTCAACATTTTTAGATGATATTATCAAAGTACAGAGATCTTCATTTATAAAGATTGGACTTGGTTTTGAAGAAGGTCAAGAGAAACAAAATATGGATTCAAGCTCAAAATAAATAGAAGCATCAAATAAAGTGATTGAAGAAGAGACCAAGACCTATGCTGATATTTTGAAAAGTGGAAGCATCAATGAGGAATAAAAAAATGCACCATCAAGGAATATGGACCATCATAGAAAAAATAAAGAGAGAACCATGCGAAAATATCCTCCAAGGCAATATGAATATTTTCCAAGGTTATTGTTTCTCATGTAATCATTTTGATCATAAAGATATAAATTGCAAGAGATATTTCAATTCATATGCACCTCCTATGGACTACAACATCATATGTTACAAATGTAATAATTTTAGGCATATAGCTAGATGGTGTCGTATAGTGTTCCTTGAATTTCTAAAGTCAAGCAAAAAGAAGGATGGTCAAAATATCCAAAGGGGTATGATCTCCAAATTTTGGAGAAGGAAAATGAAACAAGAAGAGGAGCATAGTAATTTGGAATTTTCATTCCCATATCATCATTTATTGTCTCAAAATTGAGTAGAGTTTCTCACATGAAGGCACAAAATTTCTTGGCTTACAAAATCATATTTGTAAGTATATTTTGGAGCATATTTGAGCAGAGTTGTCAGCAGGTTTTGGAGCATATTTGAGAAGAGGATATTGGTGTCTCCTATGGATTGGTATCCATGAACTTGAGATAGAGGATTGGTGTCTCTTGTATATTGTTATCCATAAACTTGAGATAGGGGATTGGTGTCTCCTGTGGATTGGTGTCCACAAACTTGTAATAGGGGATTGGTGTCTCCTATGCGTTTGTGCCCACAAATTTATTAAATTAATTTTATAATAAATATTTTATCGTGCTTTTCTCCTGAGAAGGATTTTCCACATAAAATTTGTGTTTATTATGTGTGTGTTTATTTGTGCATTGTTTAATTATTACAATTAATAATATTTGAAGTTAGTTTTTTTTTTTAATTTACATGGTGGAATCGATAGCTACCACGAATCTGGGCAGGTTGTCCAGCTTTTATGTCCGCCATAGTATTATGCATTGTCCGCCCTAGAAGCTGCCACATAGATCTTCGTGCAGTATGCCCCTATAACCACCATGCCATAATAATTTTAAAATTTTTACACAACTGAAAGCACAAGGAAAGGGACAAGTGTTCAGTCCGACGAGGCCCGAGATTTGAACCTTGGACCTCCGCCCCCTTATGGGGTTTGGATGAACCAATTGGTCTACACCTTGGAACTAATATTTGAAGTTATTACTTTGGAAATAAAAGTAAAAGTTTTATCTTATACTGTTCACCCTCCCCTCTCAATATAATATTGTGTTATTCAATTTTACCTAGCATATTGAACAAGGGCATAAAGTAAACCAATATAATTTGAAGTGTATATTTCACCAAAACAATCTTACCTACCTGACTTAATAGATTTCCTCCCTAGATGGTAAGTTTGTTTTGCACCCTTTCCACCATTGGCTCCCATAAATATTCCTTGCACCTCCCTTTAAAAAGAGGAATCTAAAGGTAAGTTGATGGAAAATTTGCTATCTCACAACCTAGCTCCATTGCTATTCTTATTTTCCTGAGTTTTAGGAAATTCAATATGATTTTACTCTTAAAAAAATTAATCTTCTACCTCATTGCCTCTTCATACCAAATGAGGATCTCTTTGATTACCCAAGCCTAAGGAATTGAGGTGAGGAATGAGATAAGAGTATCATATGTGAATTGATGATGGGATATCAATTCCATGCTCATGGTCTATTTAATACCAACCACAGAGGAGGAGGCCTTAAGGGACCTACCCAAGGCTTTTTCCATGAGGATAAACAAATAAGGGGAGAGCAAGTCTCCATGACAAATGCCATGATAACTATGGAAGTACCTACTAGAGGAGCCATTGAAAAACACTAAAAATTTTTCCAATGAAATGTACGTTTTAATAACAAAGATCCATCTCCTATCAAAGCCAAAATTTTGGAGGACCCTAAGGAGAAAGTCCCACGAGACCCTATTGTAGGTATTGTTCATGTTCAATTTTAAAAAAATTCCTACTTGACCACTTTTATCCACTAAATAAGAGTTCATGAACCAAAATAACTCTATCCGAGATCTGATAAACCAAAATTAATCCACTTTGGATAGAATCAATCAAAAGAGACGAGAGTTTTAACCCTTTTACCCAAAGCTATAGTAAAATTTTTGAAGATAGTATTGCAGAGGCTAATTGGATGAAATTATTTGAACTCAATAGCACCTAATTATTTTGGACTTAAATCCAAGGAAGTGGTGTTAAGCCTCAAGGAAGATTGGTTATTTGAACTTCAGATAAAACTTCACTAATCGCCTTGCCAAAGATATGCTAAAACCTCTAGAAAAATATTGGAGGGAAGCCATCTAGGCTAGGGGCCTTTAGTCATTCCATATAAAATAGTGTTTTCTTAATTTCATCATCATTAAGTAAACTATTGAGATTATCATTCATTTATTCCATCACCAAGTTAGGAATGTTCATAAGGAGTTTTTCTTCTGCAAAAATACTTCTCACACTCATCTTGTAGAGCAGATATTGGAAGAAGGAGATAACCTCCACCCTAATTTCTTGGATATCCCCTATTTTAGAAGCATATGATTTATGAATCTTCTTGATCTAGTTATGGCTTCTATGACGAAGAGCTGAGGAATACAAATTTGTGTGTTTTTATCTGTCTTTGAGCCAAAGAGCTTTAAAGTTTTATCATCAAAAAACCTCCTTGTTTCTTAGGACATTATGAAGCTTAGAAAAAAATATTCTCTCCTCCAATCTATTGTTTTATGAGAGGATATCCACTTCCAAGGAAGATTGAATAGCCTATAACTGGGATTTGAGATCCTTTTTCTTAATCTAGATGTCCCCAAAGATTGATTTATTCTAATATTTTAGATTTTTTTTATCAGTATCAACTTAGAAACCACTTATTTAATACATGGTCCAATGAATCTAGTGTTCCAAAATTACCTAATTATTACCTCTAGATTAATATGAGAGCCACATGGCTTCAAATCTAAAGGGTATCAGGAAGAAAAAAATATTAGAATCATTATCAAAGAGAACGGTGTTATGATTGGATCCAATATTTAGCAAAGAGTTGAGACAAGAGTCCTCAAATAGAAGAATGATCTCTTTGGAAATAAAAATCAGTTCAATCTAATTTTTATGTGATGGGCTCCCATGTTTCTGTTACTCCATGTATATTTGGAACCTTTCAAATCTAAGTCCATGAGCTCCTAATTATTGACAAAAGAAGCAAATTCTTCCATACTTCTTGAGATTGTTGTATCCCCCCTTCTTGTTTGACTATTATAAATGAGATTTGAAGTCTATTGCTGGAATCCAAGCATCATTATTGAAAGCTTCTCTCATTGAACTAAGCATGGACCAAATATATTTTCTATTTGTTCTAGATTTGGGGGCATAAATGTTGGTCAAAATCCATTTTCTACCCAAATACTTGCAATGAAACAACATGTTAATAATTCTATATGTTACCAATAGAGCTGAGCTAGTGACTTTATTGGGGTTCCATAGACATAAGATATCACTTGAGGCCCCTTGTTCCAAACTAGTCACAAATTTGACCTCCTTTCAAACCACCTTTATTACCTCATATACCTTACTTCTATCCATAGTTATCTGTAACGACCCAAAAATACACAAATAGAAAAATACAAAAATAGAAAAAAAAAATATTTAACTAAGGAGAGAGGTACATGAACCCTTCATGAATCCCTAATCCAAACTAACATTTGCCTATATTTTCAACCCCCTAAGTTTTCCTAAAAGCTACATCTCATGAAGTACCCTAACCCAATTCCTTCTATGTAGGCGTATCATGTGTTACTATAAATAAGCCCATCTATCCCATCACTCTTGATGAGTTAGATTTATCACCCTCAGTCCATCGAAGGTATACATGCATCTCCATACCATACACAAGTTATTCTGCATAGATATGCTACAAGTATTGTGATTTAAGCTATCTACCTCATCTCATACCATACTTTAATTAAAATATCTTAAGATAATTCATGCTAATCAAAGGCTTCTCTTTAATTAAATCTCCTAAGATAATTAACTTTTATCAAAGGTTTTTACTTTAATTAAATCTCCTAATATAATCAAAATTTATTAAAGGTTTCTCTTTAATTAAATATCCTAAGATCAAAGGTTTTTCCTTTAATTAAATATCCTAATATAATCAACATTTATCAAAGGTTTCTCCTTTAATTAAAGTCCCATAATATAATTTATATAAATCAAAGGTCTTATTTCAATTAAAAGTCCCATAATATAATTTATATAAATCAAAGGTATTATTTCAAATAAAGTCCCACAATATAATTTATATAAGTCAAAGGTCTTGTTATTTAATTAAAATTTCATAAGTAAACCTTACTTATCTAAGGTTTACGACCGTGGACTTATACACCTTCATGGTGGATGCAAAACATCTTGGCATAAGATCAAAGGACTATCAAACTCAAATTCCAAAAAAAGTAAATCTAGGTGCTAAAATTTCTCCTTTGTTGCCACTAACAGTCCCAAAGGAACTGAACTTACATAGCAATGGAGCTTCCCCACAAATACGAATAGTTTTACATTATTAGTAGTGTTCCCTATACACAATCATCTCCGTAACCCATAGGTGTTTTTTTTTCTATAGGTGGTGCTTCCAAACACAAGGTGCTTTCTCTTTCTTAAAGCACTAGAGGCTTTCCACTAGAGGCAAATCTTCTAACACATAGTGATTTCTAACATAGTGCATCACATGCTTAGAACAAGGATAGCTTTCCTTGCAGGAAATTCTTCCAAACACAGGGTGCTCTCTCTAGAACATGAGTATCTTTCCCTTGTAGGATCTAAATACACATCACTCTCTAACATGGTGCATCACATACCTAGGTGCAGGTGGTTTTCCTCTACAAGAGATAGACACACAATGCTTTCTACACAAACATCTAAACACCTAGTGATTTAAAACACAATGCTTTCTCTACAAACATCTAAACACCAAGCACTTTCAAACATAACACTTTCTCCATAAACATCTAAACACCCAGTGCTTTCAAACATAGTGTTTTATCCTCAAACATATAAACACCCAATGCTTTCAAACATAGTGCTTCACATGTTTAGAACACAGGCAGTCTTCCCTTACAGGTGATACTTCTAACATAGTGCATCACATACTTAAGTGCAGGTGGTTTTCCTCTATAGGAGCTAGACACATGATGCTTTCCAAAAAACATTTAAACAACTAGTTCTTTTAACATAGCACTTCCAAACAACCATCTAAACACACAACGCTTCCCAAACAACCATCTAAATACACCACACTTTAAACACAACACTTCCATATTTAGACACACGTGATTTCCAATCTATTCAAATGGATTATCATGCTACAGGGGGGAGGGGTATAACCAGGTTTCAATTTAAATAATTCACCATACAAATAGACGCATGTGTAAATGAATAAAGTTTAAAAATCCTCCAACCTTAATCCTCTTGTGGAATGGAATCCAATGGTGTCTCGGCTATATTTTCCTTTCCTTGTTGCATGTTCCTATCTTTTCTCCAGTCCCTTATCTGTGTCCTCCTTTCTTCCTTTGTTTTCTTCTTCTCCTTTCTCCTCTATTTTCTTTCTTTCTTCTCTCGCACCTTATGTGCCCCCTTGCTCCAGGTGGCTCACCTGTCGTCCCCTCTCAGATCTCAAGCCCAACCTCGAGCCCCATTTCTTCAATGCTTCTGTCCCTAATCCTTTGGTGGAAAAGAGTTTGTTTACCCATAATTTCCATCTTTGGAAATTAATAGCCCCCCTAGATTGTTTACTTAGCTTGAACTATATAGGGGTGTGGGATATTTACATTATTAAAATGAAGAATGGTACCTTTTTAATAAAATATCATTTACATGATATTTTATCACCATTTTAATTGCTCTATATTTAAAAATAAAATATTATATTTACCTTAAATGGTTTTTTATTTTTTATTTATTTCACTTAATTAAAGTACATTAAAGAATTTATTTTATTTTTTTTGATTGGTTGAAAGGGTGTTGAAAGGTCCCTGGAACTTGTACAAGATATCCGCAAGCCTTCGAAGAGGTAGGCAGAGGGAAAGAAAGGCGGCAGCAAAACAAGACAACCTGAAAATAGCAAGGGCCACCTAAGGTAAATGCACCCAGAGGAACCAACAAGAAGAACTAACTAAAGGAAACCCTGACCAGAGGTTGATCATAAAAGGGGAAGTGAAACTTAAACAAAAAATTCACCATTTGGAATTGTTGTTGTTGCTCCACAACATACCCCAAAATTGGAGCCCACCTTTTTGCATGTTTTCCAAGAAGTCCGAAGAAGCCCAGTTGCTAAAGATCAAAGAAAAAGCAAACCACCACAAGGAGGAAAGTGTCGCGATATCGTGACATTTGGCATTTTCACGGTCCAAATCAAAGGGAGAAAGCAAGGAGGAAGAAGTGTCATGAAATCGTGACATGTTGCATCGTCGCGGCCAAAGGAGGAAGAGGTGTTGCGATATCGTGACATGTTGCATCATCGCCGCTGAAAGAGAAAGAGTGTCACGATATCGCGACATGTTGCATCATCGTGGCCAAAGGAGAAAAAGTGTCACGAAATCATGACAAGGTGCATCGTTGAGGCCAAAGGAGAAAAAGTGTCACAAAATCATGACATGTTGCATCGTCACGACCAAAAGAGAAAGAATTTATATTATTATTGAAATGAACTTATTTAATTATTTCAAATGAACTCTCATTTGTTTATTGAAATTAAGTTTACTAATGAGTTTAAATGAGTCATATCATTTTTAAATCAAAACCTCATTAATTAATTTAAATGAATCTTCATTTATCATTTAAATTTAATTTATTTTCCTTCATAACAATTTCTCTATTATCACTTCAACATAATAGTTCACTTTATGCACTCACATACATTTTGTAGTTTTTCTTTTATTGAAATCCCAACATTATGCTACCTAATCCATGATGCAATAGAGAGCAATCAAATTTATAAAACAACAAAGAGAGAATCTTTCCATCAACCCAATCACCTATCTTAGCTAGATATTTTATGATAGTTACTAGGCTATCAACTATAGCTCAAGGTTATCAGTAATCAATGATTATCCTTCCAACAATGCATACCTATATGAAGGTATCTATCCATGTTACCTCTAAGTACCTTAATCATCATTTTCCCTAATCTTAAGTACCCTTATTTTTGGTGGATGTTTCTACTATCCCCACCTACGAGTGTACATAATCCTGCACACTTGGTAATATGTTAGAGATAACATGCCCTTCTAAATCAACCAAACATCATATAGTTGGTTCAATCATTCAAACTAAGTATCACCACATCATAGGTTAATACATTATTTCTTTGTGCTATATTGTCCGCTAGGGAGGGTCATGACATCCTCCCTCGCTATAATTAAACATCATCCTCGATGTTTTCAGTTTCCTTTATTTTTAACATAAAGTAAAAATTATTACATCACATAGGTTTCAAACAAAAAAGGAAAATATTTTTGCATAACCTCCACTTTCTCCCAAGTGGCATTTTTCTCATAGAACTGGTCCCACTGGACCTTACATTGTTCGAGAGTTTGATTCCATAAAGACTTAGAATGAAACTCAAGAATCTTCACTAGTAGTACTTCAATGGCCTTCGAATTTTCCATCTACAAAGTAGAAACATCCCACACATGTTCAGGGTCAACAACATATTTCCTAAGCAAGGATATGTGGAAGGTGTCATGGATTTTGGATAGATTAGGTGGTAATGCAAGTCGGTATGCAACCGGACTAATCTTTTTCATGATCTCAAAGGGCCCCATAAAATGTGGATCCAACTTCATGGATTTGATAGCACTCTTATTTGTCTTAACCCATAATAACACCTTATCTCTAATATAATAATCTCTTGGAATCCTCTTTAGATCTGCATAACTCTTTTGCCTATCCATAGCTTCCTTAAGCCTTTGCCTAATTTCCTTTAGCTGATATTCCATTACCCTGACCATTTTTGGCCCAATCACAACTCGGTCTTCTAGGTTGTCCCAAGATAATGGTGTTCTACACTTTCACCCATACAAGGCATCGAAAGGTGTCATTCCTAGCGAGGAGTGATGCCCATTATTGTAGGCAAAGTCTACCAAAGGTAGACAATCTTCCTAATGAGACTTGTAATAAATGCAGTACATGAAGGACATGTCTTCCAGAACTTGGTTTACCCACTCCGTTTGGCCATCTATTTCAAGGTGGTATGCTGAACTCATTTTCAGTTTCGTACCAACTACACTATGAAGGGATTTCCAAAATTCAAAAGTGAATTTGGAGTATTCATCTGAGATAATTACCTCAGGAAATCCATGTAATAAAAATACCTCTTTGCAAAATCTACTAGCCACCACATGAGCATCGTCCTTAGTATTTCTTAGTATGAAATGTGTAACCTTATTCAATTTGTTGACCACTACAAATATGGCATCATTTTGGTACCGAGTTTTGGGTAAACCTAATATAAAATCCATAGATATAACCTACCATTTTTGCATAGGTATATCATGTAGATATAGTTTTCCTATAGGATGTTGGTATTCTACCTTAAATTTCTAACATTCGAGGCATCGAGCAACAAAATCCATGATATCCTTCTTCATTCCTACCCAAAATAAGGTTATTTTCATGTTTTCTCATATTTTGGCTCCTCTCGAATGAGCAGAATAAGGAGATCTATGGGCTTCTTCAATTATCAAGTTCCTTAAATCACCCATATTTGGTATGATGACCCTTCCCTTATAACACAAAAAGTCATCTTTCACACTAAATTCCTTATTTCCTTCAGGATCTCTATCCATCTTAACTCAAATTTCCTGGCAATACTCATCCTGAGATTGCTCCTGTCATACTTGATTCATAAGGTCTATGTGAATTTTAGTTATGGATGCTATATAATTTCTTCTACTCAAAGCATCAACTAATTTATTCTCTTTTCCTTTTATGTACTCTATCTCAAAATCATATCTCAAAATCATACTCAATGATAAATTCCACCCATATTCTCTATCTCACATTGAGTATTGGTTGGGTGAATATATACCATAGACTTTGGTGGTTGGTCTTTAATTCAAAGGGTCTTCCCACTAAGTAGTGGCAAACCTGATAGCTAGCTCAAAATCATGCGTAGCATAATTAACTTCATGCTTTTTGAGCTTTCTTGAAGTATATGCCACTACTGACTCCTCTTGTGAGAGTACCCCACCCAACCATCTATTGATGCATCAATACATACTGAAAAGTCCCCTTGTGGATCGGGAACCTTTAGTATTGGTGCAGTAGTAAGCTTATTCTTTAGTAGTGCAAATTCAACCTCACACTTTTCTAACCACTTGAATTCCTTTCCCTTTTTCTAAAGGTTTTTTATGGGTCCAAAAATTTAGTTGTAGTCCTTTATACAACATCTATAGTAGCCCGTTAATCCCATGAAACTTCACACTTCAATCACATTAGTAGGGGGTGGTCAATTTAAGATAGCATCTATCTTCTCTAGATCCATAGAAATCCCATTTGATGATATGATGTGTCCAATATATCATACCTCTAGAACATAGAATTCACTCTTAGCCAGATTTCCATAAAGTTGATTTTTCCTTAGAAATTCTAACATGATCCTAAGATGTTTATCGTGCTCTTCTCTATCTCAAGAGTATATAAGGATATCATCTATGAATACCAAGACAAACTGGTCCAAGTATCTTCTGAACACACTATTCATTAAGTTCATGAAAGTAGTTGGGGTATTAGTTAGTCCAAAGGGTAGAACCGTAAACTCATAATACCCGTACCTAGTCTTAGATGACATCTTGTGAGTGTCTTCCTCATGAATTCTTAACTAGTGATACCTTGACCTTATATCGATCTTAGTAAACACCTTGGCATCCTTTAGTTGATCAAATAAATATTCAATCCTAGGTAAAGGATATCGATTCTTGATTGTAGCCTTATTTAGCATCCTATAATCAATACACAATCTTAGCAAACCATCCTTCTTTTTCACAAACAAAACTGGTGCACCCCATGGTGACACACTTGGTTTTATCAAATCCTTCTCCAATAATCCTTGCAATTGAACCTTTAGTTCTTGCATTTCAATAGGATTCATCCTATACGAGGATCTATGAATAGGCTCAACTCCCATAATAAGTTCAATTGTGAAGTCAAATTCCCGTACAGGAGGCAACCCAGGTAGGTCCTCTGGAAATACATCCTAAAAATCCTATAAAATTGGATGTTGTCTTAGTATTTCTCCTTTCTCATAGTCTTCTACTTCATTAAATTTTACTACATACACTATTCCTCCTCTCTTTAGGGCCTTTTTCAATTGCATAGAGGAAAACATCTGAGGTTCAAATGCCCCTTGTTTGCTATGAATTCTTAGTCTCCTCCCACCTTATTTTGAATACTCAATCCATCGATCTTAGAAATTGACTAAGGCTTTATGAGCCTATAGCCAATCCATCCCTAGGACCACATCAAAGACATGTAAGGGAGCTACATATAAATAATATTCTGTAGTCCCATTAGATAGAGTGATTTATACCATAGGATAACATTGGTTCATTGAGTAGGTCTGCCTAGAACCGTACTCAACCTTCCACCCTTGAGCCAAATATCCAGGCCTTTCCGACATAGTCCTTGCTAGACTAGATGAAATAAAACTATCAGTGGCCCCACTATCTATCAAAATGTTTACTTGCCTATTAAAAACCTTAACTTTCACAAGTAATGGGGTGGCTTGTCCCTCTAGTTTATGCTTTTTGGTTGTAGCATAGATCTAATGTTCTAGTTCCTTTCCTTTTGCATTAGTTTTACTAGTCCATGCTCGATATGGACACTTATTATAGTAATGAGATCCCCAAAAATTGTAGCACCCTTCCTTGGGTCCTTGTTATTTTTTAGGTTTCTCATTCTCGATTTTAACTTTTGGAGTTGGAGCTTGCAACTTCTGTGGTTGAGGTTTCATATTATTGGGTTTGTTATCCTTCCTACGAACGTTCTTCTTGAACTTATTTTGGTTTCCATTAGGTTTCTTCTCAAGATTTTAGGGGTTTTTAGCCTTTCGCTCTTGATCAACCTCCCATTTTACAAACCCATTACTATTCCTCTTCTTTAGCTCCTATCGAGCTTGCTCAGGTAGAGTGCCGTATTTATAATAGAAGTGTGACTCTACTTTCTTTGCTAGGTCATATACCTTTTACAATGATTTAGGCTCCTGAATGTCTACATCATGCCTTAACCTAGACTCTAATCCCAGAGTAAACTTGTGAACTTGCATTTTCTCATTATAAATAGGTACATATTTCAACAATCTTACAAGCTTCTTATAGTACACCTCTACTATGCTGGTTCCTTGCTTCAGAATAGCAAATTCCTCAAACTTTAAGGCATAGAAATTCTCTATTAGGAATCTCTTCTTAAAGATGTTTATAAATTATTCCCATGGAGTATCAATAGGTTCAATCTTAGTTTCCTCATAGTGGGTTTCCCACCACTCCATAGCAGCCCCTTCCAGGTTAATCATAGCCCAAAGTGTTTGGGTTCCTAATGAGTAGCCTTTTACCATAAAGTGAACCTCTACTTCTCTCAACCATGCTTTCGCTGCATCCCCATAGCCCTCCCCATAAAACTTAGAGATACTAATATTTTTCATGTCCCTAGATATTTTTTTTAAGGCTCTAGATTGCACTTGTTCTACAATTATTCTAGTTATTGCAAATTCTAGTTCACAGCTATTTCTAGCAACTATCTTATTTGATCCTGCATAGCAACGATCATAGTGGTGAGGTATTATACCTCCCTATTGGGGCTTGTTGGTCCCCCATCCTAGTTTTCTTCTTCAACATTACTTTGTTGAGTTTTTCTTGGCATAGGTATCCCTCTTCTGGTCTTAGGTGGCATCTTAACCTGGTTCCATCTAGAAAAGAATATTAGATTACAATTTCATCTTAAGTTGTATCTCTAATTTAATCCATAATACAAAGTTCTCTTTCTATATGCATTAACAATCTAATTAGGGTAATATCCTAGGCTAGGATGTGTCATTGATACCAAATCCCATACTAAGGCATCCTAACATCCACTCTACCTTGGGGTTAATGCCCAGTGTATTCTAGATCATCCCAGCTTTAGCATTTACCTTAAGCAAACCTTCATTGGATACATATAATTACCTTTAGCACACATAGAAGATCTATACCCTCGTACCTAGAGCTTTGATACCAAATGTAATGACCAAAAAACACACAAACAGAAAAATACAAAAACAATTTTTTTTTTACTAAGGAGAGAGTTACATGAACCCTTAATGAACCCCTAATACAAACTAACATTTGCCTAAAGTTTCAATCCCCTATGTTTTTCTCAAGGCTACATCTCATGAAGTACCCTAACACAAGTTCATCTGTGTAGGTGTATCATGTGTTACTGTAAATAAGCCCATCTATCCCATCACTCTTGATGAGTTAAACTTATCACCCTCAGTCCATCGAAGGTATACATGCATATCCATACCATACACAAGTTATTCTGCATAGGTATACTATGAGTATTGTGAGTTAAGCTATCTACATCATCTCCATGATGAGCTATCTTAACTCAGATGTAATTCTCTCCACAACTTAGTCCTTTATCTCCCTAAGGGGGTCTCAATTCCCTTAGGTCTCCTATGTTCACCCTAAGGGGTTCTTAATTCCCTTAGGTCACCTTTGAGTTCACCCTAGAACTCTACTCTTAGATTTCTATTACTAAGAAACCAAACAAGAATACATCTAGATACTAAAACATCAAAGAGTAATCACTAAGCATCCAAAAAATAAATAAGGATCAACACTAAAAGAGAATATCATCATCAAAAAGAGAATCAGTTACATAGTATAACCAAATATGTAAATAAAGTAAAAGTACCTTCTCTAAACTAATAAATAGTTATCACATTAAATCTTGCATGGTAAATCCTTCTTACTTTAAGAATATTACACTAACTGAATCAGGGATATCTCCCCATAATTCTAGTCTACTTGAGCATAAGTAAATTAGCATAAATACAATTACCTATACTTTGTTTCCATTGAACTCCTTGCTTCTCCTTGCTTCCCATTGGTTCTTTGAGGGTAGTAGGGGATCAGGGTACTCATGGTTCAGGATAGGCATACCTCTAAATGCATTTATTCATTTACTTTACCAAATTGTAATGATACAAAATTCAATTAAGTTTCCAACCATCTAATGCATAATGGATATTATAAAAGATCCTTTACTTTTATCTTCACCTCTCAAGTTCCCTTAGAGAGTCATCCAACATGTACTACTTAGATCAAGGTCTAACTTTAATCAAATTCATTCATGTATTAAAGCATTAAAGTCCCATACCTTTAACCTCTAAAACAATCCATCATTCATTCCCTAAATCAAAGCCCCATAACTTCAATTCAAAGAATAAATATAACATCCCTTTTAATTCATAATTCCAATCAAATCAAATATTGTTTTAAATATTTAAAGTCCCATACCTTTAACCTCTAAAACAATCCATCATTCATTCCCTAAATCAAATCCCCATAACTTCAATTCAAAGAATAAATATAACATCCCTTTTAATTCACGATTTTAATCAAATCAAATATTGTTTTAAAGATTTAAAGTCCCATACCTTTAACCTCTAAAACAATCGATAATTCATTCCCTAAATCAAAGGCCAATAAATTCAATTCAAAGAATAAATATAACATCCCTTTTAATTCACAATTCCAATCAAATCAAATACTATTTTAAATATTTAAAGTCCCATACCTTTAACCTCTAAAACAATCCATAATTCATTCCCTAAATCAAAGCCCCATAACTTCAATTCAAAGAATAAATATAACATCCCTTTTAATTCACAATTCCAAAAAAATAAAATACTTGTTTTAAAGATTTAAAGTCCCATACCTTTAACCTCTAAAACAATCCATCATTCATTCCCTAAATCAAAGCCCCATAACTTCAATTCAAAGAATAAATATAACATCCCTTTTAATTCACAACCTTATCTAAAGACTCACTACTTTAGTTACAAATAACCCCTTCATGATCTTATTACACAAAAGGTCTTACTCTATTTAAAACCACATAAGGTAAATCTCATTAATTAAAGGTCCCTTCAATTAAGATCTCTTAAAATAATTCACAATAATAAAATATCTTACTTTAATTAAAATCTCTTAAGATAATTCATGCTAATCAAAGGCTTCTCTTTAATTAAATATCCTAAGATAATCAACATTTATCAAAGGTTTTTCCTTTAATTAAATCTCCTAAGATAATCAACATTTATCAAAGGTTTCTCTTTAATTAAATCTCCTAAGATAATCAACATTTATCAAAGGTTTTTCCTTTAATTAAATCTCCTAAGATAATCAACATTTATCAAAGGTTTTCATTTCAATTAAAGTCCCATAATATAATTTATATAAATCAAAGGTCTTATTTCAATTAAAGTCCCATAATATAATTTATATAAATCAAAGGTCTTATTTCAATTAAAGTCCCATAATATAATTTATATAAATCAAAGGTCTTGTTCTTTAATTAAAATTTCATAAGTAAACCTTGCTCATCTAAGGTTTATGACCATGGACTTATACACCTTCATGGCGGATGCGAAACATCTCGGCAGAAGATCAAAGGACTACCAAACTCGGAGTCCAAACAAGGCAAATCCAGGTGCTAAACTTTCTCCTCTGTAGCCACTAACAGTCCCAAAGGAACCGAACTTACATAGCAACGAAGCTTCCCCACAAATACGGATAGTTTTACATTATAAGCAGTGTTCCCTAAACACAACCCTCTCCCTAACCCACAGGTGGTTTTTTTTTCTATAGGCGATGCTTCCAAACACAGGGTGCTTTCTCTTTCTTAGAGCACTGGTGGCTTTCCACTATAGGTGACTCTTCTAACACATAGTGCTTTCTAACACAACACATCACATGCTTAGAACACGGGTAGCTTTCCTTGTAGGCGATGCTTCCAAACACAGGGTGCTCTCTCTAGAACATGAGTAGCTTTCCCTTGCAGGAGCTAAACACACAGTTCTTTCTCCACAAATATCTAAACACCCAGCGCTTTCAAACATAATGCTTTCTCCACAAACATCTAAACACCCAGTGCTTTAAAACATAATGTTTTCTCCACAAACATCTAAACACACAATGCTTTCAAACACAGTGCTTCACATGCTTAGAACATGGGCGGTCTTCCCTTACAGGCGATGCTTCTAACACAATGCTTTCCAACATAGCACATCACATACTTAGGTGCAGGTGGTTTTCCTCTATAGGAGCTAGACACACGATGCTTTCCAACAAATATTTAAACAACCAACGCTTTCAACATAGCACTTCCAAACAACCATCTAAACATACAACGCTTTCAACACAACACTTCCCAAACAATCATCTAAACACATAACACTTTCAACACAGTGCTTCCATATTTAGATGCAGGTGATTTCCAATCCATTCAAATGGATTATCACACTACAGGGGGGTATAAACAATTTTCAATTTAAATCATTCACCATACAAAAAGATGCATGTGTAAACGAATAAAGTTTAAAAACCCTCCAACCTTAATCCTCCTATGAAATGGAATTCGATGGTGTCTCGACTATGGTTTTCTTTGCTTGCTACGCATTCCTATCATTTCTCCAGTCCCTGGTCTACGTTCTCCTTTCTTCCTCTATTTTCTTTCTTTCTTCTCTCACACCTTATGTGCCCCCTTGCTCTAGGTGGCCCATCTGTTGTCCCCTCTCGGATCTTGAGCCCAACCTCGAGCCCCCTTTCTTCAATGCTTTCGTCCCTCATCCTTTGGCGGCAAAGAGTTTGTTTACCCATAATTTCCATATTTGGAAATTAATAGCCCCCCTAGATTATTTACTTAGCTTGCACTATATAGGGGTGTGGGATATTTACATTATTAAAATGAAGAATGGTACCTTTTTAATAAAATATCATTTACATGATATTTTATCACCATTTTAAAATATATCTCTTTTATTTAAAACAATTTCTTAATTGCTCTATCTTTAAAAATAAAATATTCTATTTATCTTAAATGGATTTTTTTTTTTATTTATTTATTTATTTCACTTAATTAAAGTCCATTAATGAATTTATATTATCATTGAAATGAACTTCTTTAATTATTTCAAATGAACTCTCATTTGTTTATTGAAATGAAGTTTACCAATGAGTTTAAATGAGTCATATCATTTTTAAATCAAAACCTCATTAATTAATTTAAATGAATCTTCATTTATCATTTAAATTTAATTTATTTTCCTTCATAACAATTGCTCTATTATCACTTCAACATAACAATTCACTTTATGCACCCACATACATTTTGTAGTTGTTCTTTTATTGAAATCCCAACATTATGCTACCCAAGCCATGATGCAGTAGAGAGCAATCAAATTTATAAAACAACAAAGAGGGAATATTTCCATCAACCCAATCACCTATCTTAGCTAGAGATTTTATGATAGCTACTAGGCTATCAACTATAGCTCAAGGTGATCAGTCATCGATGATTATCCCTCTTGAAAATGCATGCCTATATGAAGGTATCTATCCATGTTACCTTCAATTACCTTAATCATCATTTTCCCTCATCTTAAGCACCATCATTTTTAGTGGATGTTTCTACTTTCCCCACCTACGAGTGTACCTGATCCTGCACACTTGGCAATATATTAGCAATAACATACCCTTCTAAATTAACTAAACATAATATAGTTGGTTCAATAATTCAAACTAAGTATCACCACATCATAGGTTAATACATTATTTATTTGTGCTATATTTTCCGCTAGGGAGGGTCATGACATTATCTCTTATTAAAGAATTATATCTGGACCAACCTACTTTTTCAAAGAAGATAAAACCCTTTGTTTTGAGGTCCCATTAAAACCTCTAATGTTCTATGGTAGAAACCTTATTTAGAGATTTTGTGAAATTTTTTATCCCTATTGCCCTAGGATTTATGACAAAATATTTCAATCCTAAGTTGTTTTCCCCCTATTTTTTTGATATTATCAACTTTTAATAGGGTCTGATATCCATCCACCACATATGTCTATTCTATTTGGATCGACGTGCTTTGTTGGAAGGTCGACCCCCCTTGCACTCCACTCCAACATCAATCCTTTTTTTATGGCTTCTAGTCTTCAGAGAGGATCCAAGAGTTAGATACTAGAATAAATTCTCAATTGGAGAAAGAGGTTAAGGAATTTTATCTTCCAAGGTTACATCTTCTGGCAAGCCAGAGTTATAGCCCAAGCAGTCATACAAATTTTTTAACATAATAGTCGGACTAGAGGGTCCTAAAATGGGTCTAGAAAAACTAACCTAAATATATTCATTGGCCTCCAAAGTTTGAGAAAAGCTTCCACCCATTGCCATAATCTCCCTCAAGGTGGGTTCACTTTGGGCCAAACTTGTTGTTTCTATGTCCTTTAGTGAAAGACTTTTAGTATTTGGAGTTTTAGGAACCACTTTTTTCTATGCATCATGTGAATATGATATTTTTTGGATTCTTGTACCACATCCTTAAGGCCTAAACCTTTAGGTTTAGTCTGCTCAAGTCGGCCTTCAACAACTTTCTGCTCCTAAACTTTATCCTTCTTATTAAGGATCTTAGAGAACTGTGAAGATAAATGGTCAGGTTTACCAAAATTGAAAGATCAGATGGGTCTATTTTCATAATTAATAGGCTAAGTCCATATGCCTACCTTTGAAATAAACTTAATATAGGATGGAAGATCAACCTTCGGATCCACCATAATGCATAACCTTGCAAAGACCATCCTGGATTTTTCTCTAGTTATTGGGTCAATTTGAATGAGTTCACCAATGCTTTTAGCTATTCCTCTCAATATTTCTTCCTAGCACATAGCCATCTACACATCCATCCCCTCACACACTCGCCCACACCATGGTTTGAAACTTGAACCTCTCGAAGAAGATCCAAAACCCAAATGGTTGTGTTGCCCCCCTAGACTATTAACAAGACTTTATAGTTATACATAATTAAAGCAATAATATTAAAGTTACTTTCCTCAAAAATTAAGGTATTTACTTAATTTATCTCATACCATTAAATAATATTTATTAATGAGATTTAATATGTAAGAAGGTTAAATAGATTTTAATGTACACTCATTAGGTTTGAACCTTGAATTTTTTATTTGGATTTTTTTGTTTTTTGAACACACTCACACACCCACTATGTGGTTTGAACTTGGATCTCCTTGATGAGAACCTAAAGACATACCAATACAATATCCTTTTTAAAACTTATTTGATTTTCCAAAGTCTTACAATTAGGCCCACTCAAGTTATACACCATTATAAAATATATAATTTTTTTAATATTTAAATTATTATTTTTTAATCTTGGTTGGTGTGAGAAACCCTTATGATCTGATGTAAATCCAGCTGCAAGAGGTCAAAATAAAATACCTCACATTACATAAAAACTGCAGTAAATGAAAATAATGTGTAAGTCCTCCATTTACATAAAAACTGCAATAAATGGAAATAATCAATAAAACCCTCCATTCACGTAAAAACTACAGTACAAAGAAATAAACCAATAAATAATTTATTTTCTCATTCCTAGATTCGCTTCCCCCTTTTACAATGCAATACCAAGTTCATATATATTCCCAAAGAAACCCTAAAAGAAAACCCTAAAACTTGAAGCCCTAAAAGAAAACCCTAAAGCTTAAAAATCTAAAAATAAAAAAATTACTATTTTCAAAAAAAAAAAAATTCCACCAAAAATGCCTTTTTTTAGTAATTACTATTTTCGGTAAATTAATTTTCCCTAAAAATTTGTCATTTTTTTAGTAATTACAATTTTCGGCAAATTATATTTTGCATCAAATAATTCCATTTTTAATAATAAAAAAATTACTTTAAAACTTCTTTTAAAAAAACCCTCTAAAGATAGGCTCCTGCATCATTCTCCTTTGGTTGAAAAGAACTCTGCTCCTACGAGTTCCTTCGATCAAACTCATAATCGCTCTCCATAGAGTACCACATATCTGCAAGTACTCCTCAAAGTACCAATCTCATTTTGAGGTTTTATATCTCTAACCTCCTCCAAGCACTACACATAGTGCTAATTTATTCCTTTGAGGTTTTAAAATAGCAAACCTTCTACAAGAACTACACAAAGTGTCAATTCTTCTCTCTGAGGTTTTTAATGAAAACCTCCTACAAGCACTACACAAAGTACCAATTTATTTTTTTAAGGTTTTACAAACCTTCTGCAAGCACTATATAAAGTGTCAATTACTCCTAAGGTTTTATATAAAAAAACCTCCTGCAAGCACTTACACAAAGTGTCAATTTCTTTCTCTAAGGTTTTACAAACCTTCTGCAAGCACTACACAAAGTGCCAATCTCTTTCTTTGAGGCTTTTACATAAAAAAAAAACCTCCTGCAAGCACTTACATAGAGTGTCAATTTATGCCTCCAAGGTTTTACAAACCTTCTGCAAGCACTGCACAAAGTGCCAATTTTTTTGGAGCCTCTTTGCTCTCCGCTCCTTTTCTCTTTTATTCTCTTTTCGTTTCTCCTCCCAACAAGATCCAACTTGCTCTAATACCAAATGATGTAAATCCAATTGTAAGAGGTCAAAATAAAATACCTCCCATTACATAAAAAATGAGGTAAATGAAAATAATATGCAAAACCCTCCATTTACATAAAAACTACAATAAATTGAAATAATCAATAAAACCCTCCATTTACATAAAAACTATAGTACATGAAAACAAACCAATAAATAATTTTTTTTCTCATTCCTAGATTCACTTCTTCCTTTTACAATGCAATACCAAGGGAATATATATCCCCAAAGAAACCCTAAAAGAAAATCCTAAAACTTGAAGCCCTAAAAGAAAATCCTAAAGCTTAAAACCCTAAAAATAAAAATAAAATACTATTTTGGGAAATTTATTTTTTCACCAAAAAATGCCTTTTTAAGTATTTACTATTTTCGGTAAATTATTTTTTCATAAAAAATTGTCATTTTTTAATAATTAATATTTTTAGCAAATTATATTTTGCATCAAATAATTCCATTTTTAGTAATAAAAAAATTACTTTAAAACCTCTTTTAAAAAAACCCTCTAAAGATAGGCTCTTGCATCATTCTCCTTTGGTTGAAAAGAACTTTGCTTCGATCAAATTCATAATCGCTCTCTATAGAGTGCCACACATCTACAAGTACTCCTCAAAGTACCAATCTCCTTTTGAGGTTTTATATCTCAAACCTCCTCCAAGCACTACACATAGTGCCAATTTATTCCTTTGAGGTTTTAAAATAGCAAACCTCCTGCAAGAACTACACAAAGTGCCAATTCTTCCCTCTGAGGTTTTTAATGAAAAAAACCTCTTGCAAGCACTACATAGAGTGCCAATTTATTTCTTTAAGGTTTTACAAACCTTCTACAAGCACTACATAAAGTTCCAATTACTCCTAAGATTTTATATAAAAAAACCTCCTACAAACACTTACACAAAGTGTCAATTTTTTTCTCTAAGGTTTTACAAACCTTATGCAAGCACTACACAAAGTGCCAATCTCTTTCTCTGAGGCTTTTACATAAAAAAAACCTCTTGCAAGCACTTATACAGAGTGTCAATTTATGTCTCCAAGGTTTTACAAACCTTCTGCAACCGTTGCACAGAGTGCCAATTTTTTTTTGGAGCCTCTTTGCTCTCATATTCTTTTCTTTTTTCTTCTCTTCTCTTTTCTCCTCCCAACAATATCCAACTTGCTCTAATACCAAATGATATAAATCCAACTACAAGAGGTCAAAATAAAATATCTCCCATTACATAAAAATTGTGGTAAATGAAAATAATATGTAAAACTCTCTATTTACATAAAAACTACAATAAATGAAAATAATCAATAAAACCCTCCATTCACATAAAAACTATATTACATAAAAATAAACCAATAAATAATTTTTTTTCTCATTCTTGGATTCACTTCCCCCTTTTACAATGCAATACCAAGGGAATATATATCCCCAAAGAAACCCTAAAATAAAACCCTAAAACTTGAAGCCCTAAAAGAAAACCCTAAAGCTTAAAACCTTAAAAATAAAAAAATTACTATTTTGGTAAATTGATTTCCCACCAAAAAATGTCTTTTTAAGTAATTATTATTTTCGGCAAATTATTTTTTCATAAAAATTTACCTTTTTTAGTAATTACCATTTTCGGCAAATTATATTTTGTGTCAAATAATTCTATTTTTAGTAATAAAAAAATTACTTTAAAACTTATTTTAAAAAAACCCTCTAAATATAGGCTCCTGCATCATGATCGATGCTCAGGGTAGGGTATCCTCATCCCTACCACGACCTCTCATAATGGTGAGAGCTGAACTTATCAATAGGGTCCAAACACATAGCCATCACACACCCTCCTCCTCATACACTCACCCATGCTCTAGTTTGAACCTTGGACCTCCCAAAGAAGAGCCAAAGCCAAAACCGTTGCCCTATCCCCTAAGATAAATTTTTTATATATATTTAATATAAATTAAATTATTTTATTTTATACTTAAATTTTATAAATACAAATATTCCTTATAGTTCCTTAAAATATTTTTTAATAGTAATAATAATTGATTTTTAAAAATATATTGGAGAGAATCATCTTCTCTCTTGAATAATGATAAACCAAAGCTAATAAATACAATGCAATATCATAAATCAACCCTATACATAACAAAAACCAAATACGAATTGTAGTAAATGATTTGCCACTCTGGGTGGGCACAACCCCGCCTTTAACGCATAATGCGAATAACGCAAATGAATGGATAAAAAATAAAAGAGATGATAGATATCTAACAATAAAAATTAAATCACTATATTTATTAAAAAATTAATTCACTTGGAAAACATAGCCGATGCTATATTTGAAATGTAGCATGACTCACCTCCTCGAAAAGCTTTGTCCTCAAAGCTAGAAAATTTTGAAAAATATTGTCAGGTTCCCATGTAGCATCTTCTTCAGTTAAGTCCTGCCATTTGATGAGAAATTCTTGGATGTGACGAGATCGCAGTGTGCATGTTCAAGTTTGTAAGATCGCTTCTGGCTGGAGATGTATACACCCTTCTTCATTCAATACTGGTAATTCGGTTTGAGAGTGTACTTTCTGACCGATCACTTTCTTGAGATAAGAGATATGAAATACTGGATGTATTCGTGATGAATGGGGAAAATCTAATTGATATGCCACTTCTCCAGTGTGATGTATAATTTTTTAAGGACCGTAAAATCAAGGAGTCAAATTTTGAGTAGACTTTATCTTTAATGACAACTGTTTATAAGGCCGAAGATGCAGGAACGCCATATCATCGATATTGAATGTCCTTTCTGAATGATGCATGCCTTGCTGCTACTTCATGCGATTTTGTGCTTGGACAAAATTATCTTTCAGAATAGTGAGAATTGATTGTTGTTGTTGAAACCAATCATCTGCTTGAGCTACTTTGGAGGATCCTGGTACATAATATGCTACTGTTGGTGGCTTAGTTTCATACAATGCTTCAAAAGAAGACATATTTATGGAATAATTGTAAGTAGTTTTGTACCACCATTCTGCTAATGCTAACCACTGACTCCATTGATATTGTTTATCTTGAACAAAACATCTTAGGTAGGTACCCAAAAATTTGTTAACTACCTTTGTTTGACCATTTGTTTGTGGATGGTATGCAGAAGAAATTTAATTTGGTACCGCTAAGTCGAAATAATTCTCTCCAAAATTTGCTAGTAAATTTTGGATCACAATCACTTACAATATTTTTGGGTATTCCATGTAATTTAAAAATTGAATCCATAAATACCTTGGCCACTTTGCTTGCTGAAAATGGATGTTGTAAAGCCTGAAAGTGAGCATATTTGGAAAGGCAATCAACTACCATGTTGAGAAGCAACACACCCCCACTAAAAAAATGAAATTCCATCCTTTGAAAATATTTAGTTTTCATTTTGCCATAGGGACCCTCTTGATGTTTTTCAGGTTTTAATTCCAAATTTTGCTTGCCTCCTTCTTCTTCAAGTTTTGCATATACCAAAGCATCTAAGTAGGCTTGCATATGGCTTTGATTTGAGTTTAGAATTTATTTGTTATGTTAGAATCATTTTGAGTAAAGAAGATCTTTCACTAATATGTAAAAATGCAGGATACATATGAATAAATTCATTGGAGTCAACCTACAATTTTTGGAAAATTTGCAAAGTAGAAGTAACTTGAGAAAACGTCGCGATTTCGCGACATATGCCATTTTTGGAAACGTCACGATTTCGTGACATATTCCATTTTTGGAAACGTCGCGATATCGCGACACATTTTGATTGGAAGGAAAGCTTGCGGAGATGTCACGATTTCATGACCTGTTCCATTTTTGCGACGTCATAAGCTTGAAAGAAATGAAGTATGGAAAACGTCGCGATTTCGCGACACATTTGGATCAGAAGCAAAGCTCAAGGAAAACGTCGCGATTTCGCGACATATGTTGTTTAAAGGCAAATCTTGAGGAAGTGTCATGATTTCATGATACGTTTTGGAAGAAAGAACCAAGGGATAGAAACGTCGCGAAATCACGACGCATTTGGTTGAAAGAGCCAAGGCATAGAAATGTCGTGAAATCATGACGCATTTGGTTGAAGGACCCAAGGCATAGAAACGTCATGAAATCACGACGCATTTGGTTGAAAGAGCCAAGGCATAGAAACGTCGTGAAATCGCGACGCATTTGGTTGAAAGAGCCAAGGCATAGAAACGTCGTGAAATCGCGACGCATTTGGTTGAAAGAGCCAAGGCATAGAAACGTCACAAAATCATGACGCATTTGGTTGAAGGAGCCAAGCGATAGAAACGTCGTGAAATCACGATGCATTTGGTTAAAAGAGCCAAGGGATAGAAACGTCATGAAATCGTGACACATTTGGTTGAAAGAGCCAAGGCATAGAAACGTCATGAAATCATGATGCATTTGGTTGAAAGAGCCAAGGCATAGAAACATCATGAAATCATGACGCATTTGGTTGAAAGAGCCAAGGCATAGAAACATTGCGAAATCACGACGCATTTGGTTGAAGGACCCAAGCGATGAAAACGTCATGATTTCGTGACACGTCACGATTTCGCGACAAAGAAGTTTGGAAAAGGAAAAGTGAAGGGAAACGTCACGATTTCGTGACACGTCACGATTTCGTGACAAAGAAGTTTGGAAAAGGAAAAGTGAAGGGAGACGTCGCGATATCGCGACATGTCCCATTTTTGGACCTGTCTCGATTTCGCGATGCCATGAGCTGGGAAGAAGGAACCAAGCCGACAAGGTAATAAAAATTAGGGTTTAATTTAATAATATTAAAATGCTAATCCTGGTTTTGTCTTTTGCAGAAAGCCATCTGGCAGTTGCATACTAGCGAAAGTAATGGCGAAAAAGATAAAATAAGCGCGGATCAAGCGAAGGCCGTCAGATGGAAATGTGAGATGCCAAGAATTTTTGGTCCATCCAGATTTTATAGATCTGGCCACAAAGAGACTTTACGATGACTAAGCAGCTGCCCATTTAATGGAATATGTCGGCAATTGATCGAAAAATGAAAATATCTACACACAGTTACTAGAATTTGCCGATGGACGCATTTAACAGGAGAATTTATGGTGAAAGTAATGGCATGCAGAGAATTTCAACTCAGAGGCGGCTCTACGAAGATAAAATGTCAGAGAAACCAGTGACTCATTCCGAATTTCTCTGAGGAATTAATGAGACGCTCCCGAAAGATGCACCAGAAAGATGAAGATACCTTCACACGCAGTGCCCATTTATGGAATATATCGATGACCGGCCAGAAAATGAAGATATTTACTTGCAGTTATAGATGGATGAGAATAATATCAGATCATGCCTTCTCCATTTATGGCAAGTAACTGCACTAAGATTTGTAGAATGGTTAGGTTTTATCGAAACTCTATTTTAAAAAGGCCTTATATTGTAAAACCTGGGTAGTAGAGTTTAAGTGATAAGATTTAGGGTTTTGGAAGAAGATATTTTTGAAAAGATCAGGGTTTGTCCTGAGTCTATATATACTTCTTCTGGATGTAAATTCAAGAGGTGAAAACTTAGAATAAAAAGCTATTGGAGCAATTTCTTGCAAATCTTGTTTGAATGCTTTGTTCTGGACTTAGAGTTGGTGTGATTTTCATTTTCTGTGATAGCATGGCCAGGAGCCTAATCTCTTTCAGATTGTGATAAGTTCATCTTCTTTTGTTTTTGTTTCATTAAGGTTTATTTAATTTATGTTGTAGATCTGTGTTATCAAAGATTGGGTATGCTACTAGGCTTCATTCTTTTTATTGTATGCTAGGGAAAATTACAGATTTAAGGTTCAGGCCTGTTCTAATTGCTCTGTCCTCACTGTGCGAGCTAGGCTGCTGGTGAGAGAT
The DNA here is from genome assembly GCA_028583015.1 of Wollemia nobilis. Taxonomy (NCBI): domain Eukaryota; kingdom Viridiplantae; phylum Streptophyta; class Pinopsida; order Araucariales; family Araucariaceae; genus Wollemia; species Wollemia nobilis. Next base: position 152,691 of record JAQPPZ010001906.1, read on the forward strand.
ACCAATTTCAACTGACTTCCCTTTTGTTTGTGATTTTCTTTCAGATCTGTTTCGTCTCTGTCTTATGCTCTTAGTGGAAGGTGATCTTAGAAAGCTGGACACTTTCCTCTTTGATTTGTTCTATTGTGAAGCTAACTGGTATAACTAAAATTGGTAGTTTTGGTTTTGCAGCTAAGTTAGGTAAACTTCTCTTTCTGCCCTACTCTACTCTCTCTGTTCCACCGATTTGAATGATCCATTTTTATCTTTTTTTAGAATTTGTCTTTTATTTAAATCTGCTAAAACATAAAGAGCTAGATCAAAGAACCGATTGTAAATCCGATTGTCCACAAAGATAACCAATTCCAAAAACATTACTGAACTAAAGTCCAGAACCCATTGTAAGGTAATAGATAGTCCACTTGAAACTATTTCAGAAGCGAAAAAGAGTGAATAGACATTCGACCCAACTCTGTAACTCACACCTTGGATATCCAGCAAGATCCTAAAGTGAGTGGGATTTATCCCTTATAAGTGTTATCGAGATTTCATGCTCATTCTTCACAGGGTGTGTATAAAAGTCGAACCAACATTTAAAATTGGTGCTAGAAGGAGGGCCTGAAGTTCAGTAGTTTGTTAAGGATTGTAAGGTTGTAAGTTGCTTGTGAAAAAGCTGGATTCTAATTATAGAGTAACAAGGTCCCACTCCAGAGCTGGAGAGCTCCTTGTGCCTGAGTTAGAAACCCCAAGAAGAAGCAGCCTCAGAAGGGCCAAGTCCTTGTCTGAAATAGTTTTATCACCACTTGTAGTTACTCCAACTACAACTGAAAGTATCATCGTCAATCAAGTAGTAATGGCAAACTGGTTGGGTTCCACTGCCTTAAATATCCCGGGTGCAGCCCATGACCTACCTAGAAATCCTGAGAGGTATCTTCCTAGATACAAGCATGATGGGACTAGAACAACAGAAGAACACCTAGTAGCATTCAAGAATGCTCTAAAATTGTTAAATGTACAACATGAAGATGTGGCTTGCAGATTGTTCCCGTTCACTCTCCAGGAGGGAGCATACGACTGGTTTTTGAATCTCACTAACGATTCTATTACCAGTTGGAATGACTTGGAAAAGGTTTTTGTATCGCAGTTTGGTGAAGTGATAGATCCCAGTGTATTATATCAACAATTTTTTGGTATTAAAAGAGAAATAAATGAATCTGTCAGATCTTACAATGTCAGATTTCAAAAGGCTTATGGTAGACTGACTGGTTATTATGTGCCAAATGCAGACCTGGCATTAGAAATTTTTAGGAATTCTCTAGATCCAATGACTTCTATTTTCTTGAAAAGAGATGCCTCTATTACCAATCTAACAGAGGCTTACAAAGAAGCTTTGGTTCTGGAAAGACAATTGGGACCTCAACCTTTAAATGCTCATCAAATTCCTTTGGTCACACAAGGTACCCCTGTCTTCAATCCCATACCACATCAGATGATGTTGCCAACACATCAAACCCCATCGATAAGCAATCCATTGACTCTAACACCTGCTGAAAGTGTATAGAATCCAGGTAAAGAAGCTGATAACACAAGAGTCGAGGAAGTGTCAAAAATAGTCCAAAAGTTGGCAAATGACTTTTTAAGTTTTAAAAGGCAGGTTTCTACTGGGGAGAACTCAAACAGGTTTTCCTATCAGCGAGAATAGATTCACTCGGCCCCCATACGAACCCAATAAGGATTATAAAGGTAAAGGGCATGATGTAAATATTTGTGACTTGGCTTTGCCTAACTGGTGCAGGATACATGCCACTTCTCAGCACGGGGAATTGGATTGTTTGGAATTCTGTAACGCCTTTGAAGCTTTATCTGGTGAGTTGATTTCTCCTGAACATCAAAGAAATGCGGATGGCCCAAGTTCATCCAGCCATAGTGCAGCTATGGTCTTAGATTCTTTCACTTTTCTAGGTGAGTCTAAGAATGTAGTGGAGATGCCTATGGATGAGGTGCAGGCTTTTCAACAATACAGGAGGGACAACTACAACCTCAGAAATAGAAATCCGGAGCCCAACACTACATCTACTCCTCCGGACAACTCCCACAATGTTCCTCCAGATCCATCTTCAAGTAATAACCCATCTCCACCCAAGGGAGGAGATCCAAGAGTCCCATATGGATCTATTGCTCCACTCAATAAAGGGTACAATATAGTGGAGGACATGAAGAAGATCAAGGCTAATATCACTCTCCATGAGTTAGCTCAAATTTTGGAACAGAGGGATAACTTGATTAAAACATACTCTGGGCCTACTACCAAACCTTTGGAAAAGGGAAAGAAGATGGCAAATGCAAATGTGGCCATGTATAAAGAGAAGACTGAAGTTCCGCCTTTTCTACTGACTGTTCGTATATTTGGGAAAAACTTACACAACTGTCTGGTAGATTCGGGTGCTTCAACCAATGTTATGCCTTTGGCCATTTGTCAACAGTTGGGTTTGACCCCAATGAAGTCTGAAAGAAGAGTTGTCCAATTGGATAAATCAGAGGTTAAAGTAGTAGGTGAACTTCAGAATATTCATATCCAGCTAGCATCTGAGCCAAGGGCACAACACAAAATTGAAATTCGGGTGGTAGATATTCCTGTGGGGTACGGGATGCTTCTGAGCAGAGATTGGTCAAAATCTTTGAATGGATACTTGGCAACTGATTTTTCACATATGTGGTTGCCGTGGAAAGGAGTTGCAAACCAATTAAGGGTTGAAAGAGAACCTAGATACAAACATACGATCACTGAATATAATGCAGAAAATGAGACTGTAAATATTGTTGATGTAGATATTGGGGTTTATAATTTAACAACGGGACAAAATGAGAAGCTTAGTAAAGCTCATCTTGTTCATAATAATGAAGTTTGGACGCTTCATGTGGATGGGGCTAAATCTAAACAGGGTTCTGGTACAGGGGCAGTTCTTAAAGGACCTGAGAGTCAGACATATTTTATGTCTTATCGCCTACAGCTTCCCTTGCACAAATAATTTAGCAGAGTATGAAGCACTGGTGCTAGGATTGAAATTTTCTTTGGACAGAGGTGTAAGAAATATCCAAGTTTTTATAGATTCAGAGTTGGTGGCTAATCAAGTTAAAGGTAAATTTCAGTGCAAAGCATCCTACTTAAAAGGATACAAACACCGAGCGTGGGATCTCGTGGAAGATTTTGATGCTTTTAATTTAATGCACATACCTAGAGAGCAGAATTCACGTGCAGATGTCTTAGCTTCATCAGCCGCAAGTCTGAAGCCACTGGAAGAGTTCAAATGGAACAAATTTTTGATCGAGTTAGTCCCTTGTCCTTCGGTCCCAAATAATGTAGATAATTTTTAGGTTTTCTCTGATGACCAGCAGATTATAAACTTTTTATAGAGTACCAATGCGTTTGAAAATGCTATAATCGATGATGGTCAAAGGGATACTCTACTGGAACAGTTAGACGATGAAAGGGGAATAATAAGGTTGAAAGATAACAGAATTCCGAAAGGGATGGTGGAACTGGAGCGACTGTTTGATGTTGACCAAATTAAGCAAAAGGTGAGTTCTGGGGATTCTATTGGTGTAACAAACAGTGAGACTGAGAACCTGAATGTCGGGATTGAAGAAGATCCCAGGCACCTTAAGTTGGCTAAAACTTGTGACCCTGAAATAAAAAGAAATATGATTGAATTTCTTCATAGGTCCAAGGATGTTATGGCCTGGTCTTACAAAGACTTAAAGGTTTTTGATCCGAAAGTTTACACCCATGTAATACCTTTAAAAGAGTTCTGCAAACCCTTTCGATAGAAACAGAGGCATGTCAACGCTTTGCTAGAGCCCCTCATCAAGAAGGAGGTGGAAAAATTATTGAGTGCCGCCATTATTTTTCCCATTAGGCATTCTACTTGGGTGGCCAATTTGGTGCCGGTCAGAAAGAAAAATGGAGAGATCCGCTTGTGTGTGGATTTTAGAAACTTGAACAAGGCATCTGAGAAAGATAATTATCCTCTGCCTTCCATGGATGAGGTGCTACAAATTGTGAATGGTTCGGAAATGATGTCTTTCTTAGACGGATTCTCAGGGTATAATCAGATACTAGTTGAAAAGGAAGACAGGATGAAAACTGCCTTCACAACCAAGTGGGGAACTTTCGCCTACAAAAGAATGTCATTTGGATTGACTAATGTCGGAGCTACTTTTCAACGTGCAATGGATCATGCTTTCAAAGGCCTTATGGGTAAGTGCATTGTTGTCTACATGGATGACTTGACAGTTTTCTCTAAATCTCGGTTTGACCACATGTAAAGCACTTGGAGTCTGTCTTCAACAAATGCAGGGAGTTTGGCATTTCTTTGAACCCGAAGAAGTGTGTTTTTGGTGTAACTGAAGGAAAGCTCCTTGGACACTTGATCACCAAAGATGGCATTTCCATGGATCCTGACAGAGTTGAAGCCATATCCGGGATACCCTTTCCCAACTCTAAGAAAGAGTTAAGATCCTTTTTTGGGAAAATTAATTTTGTCAAAAAATTCATCTCCGGCTTCGCAGAAATAGTCAAGCCACTGAATGACATGCTGAAGGAAACTGCTAAGATCGTTTGGACAACAGAAGCCAAAACAACGTTCCAGGAGATCAAATCTGCCATCCAACAAGCTCCAGTGCTGGTGAGCCCAGACTTCAGTACAAATTTTTATTTGTACTCTTTTTCTTCAGAACACACACTTGCTGCGGTTTTGACCCAACGAAGAGAAACAGGGGAGCATCCGATTGCCTTCAAGAGTACCAACTTAAAGGGGGCTGAGCTCAAATACTCTCGCTTGGATAAGCAAGCCTATGCCTTAGTAAGAGCAGTTAAGCAATTCAGGCACTACATACTAAGAAGCAAAGTCCATGCTATAGTTCCTGATCCAGCTGTCAAATACTTGTTAAGCCAGGACGAATTGGGTGAGCTGAGAGGTAATTGGGTTACAAGACTACAGGAATACGACTTAGAAATTTGGCCTACAAAATTAATCAGAGGACTTGGGTTGTCTCGACATATTGCTGAAGTACCTGTACAAGGAGAAATTAATCAGCTGGATTCTGGATTCGATGATTGGTATGGAGATATCATTCATTTGCTGCAATTTGGAATTTTCCCATCTCACCTGAATAGAACCCAGAGAAGAGCACTAAAGTTGAAATCTGCTCATTTTCTGCTCAAAGGAGGTAACTTGTATAGAGAAAATTATGTTGGCATATTCTTAAGATGCATTTCTCAGAATGAAGTCAATGAGGTGATGTCCAAGTTTTCATGAGAAGTTAGGGGCAGGGCATTCTTCGAGTTTCGCTACCGCACACAAGATATTGAGAGCAGGCTATTATTGGCCTACATTGTTTAAAGATGCACATCAGCATGTGAGAACTTGCCATCAGTGTCAGACTTTTGCATCCAAAGAGGCTAATCGAGCTCTACCATTGCAACCTGTTGTAATAAACAAACCTTTTATGCAATGGGGACTTGACTTTGTGGGTGTGATAAACCCAAATTCATCAGCAGGGCATAAGTATGTTCTAACAACCATCGATTATTGCACAAGATGGGTTGAAGCAGCAGCCACCATGAGGAGTACAACCCATGAGGTGATCGAATTTCTAGAGTCAAATATCATAACCAGGTTTGGAGTTCCTTTGAATTTGGTGTGCGACAACGGGCCAACCTTTCAATCATTAGAGTTTGCAGAGTGGGCATACCAGATGGGGATAGTCATCAGATTTTCATCCAACTATTACCCCCAAGGTAATGGACTAGCTGAGTCCACAAATAAGAATTTGATGAATGCCATTAAGAAGTCTGCTATAGACAAACCTAGACAATGGCACACATTATTGAAATATGCACTTTGGGCTGACAGGATAAGACATAAAGTAGCTCTTAAGACTTCCCCATTTGCTTTGTTGTATGGTATTCAGCCCATTGTTCCTATTTCTTTGAAATTGCCCACTTATCAATTTGTTTTAGACTATTTTGAGGATCAAGCGGATGCAGAGGCTCGTATTTTGGATTTAACTAATTTGCGGGATCGAACGACTTCAAGCCCTGGAACATTTCAGTCGGCACCAAGAAACAGATCAAGCGCTGGTTTGACAAAAGAGCCAGAGTGAAGGCCTTCGGACTCGCAGACCTGGTGCTTCTATGGGACAAAGCCCATGAAAAGAAAGGTAAACACACAAAGTTGCAACCGCTATGGATAGGGCCATACCAGATTGCCGAGATCCTAGGTAATAATGCATTTCGTCTACAGGACCTTGAGGGTAATTTTTTGAACCTTCCTGTTAATGGTCAATACCTAAAGCATTATTTCTCAGTTGTTCCATCCAATACATCGTTTGAATAAATCACAAAGACGTTGTAACATGTGTATATATTGTAAATAAGCTTTGAAGTAGTTTGTTTTTATTTTATTTTGTTTGATTTTAAAGTTCTGTGTTTTATCCTTTGGGGTCTGTACAAATTTCTTTTAGCTTTTAAAATTTTGTTTTTTTTTTAAGTTTTGCCTGGGCAGCAAAGAAAGAATCAACCTTTAAAAATTGTTTTTATTCTGAGTTCAAAATCCAGTGTTCATTTTGTTTTATTCTAATTAAGAGATAGTCTGCTTAAATTGAACAGTGGAACTATTTTGTTATTCAGAACAACAGTAGAAAGATAATTGGATTTTGTGTCTTGCTTGCCACAATTATTTTAATTATAAAGAAACTATTATACTGTTGGGCTGAAGAACTCCCAGGGAATCCAAGAAAAGTTGGTCGTAAGAGGGGACTCTGATTTGTGAAATTATTTAAGTGTCCAAAGAGGCTATCGGTACCCAGGCTTTCCAGATCGATGAAATAAAAAAAAATTGTTTTTAGCAAGGCTTTCCAGATTTCGGTATATTTCAAAAGAGAGAGAGAGAAGGTGAAAATTGAGCAAGGCAACATAAAACTGGCACTCTTTTATATCCCACAAAAAAAAAAAGGAAAGAAGAAGTTATTGTAATGAAAGAGATAGCCAAGGCTCCAGAAGATGTTTTCTTTTACCAAGTTGTAGATACCACCTCATAGTTGTGGATCAGGGTCATGAAAATCTAAAGAGTAACTCTGTCGGGGCTGTAAAAGGCTAAACTAGTAAACAGAGCCCTACTCGGTTTCCCCTTTCACAATCTAGAAAAGCTGATCAATCCGAAGTAAAACATTCGAAGGCCCAATCATCCTTGAAGAAAGTTATACGCTTATAATTGCACATCAGAAATCTTCCTTAAGTGATTCAACCTAGTATGTCCTTGGGAAATTTTAACAACTATCGGGTAGTAGTTAAATTATTTTGAAGAATATTTGTGGCAAAGCATGGTACATGGTCTATATTGTTTTGAAACTAGAGTCCTGGATTCTAATTTGTTGAGAAGCAACACACCCCCACTAAAAAAATGAAATTCCATCCTTTGAAAATATTTAGTTTTCATTTTGCCATAGGGACCCTCTTGATGTTTTTCAGGTTTTAATTCCAAATTTTGCTTGCCTCCTTCTTCTTCAAGTTTTGCATATACCAAAGTATCTAAGTAGGCTTGCATATGGCTTTGATTTGAGTTTAGAATTTATTTGTTATGTTAGAATCATTCTGAGTAAAGAAGATCTTTCACTAATATGTAAAAATGCAGGATACATATGAATAAATTCATTGGAGTCAACCTACAATTTCTGGAAAATTTGCAAAGTAGAAGTAACTTGAGAAAACGTCGCGATTTCATGACATATGCCATTTTTGGAAACGTCACGATTTCGTGACATATTCCATTTTTGGAAACGTCGCGATATCGCGACACATTTTGATTGGAAGGAAAGCTTGTGAAGATGTCACGATTTCACAACCTGATCCATTTTCGCGACATCATAAGCTTGAAAGAAATGAAGTATGGAAAACGTCACGATTTCATGACACATTTGGATCAGAAGCAAAGCTCAAGGAAAACGTCGCGATTTCGTGACATATGTTGTTTAAAGGCAAATCTTGAGGAAACGTCATGATTTCATGATGCATTTGGTAGAAAGAGCCAAGGCATAGAAACATCATGAAATCGTGACGCATTTGGTTGAAAGAGCCAAGGCATAGAAACGTCACGAAATCATGACGCATTTGGTTGAAGGACCCAAGGAATAGAAACATCACGAAATCATGACGCATTTGGTTGAAAGAGCCAAGGCATAGAAACATCATGAAATCACGACGCATTTGGTTGAAAGAGCCAAGGCATAGAAACGTCACAAAATCGTGATGCATTTGGTTGAAAGAGCCAAGGCATAGAAACATCGTGAAATCATGACGCATTTGGTTGAAGGACCCAAGGCATAGAAACATCACGAAATCACGACACATTTGGCTAAAAGAGCCAAGGGATGGAAGCGTCATGAAACCACGACGCATTTGGTTGAAAAAGCCAAGGCATAGAAGCATCGCAAAATCACGACGCATTTGGTTGAAGGACCCAAGGCATAGAAACATCGCAAAATCATGACGCATTTGGCTGAAAGAGCCAAGGCATAGAAACGTCACGAAATCGCGATGCATTTGGTTGAAGGATCCAAGCGATGAAAACGTCATGATTTTATGACACGTCGCGATTTCATGACAAAGAAGTTTGGAAAAGGAAAAGTGAAGGGAGACGTCGCGATTTCATGACACGTCGCGATTTCGCGACAAAGAAGTTTGGAAAAGGAAAAGTGAAGGGAGACGTCGCGATATCGTGACATGTCCCATTTTCGGACCTATCTCGATTTCGCGACGCCATGAGCTGGGAAGAAGGAACCAAGCCGACAAGGTAATAAAAATTAGGGTTTAATTTAATAATATTAAAATGCTAATCCTGGTTTTGTCTTTTGCAGAAAGCCATCTGGCGGTTGCATACTAGCGGAAGTAATGGCGAAAAAGACAAAATAAGCGCGGATCAAGCGAAGGCCGTCAGATGGAAATGTGAGATGCCGAGAATTTTTGGTCCATCCAGATTTTACAGATCTGGCCGCAAAGAGACTTTACGGTGACTAAGCAGTTGCCCATTTAATGGAATATGTCGGCAATTGACCGAAAAATGAAAATATCTACACACAGTTATCGAAATTTGCCGATGGACGCATTTAACAGGAGAATTTATGGTGAAAGTAATGGCGTGCAGAGAATTTCAACTCAGAGGTGGCTCTGCGAAGATAAAATGTCAGAGAAACCAGTGACTCATTCCGAATTTCTCTGAGGAATTAATGAGACGCTCTTGGCAGATGCACCAGAAAGATGAAGATACCTTCACACGCAGTGCCCATTTATGGAATATATCGGTGATCGGCCAGAAAACGAAGATATTTACTTGCAGTTATAGATGGATGAGAATAATATCAGATCATGCCTTCTCCATTTATGGCAAGTAATTGCACTAAGATTTGCAGAATGGTTAGGTTTTATCGAAACTCTATTTTAAAAGGCCTTATATTGTAAAACCTGGGTAGTAGAGTTTAAGTGATAAGATTTAGGGTTTTGGAAGAAGATATTTCTGAAAAGATCAGGGTTTGTCCTGAGTCTATATATACTTCTTTCGGATGTAAATTCAAGAGGCGAAAACTTAGAATAAAAAGCTATTGGAGCAATTTCCTACAAATCTTGTTTGAATGCTTTGTTCTGGACCTAGAGTTGGTGTGAGTTTCATTTTCTGTGATAGCATGGCCAGGAGCCTAATCTCTTTCAGATTGCGATAAGTTCATCTTCTTTTGTTTTCGTTTCATTAAGGTTTATTTAATTTATGTTGTAGATCCGTGTTATCAAAGATTGGGTATGCTACTAGGCTTCATTCTTTTTATTGTATGCTAGGGAAAATTACAGATTTAAGGTTCAGGCCTGTTCTAATTGCTCTGTCCTCACTGTGCGAGCTAAGCTGCTGGTGAGAGATACCAATTTCAACTGACTTTCCTTCTGTTTGTGATTTTCTTTCAGATCTGTTTTGTCTCTGTCTTATGCTCTTAGTGGAAGGTGATCTTAGAAAGCTGGACACTTTCCTCTTTGATTTGTTCTATTGTGAAGCTAACTGGTATAACTAAAATTGGTAGTTTTGGTTTTGCAGCTAAGTTAGGTAAACTTCTCTTTCTGCCCTACTCTACTCTCTCTGTTCCACCGATTGAATGATCCATTTTTATTTTCTTTAGAATTTGTCTTTTATTTAAATCTGCTAAAACATAAAGAGCTAGATCAAAGAACTGATTGTAAATCTGAGTGTCCACAAAGATAACCAATTCCAAAAACATTACTGAACTAAAGTCCAGAACCCGTTGTAAGGTAACAGACAGTCCACTTGAAACTATTCCAGAAGCGGAAAAGAGTGAATAGACATTCGACCCAACTCTGTAACTCACACCTTGGATATCCAGCAAGATCCTAAAGTGAGTGGGATTTATCCCTTATAAGTGTTATCGGGATTTCATGCTCATTCTTCACAGGGTGTGTATAAAAGTCGAACCAACATATCACAAAAATTATTATTTTACCTTTCGACTTAGGAAGACCTTCAATAAAATCCATGGAAATATGTTCCCACTGGCGATCCAAAATAGGAAACGGTTGAAGCAACCCTAGTGATTTGATTGTTTCTCCATTATTACGTTGACACACTTCACATTTAGCTACCCATTGCTTGACCTCTGATTTTAATCCTTTTCAAAAAAAATATTGTTTAACCCGCATGTAAGTTTTCAAAAACCCTTAATGTCCTGTTGATGGATAAGCATGTGACTCCTCTAGAATCTATGCTTTTATTGGTGAATTGTGAGGGATGTAAATGCGAATCTTACGTAATATTTGGTCATTATATGTGAAAAGAGGGTATTTAGAGGAGCCCATAGATAATTCTTGAATTATTTGAGTTGTTTCCCTCTTTGACAACCATTCTTCTTGCAACTGAGACACCCACTAAGAACATGGTCCTGAAATGGTATTAAGAACTACTTCATCTTCATATTTTCTAGATAATGCATCCACTACCACATTTTATTTACCTTTCTTATATTCAATCATAAAATCATATCCCAATAATTTAGTCAACCACTTATTTTTTTTGGGATAAGAAAACCTTTGCTCTAGAAAATGCTTGACACTGTTGCGATTGGTTTTAATAATAAAATGGCTATTGATTAAGTAATGCCTCCTTTTTTCCACTGCATGTAAAATAGCCAACATTTCTTTTTCATAGGTGGATCTACCCAATTTTTTTCCTAAAAGTTTTTTACTTTCAAATGCTAAGGGATGACCATCCTGCATTAGTACTACACGAATACCTGTTCTTGAGGCATCACATTCAATGACAAATGGTTTCTAGAAGTTTGGAGTGGCAAAAATTGGATTCGTACACATTGCCTCCTTGAGAGCCTCGAAAGCTTTGGTAGATCCTTCTGACCATTGAAAAGCATCCTTTTTTATGAGAGTTGTGACAAGATCCACAATTTTACCATAGTTATGCACAAATTTTTGGTAATAGCCCGTGAGGCCCAAAAAACCACAAATTTTCTTAATGGTTTTAGGCAACGACCAATTCTATATTGCCTTAATATTATTGGGATCCACCTTAACACCTTCCTGAGAAATGATATGACCGAGGTAATCAACTTCTTGAACATGAAAGGAGCATTTAGATCATTTGACAAACAACTCTTCCTTGTGTAGAATATGGAGAACTTTGTCCACATGTGCTAAATTATCTTTCCATTATTTACTATAGATGAGTATATCATCAAAGAAGACTAGAATACATTTACGTAAGAATAGACAAAACACTTGGTTCATGAGACTTTGAAATGTAGATGGTGCATTAGTGAGACCAAAGGGCATGACCAAGAATTCATAAAGACCTTCATGAGTTCGAAATGTTGTTTTGGAAATATCCTCGTCTCTAACTCGAATTTTGTGAAACCCTGAGCGTACATCCAATTTGGTGAAGAATTTGGCACCATGTAGCTCATCTAGTAAATCATCAATGACAGGAATAGGAAACTTATATTTGATTATGATTTTATTGAGAGGATGAAAATTTGAACACATACACCAAGAATTGTCTTTTCGATGAGCTAAGACGACGGGTGAGGAATAAGGACTAGTACTATGATGGATGACACTGTGGTCTAATAGTTCTTGGATAGTCTTCTCAATTTATATTTTTTGGGGTTGGGGATATCTATAAGGATGACCATTGGGTGGAAGACTTCCTAACACAATATGGATAGCATGGTAATGAGATATTTTGGGGGGTAGGCCTTTGGGTTCTTGAAAAACTTCCTCATAATGAGCCACAATGTTTTGAAGATCTTCCCCTTTGATTTCTAATATATCTAGCTCTAATTTCTCTATGCAATTGATTTGGGCTATGTTGGTTTGACTTTTATACACACCCCGTGAAGAATGAGCATAAAATACCGATAACACTTATACGAGATAAATCCCACTCACTTTAGGATCTTGCTGGATATCCAAGGTGTGAGTTACAGAGTTGGGTCGAATGTCTATTCACTCTTTTCCACTTCTGGAATAGTTTCAAGTGGACTGTCTGTTACCTTACAACGGGCTCGGGACTTCAGTTCAGTAATGTTCTTGGAGTTGGTTATCTTTGTGGATAATCAGATTTACAATCAGTTCTTTGATCTAGCTCTTTATACTTTAGCAGATTTAAATAAAAGACAAATTTAAAGAAAGATAAAAATGGATCATTTCACGATGGAACAGAGAGAGTAGGGTAGGGCAGAAAAGAGAAGTTTATCTAACTTAGCTGCAAAACCAAAACTACCAATTTTAGTTATACCGGTTAGCTTCACAATAGAACAAATCAAAGAGGAAAGTGTCCAGCTTTCTAAGATCACTTTCAACTAAGAGCATAAGACAAAGATGAAATAGATCTAACAAAAAATTATAAACAAAAGGGAAGTCGGTTAAAATTGGTATCTCTCACCAGCAGCCTAGCTCGCATAGTGAGGACAGAGCAATTAGAACAGGCCTGAACCTTAAATCTATAATTTTCCCTAACATACAATAAAGAAAATGAAGCCTAACAGCATATCCAATCCTGGTAACACAGATCTACAACATAAATTAAATAAACCTTAATGAAACGAAAACAAAAGAAGATGAACTTATCACAATCTGAAATAGATTAGGCTCCTGGCCATGCTATCACAGAAAAAGAAAAATCACACCAACTCTAAGTCCAGAACAAAGCATTCAAACAAGATTTGCAGGAAATTGCTCTCAATAGCTTTTATTTCTAAGTCTCCGCCTCCGAAATTACATTCATAAGAAGTATTTATAGACTCAGGACAGACCCTGATCTTTTTAGAAATATCTTCTTCTCAAACCCTAAATCTTATCACCTCAAACTCTACTACCTGGGTTTTACAATATAAGGCCTTTTAAAATAGAGTTTTGATAAAACTTAACCATTCTGCAAATCTCAGTGCAGTTACTTGCCATAAATGGAGAAGGCAGAATTTGATATTATTTGCATCCACCTGTAACTGTGTGTAAATGTCTTCATTAATTCCCCTAGGAAATTTGGATGAGTCACCACTTCTCTGACATTTCATCTTCGCAGAGCCATCTCTGAGTTGAAAATCTTTGCACGCCATTACTTCTGCCATAAATTTTCATTAAATGCGTCCATCGGCAAATTCTAGTAACCGTGTGTAGATATTTTCATTTTTCGATCAATTGTCGACATATTCTATTAAATGGGCAGCTGCTTAGTCACCGTAAAGTCTCTTTGCGGCCAGATCCGTAAAATCTAGATGAAACAGCAATTCCGGCATCTCAAATTTTAATGTGACGGTCCTTGATTAATCTACGCTTAACTTTGTCTTTCTCGTCATTACTTTCGCCATCATGCAATTGTATCGCTTTCTACAAAAGAAAAGCAAGGATTAGTACTTTAATTAAATCAAATTAAAACCTTAATGTTCATTACATGTCAGATTTATTTATTTGACATGTGTCACGAAAAAATGATGCTTCCTTAAGTTGCCCTTCACTCTGTTGCTTTTCCTTTTCTCGTCCAAATGCGACATGTCACGATATCGTGACATGTCACGATTTTTGACATGTCGAAATCACGACCCTCCTTGCCTTTGTTTCTTGTCCTCCGAACTCATCCTCACTTTGCCTTTTCTCTTCTTTTGATTTCTACTCACGAAATCGTGACACTTTCGACTTTGGCACTTTCTCTTTCTTGTCGTGATTTCGTGACATCCTCATCTGACACTTTCACTGACTTTCTCTTTCTTGTCACGATTTCACGATCTCACGAAATCGCACACTTTGACTTTGCCTTTTCTTTCTTGTCACGATTTCTGTCGTCGCAAATCGCGACCTTTTGACTTGGCCTTTTCCACGCATCACAATTTTCACCTCTTGCCTTAGGCCTTTTTTCGTCGCGATTTCGCATCACGATTTCGTGACACTTTTATGCCTTGCTTCTTTTGGTGCAAAAAAAGGACAAAACTCAAAGTGCCCAAAATTTGATGAAACTTTGCAAGGATCTAAATAAGGCAAAAGGGTATCCGAATCTGCAAACGGAACTTTAGAATTCATCAGGGATTAAGAAAAAATGCATTAATATGAATTAATACTTTTAACATGCAAACTTTCAAAAGTTTTAAATTGAAAACAATGCCCCATGCAAGCCTACTTGGATACTTTGATAAATGCACAACTTGAAGAAGGAGGCAAGCAAAATTTGGAATTAAAACCCGGAAAACATCAAGAGGGTCCTTACTGCAAAATGAAAGCCAAAAACTTTCAAAGGATGGAATTTCATTTTTTCAGTGGGGGTGTGTTGCTTCTCAACAAATGGCGATATCTGCGGGTAAAATAGTAGCACTATTTTAGAATCCAGGACTCTAGTTTCAAAACAACATAGACCATGTACCATGCCTTGCCACAAATATTCTTCAAAATAAATTAACTACTACCTGATAGTTGTTAAAATTTCCCAAGGACATACTAGGTTGAATCACTTAAGGAAGATTTTTGATGTGCAATTATAAGCGTATAAAACTTTCTTCAAGAATGACTGGGCCTTCGAATGTTGTACTCTGGATTGATCAACTTTTCTAGATTGTGAAAGGGGAAACCGAGTAGGGCTTTGTTTACTAGTTTAGCCTTTTACAGCCCCGACGGAGTTACCCTTTAGATTTACACGACCCTGATCCACAACTGTGAAGTAGTATCTACCACTTGGTAAAAGAAAACATCTTCTGAAGCCTTGGCTACCTCTTTCATTACATAACTTTTTCCTTCCCTTTTTTTTTTTTTTTTTATAGGAAATAACAGAGTGCCAGTTTTATGTTGTCTTGCTCAACTTTCACCTTCTCTCTCTCTTCTTTGAAATATACCGAAATCTGAAAAGCCTTTAAAAAGAACAACAATTTTTTTTTTAATATTTCATCAATCTGGAACTGCTTCAGCCTGGGTACTGATAGCCTCTATGGATACTCAAATAATTTCACGAATCATAGTCCCCTCTTATGACCAACTTTTCTTGGATTCCCTAGGAGTTTCTCCAGCCAAACAGTATAGCAGTTTCTTTATAATTAAAATAACTGTGGCAAGCAAGACACAAAATCCAATCATCTTTCTACTGTTGTTCGAATAACAAAATAGTTCCACTATTTAGTTAAAGCAGACTATCTCTCAATTAGAATAATGAACACTGGATTTTGAACTCAGAATAAAACAATTTTTAGAAGGCTGACTTTTTCTTTGATGTTCAGGAAAAACTTAAAAAATAGAATTTTAAAAGCTAAAGAAATTTGTACAGACCCCAAAGGATAAAACACAAACCTTTAAAATAAAAAATTAAATAACTTTAACCCCAAAGGAAAAAACACCCTAAAATAAAATACACTACTATACACCCAAAGGATAAAACACAGACCTTTAAAATAAAATAAAATAAAATAAAACTACTTTAAAGCTTATTTACAATGTATACACATGTTACAACTTCTTTGTGATTCATTCAAACGATATATTGGATGGAACAACTGAGAAATAATGCTTTAGGTATTGACCATTAATAGGGAGGTTCAAAAAATTACCATCAAGGTCCTGTAAACGAAATGCGTTATTACCCAGAATCTCAGCAATCTGGTATGGCCCTATCCATAGCGGCTGCAACTTTGTATGTTTACCCTTCTTTTCATGGGCCTTGTCCCATAGAAGCACCAGGTCCGCAAGTCCGAAAGCTTTCACTCGGCTCTTTTGTCAAACCAACGCTTGACGGTTTCTTGGTGCCGACTGAAATGTTCCAGGGCTTGGAGTCGTTCATCCTGTAAATTAGTTAGATCCAAAACACGAGCCTTTGCATCCGCTTGATCCTCAAAATAGTCTAAAACAAATTGATAAGTAGGTAATTTCAGAGAGATGGGAACAATGGGCTGAGTACCATACAACAAAGCAAATGGGGAAGTCTTAAGAGCCACTTTATATCTTATCCTGTCAGCCCAAAGTGCATATTTCAATAATGTATGCCATTGTCCTGGGTTTGTCCGCTGTAGATTTCTTAATGGCATTCATTAAATTCTTATTCGTGGACTCAGCTAGTCCATTACCTTGGGGATAATAGTTGGATGAAAATCGATAACTATCCCCATCCGGTATGCCCATTCTCGCAAACTCTAATGATTGGAAGGTTGGTCCATTATCGCACACCAAATTCAGAGGAACCCCAAACCTCGTTATGACATTTGACTCTAGAAATTCGATCACTTCATGAGCTGTACTTCTCATGGTGGCTGCTGCTTCGACCCATCTTGTGCAAGTAATCAGTAGCTGTTAGAACATACTTATGCCCTGCTGAAGAATTTGGGTTTATCACTCCCACAAAATCAAGTCCCCATTGCATAAAAGGTTTATTTATTACAACAGGCTGCAATGGTAGAGCTCGATTGGCCTCTTTGGATGCAAAAGTTTGGCACTGATGGCAAGTTCTCACATGTTGATGCGCATCTTTAAACAATGTAGGCCAGTAATAGCCTGCTCTCAATATTTTATGCGCAGTGGCAGATCCTGAGGAATGCCCTGCCCCTAACTTTTCATGAAAACTGGACATCACCTCATTGACTTCACTCTGAGAAATGCATCTTAAGAAAATGCCAGCATAATTCTCTCTATACAAGTTGCCTCCTTTGAGGAGATAATGAGCAGCTTTCAGTTTTAGTGCTCTCCTTTGGGTTCTGTTCAAGTGAGATGGACAAATTCCAAATTGCAGCAGATGAATAATATCTCCATACCAGTCATCGAATCCAGAATTCAACTGATTAATTTCTTCTTGCACAGGTATTTCGGCAATGTGTCGAGACAAACCAAGTCCTCTGATTAATTTTGTAGGCCAAATTTCTAAGTCGTATTCCTGCAGTCTTGTAACCCAATTACCTCTTAGTTCACCCAATTCATCCCGGCTTAATAGGTATTTAACTGCTGGGTCGGGAACTATAGCATGAACTCGCTTCTTAGTATGTAGTGCCTCGAATCGCTTAATCGCTCTCACCAAGGCATAGGCTTGTTTATCTAAGCGAGAATATTTTAGCTCAGCCCCCTTTAAATTGGTACTCTTGAAAGCAATTGGATGCTCCCCCGTTTCTCTTCGTTGGGTCAGAACTGCAGCAAGTGTGTGTTCAGAAGAAAAGGTGTACAAGTAAAAATCTGCACTGAAATCTGGGCTCACTAGAACTGGAGCTTGCTTGATGGCAGTCTTGATTTCTTGGAACGCTGTTTTAGCTTCTGTTGTCCAGGAAATCTGAGCAGTTTCCTTTAGCATGTCATTCAATGGCTTGACTATTTCTGCAAAACCAGAGATGAACTTCCTGACAAAGTTAATTTTCCCAAAAAAGGATCTTAACTCTTTCTTAGAGTTGGGAAAGGGTATGCCGGATATGGCTTCAACTCTGTCAGGATCCACGAAAATGCCATCTTTGGTGATCAAGTGCCCAAGGAGCTTTCCTTCCGTTACACCAAAAATGCACTTCTTCGGATTCAAAGAAATGCCAAACTCCCTGCATTTGTTGAACACAGACTCCAAGTGTTTTACGTGGTCAAACCGAGATTTAGAGAAAACTCGTTAAGTCATCCATGTAAACAACAATGCACTTACCCATAAGGCCTTTGAAAGCATGATCCATCGCACGTTGAAAAGTAGCTCCGACATTAATCAATCCGAACGGCATTCTTTTGTAGGCAAATGTTCCCCACTTGGTTGTGAAGGCAGTTTTCATCCTGTCTTCCTTTTCAACCAATATCTGATTATACCCTGAGAAACCGTCTAGGAAAGACATCATTTCCGAACCATTGACAATCTGTAACACCTCATCCATGGAAGGCAGAGGATAATTATCTTTCTCAGATGCCTTGTTCAAATTTCTAAAATCCACACACAAGCGGATCTCTCCATTTTTCTTTCTGACCGGCACCAAATTGGCCACCCAAGTAGAATGCCTAACGGGAAAAATAATGGCGGCACTCAATAATTTTTCTACCTCCTTCTGGATGAGGGGCTCTAGCAGAGCGTTGACATGCCTCTGTTTTTGCCGGAAAGGTTTGCAAAACTCTTTTAAAGGTATAATATGAGTGTAAACTTTCGGATCAAAAACCTTTAAGTCTTTGTAAGACCAGGCCATAACATCCTTGGACCTGTGAAGAAAATCAATCATACTTCTTTTTATTTTTGGGTCACAAGTTTTAGCCAACTTGAGGTGCTTGGGATCTTCTTCAGTCCCCACGTTCAGGTTCTCAGTCTCACTGTTTGTTATGCCCATAGAATCCTCATAACTCACCTTTTGCTTGATTTGGTCAACATCAAAGAGCCGCTCCAGTTCTACCATCCCTTTTGGAATTCTGTTATCTTTCAACCTTATTATTCCCCTTTCATCGTCTAACTGCTCCAATAGAGTATCCCTTTGTCCATCATCGATTATAGCATTTTCAAACGCTTTGGTACTCTGTAAAAAATTTATAATCTGCTGGTCATCAGAGAAAACCTAAAAATTATCCACATTATTTGGGACCGAAGGACAAGGGACTAACTCGATCGAAAACTTGTTCCATTTGAATTCTTCCAGTGGTTTCAGACTTGCGGCTGATGAAGCCAAGACATCTGGCACGTGAATTCTCGCTCTCTAGGTATGTGCGTTAAATTAAAAGCATCAAAATCTTCCACGAGATCCCATGCTCGGTGTTTGTATCCTTTTAAATAAGATGCTTTACACTGGAATTTACCTTTAACTTGATTAGCCACCAACTCTGAATCTGTAAAAACTCGGATATTTCTTACACCTCTGTCCAAAGCAAATTTCAATCCTAATACCAGTGCTTCGTATTTCGCTAAATTATTTGTACAAGGGAACTATAGGCGATAAGACATAAAATATGTCTGATTCTCAGGCCCTTTAAGGACTCGCCCCGTACCAGAACCCTGTTTAGATTTAGCCCCATCCACATGAAGCGTCCAGACTTCATTACTATGAACAGGATGAGCTTTACTAAACTTCTCATTTTGTCCCGTTGTTAAATTATACACTCCAATATCTACATCAGCAATATTTACAGTCTCATTTTTTGCATTATATTCAGTGATCGTATGTTTGTATCTGGGTTCTCTTTCAACCCTTAATTGGTTTGCCACTCCTTTCCATGGCAACCACATGTGTGAAAAGTCAGTTGCCAAGTATCCATTCAAAGATTTTGACCAATCCCTGCTCAGAAGCATCCCGTACCCCACAGGAATATCCACCACCTGAATTTCAATTTTGTGTTGTGCCCTTGGTTCAGATGCTAACTGGATATGGATATTCTGAAGTTCACCTACTACTTTAACCTCCGATTTGTCCAATTGGACAACTCTTCTTTTAGACTTCATTGGGGTCAAACCCAACTGTTGACAAATGGCCAAAGGCATAACATTAGCTAAAGCACCCGAATCTACCAGATAGTTGTGTAAGTTTTTCCCAAAAATACGAACAGTCAGTAGAAAAGGCGAAACTTCAGTCTTCTCTTTATACATGGCTACATTCGCATTTGCCATCTTCTTTCCCCTGTCCAAAGATTTTGTAGTAGGCCCAGAGTATGTTTTAATCAAGTTGTCCCTCTGTTCTGAAATTTGGGCCAACTCATGAAGAGTGATGTTGGCTTTGATCTTCTTCATGTCCTCCACTATGTTATATCCCTTATTGAGTGGAGGGACAAAAGCATCTGGTCCTCTCGGATTTCCTCCCTTGGGTGGAGATGGGTTATTGCTTGAAGATGGATCTGGAGGAACATTGTGAGAGTTGTCCGGAGGGGTAGATGTAGTGTTGGGCTCCGGATTTCTGTTTCTGAGGTTGTAGTTGTCCCTCCTGTATTGTTGAAAAGCCCGCACCTCATCCATAGGCATTTCAACTACATTCTCGGATTCCTCCGAGAAAGTGAAAGAATCCAAGACCATAGCTGCACCGTGGCTGGATGAACTTGGGCCATCCGTATTTCTTTGATGTTCAGGAGAAATCAACTCCCCAGACAAAGCTTCAAAGGCGTTACAAAATTCCAAACAATCCAACTCCCCGTGCTGAGAAGTAGCATGTATCCTGCACCAGTTAGGCAAAGCCAAATCACAAATATTTACATCATGACCTTTACCTTTGTAATCCTTATTGGGTTCGTATGGGGGCCGAGTGAATCTGTTCTGCTGATAGGAATACCTGTTTGAGTTCTCCCCAGTAGAAACCTGCCTTTTAAAACTCAAAAAATCATTGGCCAACTTTTGGACTATTTTTGACACTTCTTCAACTCTTGCATTATCAGCTTCTTTACCTGGGTTCTGTACATTTTCAGCAGGTGTTACAACCAATGGATTTCCTGATGGTGGAGTTTGACACACTGGCAACATCATCTGATGTGGTATGGGATTGAAAACAGGGGCACCTTGTGTGACCAAAGGAATTTGATGAGTATTTAAAGGTTGGGGTCCCAACTGTCTTTCCAGAACCAAAGCTTCTTTGTAAGCCTCTGTTAAATTGGTAATAGAGGGATCTCTTTTCAAGAAAACAGAAGTCATTGGATCTAGAGAATTTCTAAAAATCTCTAATGCCAGGTCTGCATTCGGCACATAATAACCAGTCAGTCTACCATAAGCCTTCTGAAATCTGACATTGTAAGATCTGACAGATTCATTTATTTCTCTTTTAATACCAAAAAACTGTTGATATAATACACTGGGATCTATTACCTCACCAAACTGTGACACAAAAACCTTTTCCAAGTCATTCCAACTGGTAATAGAATCGTTAGTGAGATTTAGAAACCAATCGTAAGCTCCCTCCTGGAGAGTGAACGGGAACAATCTGCAAGCCACATCTTCATGCTGTACATTTAACAATTTTAGAGCATTCTTGAAAGCTACTAGATGTTCTTCCGCTGTCCTAGTTCCATCATGCTTATATCTGGGAAGATATCTCTCAAGATTTCTAGGCAGGTCATGGGCTGCACCCGGGATATTTAAGGCAGTGGAACCTAACCAGTTTGCCATTATTACTGGATTGACAATGATATTTTCAGTTGCAGTTGGAGTAACTACAAGTGGTGATAAAACTATTTCAGACAAGGACTTGGCCCTTCTGAGGTCGCTTCTTCTGGGAGTTTCTAACTCAGGCACAAGGAGCTCTCCACTCTGGGGTGGGACCTTGTTACTCTATAATTAGAATCCAGCTTTTCACAAGACTTATAACCTTACAATCCTTAACAGACTATTGAACTTCGGGTCCTCTTTTCTAGCAATTTTAAATATTGGTGTTGAGTTCCACTGTTTAGGCAAAAACTCAAACAAACAAGTTTTAAAAGGCTGAGGAAGAGGGAAAAGGATTCAAAAGATAAAATACCAGACTCGCACAAACAACTTACAATACTGAACGGAGTTCAGTGAGGCCCTCCTTCTAGCGCCAATTTTAAATGTTGGTTCGACTTTTATACACACCCTGTGAAGAATGAGCATAAAATACCGATAACACTTATACGGGATAAATCCCACTCACTTTAGGATCTTGCTGGATATCCAAGGTGTGAGTTACAGAGTTGGGTCGAATGTCTATTCACTCTTTTCCACTTCTGGAATAGTTTCAAGTGGACTGTCTGTTACCTTACAACGGGCTCGGGACTTCAGTTCAGTAATGTTCTTGGAGTTGGTTATCTTTGTGGATAATCAGATTTACAATCAGTTCTTTGATCTAGCTCTTTATACTTTAGCAGATTTAAATAAAAGACAAATTTAAAGAAAGATAAAAATGGATCATTTCACGATGGAACAGAGAGAGTAGGGTAGGGCAGAAAGAGAAGTTTATCTAACTTAGCTGCAAAACCAAAACTGCCAATTTTAGTTATACCGGTTAGCTTCACAATAGAACAAATCAAAGAGGAAAGTGTCCAGCTTTCTAAGATCACTTTCAACTAAGAGCATAAGACAAAGATGAAACAGATCTAACAAAAAATTATAAACAGAAGGGAAGTCGGTTAAAATTGGTATCTCTCACCAGCAGCCTAGCTCGCACAGTGAGGACAAGAGCAATTAGAACAGGCCTAAACCTTAAATCTGTAATTTTCCCTAACATACAATAAAGAAAATGAAGCCTAACAAGGATATCCAATCCCGGTAACACAGATCTACAACATAAATTAAATAAACCTTAATGAAACGAAAACAAAAGAAGATGAACTTATCACAATCTGAAAGAGATTAGGCTCCCTGGCCATGCTATCACGAAAAAGAAAAATCACACCAACTCTAAGTCCAGAACAAAGCATTCAAACAAGATTTGCAAGAAATTGCTCAAATAGCTTTTATTTCTAAGTCTCCGCCTCCGAAAATTACATTCATAAGAAGTATTTATAGACTCAGGACAGACCCTGATCTTTTCAAAAATATCTTCTTCTCAAACCCTAAATCTTATCACCTCAAACTCTACTACCCGGGTTTTACAATATAAGGCCTTTTAAAATAGAGTTTTGATAAAACTTAATCATTCTGCAAATCTCATTGCAGTTACTTGCCATAAATGGAGAAGGCATAATTTGATATTATTTGCATCCACCTGTAACTGTGTGTAAATGTCTTCATTAATTCCCCTAGGAAATTTGGATGAGTCACCACTTCTCTGACATTTCATCTTCGCAGAGCCATCTCTGAGTTGAAAATCTCTGCACGCCATTACTTCTGCCATAAATTTTCATTAAATGCGTCCATCGGCAAATTTCGGTAACCGTGTGTAGATATTTTCATTTTTCGGTCAATTGCCGACATATTCTATTAAATGGGCAGTCGCTTAGTCACCGTAAAGTCTCTTTGCGGCCAGATCCATAAAATCTGGATGAAACAACAATTCTCGGCATCTCAAATTTTAATGTGACGGTCCTCGATTAATCTGCGCTTAACTTTGTCTTTCTCGTCATTACTTCCGCCATCATGCAATTGTATCGCTTTCTGCAAAAAGACAAAACAAGGATTAGTACTTTAATTAAATCAGATTAACACCCTAACGCTCATTATCTTGTCGGCTTTATTTATTTTGACACGTGTCACTGAAACATGGCGCTTCCTTAAGTTCCCCTTCACTCCGTGTTGCTTTTCCTGTCTCTGCCATGAAAACGTGACATGTCGCGATTTCGCGACATGTCGCAAAATCGCGACAGCGACCCTGCCTTGGCCTTTGTTTCTCTGTTGCTGCCGTGAAAACGCGACATGTCGCGATTTCGTGACATGTCACGAAATCGCGACACGACCCTACACTTTGCACTTTTCTCATTCTCGTCGCAATTTCGCGATGTCCCGAAGGCATCGTGAAATCGTGACACTTTCGGGACTTTGGGCACTTTCTCATTTCTTGTCGCGATTTCGTGACGTCCCGAAGGCGTCGCGAAATCACGACACTTTCGGGACTTTGGGCACTTTCTCATTTCTTGTCGTGATTTCGTGACGTCCCGAAGGCATCGCGAAATCGCGACACTTTCGGGACTTCGGCACTTTCTCATTTCTTGTCGCGATTTCGCGACGTCCCGAAGGCGTCACGAAATCGTGACACTTTCGGGACTTCGGCACTTTCTCATTTCTTGTCGCGATTTCGCGACGTCCCGAAGGCGTCGCGAAATCGCGACACTTTCGGGACTTCTGGCACTTTTCGCTAAACATGTCATGATTTCGCGACGCACTCTTGCCTTGGGCCCTTTTCTCTCCATGGTGTCGCGATTTCGCGACACTTTCATGCCTTGCTTCTTTTGGTGCAAAAAAAAGGACAAAAACTTAAAGTGGCCAGAATTTGATGAAACTTTGCAAGGATCTAAATAAGGCAAAAGGGTATCCGAACCTGCAAACGGAACTCTTAAAATTCATCAGGGATTAAGAGAAAATGCATTAATATGAATTAATATTTTTAACATGCAAACTTTCAGAAGTTTTAAATTGAAATCAATGCCATATGCAAGCCTACTTGGATGCTTTGATGAAGGCAAATTTTGACAAAGGATGCAAGCAAAATATGGAATTAAAACCAGGAAAACATCAAGAGGGTCCCTACTGCAAAATGAAAGCTAAAAATTTTCAAAGGATGTGTTGAGTGGTGTTTTCACCCAATTGTGAAAGCACACTCTCCGGTAGGATTTGGGTTCTAAATCCTCTGCTTGCAAAGAAATTAAACATGTAACTTCTCCAAGGTTCCTGTTATGTGAGCATTTTGCATCTGTGTATGAAAGATATTAAATTAAAATGCTTGGAACACCTTAGTGATTGCAAGTAACTGAAAACAAGGGGCACTGTTGGTTTATTTTTACTATGAAAATTTAATGATTGTTCATTGAACCCTGATAAAGTAAATGTGAGTTGGCCCTCATATGACCACGATGTAATGCTTTAATTCCTTTTATCTCGATGGTTTTAAGATAGATTTTATCTTGCATTAAATCCTCAATGATGAATAGGGTCTTCAAGTGTATCT
The DNA here is from genome assembly GCA_028583015.1 of Wollemia nobilis. Classification (NCBI taxonomy): domain Eukaryota; kingdom Viridiplantae; phylum Streptophyta; class Pinopsida; order Araucariales; family Araucariaceae; genus Wollemia; species Wollemia nobilis. The sequence goes on from JAQPPZ010001906.1 coordinate 177,723, forward strand.
TCAAAATGTCACTTTAACTTATCCCTCTTAAATGAAAGCAAATTTTCATCAAGATGAACAGTTAAGTGCTTTAAAGAAAATACTTTCAATGCAGTACTCAAACTACCCCTCTTTCGTAAAATTGGAATTTTTATGAAGAAAGGGTAATTTTAGGCCCAAAATGGAAATTTGCGAAAGTGCCGTAAAACATAACCCCTTCAATGAAATTGGAATTTCCATGAAGGGAATGTCATCATAGGCTCATGAATGCAAAACAAAACTGGAAAAATGAAATTTGACTTTAAAATGGAAAATTTCTATTTTCGGAATTTTAAAATCTGTAGCAAAACAACAACTTCGATGAATTTTTAAAAATACTAAACAAGTCCGAAAATGAAATTTCAAAGTGCGCATTTGAAGTCTGAATTATAATCTACGCAATGGTGAAATCATTTTTAGATTTGAAATTTTTTTAAAGTTTATTTTAATGTCTGAAAATAGGGAAAAATTTCTGAAATTAAAATTTTTGGAAACAGAAAATTAAAGTTTGCATCAAAATAATTGCTGAAAACACAGCAATGCAAAAGCTCCTTCAGTTTGATAGCACCCCGTCTTGCAAAACCGAATACGTAAGAGTTTCGTACATGCAACCTAGCTTATTTGACCTGCAAAATAAACACAATCAAAGTAAACTAGGTGCTGGTTCCTAGGGTTTTAAATAATTTCTAGATTGCAAACATTCACATGAAACAACCCAAAATAATGGCATCAATTTCACATACAAGTCTGAAATCTGAAAGGGGAAAAATAAAACAATTAAAATTAAGCATGCAGAAAATTTCTCATTCTTTCTTGCTAACAAGGCCTGAAATTTCTGAATAAAAGCTTTCACATTCCAATTAAAATCCCTGCTTTACAAATGTGGCCATGCCCAAAGTTCCCATTTGGCCATGCCACCATTTCTGTCCCTTTTCCGTCTCTGTTTTCCTCCCCTCTTTTCGGTTTCTCCTTGCCGTATTTAAAACCCTCCAAAACTTTTCATCTCCTTCGCTTGGGCTTCAAATTATTTGTCTTTTCGTTTCTGATTTCTTTTTCCCATGAGCTTTTCATTTTCCTTCAGGTGCTTCATCTCACAAAATTATCATTAATTCAAATCATTTTCTAAAACTTGTGAGCTACGACCACATATCATCCTTATAACGCTTTTATTTCAATAATTACACCATTCCCTTCATAGAGCCAAATGGCATATGAAATATGACATTTATTTTACAACCATGTGGGCCTCTACTACAACCGAAATTTTGGTGAAACTTAGTCTTTAACACTGTAGACTTCTATGGAGCTCTGTCACAATTCACCTGCATTAAAACTTCTACCAAATATCTGCGTCCATTTGTAACGTCGAGGGTCGCCTTCAATTTGCTTAAATGTATTAAATTTGTGCTACCATCAGGTCTGAATACACCTCCCTCAACAACGATTGGTCCAAGTCATCCAATACTGCAATTCCGCTGTGATAACCCTTTTCCACTGCACGCCTCAACCTAGAATCTCGCGTCCTAATCAACAATCTGCTTTGTCGACATCCATGGATTCAAAGCCTTGCTAGCAACACTGCGACCTGTTGTCCAATGTATTACCATCCGATCTTCACACCCATCCAGGCCATCAATATTGTCATCTTCTTTACCTAGAATGTATATTTTTCACCAGACCTTGAATGCTTCTGCCATGCTGCTAATTTACATCAAAGACGACTGCCACGTCGGCAAACGCGACATCCACTGTGAGGGTTTACCGTGATTCATTCTGATTTGTTCGTTCAAATTCAAGCTCCACCGTCTACCGGCCCAGAATCTTCCTTGGTGCTGACCGGGACCCCTATGAATGGATTCGCTCCTCAACTGCTCTGCTTTCATTTAATTAATGGATAACGCCCCTTCTCTGCAAAACTCCCACTTTGGTCACCGTCAAAAATACCCGACGTGCATCGCTGTACTTCATCTGTAACTGAATTTTGCCTGCCACAAAAACTTGGTGAGATAGCCCACCATATCCGTCGAGCATTCGCCGAATGTGCATCCACCTCACAATGCTCATCATTCCTTACGTCGTGTTGGGCCCAGGCTGTTCGTATAGGCCTTCATCATCTGCCGCGCTCACCGACGAATTCGCTGGATTTACCGAGGGCTACTGACAGTTCTTCCATAACGTCCGATGTCGCTTACTCATGACCCGGGAAGTTTCGTCGGGCCCTGCCCCCTTGGCAGCCGCAGCAGGGTTCGGCATGCCCGCGGCCGTGAGCTCCAGTCCGACACCGAGAGCGGGCCCTGCCACGTCGGACCGCTCCGCCTATCTTCTGTGTATTGCTGCCATATCGTCGAGCTTACCGCGCATCAAGTCTCCGGTTGCGCCATCATCAGTGGTTGTCCACAATGCTGTCGTGCTGGAGAAAAATCATAAACGTATCCGCCGTAGGGTCCATGTCTTGCTTCATGCATTTCCACCTGCACATAAACACAAGGGAATTAGTTTTTAAAAAAGAAACAATAAAAAACAACATAAATTCTAAAAATATAAAGTTAAACTATTATAAAACTCAAACATGGTGACCGTGGTAAATTTAAACTATTTTAATAAGTAAATAAATCCCCTTTATTTTTATTTATATTTTATTGTTTTTATTATTTTTTTATTTTTTACTTTTTTTATTGAGTAAATACTTCTTATACATATACATGTGAACCTGGGTCACAATCACAAATGAAATAAAACCTAACAAGCGTACATCAAACTCTCAAACGATAATGCTGACAAAACTCACACACACACGATAAAAAGGAAACAGTCACGACCACAAAGTTGTTAACAAAAAATTGTCGACAATAAAAATCGTCGACAAGAAAAAGTTGTCGACAATAAAATATCGTCGACAAGAAAAAGTTGTCGACAATAAAATATTGTCGACAAGAAAAAGTTGTCGACAATAAAATATCGTCGACAAGAAAAAGTTGTCGACAATAAAATATCGTCGACAAGAAAATACTGCCAACAAGAACCGACAACAATTGCAAAACCTACGACAAAACGAAGGATTAGACACTAAAAATGAAATGCCAACACCCGGATATCAAAACGAAAAGGTGGGTCCCCAATTTTGGGGTGTGTTGTGGATCACCCACAACAAATGGCGACTCTGCTGTCAAATGCTCCTGAGCATTTTGGTGAGAACCCAACCTAAAATATACAAGCTTATATAAACTCAAAAACATGCATTAGCACATAAGCAATATAACAAATGCCCAAAGATCAGAAGTACATGAATCATTAGAATCATCAAGTATTAGCTCAGTGTGTGCAATGGATTTCTTTTCCTATCGTTTGAAATTGATCCACACTCCATTATCAGTTTTGCATGAATGCATATGTGAGATGGTGAATGATTTGTGTACCCTAATGAATATGCTAGGAGATTTTGCTTTTGTAAAAGGCATAGTCATTCTTCTATTATCATACACAAACATTCAAGATTGCCAAACCCTCTTAGGATCAACTATATGAATTGCTTTATTATATATCCCAAAGTTGGTTATGAGTCCCTACTATCTTGAACCCATGTGCAAGTGAAAGTGAAATCAGAACTTTGGGGAATCAGACTCCCAACCAACCGAGATGAGAGTTTAACCCTATCCTTACTATTCTGATTTAGAATTCATTACCTCACTTTGAGCAAAATAATTTAACCAATTATGAAAGAAATGGTCATGCTAGTCTAACCCTTTGGACAATCAGTGGTCTTGTTTTTTAGACAAGACATGTTGCCATGCATGGGCATACTTAACCCCACAATCCAAAACTTATCTTCATTTCTTTGGACCTTGGGGATGACTACCCATCCTTTGCAGAGGACAAGTAGTACGATCCTTCCAATCCAATATAAAGATGAGATGGGAAAAATTTATTTTTTACTTCTTGGACCTTAGGGATGACTACCCATCCTTGCTAGGGACAAGTAGTACGATCCTTCCAATCCAAAATTTAGATGTAAATGGAAAATATTAATTTTGTTGCTTAGACCTTGGGGATGACTACCCATCCTTTGCAGAGGACAAGTAGTACGATCCTTACAATCCAAGATTTATTATGAAATGAGACATAGGAGCTTTGGGGAATCAGATTCTCAACCTAAGCGAGATGAGAATTTATGCCCTATCCTTACTACTCCATGTAGGTCAAATCAAAGCTTTGGGGAATTGGATCCTCAACCTAAGTTCGATGAGGATTTAACCCTATCCTTACTACTCTGATTTTAGGCTTTAAGCTCTATGGAAGTGGTCAAAACCACTGTTTTAAGGATCATGCTGCATAAATAGGATAGACATGAAATACTTCTTTCGCCCAACCTTTCCTTCCAAGTTAGGTTTTGATCATTTTGCTCAAGATCCTTTTTAATGTATGAGACGTGCTTGGTTCTAGATATCTCAAGACTCAGTTTCCAACCTTAGGATTCTCTTCTTATTTATGTGATAGCATAACCTTAAGAGGATTTGACACACTTTAATGATTTGTATTTGAAATGCATTTGCAACTAAGATGGCATGTATTGCAAAGTGAGATGGAACATGAATGCATTATCTCTTGAATTGCAAATGAAAATGATTTGTCATGCAAAACTGACTCTTTCATGCATCACAAAATCAAACAATATTATTAAACTGTTTGTGTTACTTGTGGAGCTTTTACAAGACAATTCCAATGTTTCATATTCTCCCGATCTAGAACATAAGTTAGCATCTCAAGGCAACTTTTTCATCATCATTTTTTTTTTTTATATAGACAAACAAAACATGTCAAATAAATACACAACTTTAAATTAAAACTTGTTCAATCCAAATCCAAATAGCAATCCCAAAAATGAAAATTTGAAAACACAAACCAAAAACCAAAAACCAAAATTTATATACAAATGTACACTATAATACAAGATGATGCAAAGCTTAGCTTATCACTTTCCTGGATCCCACACATGATTAGAACATTTCAACAAAAATATGACATAATATGCATGCCAAATGTTGTGGGAATCCACACAAACAAGACCAGACCAAACAATGCAACAAATTTCCACTTGCCATGCTCACCATACCAATTTGATTTAGTTCCAATAATACTCCCATAGGTGAGCATCAAATTACTAGAATGATTAGACAATAAATGATTTTCAATTTTATCATGTCTATTCTTTAAAATGTAACCTTCATAATTCCCTCCTTGATTTAGAATTAGGCTATCCTTTTCAAATATGCAATTTTGTAAGTAGTAGCCTATTTCTACAAATTTCAAAGCCAAATCATTTTCCAAATTTGTAGGCCAATCAAATTTGTGTAACAATTTACAAGCATCTAGGATATTTACTAAATTAGGATCATTAAAAGTTTTTATCCTAGATTCAATTAGTAATTGTTGATGAATTTTATTTAACAATTCAAGTGCATCAACTTCTTTTCCATTCATTAAAACCATGTTATTAAAGGTGTGATTAAAAATTATACCTTGTTTTTCATTTACCTTTAGTGACATTTCATCATTCAAATTATTTAAATTCAAAATATGGTCATCCTTTTCAATCCTCAAACACTCTTGGTCAAAGTGTATGTCAAGTAATCTGCTTTGATGATCACTTATTTGAGTTGCTTCCAATTGATCCATCTCTTTATCATTTGGTTCTAATTCTTTGTTCACTATCCATGGCATCTCTTCATTTGAATCCCCCAAATCATCATGCAAACTTGCATCCACACTTTCAATGAATTTATATTTTGTCCCCTTTTCAAATCTTGTGAATATGAGATCTTCGTATGATGTAGAAGGTTCAACATCCTGCATATCAAGTGAAATATGAGTTTCATCTATAGGGATGTGAGAAAAGAATGCATTACCATACCTTCCCCAACCATTATAAAAATTATCATCCAAATCTGAGAGATGAAACTCCATGATATTTGTGACATGATCTTTTGATTCATTCATAGATTCTTTTCTTTCTTTGTCCTTGGCAATAGGATCATTATAATCTTCCAAAATTTGATGAGATTTGAAACCCTCTTCCAAAACATCCTCAAATTGTACAGGAGTTGTAATATCTTCCTTTGAGTAGGCAATTATGTTGTCCTGTATATCAATTGGCACACAAGTTTCATTAGTAGCTTTGGAAAGAGTGAAGTCTTCCCACTTCTTCCAAGCATCATAATAATCATCTTTCAAAATCAAGTGGTGACGTTCAACTATTTCTTCAACATCTTCCAATTCATCAATGTGTTTCTCATCAAATTCATCTTCACCTTCCTTAGATGGTTCAATTATTTCCAAAAGTGGGTTATTTCTTGAATTCAAATTTATAAGGCTATCATTGTCCAAATTAGTAACCCATGATTCATTATCATAATTTGGAGGGTGAAGAATTTCTTGATCTTTAATTTTACACATTTCATCAATAGTATCTTCCAAGAACAAGTGGTGAAATTCTATCATATCTTCAAATTTATTTATTGATTTTCTTTCCATTTCTCTTTCAACCACTTCATTCAATTCTATGGTGGGTTCCATCCATTCACATATATCAAACATTGTTGAATTTAGAACCCCTTCATCTAGATAATCATGTATCTCTACATGATCCTCACTAGTGGATGTTGTCTTAGCAATTTGCACCTCCTCTTGGACTACATCTAAGGTGGTCATAAAATTTGGGTATTCAAATTCATCCCCTTGATCATTTACCTTAGATATCATTGGAGTGGAGGGTGCTATGTTTGATGGTTGGTGTAGGTTGGCATCAAAAGAACAATCTCTCATGTGAATATGTTGTGCCTTTTCTTCTTCAAGACCTTGTCGTTCTATCTCTTCTAAGATCTCATGGATTCTCTCTAGGGACAAACCACTCAGGTTTTCCTCAATGAGTGAAGCAAGTGTGGGGTGTATGGCTCCTAGGTATACTTCCATGGCTTCTTCTTCCAATGTGTTAAAATTTTCCCACATTTGGGAGTGCAACTCATGAAATCTTCCATTGAATTGACTCAAGGATTCATTAGACTCTTTACATATGGAGGTAAACTGATTTTTCAATATTTCTAAGTCAGCCTGATTACCAAAATGATTAAGATAGGCTGCTTCTAGTTGTATCCAAGAAGTCCTAACCTCCATGGGTAGTTGGCTATACCAAAAGAATGGTCTATCATCCAAAATGTATGCAAATAACTTACAAGCCACCTCCTCATAGAAAATCTGGAATTGACATAATGCATTCTTGTAGACATGCAGCTTTTGCAAGTATCCTAGTGGTACCTCTTGATTAAAACACCGTAAAAAATCCAATAACATTTTAGGAACATGATATGGTACCACAGGTATAGACAAACCCTTATAATGATCCTCTATTATTAATACCATTCTCTCTCTTAGAGATGTTATTTCAGCTCTTAAGGATATCCTTTGCTCCTCAAGTGTTGCCATTAGTGAACTTAAAATGTAATTTTAGAACCAAATCTGTTGAATATTCAACCTGCAATATAAAACAGAAATCAAGTTAGCATCAACTAAGAGATGTATTCATTAAAATCAAATGAAAAGTAATTGCATGAGACCAAAATTTTGAAAAATTAAATCAAATCACTTTATTTCTGTATGAACAATCCAAATGTGTTGTAAAGCTCTTAAGCAATTTTAAGCATTTAAAATCATGATGAAATAAACCGTTTCATGCCCTCCTTCTAGCGCCAATCTGTTGAGTGGTATTTTCACCCAATTGTGAAAGCACACTCTCCGATAGGATTTGGGTTCTAAATCCTCTGCTTGCAAAGAAGTTAAACATGCAACTTCTCCAAGGTTCTTGTTATATGAGCATTTTGCATCTGTGTATGAAAGATATTAAATTAAAATGCTTGGAACACCTTAGTGATTGCAAGTAACTGAAAACAAGGGGCACGATTGGTTTATTTTTACTATGAAAATTTAATGATTGTTCATTGAACCCTGATAAAGTAAATGTGAGTTGGCCCTCATATGACCACGATGTAATGCTTTAATTCCTTTTATCTTGATGGTTTTAAGATAGATTTTATCTTGCATTAAATCCTCAATGATGAATAGGGTCTTCAAATGTAGCTTCAAAATGTCACTTTAACTTATCCCTCTTAAATGAAATCAAATTTTCATCAAGATGAACAATTAAGTGCTTTAAGGAAAAGACCTTCAATGTAGTACTCAAATTATCCCTCTTTCGTAAAATTGGAATTTTTATGAAGAAAGGGTAATTTTAGGCCCAAAATGGAAATTTGTGAAAATGCCATAAAACATAACCCCTTCAATGAAATTGGAATTTCCATGAAGGGAATGTCATCATAGGCTCATGAATGCAAAACAAAACTGGAAAAATGAAATTTGACTTTAAAATGGAAAATTTCTATTTTCGGAATTTTAAAATCTGTAGCAAAACAACAACTTCGATGAATTTTTAAAAATACTAAACAAGTCCGAAAATGAAATTTCAAAGTGCGTATTTGAAGTCTGAATTATAATCTCCGCAATGGTGAAATCATTTTTAGATTTTGAAATTTTTTTAATGTTTATTTTAATGTCTGAAAATAGGAAAAAAATTCTGAAATTAAAATTTTTGGAAACAGAAAATTAAAGTTTGCATCAAAATAATTGCTGAAAACACAACAATGCAAAAGCTCCTTCAGTTTGATAGCACCCCGTCCTGCAAAAACCGAATACGTGAGAGTTTCAGTACATGCAACCTAGCTTATTTGACCTGCAAAATAAACACAATCAAAGTAAACTAGGTGCTGGTTCCTAGGGTTTTAAATAATTTCCAGATTGCAGACATTCACATGAAATAACCCAAAATAATGGCATCAATTTCACATACAAGTCTGAAATCTGAAAGGAGAAAAATAGAACAATTAAAATGAAGCATGCAGAAAATTTCTCATTCTTTCTTGCTAACAAGGCCTGAAATTTCTGAAGAAAAGCTTTCACATTCAAATTAAAATCCCTGTTTTACAAATGTGGCCATGCCCAAAGTTCCCATTTGGCCACGCCACCATTTCCGTCCTTTTCCGTCTCTGTTTTTCTCCTCTCCCATTTCGGTTTCTCCTTGCCGTATTTAAAACCCTCCAAAAACTTTTCATCTCCTTCGCTTGGGCTTCAAATCATTTGTCTTTTCGTTTCTGATTTCTTTTTCCCATGAGCTTTTCATTTTCCTTCAGGTGCTTCATCTCACAAAATTATCATTAATTCAAATCATTTTCTAAAACTTGTGAGCTACGACCACATATCATCCTTATAACGCTTTTATTTCAATAATTACACCATTCCCTTCGTAGAGCCAAATGGCATATGAAATATGACATTTATTTTACAACCATGTGGGCCTCTACTACAACCGAAAGTTTGGTGAAACTTAGTCTTTAACACTGTAGACTTCTATGGAGCTCTGTCACAATTCACCTGCATTAAAACTTCTACCAAATATCTGCGTCCATTTGTAACGTCGAGGGTCGCCTTCAATTTGCTTAAATGTATTAAATTTGTGCTACCATCAGGTCTGAATACACCTCCCTCAACAACGATTGGTCCAAGTCATCCAATACTGCAATTCCGCTGTGATAACCCTTTTCCACTGCACGCCTCAACCTAGAATCCCGCGTCCTAATCAACAATCTGCTTTGTCGACATCCACGGATTCAAAGCCTTGCTAGCAACACTGCGACATGTTGTCCAATGTATTACCATCCGATCTTCACACCCATCCAGGCCATCAATATTGTCATCTTCTTTACCTAGAATGTATATTTTTCGCCAGACCCCGAATGCTTCTGCCATGCTGCCAATTTACATCAAAGACGACTGCCACGTCGGCAAACGCGACATCCACTGCGAGGGTTTATCATGATTCATTCTGATCTCTTCGTTCAAATTCAAGCTCAACCGTCTGCCGGCCCGGAATCTTCCTTGGTGCTGACCGGGACCCTTATGAATGGATTCGCTCCTCAACTGCTTTGCTTTCATTTAATTAATGGATAACGCCCCTTCTCTGCAAAACACCCACTTTGGTCACCGTCAAAAATACCCGGTGTGCATCGCTGTAATTCCTCTGTAAACTGAATTTCGCCTGCCACAAAACTTGGTGAGATAGTCCACCATATCCATCGAGCATTCGCCGAATGTGTGTCCACCTCACAATGCTCATCATTCCTTACGTCGTGCTGGGCCCAGGCTGTTCGTATAGGCCTTCATTATCTGCCGCGCTCACCGACGAATTCGCTAGATTTACCGAGGGCTACTGACAGTTCTTCCATAACGTCCGATGTCGCTTACTCATGACCCGGGAAGTTTCATCGTGCCCTGCCCCCTTGGCAGCCGCAGCAGGGTTCGGCGTGCCCGCGGCCGTGAGCGCCAGTCCGACACCGAGAGCGGGCCCTGCCACGTCGGACCGCTCCGCCTATCTTCTGTGTATTGCTGCCATATCGCCGAGCTTGCCGCGCATCAAGTCTCCGGTTGCGCCATCGTCAGTGGGTGTCCACAATGCTGTCGTGCTGGAGAAAAATCATATACGTATCCGCCGTAGGGTCCATGTCTTGCTTCATGCATTTCCACCTGCACATGAACACAAGGGAATTAGTTTTTAAAAAGGAAACAATAAAAAACAAAATAAATTCTAAAAATATAAAGTTAAACTATTATAAAACTCAAACATGGTGACCGTGGTAAATTTAAACTTTTAATATAAATAAATTTTATTTTTATTTATATTTTATTGTTTTTATTATTTTATTATTTTTTATTTTTTTATTGAGTAAATACTTCTTATACATATACATGTCCGCCGTGGGAAGTGAACCTGGGTCACAATCACAAATGAAATAAAACCTAACAAGCGTACATCAAACTCTCAAACGATAATGCTGACAAACAGACTTGCCGACACACAAACTGACGATAAAAAGGAAACATTGACGAGAAACTGACCACAAAGTCGACAAGAAAAAGTCGTCGACAATAAAATATCGTTGACAAGAAAAAGTCATCGACAATAAAATATCGTCGACAAGAAAAAGTTGTCGATAATAAAAAATCGTCGACAAGAAAAAATTGTCGACAATAAAAAATCGTCGACAAGAAAAAGTTGTCGACAATAAAAAATCGTCGACAAGAAAAAGTTGTCGACAATAAAATATCATCGACAAGAAAAAGTTGTTCAGCAAGAACCGACAATAATTGCAAGACCTACGACAAAACGAAGGATTAGTCACTAAAATGAAATGCCAACAGCCGGATATCAAAACGAAAAGGTGGGTCCCCAATTTTGGGGTGTGTTGTGGATCACCCACAACAGGATGGAATTTCATTTTTTCAGTGGAGGTGTGTTGCTTCTCAATAGGCTACAAACACCCCCACCATATTTTCTTAATATATTTTCCATGCTATGTGAACTTACCACTTTTTATGGAGGTGTGGGTAGTCCTTGAAGACGAATAGGCCTCCCATTGGCTTTTCATTCGATAAAGCGATGTTTGTGGTTAAAACCCACTATGGTTTCCAATTTTTCCATCCTTGCAATGCCTAAAATAACTTCTAAATTTTCTAATTCCATAACAAAAAGAGGACCTTGCCACGTATACATACCCATTTGTAATGAAACTAAAGATGTCTTACCTAGACATTGAGAAATTGCCTTGCTTGCAGTTTTGAATTGAAACCAATCTTGACTAGAAGAGAAGATGTGCAACCCAAATGTTCTTGCAAGTTTTGCATCAATGAAGTTGTGAGTACTTCTAGAATCAATTAATACTATCACCCTCTATTTTTGAATGAAACCTGCCACCTTGATTGTATGGTGATAAGATAACCCCATGAGAGCATGTACTAAAATAGTCATGGTATCCTCCTCAACGACAACTTTGTCATGTTCATTTTTGTCCTCAACTGGGAGATTCTCAAGTGCGTCATACTCCTCTATTTCTTCTTCTTCCTTTTCGATATATTCAATCTAAAATTTTTGTTGTGGTGTACATGCTTTGTCTTTTGGATGCTGAGTGCGACATTTGTAGCAGAAGTACCATGATGGTTGATCATTTCTATAGAAAGAGTTTTTGTGAAATGAAGGTCACCCATATGAATCATGTCATGTGGATGGGCATACATGCGCCTTTGTCTCCACTAAATCAGAAATCCTTATACACTCATCCAACTTGGATGGATTGTATAGGTCTACTTCAACTTTAATATGTGCTTTTAATACATTTTGAAAAGTCGCTACTACCACGTCCTGTTGTAGGTCTTGTGCGTAGTGAAGCATACTGGTGAATTTTGAAATATAGTCCCCTATTGATCTTGTTTTCTTAAGTGATAACAATCATACTATGTATGAACCTATGGGACCTTTGTCAAATCTATGAAGAAAAGTTTTTTTGAAAGTATCCCAATATAATGCATACTGGGGATCCTCACATTTATACCATGTAAACCACTGATAAGCTTCAGTGTCGAATTTGGTTGCTTCAAAAGAGACTTTATCCCATTCCTAGAATTTATAGAATTCTAAGATGCCTTCCATTTTTGCAATCCACCCACGTGGATCCTGGCCTTCAAAGGTAGGCATGTCAATGCATGGATAATTGATTCCAGTTGGACCTCTTGGTTGGGAGTGAACATTGTTTCTCTCTTGTTCCTTGTTACTTCTCTATCTCTGGTTGTTATTTTGATAAGGTTTGTTAAAACCTCTTTATTGCTCCATATTTTCTTTATTGCCTCCATCCTCAATATTTTGGTGACCATTATGATTCAAGGACTGACTATTTTGACCTCTATGGTGTGTATAGTTGTCATAGTAGACGTCCGTACTTTAGTGATTGGAACTATAAGGATTTGGTTGGGGCAGTTTCCTATATGCGTTGAAGCTTGCAGTCATCATCTGAAGATTTAATATTAAATCCTTTAACACATCATCAGTTATCAATGGATGATTACTTTATACTTGGGTGATGTTTTCTTGTGCAGAATATGGGGAGTTATTAGATGCCATTGGGCTGACCACTAGATGACTCAGATTAAAGCTACCAATTTCGAAAGGAGAAGGAGAATTTTTTATACCTTGGCTTCGATGAGCTCTTATTGCATTATTTTTGGAAGTCACCGAGCTTGATATTCGACCATCAGATCCTTTGATCCATTGTTTGTTCATGCACTTTCAAATCTTGCTTAAAGAAGCCTTTGAGCTTCGATTTCTACAAATATTTGTTAAATTTGGCAAAATTTGTACTCTGCTTCAACTGTCGCTCCAACTATGATGTAGATTGAATCTCCCCTTTGATGCTTCCTGAATTAATTGGCTACCTTTGAATTTTGTACAACCTTCTTTTGACACTACTTGAATTTCCAATTTGTCACTACTTGGACACTAAGTTGGACAACGAACACGATACCCCACTTTGACTCTAAGTTGGTACGTTGCTTTGACATGAAGGTAGGCCTACTGGAACACTAATTTGGACATGATTATTTGACATGACGACAGGGCAACATACACTTATCCTCGACATGACATGGGAACACAATGCATGACCAGAACGTAGTAGTGATAACACTCGAAAGGATACATTACTCGAGAAGAAAATAGAACCCAACAGATGTCGATGACTCACTGAGGAAATAAACTCGGATAGACACAAGACCACAATTCTTGGATGATACATGGGAATATGTAGGACATACAGGTGATAATTGTCAATGACACATGCAGGACAACTCCTCGAAGGATGAAGTGACCACACAACACTTTTGGACAATACATGGGACACATGTCAGATGATAGCGAAGTGACAACTTGGATAAGAAACAAAAAGGGCTTACACACATGAAGGAGGTTTTGCTATGTGATTTAAGTCACAAGTAAATAGTTTTGCCCTCATAGTTATAAACAATCCTTTGTCCCTCACACACGACATGTGGTATAATTATCCCAAACGCAAAAAAAAGAAAAAAAATATATTATTATAATGTACGAACCTTAATGTTTTGCCTTTGATTTATTTTAATCTGCCCTATGATTGGTCCTTTACACTCGTAAATAAATTTGGGATCTTTGTGCACCCTAACACCCACGAACAAGTTTTCTTTTGTAGTGAACTCTTGGCCTACACCCTGTGCTAGCTGGAAACGCTCCTGGAAGCTGGGTGACAACGATAAAAGTATTTCATCGCTTTTGGAATGTGTCTTGTCTGTTATGGAGTTCATGCACGTAAGTGCCTATTTATCACCATATATAAATGTGTTAATCTATCGTTCTTGGTCAACCAATGACCAAAATTATAGGATGCTTATGCTTGAGCTATTAAATTATGTTGTTTTGTTGTTTGGTTGGGGGTTACATGACTGTCGAAGGAGTTATGTCAATTGCTCCTCGTGAGCCTGTTTGGTATGATGCAGTTGTAGCCTGATGGAGTACCGCTTTCCCACTCGCCTAGTCTCATGATACCACTTGGATAGAATCATCTTCTCTCTTGAATAATGATAAACCAAAGCTCAAAAATACAATGCAATATCATAAATCAACCATATACATAACAGAAACCAAATCCAAAACTAAATTAATATTGTAGTAAATGATTCACCACTCTGGGTGGGTACAACCCTACCTTTAATGCACAATGCGAATAACGTAGATGAATGGATAAAAAATAAAAGAGATGATAGATATCTAACAATAAAAATTAAATCACTATAAATATTAAAAATTTAATTCACTTGGAAAACATAGCCAACACTATGTTTGGAATGTAGCATATATTCATTTAGTGAAAATATTTTTACTATTTGATAACAAATATTATTAATTAATATTTTACACTTTTACATAATAATAATAAAGATAAAAGGAAAAGTAAATTTTAACATCTCCTAGGCCAGAGGGAATATGATATGATCTTCAAAGAGGATGTTGTTTACCCAATACATGGTTCTCCAAGCATACTTCCACTACATGAGCATGGTGTATAACTCTACCCCCATAGGATTTAAATCTTGGACTTCTATTCAAAGTTTTAATGTCTCAATTGTTAGGTTCACTCAAATCATATCAAATAATTAATAGAGAAATATATATTTGTTTACTCTAAAATCGAAAGAAAAATGAAAACAAAAATAAGAGGATGAACATAAAAAATTCCTATATGAAATATAACAACCTTAAAGTGAATAACAAAATTTCATCAACTATTCTTGGGATGAAATTTCTAATAAAATCTGATATATTGATTTATTGTTATGAGATAGTGATCTTTATAATAATATTTCTTATAATTACTTTCCTAAAAAAAATTCAAAACTTTTGTTTCAGAGTTTGGAAAATTTTTTTCAAGAGGGGTATTTTATACCCTCATATAAGCCTTACTAAATTAGATGTGTTACAATAATAACAACCTATTTCAAAACTTCAATCATCTTATAGAGTGTCATTTTGATACTTTAATATGACTTTAATTATCCAAAGATAAAAAATAAACACGAATGGTATCCTAAACCACAACTTCTATCAAAAGGGATAAATTATCAAAAGGATATAGATTGTGGTGGAATCACATTCCCATACACTAATCTTTTCTTTAACAAAGTACCATCTAGAATATCCAAGGTAAATCTTAATAGACCATTTGCTTCCTCATTTAATTCTATATTTAAATATATCATTTTAAATAAGTCTTCTAGTAATTTAACTTTCTCATAATAAGGCCTAGAGTATTCAAATTTTGCATTTCTCCTAAACATGAAGCCCAATCTACCACCAATTTTGAGTCACCAAATACTTGAAGTTTTGTTATTCCTTTTTATACTACCATTCTTAACAAAAATATCAAAGCCTTCCACTCTGCCATATTATTTGTATGTTCACCAAGACTTGCTTTGAAAGTGAATTTAATATTTTCATCCTGATATAACACTCCTCCTACTTCACATCTATTTGGATTGTCTTGTCAAGCTCCATCAAAAAAATCCCAAGACTTTGTAGTATCCATTTTTTAAATTTCAACCTATCTTACAACCTATAATTTTGGGGCTTTTTTTATGCCTTCACAAGTATATTTGATCTGAGCTTGAACTTGTATAGGTAGAATTTCCTTACCCTCAAACAACATAGATTTTCTTGCCAACCATAGATCCCATGCCACTATTAATAGAATGCACTTGTATTCCTTTAAACCTATTAGATTTTGAGGATATCTGTAGTGGGAGAGATCTATCACAGGTCCTAATAAGATGCAAAAAATATAAAAGAAAGTAATTCTGCAATATGACTAAAATATACTATAAATAGAAAGTGGTGAAAATACAATGCAATATGGAGGTAATGGTCACTCCATTAATACAAGCTAAAGAACTACATTGTACTCCATACAGGAGTTCTACCACTATCTACTACAATACAATTGATATGCTTGATATGTCTCTTGCTCTCCTAATCTATCACTATGAGGCCCTTTATATAGGAAGAGAGATTCCTTGGCCAACACTCTACCTAGCTGTACAAGGGGACACCTTGCACATTACAACTTGCACATTGACACTTGTGCATTTATTACATTGCTTGAAGTAAGTAGCTAACTTCCCCCTAAAGTAATCTCCTACTCTAACTATGTACCAAAGGTGGTACATTTACATGACCCAAATGATGTAATATGCTCTAACTCTAACACCCCCTGTATTACATTATTTGGGTATTGAAGATTTCAATATTCAATATGGATCTTTGTCTTCAGATGTTCTTCAGCTTGATCAGGTCTTTTATTTTCTTCTTTAATTCACATTGCACTATATGCCTCCTTGAATTGGTTCTTCTTCTTCTTCTTTATTGGAGTCAGAACTGGAACTTGTATTCTTCTTCATTGCTCACTGTAATCTGATCAAGTAAGTAGTTAGTGTCTTCATATGATGTAAAGAGAGTTGTAGCTGAGGATTCTTCAGTCTTTTGATGATGCCTGTCTGGTTCAGTGTTTATGGTTTCTTTGCTATTCATGTCTTCTTTGCTATGATCTCTTTTAGCATATATTTTCTTCCTTTTCCTCCTTCTCCTACGATTTTGTATTGATACTAGTGGAATTTATGCTTCATAAGGAGTTAGTCTATCATCACAATAATATTGATTTGTATTGCTAGCTTGCTTCATGTGTTGAGTGAGTACAAACACAATTAATGATAGGTAAATCATTAAACACTCCTCGGATGTGAATATAACTATATTTTGTGAATTCCACCATGCCTTAAAGAGGTTTTCATGAAGATAACCAATTAATGCTTCAAAGCT
The DNA here is from genome assembly GCA_028583015.1 of Wollemia nobilis. NCBI lineage: Eukaryota > Viridiplantae > Streptophyta > Pinopsida > Araucariales > Araucariaceae > Wollemia > Wollemia nobilis. Next base: position 195,067 of record JAQPPZ010001906.1, read on the forward strand.
ACCCTCTTTTGCTTCTTTAAGAAATAAGGAGAATCTCTCCTTATCGCTAGTTGATAGATTCTCATATCCTTCAAGAGTATCTATCAAGTTTTGAGAATACGATTTCATTTCATGAAATAATTCTTCATTGATAAAGGCATTTCTTATTATTTCATCCATATTCCTTTGCTATTCCTTAGAATTGTAGATATGGATTTGATAGAGATATTTTAAATACTCTAAATTGAATCTTTGAAGTAGTCTACCTTATGACTCCCTAGTTTAGAGTATGTGAATTTGATTTGATAAAACCTTTATAGAGCTTAGGTTTTGTAGGCTTCCTTATGTCTCCCTAGTGAATTTGATTTAATAAAATCCTTGTAGAGACTTATGACTCCCAAATGGATTGAGTACTTGATAAACTTTGATGAATGCTATTATTATCAAGTTTTGTAGAATGCCTTATGACTCCCTAGTGTTTTTGGATATGCTATATGAATGATGAAGTGCTTTTTGAGAATAGTAGTTCAATTTTGGGTTGATTTTGTAAAGTTTTGTAAATACCAAAATCAACTTTTGTTACACCTTATTACTCCTATTGAACTTAAGCACTTTCTAATTTGATGAGGTTCTAATGGTTGGATTTCTTTTGTCCCTTTAATGTGTTTTTGAGACAAGTATACCAATTAATTTCCAACTCTTGATATACCTTAATGAACCTCCTTTTATAGCCTTTGATATTTGATTTTTAATGTTTCTAAATTCCAATAATTTATTTGGTGTAGTATTCCTTATAACTCCCTAATTTGGAATATTAGAAAACAATAATATTTGCAATAATGGATATTTAATTTCCAAGTTGAAATCCTTATTCCTCCTACTTTATTATTTGCAAATATAAATATTCTTGAAATCTGCTTGCTTAATATATTACTAATGCTAAGTGAATGATTTGCAATAGTAAATATAATGTACCCTTATAACTCCAATATATCTTTAGTTTATAGCAAGCAATAAATGATATTAAACTTTACCTTAATAATCCCTCAGATTATCTTCCTTTGATGTTGTGAGGTGGCCGATTTAAACCTTCTGAATCTATGGTACTTATGGGTAGTCAATGCCCTCTTTGACCATTTGTCAATTCCTCCCTTGAGTAGCGCTTCTCTCCTCCGTGTATGGCATTGATTTCTTCCTTAAATGAATGCTTGGATTGCATCGAATATCCTCTAAAATGGAATGCTGGTATGGTTGGTTTATGACAGTCGCTTTAATGCTTGCTTACACCTTTGAATGGCGCATAGGCTTGAATTAGCCTCCTTCCTATGACGTTCATTCACAAACTTTCAATATTGACCTCATTTTATCTCCTTCTCCAAAATGGGTGCCTTAAATAGGATTGTTGCCTTACGTATTATGGACAAGTGTTACCTGAGAGTTACCGAATAGATGTTGGTGTTCCAATGTATCTGTATGCAATGATAAGTTTGGTGGTAACCTCCAAATAATTGTAACTCCTTTTAGGTGAGCGTTGGATTATTCATGAATGTTGGGTGCTTAGAACTCTTGTGCCAAGTGGCACTCACGGCTTGTGCATGTAGCCTTTCTCCTAATGCTCCAAGGATGAGCATTGTAGCCCTATATCTTTGTATTATACATTGGCTTGCTATATTTCTTGAAATACAAGCATCTCCTCTTCTCTATTCACATGCTGTCTTGATGAGGATAATGGGTGGCTCCAACTGTAATACTCCATGGTTCTATGGTGTTCCTAATGATGGTTCTATGGTAGCTTCTGTGCTTCTTTTTGTTGGTCATTCTCTCCAAGTAATGGCCTTGGGTATAGCACTTTTCCCTTTCTATCTTGATGCTTGTAGTATGTTGTTTGTGTATCCTTTGTAATAGCTAATTGATGGCATTATTTTGTAGCTTTTGAAATAACCCTTTTTTACTTAGCTTGATAGTGCTATCCAACATAGATGATCTCCTTTCATATGCCATATTTTCTCTACGTAAACTTGAATGATAATAGCCTCTTGTAATGGCTTCAATGTTGTAGGTGATACGCTTGCTTCTAGGGCTGGATTGGACGTGGAGAAATGGTGTTTTTAAACACCTTGATTTCTATGAAGTATGCGCTCTTCGGTAGCTCTTTCCTCTTGCTCGAACTCTACCCTACTACCTACTGAATATGATGGTCATGCTGCTACCTATAAATAGAAATGCTTTTGTCCTTTTGAAGGAACAAAAGAGGTGCTTTGTAATAGTTAGATTTGCACCAATATAAAGGACCTTTCTGAAATCCTTTCTTGATTTTGATGAGGTAGCTTCTTTCTTCCTTGGATATTTTAATGAGAGTTAATCCAAGCTAATGCCGATTCTTAAGGATTTCTGCACTTTGCACTTAGATGAAATCCTTTTATTTTCCTTGAATCTTGAGACTCACCAAGTCTCGATTTGAGGCTTCCTTCAAGGACTTTAATTGGCTCCTCCTCCACCTGGCTTCCTTCTCAACCTTTTTGATCTATATTGGTGGCTTATTTTGGCCATGAAATGCTGTAGATTTTGTGCTAGTTTTGTGCCTTTAACAACACAAACTAATTGAGAGTAGCTAGTTTAAATATCAACTAGTATAGTGCTTAATGGATTAATAATGCACTTTTAATGGTAACAATAATCTCTCCTTATTGCTCCTGTAAGTAAACTCTCAAAATGAATTCTAATGCACTTAATAATCTCTGCAACTTTTTAAGAGTAATCTGAAAAGAACCCTTAATGAATATTCTACAATTTTCACTACAATCAATATTGTAGGATGTAGTCTTCTTGCTTTCTAGATAGATTAATAGGTAGGTGATAATTTTATTTCTTTTGAAAAATATCCAACTCCTATTTAATGTGCAAATATATCCTTAAAATGAACTCTTCTTTTTGCACTTTCTTGAAGACTATAATATGAGCCCTTCTTCTTGCAACTTTAATCCAAATATGGTGCTTAATGAAATTTGATAATGAACCCTAATTTGAAGTTCAACTAATTGCACCCTAGTTGCTTACCTTTAATGGCTTCTGTAGTAGATGTAGATCTTGGTGTTTTGATTCACCAAGTTGTTGCCTTGTAATGGATGAATTCGTAGCTTCTTGTTGGCTGTCTAGAATAGCTTCTTGCTTCACCAAACTGTGGTCTTGAACTTTCTATCTTGAGCCTGGGGTTTGGTGGCTTGATCCTTCCAGTGATCTTCAATCTTCTATTGTAGATTCAGAGAACTCTTTTCTCTGAATTGTGCCTTCTTCCTGTGAGAGGTAATCTCCAAATATCCTGGATTTGGTAGGCTTCTTCTATCTAAATCTTCCTTCAATATTCTTGTCAAATTTTGACTTCAAACAGGATCTTCTTCTTCTCAAGATTCTGAATATCTTGAGGTCTTCACTGGATTCTTCTTTTAGGATTTGGCACTCCTTGCCAAATTCTTCTTCTCTTGGGCTTGTTGTCAGATGGTGATAATTGTCCCAAGTCCTTCACTATCAGGAACTTCTCCTTGGTAGTGGATTTCTCCAATGAGTTCTCCTAGGAACTCTTTTGATAATGCTTCTACGAGCTCTGCAATAAGGCTCTCCAAGCCTTCTTCTTTTCTTCCTTGAGACCTCTCCAAGGTCTTCTATCTTGCAGCTTCTCTAGTCTTCCAACTGAGACCTTTTCTTCAACCTTCTACTTCTGGAAGTGTTGGTGATGAGATCTTCTTCTAGGATATCTAAAATCTGCTACTTTTGGATTCTAGAATTGGACCTTTGCTGGTCCTTCTTTTCTTCTACAATTTGTAGGCTTTAATGGAGATCACCAATCTCCTATTTCATAAACTCTTCTCTGGAGTCTTCTTTAAGAACTCTTCTCTAGAGTCTTCTTCTAAATCAGGAACTTTTCTTCTAAATCAAGAATTCTTCTCAAAAAATTTCTTTAGAATTAAGGCTTCTATGGCCTTCTTTTCTAGAACAAGGCTTCTCTGGCCTTTTCTTCTTCTGGATCAAGGCTTCTCTGGCATTTTTAGCTTTTGCACTCTATAGGTATTGATGGAGATCACCAATCTCCTATCTTCTCCTTGACTCATCTTCTGGAGTCTCTTCTTCCTAGAGTCTACTATAAGGCAATTGTGGCCTTTTCTTCACTTTTGTAGTCTACAAGATTGCAACTCTTGTAATGGGACCTTTTTCAGGTCTTTGAAATATTTAGTCTTCTCCTTGTTGTTGCAAGTGTTGGAATGATTCTAAGAAGATATTCTTCCTAACTCTCTTGTAGGAAGCTTCCCAACATTTTTTGAATCTCCTTTTTCCTACAACAAGTTGTTAGAAACTGGAATGAAATAATCTTCACTAGTTGATCCATCAAACTAGTGGAATGAATGTTGAGTCCTAGTCTTCACGATTTTTTTTTGCAACTCTATGGAAAGACTCTAGCCAAATGTAATCTCATAATTTTTGTAACTGATATTTAATCCTCACTTGTGATTCTCTCTAATCCTATTGACTACTATGGCTTTTTCTATCAATTGATTCCTAATGGTAGCTTTTGCATACAATGACACACAATGGTAGATCCGGTTTGCAAAGATGCAGGCCAACAGTAGCAATGGTGACTCTCCCTATTCCTATTGACCTACTAGACTTCTCTTATGATGGATGTAGGTCCTCCTATTCTTGATTCACCATGGCTATGATACCACTATTAGCTTTTGAGGATATCTATAGTGGGAGAGATCTATCATAGGTCCTAATAAGATGCAAAAAATATAAAAGAAAGTAATTCTGCAATATGACTAAAATATACTATAAATAGAAAGTGGTAAAAATACAATGCAGTATGGAGGTAATGGTCACTCCATTAATACAAGCTAAAGAACTACATTGTACTCCATACAAGAGTTCTACCACTATCTACTACAATACAATTGATATGCTTGATATGTCTCTTGCTCTCCTAATCTATCACTATGAGGCCCTTTATATAGGAAGAGAGATTCCTTGGCCAACACTCTACCTAGTTGTACAAGGGGACACCTTGCACATTACAACTTGCACATTGACACTTGTGCATTTATTACATTGCTTGAAGTAAGTAGCTAACTTCCCCCTAAAGTAATCTCCTACTCTAACTATGTACCAAAGGTGGTACATTTACATGACCCAAATGATGTAATATGCTCTAACTCTAACAAAACCTTTATCTTTTAACTATTGTTGCATATTATTAAACAAATTCCTTGTTATCCATTGTCCCTTCCCCTTAGTCATGGGTAGAATATACTTCCACACTTATCTCAAAAAATCACAATGAACTAGTAGGTGATCTATTTCTTTTTCTTCACTTTTACACAATTTGCATTGACTTGGACCCTATCAAGACTTATTTTGTAGAACATTCCATGTCAATGCCTTCTTAGCTAAAGCTAACCAAGAACAAAATTTGAATTTCAAGGATGCTTTCACTTTCCAAATATTTCTCCACCACCAAATAACCTCCTCATTATTATCTTCAAAAATTTCCTTGTATTCTTCTTTAGTTGTAAATTATCCACTAGTTGGGTTCTTTAACAATACTAAAGAGTCTTCTTCTTTTCATAGTCTTATAAAAGCCCTTGTTAGATCCCTTTTATACCTGATCTATTGATCATTTTCATTTCCTTACAAAAGTAATTCTTCTATTGAAAGCCACCTTTGATTCCATAAATTTATTCTATCCATAGAGGTTGTATTTGATAATACTCTAAGACCCTATCTATTTAGATGTTTTATTAAATTTTGAGATAGTTGGTAATTCCCTCCATTCCCCAACTAGGCATACTTTTCTAGCCTTACATCCTTATCATTTCCTATTTTCCAAACCAAAAAATTGCCCACTAATGGAAAAGCCTTCACTAATACTTTCCAAATGATAGTTGCATTGGTCACTAGATTGATAGAAAGTCTAATACACTCTTCAAACAACATGGAACCTAAATATTTCTCCTTGATAACATCATGCCATAATCCTTTACCAATTATCAATCTCCAAAGACTCTTGGTATCTAGTGCTTTCCTGAATTTATGTATATTCTTCAACCCCCATCCTCCTACTAATTTAGGTTTGGCTATATTACTCCATTTAACCAAAGGCATTGAATCCTTCTCCCTTATTCCTATCCAAAGGAAATGGGAGCATTTATTCATTTTTTCCCACTATTTTAATAGGAATATAAACCTTAGAGTTCTAAAATATTAGAATGGCTTCCAAAACTAATTTAACTAGTGTTAAACGACCTCCCAGTGATAACCATCTATTGCACCATGAAGTTACTCTTTTTCTATTTTATTGTATGACCAAATATAATCCCTGTATCCATAATTATTTGGATTCAGTATAAACCCAAAATATTTTAAATCTTTGACAAACTCAATTAGATTTAAGATAAAAATCCTTACCATTTCTTCTTCTTTTTTTGGCTGTAGTCTATCAAAACCTATATCTATTTTCTAGAGGTTTATTTCCATTCCTATGGTAGCACAATATAAATATAACAACTATTTATATATTAGTGCTTCTCTTAAGGTATCATTTTTGAAATAGGATTATATCATCTACAAAGAGTAAGTGAGTCCCAAACAAAGATTTTTCCAATTTAATTTATGTGATCATGCTAAGTCTATTTTTCCTTAATCATTCTACTCAGCCCTTCAACCACAAGTAAGAATATTAAGGGTGATTAGGGGCATCCCTATCTCAATCATCTAGAAGGATTGAAGAATCTAGAAGTTGAAACATTAATTAAAATAATAAATAAAGTATAATTAATACACTCCATTACCCAATTTACAAAGGGCACACTAAAATAAATATGAATTAATATAATCTCGATGTACAACCATCTTACCCTAACAAAATATTTTTCCAAATAAATCTTAATTATCATTGATTGTTGCTTCCTTGATTTGATTGAATGAAGTGCTTCATGGGCAATGTCTATAGCTTCATGGATTTATCTTGTACTTAAGAAATCAAATTATTCTTCTAAGAAGGTGTTTGAAAAACCCCCTATTAATCTCATAGTAATAATCTTAAAGATGATTATATAGAGTATTATGCAATGATATGGGCATATAATACCCAAAATATTCTAGGTTATCCTTCTTAGGAATCAAGGCCAAGAAACTTGTATTGATAGACCTGAGTACCTACCCAAAAGTCCTTTATTCCTCACCACCTTTAAAAGGTCTTCTTTCAACAACTCATAAAATTCCACATAGACGTCAATGGTCCAACCATTTGGTCTTGGAATATTCCCTTTCTAAAATTATTTAACTATTATTTGTATCTCCTCATTAGTTATTTCTATCATCAAAGTCTCTTTAACTTCATCATTAACCATATTAGGTTGATAAAGTGCTAGCTTAATGATTTCTTTAATAATTGCTCTATTGGGTTCTTGATAGATTTTATTAAAGTGTGATACTCCTCATCTTGATATTTCTTGAAACCTTCTTATATTTCTTCCATCCTCCCCTTTCATTGTTAGAATAATATTCCATCATTTGGGATATTTCCCCATTTCCTACATTAGGTAGTTTTTAGTTACCACATGGTAAAAAGTAATTAATTACTTTTTACCACTAGGTAAATATTTATTTACTATTCACCTAGGTTAAGTTATCTATTCGACCGATATTATGGATGGCAAGTAGTAGGCAAATTGATTTAGGTTAATAGGTTAGTGGTTACCGTGAATATTTCCTAAAGCTATCTATAGTCTATAGCATTTGTATTTAAATATTATTCATTGAATACATTGGGCTTCTGATTATCTTTACATCATTGGTATCATTCACCAAGGAGGAGAATACGAGCTTTCGCTCATTCCCCATCGATGCGGACTCCCATAGAGCAGTTGAGGTGCTCGACATGGGGAGTCCCTCATGGAGCAGCCATGACGCTCGACGTGGACTCTCCCTCATGGAGTAGCCGCAGCGCTCCTACTCTGGCCCACATGATCGACGCCGACCAAGGCCCGCGTGTTGGCCCGTCGACCTGGCCGACATAGTCGACGTAGGCCAAGGGTCCGTGATCCCCTAGACCAGATGCGGTCGATGTCCCGAGGCCATCAATCCTCGGCTCCCGTGCCGACCTAGGGCCCATAGAGCCACATAGGCCAAGCAGGCCACGTGGCCCATTCATGGGAGAGCAACGAGGGCAGGAGCACCCTCCCCTCCCCATGGACATAGACCCAGACCTTGGGATCTGAGAGGGTAGGTGGCCCTCCAATCCCTGACCGACACATGGCACTTTTCTGTGCCTAACCTGCATGCACCTCGAGGGACACATGGACTGGACCGAGATCAAACATGTGGTGGACAACCACTGGACGACGACCAACGTAGATTGGACCAAGACTGGAATACTAGACCGAGATCGAACACATGGCAGATAGCCACTGGACGATGCATGACGCTAACCGAACATGACTAGACACGTGGCACATCGCCACAGGACCGACCTGGACTGACTGGCCTACCCCTGGCGCCACGTGGAGGCGTCCAAAAGGGCAGGTGACTCTAGTCGATTGCCCGAAGGCAATCGACGTACAAGGGGAGGCCTCCGCCTTAAAAACCACTCTGCATCCCACTACGGGATGCATGTGGGATAAAAGTCCAACGACTTTAAAAAAAAACTCCCGCCGTCCGCAGAGTTTAAGAGGCACATCGTGTGCCTCAGTACCCATCGGGCTCTTTAGCCCGACCGGTTGATCGGGTCGAGCTAAGGCCCTAGGCGGGGAGTCCAGGGTTCGACTCCCGTCGGGTATAGAAGGCAATTTTTTTTGCCTTCGATGCCAAGGTACATTAATTTTTTTAATTTTTTTTTTGCATTAACATTAAAGTTTTTTTAGTATTATTTTTTTTAATAATTTAAACTTTAAAAAATAATGTTTTATTTCATAAATCAATTTCTCTTTAATATTTAAGTTGATTTATTTAAAACATATATTTTTTTAGTTTTTTATTATTCATTAAAATGATTTATTAAACTTTTCTTAAATATTGCAAATTAAAATTAAAGAAATATTTTTTTTTTTTGCAACTTTGAAATTTAAAGGTGCTAGTATTTTCTCACCAAATGGAGATATGAGACATAGCAAGAGCACATTTTTTGTTGCAAATTAGACAACTCTTCTCAAACCTTGTTAATTTAGCATACAAGAAAGGATCACACTTGATTTTTTTTTGCAAATTAGACAACAAGGTTCCTAAAATTTTTTGTAAGAATCAAAAGTTCAAAGAGTGCATTTGTTTTCTCCAAGGAGATATAATACATAAAATTGCACATCTATTTTTTTTCTGCAAAATTGAGAAGACCTTGTAACCTTGGGTCCATAAAAACTAAGTCGTGTGTCGACTAGTTCTGGAAGCCTTTCAAACGCGGGTCGTGTGTCGACTTGTCTTGAAAGGAGTGCTCTAAATTCTACATTTTGTAAACATTAAGGGGGGATAGAATTCATTTTTTTTTATTCTATAGTTTGCAAAATTGTAACGAATAAGGGAGGATATTTTAGAGTAAGAAAGGTGCATTCTCGATTTTACTCGACACCTTCTCTTAAAAATTGCTTGTTCGATTGCATCCGACACCTAGAGTGATATAAATTTGGGTTGCTCTCATGTTTTGATTATTGCACTAACACTCATGTTTTTGTGTGCAATTAAAAATTCAAATACAACATTAAAAGAAGCATTTCACAAAACCCAAACTTCACTCAAAAACCATGCTAAAACTTTGCATAGGTTAAAACAAGTCATTTTTTACTCCCCATCAAAAGGTCATAAATCCAAATCACCTTGATTCACTCTCTTTGTTTGGCTTAATAAACCTCAAATTTTTCATCCTTCTTCAAGGGTGTTAAAGCAGGTGCCATTAAATATCCTAGAGGGCAAAATCAAAAGTTTTTTCATAAACCTACCCCTTTCATTTGCTCTATTTGTTTGGCTTAATTTCCTCCAACTTTTCATCCCTTGGTAAGGGTGTTAAGGCATGTGCCATTAAATATCTTATAGAGGCAAATTGAAAACAACTTCCATATACTCTTTTCAAGGTATAGTGCAAGATAGAACCATCTTAGTCCTATCAAATTTGAAACCTAAACCATGGCCATGATACACAAGTATCTCACTGAGAGCCAACTGCTCAAAGGTTCAAATTATTTAGCTTGGAAGACTAAGATGAAAGCTATCTTAACTGTAGAGGATTTGTGGTCAATAGTGGATGGAAGTGTCACTAGACCTCAATCACCTAGAGCAGATCAAAGAGACTTTGATAAAAAGGATAAAAAACTATCCTTAATGATCTTGCTAGCTATTACTGATGATATCCAACCTCATATAAGTGAAGCTAAAACTGGAAAGGAGGCATGGGATGCCTTAACTACCATATTTGAGGGAAAGAATCAATCCACGATTCTTAACCTTCAAACACAGCTTCATACACTTCACATGAAATTTGGAGAAACAATAGAGCTATTCCTCTACAGAGTGGCCAAATTGAAAACAAAACTACAAGCCCTAGGAGAAACTGTGGAAGACAAAGTCTTAATCTCAATTATTTTGAGAGCTCTTCCTGACTCCTATAGAATGTTGATTACATCCCTTCAAGTCTCTGGTAGGACAATGAATTTTGTAGAGTTGGTGAACATGCTTCAAACTGAAGAAGCTAATCAATTCCAAAGAGATGAGGCATCCAACAATGCACTTTTCTCACATAAACAACAAGGAAAGAAAAAGTGGAATCAACAACAAGGGTCTTCTTCTAAAAAAAACAAAGGTCAAGGCCAAGACACTAAGAAGAAGAAGCAGTATTGCAAAATCTGTGATAAAGACACTCATCAAACCAAGAGATGTTGGTTTAAGAACAAGCCTCCCAAAGAGAAAGGTCAAAAGAAAAACCAAGGCAATGTTGCAAATGAGATGTCTAATACAGATTCTGATTCTAGTTCAGAGAAAGCACACAGAGTGCTAATTGCTAAAACAATTTTGTAGAGGGAAAACACATGTGTCCCTTGGGCAAAAGCACCATTTTCTCTCTCTCCTTTTTTAGGCTTCATAAATAGCATAAGTTTTTGTTTGAATACCTTGCAATAAGGGGTGCTTGTACCTCTTTTAGGCTTCATAAATAGCAAATTCTAGGTGTTTGAAGTACTTGTAACAAGAGGAGCGATTTTTTGTGATGTAAAATTGTCTAGGAGGCAATATTTGTAAAATCCTTCACAACACTCTTGAGTTGCACACTTTTTGCAATTAAGGGGGGATATAAATTTATTTTCTTCACAATTTTTGTAAACAGGGAAGATGGCTTATAAGGGTGCATTTTCGGCTTTGACCGACACCTTAGTCACACTTCCTTCAGAAATTGAATACACTATGTTTTGCAATGAGAAGGGGGGAACTTATAAGGGTGCATTTTCGATAGTGACCGACACCTTAGCTACCTTATCTTTTGCAAAACTCATATTGTAAAATGGATGAACCTCATATGAAGTGATCTATTCTACTACACCTAGCGATTACAGTGGTTGGTTACCCATGCAATTTAGTTGGATGATGTGATTACAATAAGGACATTCGTTGGCATGAAGACAAAGTGAGGAATGACCCACTTTTTGCTTAGGAGCAGCCAGAGCACTGTGACAGAGCAAAGAACCAGCAGATCAACATTTTCTTCCACTATATTGGGGCAGTTATATACTTTACCCAAATATTGTTGTATAGGAGGATATGTATGTATTACCCAAATAATGTAATAAGGGGGGATGTTAGAATAATATTCCATCATTTGGGATATTTCCCCATTTCCTACATTAGGTAGTTTTTAGTTACCACATGGTAAAAAGTAATTAATTACTTTTTACCACTAGGTAAATCTTTATTTACTATTCACCTAGGTTAAGTTATCTGTTCGACCGATATTATGGATGACAAGTAGTAGGCAAATTGATTTAGGTTAATAGGTTAGTGGTTACCATGAATATTTCCTAAAGCTATCTATAGTCTATAGCATTTGTATTTAAATATTATTCATTGAATACATTGGGTTGCTGATTATCTTTACATCATTCATATCCATCCTCCAATTTGAATCTTCCCATTCTAACAATTCCCTCTTCTTCTTTTTTAACTCTTTTACTTGTAAGTTATTCTTGTTTGAAGAAACCTCATTGCCTTTGTGTCTATATAACTAATTTAATTTACATTATATATCCACTATCTTTGCCTTTGCTTCCCAATATTTACTTTTGACCCAAGTGATTGTAGCATATTTGATTCTCCTCATATTTTTAAAAAATTGAAATATAGTTGTTTCTTTATTTTTAGGTTTGTATATCTCTACTCATCTTCTACTATATTTATAAATTTCTCATCTTTTAACCAAATAGCATTGAACTTGAAAGGTCTTGTTGCTTTCTCTTGATCCTTATTTAAATATAATAAAATTGGTGAATTATTAGATCCCCTACCTGGATCTATCCAAGACCTCAATCTTTCCACTTTAGCTATGAGGTTTTTAGACACTATAAATTTATCCAAAATTTTAGAAATACCTTATCTTTCAATTATTTGATTCCTTCAAGTGGGCACTAGTTTAATAGGTTCTACATCACACAACCCTACATTTTGGATTTTATCTAGGAAAAATTTAGTAAGGGGGTCCCTTTTGGCCTCCTCTCCTCATATTTATACTCTTTTAGTTACAAAGTTTAATTCCCCTCCCACCACTACATTTTTTTTTTTTTTAATTCTTGTATAAATATATTTTCCCAAAAGTACCTTCTACTACCATAAGGGCCATATAAATTGACTACAAAAATTAGCTTACCAAACTCCATAGAATGTAATTCTATAACCACACTTGCATAAATATAAACCTTATAAACTAGTTGAAAGGAGGAATTCCATATTGTTACATTTTCCTGTGATCTTCCTTTTGAGTCTAATACTACAAAGTTCCAATTTGGTAGGAGAGAGATGGGTATAGCTATTGTTATTTTTGCATCCAACATAGTATCCTAGTTTAAAATTAAATCTTGTTTATGAAGTTTAAAAAAAATATTTAGGGCTATTTTTTTATGAGGAGACCCAAGCCCTCAAACATTTAAAGAGAAAATGATCATTTATACACTTTTTCTTGGGGTTGTCCTACTCTAAGAACCCCAACTACAGTTTTTTGTTTGCCATATAAAATTTCCTTCTTAGCTTTTTCTTGTGAAATTTTTTAGTATTTCCTTCCTACTATAAACTCCTAAGATTGACTTGTCTCAAGATCCAAACCCCCTAATACCGGACCATACCTAGTATCTGCTTTACCTTTTTTTTATGATTCTTAGAGCATATATTCTAAAATATATGCTTCTATTATGGGAATTTGAAGGACTTGGTAGGGAAGAGATCATACTAGGGTTATTTAAGCCTTGCTTGCTTCCTTTACCTAAATTATCTCTAGCTAAAGAGGGTAAGAACTTCAAAAAATTTACACATTTATCCTCTATTTGTTCTCAATCCTTGATAGCACCACTCTCTTGAATTATCCTATCTAAATTATGGCTTGTGAAACCCTTCATATAGGAGCTCATCCTAGGACAAGATGATATATCAATTTTATCATTATCATAATTCAATCCCCCTTCTCCAAATAAAGGAAAATTTAGGTTTAGGCTTTGTCGATTACCTAATAAAATGCCTCCATATACTTTATTGATTGCAGGTGTGGTCTTCCTTCCCTCATAGAAAGATACCCAATTACAGTTGTTGGAAATCAACTCTTTCTCCTTTGACTAGACATTGATGATAGTAAACCTTTCTTTAAGTGATACATACATCTTCACTGGGTCCTCTATTTGAGCTTCAATTGTCGCTACCTATTGTGACTATCACACAACTTGCCCCAAAATTAGGGACCCTCCTTTTGTTTTTGGTATTTGGGTGTTTGTATTTGTTTTAAGTGTCTAATGCTTTGGTTTGTGTTGGGTTTGCAATTTTTGTCAATTTATTGTTGATGATATTTTTATCGTCAATTTGTTGTCGATGATATTTTTATCGTTAATTGTTTATCGACAATATTTTCATCGTCAATTTCTTGTTGATAATTTTTTATCATCAAATTTCTTGTTGATGATTTTTTATCATCAAATTCTTGTCGATGATTTTTATCAACAATTTCTTGTGGATGATTTTTATCGTCAATTTATTATTGATGATTTTTATTGTCAGTTTGATTTTAGTGGTTTTCTTGTTAAATTTCCTACTTTTTGTCCTTTGCATGTGTCACATAATGGTTTAAATGGTATAAATTGATTAATGACAAAAATATATATATAAAAATAAAAAGTAAACATTTCATATATATATATCTTATATAGAACAAAAAAATATTGTGTTTCTATAATTATATTCTATTGTTCCTCTTATAATTTTTAAAGCATGAAAGGTACAAAATAAAATAAATTTACAACATAATAACAATATATACACATAAATACCAATAAAATTTACACAAGTGCCTACTTATATATATGTATATATGTAAACTCATAAGAAGCCATCGGTACTTTCTCAAGTCTATGGTTTTAAGTTTGAATTTATAGAAACCAAGTTATATTAAAAGTATCTTTCTGATGTATGGAGGGTACCATTGTTGTCACAACACATGGCATGGATTTCAATGTCGATAGGCATGAAGATCGAAGGGAACCTACATATGCTAAGAAACTTTCTAAATAGGACAACACAACATTGACTAGACGCTGCAATGATGGATCAACAATGACAAGATTTGGCAGTCTAGGCTTGGCGGTAGACTGAACAGGGAGTTGGTGTTGAGCTATGTGGTAGACAACCCCATCGGATAACCATGTAGAGAAGCCACATGGACATCCCAAATATGGTGGCACAACCGATGCAGACCAGGATATTCGCTTGAATGCAGGAGGGGAACGATGTGGCATCAAAGCAGCGTAGTCTATGGGAACTTCATTTCAGATATTTTTGGTAAGAGATGATTTTTACTAACATATACCTAACGATGACATCGATGAAGATGTAAATCGACACGCATGACAACATGGCATGGGATGTTTTTGGACCTCGATAGTGTAAAGAGAAACAAAAATAGTAGCGTGATAGATAAAAATAGTGATGATGTCGTGACTCACAGAGATAGTGCAGCATCTGAACAAGTGTGGGGAACTGGTGTGTGGTTGGTGGATGATGGGGCACCATGTGGTGGTGTTGAGTCAGACAAATAGGGATGAAGCTGGCAAGAGCTCAATTTTAGGGTACATAAAGTTTTTGAAGAGCGATGAGGTATCATTTTATGAAAATAATGATTAGGGTGGTCTCATCTTCTATTTTGATATCATCGGATTTTAGTTGATGTACCAGACTAGAGAAAAGATAGGAGCATCAATGGAATAGGTGAAAGCTGGGCAGGTTATGTGAGCAATGTTCGATCCCATGGACAGTGACGGCTTCAACAAACCACAATGATGGGAGAGATTACCATGGAAGACACCCAAGACTCGAATACCGGACATGATGATAAAGGTGGCCATGTTTACAGGGAATAATACTACGAGTAATACATGCATGACTAGCAAAGCAATATGGTATCCACAGTGATACACTGGTTAGATGAGGTGACATAACCAAACGACGATGTGGGTTAGTCTTTGAAGGTATCTTCACCAATGCTTCAAATAATACCATAAAAAATAATAGCATGTGTGGGTTTAAGGTAAAGACTAATGAATAAAATGGGCATCCAATGTAATGGTCAGAATCATTCCTTCAATAGGGAGTCGTGCCCAACGATTACCAAATGGAGCATGTTGGACCTATGCTACCAAAGGATAATAGCCACTAGACATAAGGGGCTACTATGGGTCCTAAAATATATATATAATGAAATGCTTGTAATTCGTTTGCACTTATAGGAAGGAGATAAAACATGTTAATAATATGAAAAGATCACCCTACATGCATGGTACGCGAAAATAGGTGATTATAATGGTCGTTACAAGTCAGAATGGTAAATATGAAGAAATGAAATGAAAAGAAAAATAAAATGAAGAGTCTCAAGGGAAATGAGAAGTTTTTATGAAATTTAAAATATGGTGTCGAATCAGAGAATAGGGGCTGGTTTTTTTGTTTTTTAAAACCAAAAATGCTACTGAAATCAATGTAGAAATGAAAACAGTTTTTAATGCAAATATTTTTTTAGAAATTTAGACCTTGTTAGTAAGAAAGGAAAAAACCTGTTGCATTTTTGGATTTAACTTCTTATTTCTACCCATTTTCATATTTTGGATTTATAAATGATGTTTAATGTATTTTTATGGTTATATCATTGAATATTTGGAATCTGAAATTTATTTTCTATGTCCTAGGAGCTAGCACTTAATTTATTTTGATTGTGCAAATGCAGGTTAAAATAGACTAGGTTGCATGCAATATTTTTTCACATATTCAGTTTTGCAGGATAGGGTAACATCCAGGGTTATGCATAAGCACGAAATATCGTAAATATCATAATTTTGGATCCTTTCACTAGGGGCCATTCACCCAAAATTTATGGGGTGGAATTTTTTTTGGGGTAAATTCTTCCGCCATTGATAATCATGAACCTAACTTTATTTTAATTTGCCGACCTCAAATTACATATGATTTTGATTTTCCCGCCCAATTCACCTTCAAATTATAAATGATTTTATATTTCCCACCCAAATCACCTTCAAATTATAAATAATTTTATTTTTCTCGCCCAAATCACCTCATATACTACCCATATATATACTGTATCGGGTATCGATAAACATACATCGAAAATACTCTATCTCAAAAATAGCTCTGAAATAATGAAAACCTTGAGAAGGTTACAGAGGAGTGACTATTGAAATAAACTGATTAGTTGTAGAGGAGTGTCCATCGATGTAAGATGATCAGTTACAAAGTCGTGTATGTCGGCATAAGTCGATCGATTGTAGAGTCGTGTCTATCGGTATAAGTCGATCGATTGTAGAGCCATGTCTGTTGGTATAAATTGATCAGTTGCAGAGCCATGTATGTCAATATAAGTCGATCAGTTGTAGAGTCATACCTGTCGATATAAGCCGATCGATTGCAGAGCTGTGTATGTCAGTATAAGTTGATTGGTTACTGAGCTATGTCTGTCAATGTAAGTCAATTGGTTGTAGAGCTATGACTATTGATATAAGCCGATCGGTTGCAGAGTCATGTCTATCGATATAAGTTGATCGATTGTAGATCTGTGTTTGTCAAAATAATCCGATCGGTTGTAGAGTTGTGTCTATCGATATAAACCTATCAATTACAGGGATTTTTGATCAAAATTTTTCTATCAATTGTAGAGATGTCAATCAAAATTAGTCAATCGATTATAGAGGTGTTGATCAGTATACCTATAGTCGATCATCATGCTTATAATCGATAGGTCTACCAGTAGTTGATCATCATGTTTACAACCGATCAACATACCTGCAACTGATCAAAATACTTGCAGGCGATCATCGTGTCTACACCCAATAGAAATTCCTGCAACCGATTGGTATTCATGCATCTGATCGGTATTCATGTAGTCGATCACCATTCCTACAACCAATCGATATTTTTGTAGCCGATCGTCATGCTATCAATTATCATGTCAGCCTAAAGTATTTCATATCGGACTAACACTTTTAAGTATGTCGTACATTTTTTAGATTTTGCAAACCGATATTCATAGCCCCCAACACAAAACAATTCGCCATAGTTTGAAAATTTTTGGAGATAAATTAATGAAAATTGCCATGATTTGAAATTTTTTGGAAATAAATAAATGCAATTTGCCATGTATACTTCTACAAATATCACCGAGATTCCAAGATAATTCGCCTTGATTTTATACATAGATTTCGGGGTCGACCCCTTATGCAAAACCCTGGTAACATCAAACTGATAATGCTTTGCATGTTTGCATTTTCAGTTTTCAAGTTTATTTCAGATGTTCATTTTTTTTATTTTTCTAATTTTCATTTTGTAATTTTTTTTTAATTTTTGAGGATTAAAATAAAAATTGGGAAAAAAATAAAATGATAAAAATAATTACATGGGTGTGAATAATGAGATACAATCTATCATACAAAACAAATTTGAACTCATTCCGATGTCATTTCGATTTTATAAAAAAAATGTGGAAATAATTTTTTATGTAGATTTTTATAATTTTGAAATTTTATTTTTTCACATTTTGGAGGTAAATCAGATTTTTAAACTTTGCATTTCCATTCATAAGCATAATATGACCTTTCCTTTATGAAAATTCAATTTCATTAAAGGGGGTAATTTTTATGGCATTTCATTGGCCATCATTTAAGAGCAATAAATACCCTTCTCTTTATGAAAATTCTGATTTCATCAAAGAGAGGTAATTTATCATTACATCAAAGGCTAGTGTTTTAAAACATTAAATTATTTCTTCTTTATGAAAATTGATTTCATTAAAGAGGGATAATTTACAATGACATCTTAAGGCCATTATTTTAAAGAAATAAATTATTCTCTTTATGAAAATTATGATTTCATTAAAGAGGGATAATTAATAGTGACATTTCAAGACCATGCAATAAATTGCTCTCTTTGTGACAATTAATTTTATCAAAGAGGGATAATTTATTTATTATATCAAAGGCTACTATAGCTACAAATTGGGTCATCCAAACTATTCCATATTGAGGTTTAAAGCAACACAAAGGGATTTATTTCATTATTTGAAATTCATGTTTAAAGATAGGTTTTAATCTTCTACTTCATGCATAAAGTAGGATTTAATACAAGGTAAAACTTTTTTAAAATCTACTTAATAAAGGAATATAAGATCTACCTAAAATCCTCAAGATAAAAGGAATTAATGCTTTACATCGTGGTCATATGAGGGCCAATTCACATTTGCTTTTGTTTAATTTCATGAACAATCATAAGTATGGCATAATAAAATACACCAACACATGCCCCTTGTTAACAATTACTTGCAATCACTAAGGTATTCCTAGCATTTCATTGATATATTTTTATTGAGATTACTAATACACATGTGCAATGCTAATATAGCGGAACCTTGGAGAAGTTGTTTTGATTTCTAATTTCTTTGCAAGAGAGGATTTTGTGATCACAATCCTAAGGTGAGTGTGGTTTTGCAATTGGATAAAATTACCACTCAAATTTTTGGCGCTATAAGGAGGGATTGAATTTATTTTATTTATTTTATTTATGATAAATTGTTCATTGTTGTTTCAAATGCTTTTGAATTATTCATACAATGAATAATGTGATTTTGGTGTAACTTTGAGCATTCTAATTTGCTAAATATTTCAAGTCCATTTGATTAGCATATTTGGCCTATTTTAAAACTCAACACGTTGGGAGCTAAGAGGGCCTGAATTGATTTATTTTATTGTTATTTAGATGCTAAATTCTTCATGTTACTTAAAATATTTATTCCAATAAATTGACCTTGACTAGCAAGGTTTTATTTCCATATGATCACTTTCATTGATTCTAACATTCTCTATTTGATTATGTGTTAATACTAACCTTTTGGAAAATTTGAGAATGTTCTTTCATGTCATGGTTTAATTGAGGTATATCTTGTTATTGATGCTAACATTTTGTGGTTTACTATTTGAAAATTGTTAGTAATTTTATGCTTCTTTGCAAGATATCTTTATTTGACAAACAATTTTGATTTTGAAGCTATTCTTTGAGTTTCTCTAATCGCGAAATTTCATGTACTAAGAGCAAGAATGATATCTATGTTATGGGACTATTATAGTTTATTCAAAAATCTTGGGATACCCCATCAAATTCTTGAATATATATTGGAGGGTCCAACATAGTGTGGGCAGAATTTGGCATTGGGATACATGCAAAATTTTGATATCTATGAGAACATGTTAATTCAATGGCAAATTTTCTATGAGGATGTTCCTCATATGTTATTCTCATACATTTTGGATGATATATCATTCTTTTGGTATGGACAATTACCCATGGAGGTTAGGACTTCTTGGGTCCAACTAGAAGCAACATATCTTTATCATTTTGGTAATCAGGTTGACTTAGATATGTTGCAAAATTAGTTTACCTCTATTTGTAAAGAGCCTAATGAATTTATAAGTCAATTCAATGAGAGGTTCCATGAGTTTCACACTCAAATGTGGGAAAAATTTGACACAACATAAGAGGAACCTATTCAACTATACATGGGAGCCATACCTCCCGTACTTGCTACATTGTTAAGAAAAAATCTTGATGACCCATATTTGAATAGAATCTATGAGGTAAAAATAATGGTAGAACAAGGGCAAGTGGAGGTACAACATATTCCCATGAGATATTATTCTTCTAGAGTTATTGATGCCAACCTCCACCAACCATCTAATATAGCACCCTCCACATGGTCAAGGGGATGAATTTGAATGTCAAAATTTTATAACCACCTTAGATATCATCCAAGAGGGGGTGCAAGTTGCCAAGACAACATCCATCAATGAGAATTGTCTAGAGATAGATTCATTTCTAGAGATGCACGAGTATTAATATAATGGAGGTGTCCTAAATCTAATTAGTTTTGAGATATATGATAGGACAAAACCTTCCATGTAATTGAATAAAGTGGTTGAAAGTGACATTAAAATAAAATCAATAAATGATTTTGAAGACATAATAGAATTTCACCACTTATTCTTGGAAGACACTTTGGATGAGATTGTTGAAACTGAGGGTCAAGAAGACCCATACCTTCTAAATTGTGATAAAATTGAATCATGGGTTACAAATGTGGATTACGATATCCTTGCAAATTTAAATACAAGAAATGACCCACTTTTAGAAATAATTGAACCATCTAAGTAAGGTGAAGATGAATTTGATGAGAAACACCTTGAAGAATTGGAAGATGTTGAAGAAGTATTTGAAGGTCACCACTTGATTTTGGAAGATGATTATTATGATTCTTGAAATAAGTTGGAAGATTACACTCACTCCAAACCTTCTATTGAAACTTTTGTGTTAATTGATATACAGGATGATACAATAGCTTTCTCACATGAGGATATTACAAGTCCTATACAATTTGAGAATGTTTTGGAAGAAGGGTTGGAATATCATCAAGTGTTGGAGAATGATAATGATTCTACTACCAAATACAAAGAAGAAAAAGGATTGATAAATTAATTAAAACATCATGTCACATATACAATGGAGTTTCATCCCACAAATTTAGATAACAATTTTTACAATGGTTGGGGAAGATATGAAGAATCATCTACTTTGCACACCCCTATTGATGAGATTTCTATTGATATACATGATGATACAAAAACCATTTCACATGAGGATATTGCATTTGCAAGAATAGAGAAAGTTCCCAAATGTGATCATGTCGAAAATAAATTCATTGAAAATTTTGTTGAAAGAGAGAGGGAAGAAATGGTAAATGTTTCTTATGACTCATCGGTTTTGGATGAGGAAGAGGTAAAATCCTCTCTTTCATTTTGGAATAATGAAAATTTGGATACAAATTCACATGATTGTTTTGAAGATTCAAATCAAGATATACCATGTATGGTTAATAAGAAGTTGGAACCAAATGACAAAGAGGTTGATTTATTCGAAGCAACTCAAATGATTGATCATGGTGATATATTACTTGACACACATATTGACCAAAAATATTTAAAGTTTGAAAAGTATGGGGATATTTTTAATTGGGTGCCTAAATTTGGTGTTTTTTAACAGGTGTTTTATGATGAAGATAAATACCATGAGGTAGAAGAAGAAATCACAATGACTCACCAATTTTTGGTAAATGAAAATATACAAAAGGTAGAATCTAACCTTTTGTGTCCAAGCATCCAAGCTTCAGGTGAATATTTGTATAATTACTCATTAAATATAAATGCTATTTATGATGAAATGCCATTGGAGGTAAATGAAGAAATTTAGTTGATTTATACTCACACCTATAATAAGAATGCTTCGTTGAATGAAAAAGAAGTTGATGTGCTTTAATTGTTAAATCAAATTCACCAACAACTGATAATAGAATCTAGGATAAAAACTTACAATGATTCTCATTTAGTAGATATATTGGATGCTTACAAATTTTTGCATAAGTTTGATTGTCCTACAAACATTAAAGATGGTTTGGCTTTGAAAGTTCTAGAAATAGGCTCTTGTTTGCAATATATCATATTTGAAAAGGAGAGCCTAGTTCTAAATCATGAATTGAGTTGTGAAATTGACATATTAAAAAATAGATAAGAAATAATTAAAAATGAAATATTATTTGGTCAATTTAATAATTTGAAGCTCACCTATGGTATTATTAAAAGAAGCTGGTATGTTTTTCTTGTAAATTTACTCTCAAATATCAATCACACTAGTACAAAATTGATCTCAAACACTTTCACAATTGCTTTTAATATCTCTCAAACCAATGCTCAAAAGGTTTTCACAATGATGTACTAACAAGTAGTTCACAATTTCTAGCACAAATGTCTCAATCTCTTTCAACAATGGAAGCACAATATTGTTCTCAAAATCTATCCCAATTGTTTCCAAAATCATTCAACAATGAAGTACAAGAAGATCTCAAACTCTAATGCAATTGTTTCAAATTTCTCTCAATAATTTATGCACATGTAGGTCTCAAACCCTAACTCAAATATTTTCAACAATGCTTACCAAAAAAACCTTTTATCTCCACCTTATGTTCCAAAAAATTCACTCAAAAAAATACTTTAAACAAGGAATGATGTGCCCATACCTCTTAATTTTCTCTTATGAAGATATCTCCTCAAAAACATGTCTCACAAACAACTAATATTTCTAGTGCCACTTCAAGGGTTAGATTGCAAAATACTTTCTCAAAACATCCACATGAACTTTCACCTTCAAAAATGTGCTCAATGAAATCTGAAAATGATGTTCTAGGATCCTTATTTTGTTCTCAAAGATGAAGCATTAAAACTCAACAAAAACTCTCATATTTTCTTTTCACCATGCAAGAATTACAATAAAATTATCAAGCCACTTTTACACCTTATTGCTCCTATTATTGCAAAATATTAATCAACACAATAAGGCACAAATTACACACATCAAATTTGCCATATACACCTTATTCCTCCTACTTGAAATAAAAAATATTTCAATCCACTTCAAACATCCAACAAGAACATTATAACATAATTTTATTTTTGCATCACTCAAGGCTCTCAAATAAAAACTCCATGCTATCCCTTTTTATTTGAAAAATCAAAACAAAAAGAACCCCTTATGACTCCCTAAGTAGTGCATACCTTAGAATTTGGTAATTTAATTATTTCAAAAATAATGTGCCCACTTTGCTACCATCATGATTCGATCCCATATCACTACCTGTCTCATACACTAGCATTGGATAGTCCACCATGTGGGCTAACCACCCACATAGAACTCCAAGATCACGTGCTTTACCTTAAGATTAATTTTTAGGACTAAAACTTCCATAATTAAAACTTCTATTGCTCTGCCTTCCCGTGTCTCGAACTCGATACCTCCCCATTGCCACACCTTCATGCAAGGGGTCCTACCACCTGGGCTAACTGCTTGGATGAGTACATATTTCTCTATTCCCTATTATTACACTGAATCGTTGCCTTGAAATGTGCACCATCCTCTCTTTCTTCCCTACCTCTGATTATCGAACAACAAGTGGATTAATCAATTTTATTATCATCTTCTACTTCTTCTCTACCTCCAATATTTGAATGAGTGGGCAAATTAGTTCATCGATTTTTCATCTTCCTTTTGCAAAAGTTAATCACCCTTATCTATATATATATGTGTGTGTGTGTGTGTGTGTGTTTTGGCTATTTAAAAACAAAAATGACATCGACGTATGGACTTAGTTTAACCCAAGTTTGATTATTGAATCTACTTGATCAGTAGAATTTAGTGGTCAATTTTTGAGACACCCTTTTAGTGTTTTATCCTTTTGAAACAACGTGTTTTTTGTGAGAAAAATGAAGGGTTTTATTTTTTTGAAACAATTGATTTTATGAAATAATGAATGAGTCAAATTGATGTTATTATCCTTTAAACAATTTTTTTTTTTTGGGAAATAAACAATTGAAATACAAGAGAGTGAATAAATTGAATCCTTGGTTATAGCCTTGTTTTTTGAGAAAAATAAATACTCCTTACAATATTTTATTCATGATTTGTTGGATACAAATTAAAGAAAACTAAGAATTTTTCTGAAGGCAAAAAATTGTAGAAAGTTATGATTGATGGGAATTATGGGGTTCCTTTATGTTCATGCTTCAATTTTTTTAGTGAAAACTATTGTTCCCTATGAAAACTTGGGATCAATTTCGTGGAGAAATTGAATGAATTTTTGGATTATTTTGGTAGAGAAATTGATTCAAAATTAGGTATCAATTTTAGAGAAAAATTGAATGTGATATGGGATCAATTTTTGTAGGAAAACAAAATATTGAAACCCAAGAGCAATTTTGTAGAAAACTTGAATGAAACCTAAGTGTGACTTTGTGGAAAAATTGAAGGAAACTTAGACTTGATATTATGGAAAAAATTAAATGAGTTATATGTTCAATTTTGTGGTGAAATTTAAATTGAAAATTGAAGGATACATAAGTCCAATTTTGTGGAAATATTGAATGAATCTTAGGAAAAAAAATTGTAGAAAATTTATATGATTCTTAGGAAATAATTTTATGGTAAAATTGTATGAAACAATTTTGTGGAAATTGAATGATTCTTAGGAAACAATTTTGTGGAAAAATTGTATGTTTCTTAGGAATATTTTTGTGGAAATTAAATGATTATTAGGAAATAATCTTGTGGAAAAAATGAATGATTCTTAGGAAACAATTTTGTGGAAAAATTGCGTTTTTTAGGAAACAATTTTGTGGAAAAATTGTGTTTTTTAGGAAACAATTTGTTGAGCAAGGTGCAACAATAGTATTGTCATTGTTGTCAACACAATCAGATAGATCTATTGATGTAGTGGACAGGAAGTTCAAATGCTAGTCAGATGCAGAAGACAGGAGTCCAAAGGTTATTAAGAGTATGGACAGTGAGTTTCCAAGAAGACCGAAGTAGCCCATTTGCAAAAATATCAAAGAAAAAGACAAGTAATAAAAGTTTCATGATATCACGACATATACAGCAGGAAAGAAAAACTGTCACAATTTCATGACATGTTGGCAGAGAAAAATGCAAGTGGAAAAATTGTCACGATTTCGCAACATGTTGGCAGAGAAAAAGGCAAGTGGAAAAATTGTCGCGATTTCGTGACATGTTGGCAGAGAAAAAGGCAAGTGGAAAAACTATCACGATTTTGTGACATGTTGGCAGAGAAAAAGGCAAGTGAAAAACTGTCGTGATTTCGTGACATTTTGGCAGAGAAAAAGGCAAGTGGAAAAACTGTCGCGATTTCGTGACATGTTGGCAGAGAAAAAGGCAAGTGGAAAAATTGTCGCGATTTCATGACATGTTGGCAGAGAAAAAGGCAAGTGGAAAAACTGTCACGATTTTGCGACATGTTGGAAGAAAAAGAGAAAGCAGGAAGAAGTGTCGCGATTTCACGACAAGTTCGAAGAAAGAGAACAAGTTTGAAAAGTGTCGCAATTTCGTGACATGTCGCGATTTCGTGACTTATTGCAAAGAAGGTTGTACGGACAAAAAAAATGTCATGATTTTGCAACATATTGCAAAGAAGGTTGTACGGACGAAAAAGTGTCACGATTTCGTGACATATTGCAAAGAAGGTTGTACGGACGAAAAAGTGTCACGATTTCACAACATGTTTCAGGAGAGAGATTTCGAAAGAAAAAGTGTCACGATTTTGCGAGATATTGTAGGAGAGAGAGTCTGAGAGAAAAAGTGTCACAATTTCATGACATGTTGTAGGAGAGAGAGTCCAAGAGAAAAAGTGTCACGATATCGCGACATGTTGGGTTTTCACGACCCAAAGGCAAGAGAAAGTGCTAAAGAGAAAAATTGTCGCGGTATCGCAACATGTCAGGTTTTCACAACCCAAAGGCAAGAGAAAGCACTAAAAAGAAAAAGTGTCACGATATCGCGACATGTCACGTTTTTGTGACCCAAAGGCAAGATAAAGCGCTAAGGAGAAAAAGTGTCGCGATATCGCGACATGTCGCATTTTCGCGACTAAAGGAGGAGAGAGAAAGTAAGAAGGCAAAAGTGTCACGATATCGCAACATGTGTTTTCGCAGCAACAGCAACAGAAGAGTTACAGAGGCAGTTGAAGCTAACGAAGACCGATGTTACCCGATGAAGATTAGGGTTTGCAACTAACAAATATTAGGGTTTGCAGCTGACGAAGATTAGGGTTTGCAGCTAACTAAGATTAGGGTTATAGCTGACTAAGATTAGGTTTTTGATCTTGAAAATATTGTTATAAAAGGAAGGCTATTTTGAAGAGTTATGTAGGTTGAGAAGTGCAACGTTCAAAGATAGTGTGTAGAGTGCGAAGTTCAATCTTAGTGTGCAGTGTGCAAGTCATCGAATCATTCTAAGTGCGAAGATCACGAAGGAAGCAGAGTGCACAAAGAGGAGAAGACGATCGTTCAAAAATCAAGCAGTAGATTATGCAAAGTGATAGCATAGAGGAAGTAGAGTGTGTAAAGGGGAGAAGACGATCATTCGATAGTTAGGCAACAAATTATGTGAAGTGATAGCGCAGAGAGAGTAGAGTGCGCACAGGAAAAAAAAGTGAAGCAAACTAGTTAGGGTCTTGTCAAAGGCAAAGGTATCTTACTATCATTCTTCTAAGTTTTAGATTTTAAGTCCAAGTTGGTGTTTGGCATAAGGGGTTGGTGCTCCTTCCAGTTGGTGCTGGCAAATCAGGGGTTGGTGCTCCTTTCTGTTAGTACAGATAAATCAGGGGTTGGTGCTCCTTCTAGTGGGTGCTGGTAAACTATTTGTAAAAGTTGTTGCTTTGCAAAGGCTAGATTTGGATGGTAGTCCAAGTAGTAATTTTTGAGGAGTAGCCACATTGGTGAACCTCATTAAAATCTTGTGTTGTGTGATGTTCTCTTGCTGTACTTGCTATATTTGTTTATAAGTTTTAACTACTACTATTTTAAGAGCTATTAATTCATGATTAAAGAGCTACACTGATTCACCCCCCCTCTAAGTGCCATTGTAATTCTAACAATTCGTATCAGAGCTAAGTCCCTGTACAAGCTTAACCAGCTAGGGTGATCTTAGAAATAACACAATGGTAGGTGGTGAAGGCTTATCATCAAACAAAGCACCATTGTTTGATGGATCTAATTATGCATTCTAGAGAGTCAGGATGTAGACATATCTCTGTGCTTTGGGATATGACATCTGGGATTTAGTAGTTAGGGGATATATAATTTCTATCATTCCTCCAAAAGAAGTGGATGAAAATAAACTGTTTGAAAACAATTTGAAAGCAAAGAATGCCATCTTGTGTGGATTAGCAGACATTGAACTAGTAAAGGTCATGAACTGTAAATCGGCAAAAGAAATATGGGACAAATTGAAGAGTTTTCATGAAGGAGATGATAAGATCAAAGAAGCCAAGTTACAGACACATCGAGCTCAGTTCGAAGTATTGAATATGAATGACGATGAAAACATTGAGGCATTCATGTTGAGAGTTAATGGAATCATCAATGCGATCAGAGGACTCAGCGAGAATATCGATGACTCTACTATCGTGAAAAAGGTATTAAGATATCTTCCTCAAAGTTTTGATTCCAAAGTCTCAGCGATAGAAAAAGCTAAAAATCTAAATTATTTTAGTATAGATGAAATGTATGGTTCTTTAACTGCATATGAGATGAGGATAGGAAGATCTAAACCCACTGACAGAGAAGCAGCTTTCAAAACCCTTAAAAATAAAAACACAAAACAAGAGTCCAAGGAAGAAGAGACATCAGATGAAATAGAAGCAAACTTTGTTAGAAAATTGAAAACGGGGAAATGAAAATACAGAGGGAATCTTCCATTTAAATGTTTCAACTATGGAGGCGTTGGGCATTTTGCAACTAAATTTCCACTGAAAGAGAAGAACAAAAATGATGAAGGATCCCACCAAGAAAGAAGTGATTGGAAGATGAAAACAAATTTCAGAAAATGCAACTTCAAAAATAAAAGTTTCATCTCCAAGAATGTTAGTTCATCAGAAAACAGCTCCAGTGAAGATTCTGAAGAAGAAAGAGATGAAGCTCCTTTTATGGCATTTGAATAAGTTAAATCAGAAAAATAAGGAGTGACCTCTTAAGTTTGTGGTGAAAATCTCGAGGCTAAAGTAGACTTAGAAGGTGAGTTGATATCTGCACTTGAAGAGTGGGAGATAGAAAAGAAAAAGAATAAGAAACTATCAAGAAAGCTTGAGGATGCAAATGGAATCATAACCAGCTTAAAATTTCAGATAGAAGAATCTAAGAAAATCTCCAAAGATCTCAAAGTACAAATAACCATGAGAATAGACTATTGCAGCAAGCTAGAAGAAGAGACTATTGGTCTAAGAATGCAGCTAGAAGATATGAACAAGAAAATCAGTTGTTATCACAAACGTGAAGAAAGTTCTATGAAGCTGGATAAGATCATAAATTACCAAAGACCTATAGGCATCAGGTTTGGTCTGGGTTTTATCGAAGGAGAATCATCAAGTGGATCAAAGGCTAGAAATGTAGAATCCACAAAGAATAAAGATAAGAAACATGTTGATCAAGGGAAATTACCTCATGCAAAAGAAAGCAATAATGCCAGGATCAAAAGGAGAACTGACAATGATGGATTCACCAATGTCACACATCAAAGAAGAAGACCTATGGCTCCTACGGCAACATGGCAAATACCATCTCCCAGGTTCAATTATCCTTTCTCTGGTTTCTGTTTTAAATGCAATGGCTATGGACATAAAATCTCAGACTGTAAATACAATGTTAGACCAAGGAATTTCACCAGTAGAAATGCTTTTTCTCCTCTAATGAATTACACAGTAGAATGTTATAACTGTCACAATTTTGGGCACATTGCAAGAAACTATAGAAGCACATTTTCATCAAATCAGTTTTAGGGAAGAAAAGTTCAACCAAACAGGATGAGACAAAATAGAAAACTTCCTATAAAACATGCACAAGCTACTGATAAGGGAAAAACAAAACAAGAGCCCAAAACTACTATCAAAACAATGTGGAAAGGAAAAGAACGATCGAAGGAAGAAAAGGAATACTTAATCGTTCAAACTGCATTCAAAGCATAGAATAAATATGTACCATGGATACTAGATAGTGGATGCTCCAGTCATATGACAGGTGACAAACAAAAATTTGATAAGTTACAAAAATATGGAGGATCAGTAAAATTTGGAAATAATGATGAAGCTAAGATAGTCGGCAAAGACTCAGTCAAAATTAGTGATGGAAGGATTAAATTAGAAGAAGTCTTATTTGTGGATGGATTGAAATATAATTTATTGAGTGTAAGTCAGATTTGTGATAAAGGTCATGAAGTAGTCTTTATGATGCAGAGTTGTGAAGTCATAAAAACCAACAGTGGAAAATTGATAGCAACAAGGTCAAGAACTTCTGGTAACCTGTATACACTCTCAGAGACTTCAAAAGGAGCTTGATTTATTGGATAGGAAGAAGAAAATTGGTTGTGGCACAAGAGACTTGGTCATATCAGTTTTGATAATCTAGTAAAAATCACCTCAAAAGGGGTTGTAAGAGATATTCCCACCATAAGCAAACCTACAAAAAACATTTGTGCTTCATGCCAAAAGGGGAAGCAAACTAGAGTCACATTCAAAACTAAAGAATAGTACACAAGCAAACCGTTGGAACTAATACACACTGATTTATGTGGACCCATGAGAACACAAAGCATAAATGGTGACAAATATTTTATGTTGTGCATTTGATGTAGGAGCATCCATTAGCACCTGATGCAGAAGCATCTAGTGGCAGGAGGGCCACTTTTGAAAAGTTGGCTAAGGAGGAAAGACGTCACAATTTTGTGACATGTCACAAAATCATGACAGAAGAAGAAGGCAAGGAGAAAAATATGTCGTGATATCGCGACAAAAAAAGTGTCACGATATCGCGACACAAAGTAGAGAGAGGAAAAAGCAAAGAAATGTGTCACGATATCGTGACAGAAAATGTGTCATGATATCACGACACAAGCAGAGAATGAAGCCAACGGGGAGGAGCTATCACGATATCGCGACAACAAATGTGTCATGATATCATGACACAAGTGGAGCAGAGAAGTTAGCAAGAAAAGGCTATCACGATATCACGACAAAAAATGTGTCACGATATCACGGCACGAGTAAAGAAAAGAAGTCAGCAAGGAGAGGCTGTTGCGATATCATGATAGAAAATGTGTCACGATATCATGGCACAAGTGAAGCAAAGAAGTGAGCGAGGGGAAGTTGTCGTAATATCGCGACAGAAAATGTATCGTGATAGTGTGACACAAAATGGAGAAAGAAGCCAATAGGGAGCACTTAATGGGGGATGGAAAATCGCACTTGCCTCAGATCCAAATTTTCATTCATTAATCTAGAAAATTCTATAGTAATAGCCCGTAGGCTTTACAGAAACTAGCGCTTGGCTTAGATTTCACAACAATAGCCCGTAGGCTTTACAAAAACTAGCACACAGACTCAGTTTTCACCTATACTCTAACTCTACGTGCGATCTCCAATCCTCCACACCCTCTACCTATTACAATAATTAGGTTTTTATAGAGGCCTTGACCCTTTGAAACATCTTTCATAAAAATCAGAGCACAAAACCTGATCCATGGCTCCACTCCGTACGACCCCTGTCATCACTGTCTGATCGTCGCTTCCTGTCAAATTACTCTGTGTGACCCATAATTTTCATTTCCCATGCCTCTTTGTATTAACCCACTTTTACTGCACCTTGGTGCCACGTGTTGCCCCTGCTCTACAACTGCCACCTGACCTCTATCATCTTCTTCCTCTAGTCGCACTGTAATAGCCTCTGCATCCACCGCCTGACATTCATGAGCTATCACTGTCACTCTATTGCAGCCCCCAAAAATATAGTATGTCACGATATTGCGACGTCTTCCCCCTCTTGCTTTTCTTCTCCTCTTTCTGTCTCAATTTTGTGACACCTTTTCTATCATGATATCGCGATAGTTTTGCTTCCTCTCGTTCTCTTCCCTTCTTGGGTCACGATATTGCGATGTGTCACGATATTGCGACATCTTCCTTATCCTGCCCTTCCTTTTCCTTTTCGGTCGCGACATCATGACATGTCACGATATCATGACATTTCTCTTCCTTTTTCCTCTTTTCCACTTTGGGTCACGAAATCGTGACATGTCATGATTTTGTGACATCTCTTCCTGCTTCCTTTCGCTCCTTCGTGTCGCGATTTCATGACATGTCACAAAATCATGACATCTTCTCGTTCTGCCTTCTCTCCCTTCTTCGCATCACAAAATCGTGACATGTCACAAAATCATGACATCTTCTCTTTTCGCATCCTCTCTATTCTCCTTGTCGCAAAATCATGACATGTCACGAAATCGTGACATCTTCTCTTTCTGCCTCCTCTTGCTTCTTCTTGTCGTGAAATCATGACATGTCATGATATTGTGACATCTTCTCATTCTACCTACCTTCTCTTCTTTGTGTCATGAAATCGTGACATCTTCTCTTTTTGCCTCCTCTCTATTCTCCTTGTCATGAAATCACGACATCTTCTCATTCTGCCTCCTCTTGCTTCTTCTTGTCGCGAAATCATGAAATGTCGTAATATCATGACATCTTCTCATTCTGCCTACTTTCTCTTCTTTGCATCGTGAGTGCACAAGAAGATTCACCAAACGTGAGGCAGTTTACACCAGGATCTATGGTGAAGGGTTCTAAGAGAAGAGAGAGTTTAGGATCCTTGAGCACGTGAGCGGATCACCGATAGTGAGGTGGCTACACCAGGATCTGTTAGGGTTGTGAGGAAAGTGAGAAAAAAAAATGCATCCACGAAGAAGTCATGGCGGTGAGAGAGATATGGTGCCAGAGGAAGACTTCAGAGCCTTGCAAAGGCAAGTGCAAGCCCTGCAAGAGGAGTTGCACAGAAGGCATGAGGATAAACAGAAAATAAGAGGCCAGGGAGAAAGAACTGGCGAAAGGGAATATGGAGTTCACCAGAATTTGAAGCCATCAAAGGCAGTGGGCAAGAAGGATTTTATGTAGGTTGCAGATGAGGAAGTGTGCAGCAGTGCCAAAATATTCCTGGTAGAAGACAAATTTTTTTTTGGGCCGGAGATAGAATGTAAGCGGGCTACATACGAGGAAGTGTGCAGTAGCAGTAGAATCTGTCTGGCAGAAGACAGAAGTTATTTTGGCTAGGAGATGGGGTTTGAGTGGGCTGTAGAGGTAGGTGCACATTTGGAGATGTTACCGAAGGTGATGATCGAACAACACAGAAGTGAAGGTCACTTCTCCACCAACCTCGGGTGTCTGATGCAGGAGCATCCAGTAGCACCTGATGCAGAAGCATCCAATGGTAGGAGGGCCACTTCTAAAAAGTTGGCTAAGGAGGAAAGACGTCACGATTTCATGACATGTCGTAAAATCATGATAGAAGAAGAAGAAGAAGGCAAGGAGAAAAATATGTCGCAATATCACGATAGAAAAAGCGTCACGATATCGGGACACAAAGTAGATAGAGGAACCAACGAAGAAATGTGTCGCGATATCGTGATAGAAAATGTGTCGTGATATCATGACACAAGCGAAGAATGAAGACAACGAGGAGGAGCTATCATGATATCATGACAGCAAATGTGTCACGATATCATGACACAAGTGGAGCAGAGAAGTTAGCAAGGAGAGGCTGTCATGATATCACGATAGAAAATGTGTCACGATATCACAACATGAGTAAAGCAAAGAAGTCAGCAAGGAGAGGTTGTCACGATATCGTGATAGAAAATGTGTCATGATATCGTGGCACAAGTGAAGCAAAGAAGTGAGCGAGGAGAAGCTGTCATGATATCGCGACAGAAAATGTGTCGCGATATCATGACACAAAATGGAGAAAGAAGCCAGCAAGGCCAACTGTCACGATATCACGACAGGTTCCATAGGAGAAGCAAGGGTGCCAAGGATGTCATGATTTCATGACCCAAACAGGCAAGAGGAGGCTACAAGCAAAGATGTCATGATTTCATGACATGTCACGGTTTCATGACCCAAAAGCAGAAGGAGAGTACAAAAGGCAAAGATGTCATGATTTCATGACATGTCACGGTTTTGCGACCCAAAGAAGAAAGAGAAAGCCG
Source organism: Wollemia nobilis (assembly GCA_028583015.1). Taxonomy (NCBI): domain Eukaryota; kingdom Viridiplantae; phylum Streptophyta; class Pinopsida; order Araucariales; family Araucariaceae; genus Wollemia; species Wollemia nobilis. The sequence goes on from JAQPPZ010001906.1 coordinate 228,499, forward strand.
AAAGCTAAGATGTCATAATTTCATGACCCAAAGGCAGGATGAAGAGCAGAAGAGGAAGATGTCATGATTTCATGACATGTCGTAGTTTCACGACCCATAGAAGAGAGAGAAGGCACAGAGGAGAAGATGTCACGATTTCATGACATGTCACAGTTTCGTGACCCACCAAGGAGAGAGAAAGCCAAGAGAAAGAAATGTCACGATTTCACGACAGGTCATAGTTTCATGACCAGAAGGCGAAGAAGGAGCCAAGGAAGAAATATGTCACGATTTCGTGACATGTCACATTTTCGTGACCAGAGGGCAAGCGAAGGAGCTAGAGGAGGAAGATGTTGCGATTTCATGACATGTCACAATTTCATGACCAGATGGCAAGCAAAGGAGGTAGAGGACGAAAGATGTCGCAATTTCACAACATGTCACATTTTCATGACCTGATGAATAAGAGAATCCAAGGGAGTCAAAATGTCACGATTTCACGACTTGTCATGATTTCGTGACCCAAAGGAGAAGAAAGAAGGCAAGGAAGGAAGATGTTGCGATATCGCAACATGTCATGATTTCACAACGCAAAGAAGAGAAAGTAGGCAGAATGAGAAGATGTCATGATATCATGACATGTCATGATTTTGTGATAGGAAGAAGCAAGAGGAGGTGGAAAGAGAAGATGTCATGATTTCACGATAAGGAGAATAGAGAGGAGGCAGAAAGAGAAGATGTCATGATTTCGCAACATGTCACGATTTCACGATGCAAAGAAGAAAAGGTAGGAAGAATGAGAAGATGTCGCGATATCGCAACATGTCATGATTTCGAAACATGTCACGAAATCATGACACGAAGGAGCAGAAGGAAGCAGGAAGAGAAGATGTCGCGAAATCATGACATGTCACGATTTCACAACCCGAAGTGGAAAAGAGGAACGAGGAAGAGAAATGTCATGATATCATGACATGTCGCGATGTCACGATCGAAAAGGAAAAGGAAGGGCAGGATAAGGAAGATGTCACGATATCGCGACACATCATGATATCGTGACCCAAGAAGGGAAGAGAACGAGAGGAAGCAAAACTGTCGTGATATCGCGATAGAAAAGGTGTCACAAAATCATGACAGGAAGAGGAGAAGAAGAGCAAGAGGGAGAAGATGTCACGATATCGTGACATACTATATTTTTGGGGGCCATGACAGAGTGACAGTGATAGCTCATGAATGTTAGGTGACGGATGCAGAGGCTGTTACAGTGCAGCTAGAGGAAGAAGATGATAGAGGTCAGGTGGTGGTTGCAGAGCAGGGGCGACACATGGCACCAAGGTGCAGTAAAAGTGGGTGAATACCAAGAGGCACAAGAAACAACAATGATGGGTCACATAGAGTAATCTGATAGGAAGCGGTGATCAGACGACGGTGACAGGGGCCGTGCAAAGTGGATCCATGGATCAGGTTTTGTGCTCTAATTTTTGTGAAAGATGTTTCAGAGGATCGAGGCCTCTATAAAAACCTAGTTATTTTAATAGGCAGAGGGTGTGGAGTATTGGAGATCGCACATAGACTTAGAGTATAGGTGAAAACTGAGCCGATGCACCAGTTTCTATAAAGCCTGTGGGCTGTTGTTGTGAAAGCTAAGTCGAGCGCTAGTTTCTATAAATCCTGCAGGCTGTTACTGTAGAATTTTCCAGATTAATGAATGAAAATTTGGATCTGAGGCAAGTGCGATTTTCCATCCCCCATCAGCATTGATGACTATTCCAGAATGACATGGATATTCTTCTTGAAGCATAAATCAGAAGCTTTTGATATGTTCAAGATCTTCAAAAACTAGGTTGAGAATGAAGTAGGAAAGAGGATCAAATGTTTAAGATCAGACAGAGGTGGAGAATTCATTTCATAGGAGTTTGTAGAATACTATGAAAAATACGGTATTAGGAGACAGTTCTCAGTAGCAAGGAAACCTTAGGAAAATGGGGTGGTAGAAAGAAAGAACAGGACTGTGCAGGAAATGGCATGAACTATGTTGGATGAAAGCAGAGTAGTAGACAGATTTTGAAAAGAAGTAGTCCATACTACAGTGTATATCCAAAATAGGTACATGCTGAGAACACATGAAAGCAAAACTCCTTATGAATTGTGGTTCAGTAAAACGACAACAGCAAAATACCTCAGAGTGTTTGGCAGCAAGTGTTATATCAAAAGAACTGAAGACAATCTTGGCAAGTTTGAAGATAGAGCAGATGAAGGTATTTTTGTTGGTTACTCACCAAGAAGCAAAGCTTACAAATGCTACAACAAGAGGCTAAAAAAAATTATGGACAGTGCTAATGTTAAGTTTGATGAAGGTAAAGAACGAGTAATTAGCTATGAAACAAACTACCCAATTTATGAAGAGGTTATTGAAGGAGATGAGAAAAACAAAATTGAAAAGATACAAAAAATTGACTCAAATGATTCATAAGTAGAAGAGAATAATAAATTCAAAACAAGTAGCTGGCAGAAAAATCATCCTAGATATCAAATAATTGGAGACCCCAAAGTTGGTGTTCAAACAAAAATAAGAGTAGCAAGTAACTACTCTTTATTATCCAGCATTGAGCCCAAGAATGTTGCTAAAGCAAGCAAAGATGAAGGTTGGATGAAGGCTATAAATGAAGAATTAGACCAGATTGAGAAAAACAAAACCTGGGAGTTAGTACCTAGACCTACGAACAAAAACATAATCGGGACTAAATGGATCTTTCATAACAAATTGAATGAAGATAGACAGGTAGTCAGAAATAAATCAAGATTGGTATGCAAGGGGTATGCACAAGCTGAAGGCATTGAATTTGAGGAAACATTTGCACCAGTAGCTAGACTAGAGGCAATCAGAATGTTTTTGGCTTTAGCAGTCTACAAGAATTTCAAAGTTTATCAAATGGATGTGAAATCAGCATTTTTGAATGGGAAACTTGAAGAAGAGGTTTATATTGAGCAACCGAGATGGGTTCCAACTTGGTGATAATCCAAACTTTGTCTGCAAGTTGAAGAAAGCTTTATATGGCTTAAAACAGGCACCCCGAGCATGGTATGCAAGACTAGACAACTATCTCACTCAATAAAGGTTTAAGACAGGTATGGTGGATAGTAACTTGTATGTCAAAATATAAAATGGGCATCTTATTGTTCTTGTTGTATATGTAGATGATATCATATTTGGCAGCAGCAAAGATGAGTCATGTCAAGATTTAGCAAATAATATGCAAAAAGAATTTGAAATGTCAATGATTGGTGAACTGTCATATTTCCTCGGTTTGCAAGTTAATCAAAGTAAGAAGGGCATATTTATTTCTCAAGTTAAATATGTAAAAGATATGTTAAAGAAATTCACAATGGAGGATTGTAAGCCAGTTAGCACTCCCATGACGACAGACTGCAAGTTGAGCAAAGATGACAAATCTCCACCTGTTGATCAAACCATGTATAGATCTATGATTGGAAGCCTACTGTACCTGATAGCTACCAAACCAGATATTTTGCAGGTAGTATGCATGGTAGCACGATTTCAGGCCAATCCCAAAGAGACTCATGTGACAGCAGTAAAGAGGATTCTTCGATATCTCAAGGGTACTGTGGAGTATGGGTTGTGGTATCCAAAAGGTAAAGATTTCACCCTTATATCATATTCAGATGCAGATTGGGCTGGATGTGTAGATGACAGAAAGAGTACCAGTGGAGGTGCATTCTATCTTGGAGACAGATTGGTTGCATGGCACAGTAAGAAGCAAGAGTCAGTTTCTTTATCAACAACAGAGGCAGAATATATTACAGCGACAACATGTTGTACGCAGGTTTTGTGGATGAAAAAAACCTTGAAAGATCTTGGTATCTACTTCAGTGAACCAATATCATTTAAGTGTGATAACATCATTGCCATTAACATCTCCAAGAATCCAGTTACACATTCATGCACAAAGCACATTGCCATCAGGTATCACTTTTTGAAGGAGAAAGTTATAGAAGGTGAGGTTAAATTGGATTTTGTTCCAACCACAGAACAAGTAGTAGATATCTTCACAAAACCATTGCCCAAGGAAGTGTTTGAGTACCTTCAAAACAAATTGGGAGTGGTCACACTTCCCAAGAATTGACTAGCTATAGGGATCACATTCTCAGGGGGAGCATTTGAGTATTTGATTATTTTTTTGCTCATGATCATAATTTGTGCTAAGTGTAACAAATTGTGCCTGAGAATGTTGTGCATGGACTCATGGGGAGTCTATAGTAGCCCTTTGGTATTATTGACAAAGGGGGAGAAGAGTTACAAAAAACTGCACATGTGTTGCCAACAATTCAAAAGGGAGAGATTATTGAGCAAGGTGCAGTAACAGTATTGTCATTGTTGTCAACACAGTCAGATAGATCTATTGATGCAGTGGATAGGAAGTTCAAAGGCTAGTCAAATGTAGAAGACAGGAGTCCAAAGGTTATTCAGAGTATGGACAGTGAGTTTCCAAGAAGACCGAAGTAGCCCATTTGCAAAAAGATCAAATAAAAAGACAAGAAAAGTGTCACTATATCGCGACATATATATCAGGCAAGAAAAACTGTCACGATTTCATGACATGTTGGCAGAGAAAAAGGCAAGTGGAAAAACTTTCACGATTTCGTGACATGTTGGCAGAGAAAAAGGCAAGTGGAAAAACTATCATGATTTTGCAACATGTTGGCAGAGAAAAAGGCAAGTGGAAAAACTATCGCGATTTCGTGACATGTTGGCAGAGAAAAAGTCAAGTGGAAAAACTATCGCGATTTCATGACATGTTGGCAGAGAAAAAGGCAAGTGGAAAAACTGTCGCAATTTTGTGACATGTTGGAAGAAAAGAAGAAAGTAGGAAGAAGTGTTATGATTTTGAGACAAGTTCGAAGAAAGAGAACAAGTTTGAAAAGTGTCATGATTTCGCAACATGTCGCAGTTTCACGACTTATTGCAAAGAAGGTTGTACAGACAAAAAAAATGTCATGATTTTGCGACATATTGCAAAGAAGGTTGTATAGACAAAAAAGTGTCGTGATTTCGTGACATATTGCAAAGAAGGTTGTACGGACGAAAAAGTGTCGCGATTTCACGACATGTTGCAGGAGAGAGAGTCCGAAGAAAAAATGTCACGATTTTGCAACATATTGCAGGAGAGAGAGTCCGGGAGAAAAAGTGTTACGATTTCGCGACATGTTGTAGGAGAGAGAGTCCAAGAGAAAAAATGTCGCGATATCATGACATGTCGGGTTTTCGTGACCCGAAGGTAAGAGAAAGCGCTAAAGAGAAAAAGTGTCGCGATATCGCCACATGTCGGGTTTTCGCGACCCGAAGGCAAGAGAAAGCACTAAAGAGAAAAAGTGTCGCGATATCGCGACATGTCGTGTTTTCACAACCCAAACGCAAGATAAAGCGCTAAGGATAAAAAGTGTCACGATATCGCAACATGTCGTATTTTCATGACTAAAGGAGGAGAGAGAAAGTAAGAAGACAAAAGTGTCATGATATCACGACATGTTGTGTTTTCATGGCTACAACAATAGAAGAGTTATAGAGGCAATTGAAGCCAATGAAGACCGATGTTACCTGACGAAGATTAGGGTTTGCAGTCGACAAAGATTAGGGTTTGCAGCCGACTAAGATTAGGGTTACAGTCGACTAAGATTAGGTTTTTGATCTTGAAAATATTGTTATAAAAGGAACATTTTTTTGAAGAGTTCTGTCAGTTGAGAATTGCGATGTTCGAAGATAGTGTGCAGAATGTGAAGTTCGATCATAGTGTGCAGTGTGAAAGTCATCGAATCATTCTAAGTGTGAAGATCGCAAAGGAAGCAGAGTGCGCAAAGAGGATAAGATGATCGTTCGACAGTTAAGCAGCAGATTGTGCAAAGTGATAGCATAGAGGAAGCAAAGTGCACAAAGGGGAGAAGACAATCATTTGACAATTAAGCAGCAAATTGTGTGAAGTGATAGCACAGAGAGAGCAGAGTGCACACAAGATGAAAAAGTGAAGCAGACTAGTCAGGGTCTTGTCAAAGGCAAAGGTATATTACTATCATTCTACTAAGTTTTAGATTTGAAGTCCAAGTTGGTGCTTGGCATAAGGGGTTGGTGCTCCTTCTAGTTGGTGCTGGCAAATCAGGGGTTGGTGCTCCTTTCTGTTGGTACAGATAAATGAGGGGTTGGTGCTCCTTCCAGTGGGTGTTGGTAAACTATTTGTAAAAGTTGTTGCTTTGCAAAGGCTAGATTTGGATGGTAGTCTAAGCAGTCATTTTTGAGGAGTAGCCACATTGGTGAACCTCGTTAAAATCTTGTGTTGTGTGATGTTCTCTTGCTGTACTTGCTATATCTATTTATAAGTTCTAACTGTTGCTGTTTTAAGAGCTATTAATTCATGATTAAAGAGCTACACTGATTCACCCCCCCCTCTCAGTGCCATTGTAAGTCTAACACAATTTTGTGGAAAAAATGTATGATTCTTAAGAAACAATTTTGTGGAAAAATTGTATGATTATTAGGAAACAATTTTGGGGAAAAATTGTATGATTTTTACGAAAAAAAATTATGAAATTGTTTTATGATAATTGGAAAATAGTTTTATGAAAAATTTAAATGAAAACCTAGGATCAACTTTGTGGAAATATTGAATGAAACTAAGGTTTTTTTTTTTGTGAAATTTATGTTGATTTGGTTGAGAAAATAAATGGAAGACTATGTTGTGTGGGAATTACTTTAAAAAGAAATATTCTAGGTTGATATAGGAAATAATATGTGGGGAATTAATTTTTTGAGGGGATTATGGGGTTCCCTCTTGGGTTTTGGAAATGTTTAACTAGAAGTAGTTTCTTGTGATGGCATTATTATTTTTATTAATTGAAATAATGAATAGTCCATGTTTTGATTAATAGAAAAAATGGATTATGGGTTTGTTTTGATTAATTGAAAGAAAGGCTTTTTGATGATAAGAAAGGATTATAGGTATCTTTTGGATTTTGAAAGGTAAGTTTGTTATTTTGGAAATGTAATAGAGCTTAAATCTTAAAGCTTAGTACAAGATTATAATTTGTTCATAAAGGAACATAGTGCATAATATTAATGAAATTAAACTTATATTCATTCTTGGATGATTTAGATTAACAATTTTATATTTTAAAAAGATAAGATTTGAATGCATAGAGTTTATATTTGAGCTTCAAATTTATGGTTAATAATAGATAGGATATTTATTTTTAAGAGAAGTATGGGCTTCTCTTGGCATGATTTTATGAAAAATTGAATAGAAGTAAATATCAAATTATTTTATGTTCGTTTGAATGATAAAGGACTTTCATTCTATGTTGGATTGAATGGTAAATGAATTTCTTTCTTGAATTATGAATGTACTTTTGTGTGATTAATAAATAAATATTCTTGTATGAAAAAGGGGTATTAGATGAAATAATGGATGTGGAATTCGCATTTTGGGAAAATTATGGTATTTCCTCTTTATGATCGATTGAATGATTTATGTATGGTTACATTATGGAGAACGTATAGTTGCATTATGTCATTTAATTTATAAATATATATGTTGCATAATTATAAAGCATCTAACAAATGCATTTAGTTGCATACTACATGATATCTATGATTTGTCCTAATCACTTTATACAATTGATGGAGCGTTGAAGAAGCAAGAAGTACCAATGAAGACTTATTCATTCAAGATATTGATACCTTTGATATATATATTGTAGTAAATATATCATTATGGAAAGCTTATTGTAAAGTAGTTTCAAGCATCAATATTCACCTAGTTTGGATGATGATGTAATGCTCTACTCCTTTATATTGTGGTTGTACTTTTACCCTATATGGATTGCGTAATGGTTGGAGTTACACATGTATTCATTTATGAATGGAAATTATATATTTTACTTTGTTATTGATAAAAGATCTATGATGCTATGGTTTTATAAATTATCATGTTTTAATAACAAAATTAAATAGGGATTACATATTATTTCTGTGACTTCTTATTTTATGAATTTGTAGATGTTATTTAATTTCTAATTAAGTAGATAGATTTAATTACATCCCTATTTAAGGAAGAGAGATTTTATAAGGGATTACTAGGTCCATTTTTAGAAGAAAACTTCAGGTAATCTTGTTTCATAACTTCTTCATAATGACCTAAATTTAGACAGTTGGAGGAAGGCAGCAATTAGGTTGTAGTGTCAATGAATGGACTATCATGTGAAGTGGTAGATTATTTGGTTGGTTTATTGTGTAGATTAGATGAACAACTAAAACTCAACCTACATAGAAGGACTTATGTATGGTAAAGGAAACATAGAAATATTATGCCACTATGCATAGTACACCTACATAGATGGACTTATGTATGGTGTAGGGATGGGCATACCCTTTTAACAGATAAAATGGTATAATTTAGCTCATCATAGATATAATATGAACAACTTAATCATAAGGTATTGCATCTAGACACCTTCATAGAATAACTTGTGCAAGGTGGGGAGACGTAGATCCCTATGGAGTATAAAAATAAATAAAATAAAATAAAAATTCTCTCTTGAGTTGGTTTGTTTTCATTTTGTGGTTGTTACAATTGGTATTATATCTCTAGATCATAGGACTAGAAGCTTACATGGAATAAGCTAAAAACTTTGATTGCTCTATATTCTATTCCTAGAAAGTGTAGCTTTTATATATAGCATATTGCATGAAGCAAGTATGATTATCATCATTATTAGGAGATTGACAATGAGTAAGCACACATAGGAATAGTATCTTGCATGGAGTAAGAATAATAATAACCAATATCAAATGAATGATAACGAAATAATTTGGTTCGAAACTAAATATAAGCAACTAAACTACATTGTCATTAACCATAAGCATGACCAATATCATTGTCAATGGAGTGATAATAGTTAGAACTAGGAATGGTACCTTACGATGAGGTAAATCTGACTAAGATCATTATCAATAGAATAAAAATAGGCATAGCTAGGGTAACACCTTGTGGGGATACAAGTGTTATGGTGATGATTAATGATATAAGTTAGTTCATGGGAATATGTAACTAACCATTAGAAGTACAATTGGAAGTAATTGTAACTTATCTAACTCCTTTGTGTGGCAAAGAGAAATGACACCTAAGATAAGGAGGAGAAGAAGAAGATCTCAAAAATTGAAGGTTAGCTAGGCAGGATGAATATGAAAGTAGATCTTGAAGGGAATGATTATAGAAAGGTAGAAACCTCATAATTGTGGTTTGGTTACTATGAGAAAAAATTGTTTTATAGAGGGAAGAACATAATTAATTATTGAAAACTATTATAATTCCTTAAATGAAAATTATCCACATAGATAGGAGGAGTATCCTATTATAGAATATCAATAATGCAAAGCTCAAATATTGGTAGAGACAAGGACTTGAATAATATTAGAGTATCCAAATTAATTGGTAAAATTAGTTGAGACATGGTTGTATGAATTGGAAATGTATCTTTTCCTTGAGGAATTATTCTTAAGTAACCCAAATAGTAGGGTTACCCTTCATATACAAGATGCAACTTTTGAATGGTATAATGATTTCAAATCTAGCAAGAAGATTCAAGTAATGAAACTTCAATAGATGGTTTTGTTCAAGCCATAGTTAATTTCAAAGATAGAATTCTCTATTGTTATATAATTTCCATATTCATGAGTAGATCATTCTTGAGGTTCATAATTTGAGAAGAGATTTTTAATGTTTATTTTAACCATAAGCAATATGGTTTCCAAAAGTGGGTAGGCTTTGGGAAATTTCGAAGTGTTGTAGCTTGGACTATGCTAGAGAAATATAGGGGTAATTTGAACATTAAATTGTGCTCTTTAGTTATTATGAACATTAGTTAGTATCCTTGTGAATTTAGACTATGAATATGACATATAGTAGAGGAAATTAATTATGTCAATTATTGGGAAGGAATAGATGTGGAGTTCTATTCTTAGAATTTAAACATTCTTAGTAGAAAGAGTAGATGGGGAATCTATTCTTGAGAGGAGTATGGGATCCTCTCTCTAAGTTGTTAGGGAATATACAAGATATTGAGACTAATAAAGTATTTGAAGGTACCTAAAACCATATTAAGAGCAGATCGTAAATATTAAAATATGATAAACCTACTCAAGCTCAAGACCTTGAAAAAGGCTTATAGATATTTTGACCTGAAGTCACATGGACTTAATAGACCAAGTCAAGGAAATGTGATCATAGGATGAGTATTGTAGTGGATTTTGGACCAAAATAGAAATAAATCCTAGAGAAAACAAGGATTTCAACATAAATTATGAACTCTTATGCTTTGAATATTAGGTAGTTATACCAAAAATTGGTAATCTAAGTAGTTTGATCCTGCGAAAAGTGCATTGATATCCTTATTACGCTCACCTTAGAGGGGTTAATATGAGTGAGAGAATGAAAAAATATCTAGAAAGGTAATAAGAAGAATGTTGTTGATTTTTTACTCAATGTTTGGAATGGTACCTTACGTGGAGTAAGTGTGACCATTGATATTATCACTGGATGATAATATTCTCAAAATGGTACCTTATGTGGAGTAAGTGTGACCATTGATATTATTAGTGGATGATAATATTCTTGGAATGGTACCTTACATGGAGTAAGTGTGACCATTGATATTATCAGTGGATGATAATATTCTTGGAATGGTATCTTATGTGGAGTAAGTGTGACCATTGATATTATTAGTGGATGATAATATTATTGGAATGGTACCTTACATGGAGTAAGTTTTGACATTATCAGTGGATGGTAATAATTTTTGAATGGCATCTCACATGGAGTGAGTGAGGTATTGATATTATCAAGGGATGATAATGCTTTGTTTAATTCATGGGATCAAATGAAAATATATTCCTTGTTTACTTGAAAATGTAATGTAATAATATGTTTTATTGCAGGAAAACACAAAGGACTATGTTTAGTCCAAGGGGGGTAGTATTTCATGACCCACATTGGTAGGACTCTTTAAGATATTGATTATGTATTACTCGATGTTCCAATGTTTAATATTTTTTGCAATATTGATATCTTTTTTCTTTTAGGAATATGGTACTATTGATATCTTGCATATTTGTAGGATCAGGTACTCTCGAAGGTGGTGAGGAAGTTAACCATCAAGATCAAGGTACCAAAGAAAATGGAAATGACGATGAAAATGGCTCAGGGTAACATGAAAAATTACCGTCTTGTAGATGCATGCATTCTTTCTTTTATGGTGATCATCAACAATCCAGTTGTTCATAGCCAGAAGTTGGTAACCTAGAAGTTACCATAAGTGTTCGACTAGGATAGGTGACTAGACTTGTGATGAATCACCTACCTTATATGATGCTTTTTTTTTCTTGCAGTTGATAAAAGATTGATTTTACATATATAATGTTATGTTTAGAGAAAACATGTTGTGGAAACATATTGCTACTTTTGCAATATTTTGTGAAAAATATGGATGTTTTTGTGAAAATATATTGGGGAAATATATTTTGTAAAAGAAAAGCAATTTAATTAATTATGGTTTAATTGCATGTTACCTTGATGATTTGGTAAATTTTGAAATGCAAATTAATACCCCTATTGTCTTTTCTAGTAAAGTAATAAAAATAAATATTTTAATATGATATTTTTTAGAGTAAAATCATATTATATGAAGAAAAAATATCTTCCTTTGTCATCTTGTGTAGATAGGCATTTATGTTTAGAAGTTGGGCATTTATTTGCAAGTTGGACTTTTAGTTTGGTTGGTAGATACTTTCCATTTATGATTGGGACCGAGAAAATAGAGAGAGGTAGGCTAGAATTTTTAGAGGAGAAATGAGGCTTTTTGGTGAGGAAAGAAAACTAAAGGAAAATCTTGGAGGTTGAAGGATGATCAACTGAGCAAGTATTTATAGGTTGGGAAATTTCATAATTTTAACATGGTATTAATGTTTTGATAAAGTGATTATGCTTCATTTATTATATGCTTTATGGAGACCTTTTGTGGCCTAGCATCATGGTTTTAATGTATGCAGTCTATGTTTTAGTTTGTGGTCATTGTTGCACTTGGGGACCTGTTTCAATAAACCTACATGCTCCTTTGATGTTTAAGTTCCTCAAAATAATATTTTTTTGCATGTATTGAATAGAGGAGGTATGTTTCCTATTTCCTAGAGGAGATAGTCATATCTGATCATTGTAATAGCTTCAAATATTTTAATATAAGTATTGATATATGTTAATGATTTCCCCAATGTGCATACTATCTAGAGAATGGGCTTTATCAACTAAAACCTATGACTTTTTGTTTAGTTTCTCTATGTGTTTATGGTGATCTATCACCATTGATATAGGCATGTTTTTCTATTTATCATTATTTGATAAGAACGTAGAAATTTAGTGATTGGTTGTTATTCATTTTTTGTCTCCTTGTTCAACCTAACCTTTTTCTTGATGGCTTTAACGGGACCTAATCATTCCCTTACAACTACTCTATTTTTTACTATGTTTTTCATATGATGCATTATTGGTTTCTAGTGATTGGAGGAGATGTAAGTTGCCTTTGTTTTTATCACCATCCATTTAGGGTTATTCTAAGGTTTTGCCTTTGGAATTATTTGAATAAATATCCCACCATCGAGGTATCATTTCGTAACATGATGTCTTGCACTAGGGGAAGCATGGGCAAGGTAAGGTCAATTTAGGCCTTCCCTCTATTTATCCCACATGGGATGTGTGGGGTGTGAAAATATACCTCAAAAAGGATTCAAATTCCTTAGTGTTTTAACCACAGATTGTGGTCAAGGCCACTCCACACAGGGCTATCCACAATGCTAGTTGGAGGCATTGAGAAGCTCCCATGTGTGGCCACAATGCTAGTTAGAGGTATCAACCTTGTTAATGTTTCTAGTTTTAAATTTGTTTGGTTGTTGGCTCTTTGTCCCTATTTATTCCATGTGTCATGGCTAGTTCCTCCGCCTTTGGTGTTGTTTGTCTACTAGGTGGATGGGTGTTTTAGTTGTCTTTATGCTCTAGATTATTTACTAGTGGTTTTAACTCTTTTGTTTAGGCTAATGTGGGATTAATCCCACACACCTTGTGTGGGGCACATTGATGCTACAAAAGGGTTAAATCACACCTATGTGGATGACCACCAAGCGATGGTCAAGAAAGCCACTACTTGGTAGTATTTAGCGCTAGTTAAGGGCACTATGTCATATTTGACCTCATTGCTTGTGGAGTAAATTTGTTTGACCTTAGTTTGATTGTGGACTTAGTTTAACCTAAGTTTTATTGTTGACTCTACTTGAGTGGTTGAACTTAGTGGTCAATTTTTGAGACACCCTTTTTATTTTAGGGTTTTATCCTTTTGAAACAAATTGATTTTTATGAAAAAATGAAGGGTTTTATTTTGTTGAAACAATTCATTCTATGAGATGATGAATGAGTCAAACTGATGTTATTATCCTTTAAACAAAAAATGTTTTTATAAGAAATGAACAATTGAAATACAAGGGAGTGAATAAATGGAAGCCTTAGTTATAACCTTGTTTTGTGGGTAAAATGAATGCTCCTTACTATGCTTTGTTCATGATTTTTTGGATACAAATTAGAGAAAACTAAGAAATTATCTGAAGGAAAAAACTTGTAGGAAGTTATGATTGATTGGAATTATGGGTTTCCTTTATGTTCATGCTTTAAAATTTTTAGTGAAAACTATTGTTGCTTATGATAAATTAGGATCAATTTCATGGAAAAATTGAATGAATTTTTAGATTATTTTGGTAGAGAAATTGATTCCAATTTAGGTATCAATTTTAGAGGAAAATAAATGTCATATGCGATCAACGTTAAAGAAAAAATAATTATTTAAACCTAGGCGTAATTTTATAGAAAAATTGAATGGATCCTAAGTGCAATTTTGTGGGAAAATTAAAGGAAACTTAGGTTTGATATTATAAAAAAATTAAATTATTTATATGTTCAAATTTTTGGAGAAATTGAAAGTGAAAATTGAAGGAGACTTAAGTCCAATTTTATGGAAAAATTGAATGATTCTTAGGAAATAATTTTGTGGAAAAATTGTATGATTCTTAGGAAACAATTTTGTGGAAAAATTGAATGATTCTTAGGAAACAATTTTGTGGAAATTGAATGATTCTTAGGAAATAATTTTATGGAAAAATTGCATGGTTCTTAGGAAACAATTTTACAGTGATAAAATGATTCTTACGAAATAATTTTACAAAAAAATTGTATGATTCTTAGGAAACAAATTTGTGGAAAAATTGTGTGATTGTTAGAAAAAGCGTTTGTGGAAAAAATTGTATGATTTTTAGGAAAACATTTTGTGAAAATTTTGTGTAATTCCTATGAAACAATTTTGTGGAAAAATTGTATGATTTATAGAAAATAATTTGGTGGAAAAATTTTATGATTTCTGGTAAACCGTTTTGTGGAAAATTTGAATGAAAACCTAGGATCAACTTTGTGGAAATATTGAATGAAACTTAGGTTTGTTTTTGTTTTTGTGAAATTTTATGTTTGATTTAGTTGATAAAATGAATGGAAGACTATTTTGTGTGGATAATACTTTAAAAACAATATTCTAGTTTGATTTAGGAAATAATATATGGGGAATTCATTCTTTGAGGGTATTATGGGGTTCCCTCTTGGGTTTTGCAAATTCTTAACTAGAAGTAGTTGCTTGTGATGGTATTGTTATTTTAATTAATTGAAAAAATGGATTATGTGTATTTTTATTAATTGAAAGACTAGATTATGGGGTTGATTTGATTAGTTGAAAGAAAGATATTTTTTTGACAAAAAAGTATTATAGATATCTTTTGGATTTTGAAAGGCAAGTCTATTATTTTGAAAATGTAATAGAGCTTAAAGATTAAATCTTAGTACAAGAGTAGAACTTGTTAATAAAGTAACACAATGAATAATCTCAATGTAATTATACTTATATTCATTTTTGAATGATTTAGATTGATAATTTTATACTTTCAAATGATGAGATATGAATGCATAGAATTTATATTTGAGCTTTGAATTTATGGTTAAGAATAGATAGGATATTTATTTTTAAGATAAGTGTGGGCTTGTCTTGGTATGCTTTTATGAAAACTGAATAGAAGTAAATATTGGATTATTCTATGTTTGTTTAAATGATAAATGACTTTCATTCTATGTTGGATTGAATGATAAATGACTTTCATTCTTGAATGATGAATGTAATTTTGTGGGATTGATTAAGAATTATTATTATATGGAAAAGGGGTCATTAGATGAAATAATGGATGTGGAATTTGTATTTTCGGGAAACTATGCAATTTATTTTTTATGAATGATTTATGCATGGTTACATTTTGGAGAATGTATAGTTGCATTATGACATTCATTTTATAAATGTATATGTTGCATAATGATAAAGCATCTAGAAAATGTATTTAGTTACACACAACATGATATCTATGAGCTATCCAAATCCATTACTACCATCAATGGAGCATTGGAGAAGCAGTAAGGACCAATGAAGACTTATTTATTCAAGGTATTGACCCCTTTGATATATATATGTAGTAAAGCTCCCATTACATAAAGCTTATTGTAAAGTAGTTTCTATCATGAATATTCACATAGTTTGAATGATGATGTAATACTCTACTCCTTTATACTATGGTAGTAATTTTACTCTATATGGATTATGTAATGGTTGGAAGTATGATTTTGTTCATTTATGAATGGAAACTATATGTTTTACTATTTTATTGATAAAATATCTATGATGCTATGGTTTTGTAAATTATCATGTTTTGATAATGGAATTAAATAGGGATTACATCTTATTTATGTGACTTCTTATTTGATGAAGTTGTAGATGTTATTTAATGTTTAATTAAGTAGATAGACTTAATTACATCCCTATTTAAGAAATAGAGATTTTATAAGGGATTATGGGGTCCCCTTTGAGAAGGAAACTTTGGGTATTTTTTTTCACACCTTCTCCTTAATGACCTAAACTTAGATAGTTTTGGGAAGACAATAATTAGGTTGTAGTGTCAATTAATGGACTAGCACGTGAAGTGATAGATTCTTTGGTTGGCTCATACGGTAGATGAGACATACAACTAATACTCTCCCTACATATATGGTATTATGTATGGTAAAGGAAGCATATAAACCTTATGCCACTACACTTAGTATACCTACATAGATAGACTTATGTATGGTGTAGGTATGGGCATATCCTTTTGATGGATAAAAAAGGATAATTTGGCTCATCGTAGAGATGAGACAAACAACTTAATCATAAGGTATTGCAGCTATACATCTTCATAGAATGACTTATGTAAGGTGGGGTTATGTAGATCCCTGTGGAGTATAAAAATAAATAAAATAAAATGAAATTATCTCTCTTGAGTTGGTTAGTTTTCATTTTGATGTTGTTACATTTTGATCATATCTACTTCTTCAAAAGAGGTAATGTTGATCATTTCTAAAGGATAGGATAATTGTTCATGTAGGGTCCTTATAAATATGTGAAAAAATTTCTTAGGGAGAGGAATATATTGAAGTATTCCTACCAAGGCCATCCATTTAGCTAAGAAATATGGGAAACATTCATTCCTGGATTGCTGAAGTTGGTATAGGTCATCTATGATGATCTTCTATTCTATATAGACTACAAATTGTTTAACAAAGGCTTCCATTTGTTCATTGAAACTTTTAATGGAGTGGGGAGGTATTTGGAAATACCCCTATAAGGCTATTCTGTTAAGGCTTTTAAGGAATAACATAAGGAGTATTTTTTCATCATGATCTGTATCAGTACATGTTATTTGAAATAGTCTTAAGTGATTAATAGGATCTTGTTTTCCATTGTACATTTGAAACTTAGGATTCCCAATTTTGTTTTGTAAAATGATAGTTAACTATTGTGGGATAAAATGGTTCATTATATAACTCATCAAAGAAATATTTTTTTTTATGATCCTTGAAGGGAGTCAATTTGAAGTTCTAATTATTCAAACTTAAAATTCCTCTTTTCAAGGTGCTTGATTTTGGTATTTATGTTTTGGAAGCCATCACTTGGTGGATTTTATGGAGTAGGTAATGTTAGTAGAGGTTGAGAGTAATATTTGTTAGATTTTGATGATATATATGAATGGAAATGCAACCACAAGATGTAAAATGAGCAAGCAATGATAACTACATGATAATGACACTATAATATGTAGGAAAATTATATGAGAAACTTTTGCAATAACTCAAAAATATTCCATTAATGAAATCTCACAAAAAATAGTACAATGTAATATAATGGAGGACATGAACACTCCATAAATAAATGAAGGATCTACATTGTACTCACTATAACTACTAGCTACTAATGCTACTCCCTTCAACTATATTATCTTTTATCACTCTTTTCTCTTCTACCTCAAAGGCATATATATAGGGAGATAAGTCCCTTGGTATTTCATCTACCTAACCCATGACTCATGTACATGTGGACTACATGCACATTTACATCATTGCACATTCTAGAACTTCTGCATTTGTTACATAGCATGAAGTAACTACTCAAACCTTACTCTAAGGTAAACTCCTACTCTATTTATGTACCCAAGGTGGTACATTAGCATGTACCAAATAATGCAATAGACTCCAACAATATTAATATAGTAAAGGTAAAGTTGTGAAAAGGCTGATTGACTTTGTTAGATGTTATAGCTAGAGGTATATAATTAACCTCTAAGTCATGTGACAAAAAGGGGTTTTTAGATTTAGAATTTGGAATAGGTATTTTGATACTAGAATATGATGTTGAAACCTATGGTAAATACACTTATATATATGGTTGGGGGAGTTGTAGAATTAGTTGGATGTGCCATAGCCACATTAAGACTAGCAACAATATTTTAATTTTTATTTATTTGTGATATAGTGAATTATCCATTAGAATGTTGAATATTTTCATACGAAGTAGAGAGTTATCTCCTATTTTTCTATTCAAGTTTCCCCCTAAGAACATCAAAGAAGATATAATTATTCCTTTGAATGTAATATATTATATGATCTATAAAATCAAAATTTACTCTTTCAACAACATGTATATTTTCACAATTTAGCCAAGGGTTTTCTACTTGGTTTTCATGTTCATGTGTAAATATTTCATAATATGATGATGTTAAACCCATGCTTCAGGTGTTTTAAGGGTTTTGACCTATAGGTTAATTGTTTTGAAGGAAGTGGATTTAATTTTTAAATTTTCTTATTTTCTAAGTACTTATAGCAAATATGAGAAGATGTTTTGAAATCCTTATGTCACCTTAGAAAAATAGCTTACATTTTTTATCTTATTATCCATATTAAAATACTATCCAAGAGAGAGATCCCCCCAAGTTTTGTATGTTAGTGTACTCAAGGGATCATTATCATTCACCAAGTCAGACCAACTATTTGGTTATGCTATGTTATATTTGATTAATGTGATTTACACTATGCAAACAAATTAGATGATATTGTTTAAGTTTAAATATATATATATTTATATTGTTAAGGAAAAAGGGTGTGTTCAAGTTGGGTTCACCAAAATGAAAATTTGGAACCTAGACACATGTGGAGTATATCTTATGGGACCCCTACTTCTCCGCAAGGGTCCTATTTATAAAGTAGTCCTTAAAGAATTGGCTCTTCATACGAGTAGGCTCTACCTCATGTTATGTTGATGTTCAATCTTGTGTAGTGCTTTATGGGTTAATTCAACAAAATATCTAATTTTGGTCTCTATCTGACTCTTTATCGAGCCTTTACAAGATAAAATTATTTGAGAATTGAAGAAAATATCATATAAGGTTGTATCTTAAGTGCAATCAAACAATAATTCAATAAAATAAGTTGGCTAGCCTAGTATACCTTTTGGATTTTAAATTATGGCTACTATCCTAGTATACCTTTTGGATTTTGAATGATGACTATGCTAGAAGAGATTTTTATTTCAAGTACAAACAAAGAGACTATGCATCAAATAATATAGCATAAATTTCAACTATATGACTTTTATTTTCTTGCCTATTTGCATTTTTATAAAATAAATTAAACTAACTAAAATGATTCTTTTATTTTCCCAAAACGGACATGATTTTCAGAAAAAATATTAAGGAAATAGAGATTAAAAAATAGGAAATGATAGAAAAAATAATAAGGGAGGTTCCATCTTGGGAGTTGAAGAAAAACACCACAAGTTGACAGAAGCATCATCGATGCTTTTGTAGTTGATTGGTGCTTTTGTAATATGCAAAATATGATGCATAAATGTTACAATAATTTAGTTTTTGGGGGTATTTCTAATAAAAATAAGATGATATACTATATTAATAGCTTATCAAACCCACTTTTGTGAAATAAATTTGAGTATGAGCATTGTATTTGGAAGTAGATCCTACTATGACAAAAGCACCACTATTGCTTTTATGAAGGGTTGGCTGTGCAAAACTAGAGAGTTGAAAGCACCAAATAATTTAGGTTGTGGAAAATTTATTCTATGATAGAGGTTGAGTGATTTTCAAAGGAAATTGTTTATCGACCTTGATTTTATAAGCACAAAATCAAATAAATAGGTTGGAAACTACAATCCGTAGGGCCTACTACTTGGGGATCTACAAAATTCAACCAAATGAGTTGGAAATATCCCAAAACTTATTATGTTGAATATAGATTAGAGTAATGGAAAGTAATAATTGGATTCTTAAAATTTCTAAAATCAAGACCTACGGATGTCCAAAATGGCCTAAATATGCCTTGAAAATACCTATTAAGGGAGATGGATGGATTACAAAACCAAATTAAGCTAATGCTATGATAAAAGAGATATGATGTAATGAATACTAAGTAAAAAATGGGAGTATATGTTGCTATTAAAATTTGGAAAATCTACAACAAATATTCATATGTTATCTTAAGCCAAATGAAGAACATAAAGAGCATGAAATACAGAGTGAAAATGTTATGAAGTTATGCTAGATTTGCAACAATGCCAAGGTGAGATAATAGAACATGAAAAAACATGTAAATGAAATCTTATTCAAGAGTGCATGAATGTAAACATGTAAAATATGATCTTAAATGATCGAAATAAGAATGAAAACATGCAAATAGAATTGAAGTGAGCATTTAAGATGATATGAATGGAATTATACCTACAAATGAAACATACATAGGTGAAATAAAGATAAAATTCCTACAATAAAAGAAAACATTAATATTAGTATGCCAAATAAAAGGAATTTTTTTTATAAATGACTAGATATTAGAAAAGTGAAGAAATCTTGTTGTAAATGAATTAATGTAAGCATAAAATTATCAGATAATAATTGAAAATATGTATAAAGAAAAATAAGCAAGGAAATAAGATTAGTAGGTTCAAATAAAGAATCAAAGTTAGTAAGGTCAAAATATAAGAGGAAATACACAAAATAAAAGCAAGAAAAATGGAAGGAGAGAGAAGCCAGGAATTATAAAATATAGCAAGAGCTTCTCCTTACCCCTATTCCCCTTTACATTGCTTAGATTTCTCAAATGATTCGTTAATAATGCAATAAAATGAAGGAGATGAGATATTGAAAATGAGAGAAGCTAGAAAACTTTTGGTAGAGTAATGCTAATGCAAATTGTGTTCTATAATACTCATCCAAAGGGTTGTATTTATAATTTTTTGGTGGAAAATTAAGGAGGGAATGTTATGTGCAAGATACCATTGGGGAAAAAGATCAATTTTGAATTTTCAAGCCATGATTTGAGATTAGAGAATGTGTGATCAGAGAAGGTAGTGGGATGAAGGAATCAACATGCCTCTTGTTTGTGTCATAGAGATTTTATTTATGTTTAAAGAATACCACATCTAAAAAAAATTGCCATTAGAACTTTTGTAAATGTTCGCAAACTTGATCAATGACTACTTTGACTAGACAAATGACCAAAATTGGATGATTTACAAAAGCACCACTAGCACTTTTGTAAGCTTATGGTATTTTTGTAAACAACTTGATTTGAGGTCTAGATTGCTTGGGTTGCGGTACTTGATGGCTAGTATAATACATATTATTTTTTCTTAGGGTTAATGTCATTAGGTATGTAAAAATTAGGTTTTTACACCCTCAAGGTAACGTCCAATCCAAAGCATCTAACAAGAATTTGATCAAGATCCTTTAAAAGTTAGTTAGAAAAACTGGTCACAATTGGCACCTTCATTTGTATCCTACTTTGTAGGCCTATCATATTAGTGTTTGAACACTCATTGGTGCAATGCCCTATATTTTGGTCTATGAGACTAAAGTTGTATTTCCATGTGACCTTGAGGTCTCTTCGTTGTGAGTCCTATTACAAGATGCTATGATATTACATAGATATTTGATATCTATAATGTATTAAATTACAATTAATAACATTCACACAATAATAATTTAGATTTAAATGCCACTAACAATATGTAAATATCAAATATAAAAATAAATTAATGCAATAGTAATTCCACAACCACTCAAAGAGGGCAAATCTCATAGTCACTTTGAGAGGGCGAGGTATCTTATGCGCACCGAGGTGACTTAAATCTAAATTATTTGATGATCTAAACTAATAAAATATTTTTTTCTATTTATCTATAAAATAAAAAATTATTTAACCCTAAATATCAAGGGTTGACTAAGTAAATCTATGGTCTAATATAAAAATAATTAGATGACATGGTTATATTGGGACCATTACATGGATTCCCCCATTAGAAAGCTTTATCCTCAAAGTTGGAAAAGCCTACAAAATTCTCTTAGAATAACATGTAGCATATTATTCTAGAAGGTCCTTCCACTTGATGAAACACATTTAAATTTCTTGAGATCAAAGATGACAAACTCTAGACTACAATACTACCTTAGGTTAAAATCTGATTTAGCCTTCTTCATTGAATAATGGAAGCTCTATCTAGGGTTTCATATTTTGGCTAATAACTTTTTTGATACTAGATACATGATAAATTGGATAGATGTGGGAATACAATGTAAGCTCCAACTAGTAAGCTACTTCACCAATGTGACAAACCACCTTGTAGGGACTATAAAATTGAGGAGCCAACTTCTAACTATACTTGGTATTTAAGGATAATTTCTTATAAGGTTGTAGGTGTAAAATTATCATGTCTCCTATATTGAACTATCATTTAAAATGGTGTGAAACCTATTGTTGCTTCATACAACTTTGGGCTTGGGTCAAATTATCCTTAAGAACTTGAAGCACAATTAGTCATTTTTGTAATAAATCATATACTTGGGCAACTTTGGAAGATCCTAGAACATAGTCTATGAATGATGGAGGTTTTTGACCATAAAATACTTCAAATAGGGATATCTTAAGATAAAATTGGTAAGAATTATTGTACCACCATTCTAGTAATGAAATCCATTGGACCTAGTGATACTTCTTGTCTTGAGCAAAACAATGAAGATAAGTACCCAAATATTTATTAGCAATCTTCATTTGACCATTATATTAAGGGCGATATGAAGAGAACATACTCAACTTTGTGCAACTAATATAAAACAATCATTATAGGGTCATTATCACTCACTCACAATGATTTTGGGCATACCATGTAAACATAATAAAGAAATACTTTGGCCATATTACTAGTCGAATAGGGATGTTGTAATGCACAAAAGTGATCATACTTGGAAAGACAATCTACTACCAAAAATACCATCTTACCCTTTGATTTGGGAAAACCCTCAATGAAAACCATGAATATATTCTCTCATTAGCAATTATATATAGGAAAGGGTTACAACAATCTAAGAGATTTAATTATTTCCCCTTGTTACATTGGCATATGTCGAGTTGTAGTTCTCATATTTAATTTTGAAGAACACAAGCTTATACTGAGAGGGGGGGTGAACAGTATAAGACCACTTTTTCCTTTTTCCTTCAATTCAACTTTCAATTCAATATTATGCAGATAATAGATAGCAGTATCAACAGTAGTAATCAAAGCAATACACAAAACACCATCCATAATAGAGACACAACAATTTAAGTGGTTCACCCAAAGTGGGATACTCCACGGATAAAATATTTCACTAAATTTTATCAATCCAACCTCTAGGAATACCTTTCTCGATTAAAAATTTTATGGGCACCAACCCAAAGGAGATACCTTCCCCTAGCTTTGCTCTGCCTGGTGATCCTCTAGAAGACCTCTGCCTCCGTTGCCCTTAGCAAATGGAACTCTATCCACATAAGACACCTGTCTTCCCTGCTCTTCTTTGGAGACCTCTGTCCTCAACTCTATCACCTCAAAGCTGGTCCTCGAATTTGCACTAAACATAGTCCTTCGATCTAGCACAAATGTCCTCTTCCTCTTTCTCTGGTCTGCACCAAACACAGTCCTTCGATCTAGCACAAGTCTATCCTCTTCCTATTTCTTTGGTCTACACAAAACACATCAGCACTCAGCTCTCGGTGATCGAACTTCTCACTCTGCGCATCAACTCACCACTTCTGTGCTTTCTGCGTTGTTATGGCTGCATCTCGTACACTTTGCTTGATTCGACATGACTCGGTCTCTGTGCATCACAGACTTCACTTGCGCAAGTTCGATGCTAATTCGATGCACTCTATCTTGAAACAGCCCTCTTTTAATAGTATAAATTTCAAGAACAAAACTTAAAATATAGTTGACTGTTACCCTAAACTTCATCGGCTGCATAACCCTTAACTTCGTCGGCTCAAAGTTAACTCTGTCGGCTTCAACCGCTTCTGGTTCTATAGATTTTCTCATGAAACTACAACATGTCGTGATATCGCAACACCTTTGCCTACTGTACACCTGCTTTTGCCTGCTGTCGTGATATCATGACACTTTTGCTTCTTTTGACTTCCTTTTTATTTTTGTCACGATATTGTGACACTTTCTTCTTTTGCTGACGTCATCTTCACTTCTGTCGTGAAATTGTGACCCTTCTATCTTCATGGCCTTCTTCTCTGCTTTTATCATGAAATTGCGACACATCTGCTTCTGCTGACGTCATCTTCAATTCTATCACAAAATCATGACCCTTCTGTCTTCATGGCCTTCTTCTTTACTTTTGTCATGAAATCATGACACTTCTCCTATAAAAGACCTGCTTCCAGTTTCTGTCATGAAATCATGACACTTTCTCCATCCGTACGCTGCCATCTCAAGCTGTCGTGAAATCGTGACACTTTTTGCATCCATAAGCTTTTCTTTCATCCTATCATGAAATCACGACGCTTTTAGCTTTCAAAAGCTTTCCTTGCAACCTGTCATGAAATCGCAACACTTTCATCTTTCGTACGCTTTCCTTGCAACCTGTCACGAAATCGTGACGCTTCTCATTTCAAACTCTTCCCTTAGTTGCATGTCACAAAATCGCGATGCTTCTCATTTCAAGCTTTTCAGTATGTCACAAAATCATGACAGTACTCACCTCGACCTCTACAGCATGTCACGAAATCATGACATTTTTCATATTACTTTCTCTCTCTTCAAACTTGTCATGAAATCATGACAGTTCACATTACGGACTCTCTTTTCTGCATTATGTCGCGAAATCGTGACACTTTTTCTTTTGGACTCTCTCTCCTGTAGTATGTCATGAAATCGTGACACTTTTCCTTTTGGACTCTCTCTCCTATAGTATGTCACGAAATCGTGACACATTTTCATCCGTACAACTTTCCTGGAAATGTGTCGTGAAATCGTGACACTTTTCCTTCTCTGCCTTCTTGCACTTTTCGAGTCGCGAAAATGCGACATGTCGCAAAATCATGACACTTTCCATGTTGCTCTCCTTCTCTGCCAACATGTTGCGAAATCATGATAGTTTTGCCAGCTTCTTCTCTTTCTTCCAACATGTCACAAAATCACGATAGTTTTGCCAGTACTTTCTCTCTCCTCAAATATGTTGCGAAATCATGATAGTTTTTCTAGTCGGCTGCATACTTTTTCTTACTTGTATTTTTCTTTGATCTTTTGCAAATGGGCTACTCTGATATTCTTGGAAACTCACTGTCCATGCTGTAACCTTCATCAAAAAAAATTCTTTGACATCAAATCAGAATCCTTCAAAAGCTTCTTGACATCAATGACAACTTCTATACTTGAGCAAAGGCAATGTACCCAAGGTACCCAAAATTGCCAACAATCTCCCCCTTTGTCATTGATGGCAAACCTTTACTAAAACACATCTCAAAATCCAAAACTAAAACCAACTGAGCTATCAACTTGAGAATCTGCCTTTGAAGTTTTGCTCCCCCTGACTTGAAGCTTTCCTCTTCACTTGAAGCTCTCCCCTTTACTCATATCTCTCCCCCTTTGTCATCAATGGCAAAGGGTCACCTTTGGGGCTCGAGACTAAGAATGAGCCTCTTAGCTTAGTCCCTCCCCCACCTCCTGATGAGGTGATTAAAACAGGGGTGGGAGTAAATCTCCCATTAGGCACTGATCATCATCAGCATCTAAGACTTCCTTGCTGGGCCTTCTCTTGAACTCTTTGTCAATATTTCTATTCTTGTCACTGTTCTTGCTCTTGTTCTCATCCTTGTTCTTGTCCATGCCTTGATCCTTGGACCTGTTCATACTACTATTTTTGTTCCTGTACCTTGGAATTTTAGCTCTACACTGTCTAGCTATGTGACCTGTATTGTTGCACTTATAACAAGTAACAAAGTTATTTCTTTTAGGCATACCTATTCTTTGAGTCCACCAGTTCTGACCAAATCTGTTCCTGTTATTTGTCTTGCAATAAACTGCCTTGTGCCCAAACTGTTGACAAGAGTAAAAATACCCTTGAAAGAAACTAACACTTCTGAAATTATTGTTTACCTTCTTCATTTGAGCCATGCACTGTGAAGCCATGTGACCAAACCTGTGACATGCAAAACATCTATCGTGAAATATTCTTCTGTTTGACCTCTTGGGTCCCGAAAACTTCTTCTTCACATTCAGAATTTTGTTTTCTATTTCTGCGCATCTATCACTCACGAACTCTTTCTTTGAAATACTCTCTTCATCAGAACTCTCTTCTTTTTGAAATCTCTTACTAGATTCCCCAACCTGTTCCTTGTGTGGTTTAACAAAACCAAGACCTGTTTTATCTGTTGTCTTTCTTTGACCTTTGATAAGTGATTTAACCTTTTTGGAGCTTTCTTGAAACCTGTACAGCTTATCCTTGTACTCTTTAGTTTCCTCTTTCAAAGAGGCCATTTTCTGTTCTAGCTCACTATATTCAAGAACCTTAGACTCTAACTCATCCTTGAGTTCTTGAGTCTTAGCTATAGAGAAATCAAGATTTTCTATAATATCATCTCTTTCCATGTAACATTCATCTAACTTATCCTTGAGTCTAGCATTCTTCTTTCTTTCCTTTTTCAAAGCACTAAGAGCATTAGTAAGTTCACTTTCAAGATCCTTTATTTGCTTGCTTTCTGAATCATCAAAGCCTTTTTCAGATTTCTTATCACTAGAGGTGCTACCCTTTTCAAAAACCATACATGCATCTTCCTTATAGTTTTTTGAAGCATCCTCATACATACTAGCAACCAATTAATTATTTGTGCAATCATCCTCAA
The DNA here is from genome assembly GCA_028583015.1 of Wollemia nobilis. Lineage (NCBI taxonomy): Eukaryota > Viridiplantae > Streptophyta > Pinopsida > Araucariales > Araucariaceae > Wollemia > Wollemia nobilis. The sequence continues at coordinate 255,204 of JAQPPZ010001906.1, forward strand.
GGTGACCAAAATTTCCACATCTAAAACATTTCATGATAGTGAATCTATGTTTCGGTTCTTCCTCTTTTTTTGAAATGAACAACATCTCATTTTCAACATCACTTGAAGAACTCTCACTATCACTACTAGAACACTTACTTGCTTTGTCTAGGTAGAAAATCTTCTTGTGCTTGTGAGAGTACCTCTTTCCTTGATTGTTGTGCTCATCTTTGTACTTCCTGTGATGCTTGTGCTTTTCAGAATCCTTGCTCTTAGAATCCTGTATATCTTCATCACTTTCATTCTTGGAAATAGTACAGTCAGTAGCATAATGACCAAACTTTCCATAGTTGAAACATCTTATATTTTTAATGCTTTTGTGCTTTCTAGAGAACTTGCCTTTCTTGCTGTAATATGCCTCTTCATCACTAGAAGACTCATCACTCTCTTGAATCTGTTTACCTTTGGATTTCTTGGTAGCTTTGAAAGCTGCCTCTTTCTTGACATCAACCTTCACTTGAGTTCTCAACTCAAATGCTGCAAGTATACTATGGAGCTCATCCTTTTTCAATTTATCTAAATCTTTAGCTTCCTCAATAGCAAAAATATTTTCACTAAATCTATTAGGAAGAGATCTTAAAACCTTATCACACACATCATTTTCAGCAAGCTCAAGACCTAAGTCTTTTATGGAGTTAACAACCTCATCCATACGAAGCATGTAGTCACTAATATTTTCATCAAAATTAATTTTGAGATGTTCAAACATACCTTTAAAATGTCTCAACTTGGCCTTTTTGACATTTGCATCACCTGTATGAACCACTTTTAGCTGATTCCACATTTCACTAGCTGTCTTGCAGTGAATCACTTTGGTGAGATCTCCTTTCTGTAATCCTTTTAGGATTGCATTCATTGCTTTAGAATTGTTCTGATGTAGGAGCCTATCTTCTTTAGTATATGGACCATGTTCAGGAATAGTGTACACATCTTCAATAACTTCCCATACCTTATTACCAAGTGCCATTAGATGAACCTTCATCCTTGCACTCCATAGACCAAAATCTAATCCATCAAGCATAGGTGTTGCATTGCCACTTGAATAGTCCATTGTGTTCTTTGAAAGCTTTTCCTTCAAGCTGTTAAACTTTTCGAAGGAACCTGCTCTGATACCAACTGAAGAATATGAGCTTATACTAAGAGGGTGGGGGGTGAATAGTATAAGACCACTTTTTCCTTTTTACTTCAATTCAACTTTCAATTCAATATTATGCAGAGAATAGATAGTAGTATCAACAATAGTAATTCAAAGCAATGCACAAAACACCATCCACAATAGAGACACAATAATTTACGTGGTTCACCAAAAGTGGGCTACTCCACGGATAAAATATTTCACTAAATTTTATCAATCCAACCTCTGGGAATACCTTTCTCGATTAAAAAGTTTATGGGCACCAACCCAAAGGAGATACCTTCCCCTAGCTATGCTCTTCCTGGTGATCCTCTAGAAGACCTCTGCCTCTGCTGCCCTTAGCAAATGGAACTCTATCCACAGAAGACACCTATCTTCCCTGCTCTGGTTGCAGACCTTTGTCCTCAAATCTATCACCTCAAAGCTAGTCCTTGAATTTGCACTAAACACAGTCCTTCGATCTAGCACAAATGTCCTCTTCATCTTTATCTGGTCTGCACCAAACATAGTCCTTCGGTCTAGCACAAGTCTGTCTTCTTCCTCTTTCTCTAGTCTGCACCAAACACAGCAGCACTCAGCTCTCGATGATCAAATTTCTCACTTTGCGCATCAACTCGCCACTTCTACGCTTTCTACGCTGTTATGGCTGCATCTCGCACACTTTGCTTGATTCGACATGACTCGGTCTCTATGCACTACAGACTTCACTTGTGCAAGTTCAATGCTAATTCGATGCACTCAAATCTCGAAACAGCCCTCCTTTTATAGTATAAATTTCAAGAAAACTTAAACTATAGTCGAATGTTACCCTAAGACTCAAATCTCGAAACAACCCTCCTATAAAATTCTTGATGTTTGAATTTATTCTGTTTCCTTAGTTTCATTTGTAGGAAATAAAGGTTTGCAATAAAGGAAATTGAAATGAATTGATGCTTTATTTTAAAGACACAAATTATGACTAAGTCTATGTATGTGTGTGTGGATCCACATATGATATAATAATGCAAAAAATATTTAATATATTTTATAGTTATATCTTATTTAAATTTAATTAATTCTATGCTCTAACACTTATTCTATATTCTAACTAATCCTACTGTAATTTAGGATGAAGAGAGAAAGGGACTGACTATTTAGAGTGGGTCCTGCCTCTTACAGCTCAGTGTAATTCTCTTCTCCTTTCTACTCTATTTTATTTCAACAATTAATATTTCATTTAACTAACTTAATACTATTAAATTCATATTTGTATGAATGAAATGGAAGTTACAGAAAAAAATAAATCATATAGAAATACAATATACAGTTACCAAATCCTTGGAAGAAAATGATGTTATTTTATTGCTCGATTGATGAGGCCCAAAAATGCCTCATTATTGCACAAAATTTAACATATAAAAACTGTCATATTACCAAATATGACAAAGTTAATTGTCAAATAGTTTATTATAATATATTATTTGTTAAGTGTTTGCATGATTTTATGTTAGAAACACTGTATCTTTATTTTTAACTATTTTTAGCATTTTGTGTGTTTTTGCTTGATTAAGTAGCAAATAAAAACATGCATTTCAGTTAGCCAAATGTGGTATTATTATATCCATTAACTTCATAATGGTTTTTGAATGTTTTCCTACCCTTCAAATTATTTTAAATCCACATTGGAGCCAAATTTTTAGGACTGTCATAAATCTGAAAATCTGTAGAAAACAACCATATAAAAATCATCAAGTTGTCACTTTATAGGAACACCTTGAAGTTGTCAAGAAAAGCATGAGAAAATGGATGGAATAAGTTCAGAAGGAATAAATAAGACATCTGACCTATTTATAAGCATTCCCACATGGTCTAAATAGGTAGCAATAGGCAGAAACAGGAAAATGCAGAAATCACCATGTAAATTCTAGCCAATTGCCAATGAATGACAAGACATAGAATTTACCAATGGATAAGGATGAAATAAGTTGGAATAACATCATGGAAGGTATATTAAATGACCTACCTAAAATAAACAGTCAAAATAGACATTTCGAATGCATTTTTTAGCATCAAGTGCACCTACAGCCAATTATTATGAAGATCTTTGGAATAACAGGGGAACACGCTTCTTTTTTAATATCTATAATTTCTAAGTGGTTTAAAAGGTAAATTAATGTTGAGAGGATATAGTAAAATCTTTCTACAACTATCTCCACCGTTCCTTATTGCCCAAAAGACATAGATCATGAGAAAATATCAATTGATGCAGCTGATCATGTCATGAAATAGACCTAGATTAGTTGCAAAATAATAGGAAAATAAGTTGTAAGATAGAAAAATGATATTTTAAAGTGGATACATGTGTAAAATATATTATAAGACTCCTCCAATGTACTCCTACCACTTAAGATGCCTTATAATTACCAATGAGTGTTGTTGTAGCACAAACTATCCAAAATTACACTTATTTCAAATTCAAAATTATTGGCAAATCACTGTAAAATAGCAAATAGGTTGATTTGAGCATGAGATATATTGTAATTTTTTATTATAAATAACACAACTCCCTTATTTTTTGGGCTATGTATGAAGTAGAATAAAGTAGAGTAGTTAGTAGCAGCAAATAGGATAGTACAACAATTCTTTGTAACAGTTTTAGTATGTTTTGACAGTAATAAAAGTGTAGTTATTTTATCAAAAAAAATTCATGAGAAAGTGTGATTGTTAATTATATAAGGAATTTTTTTACCACCTTCTTCTATATCAGGAAGCTTGGGCCCAATTTCAGGCCTAGAAGGATTATTTTCATGACATGTTTTTTCTGTAATTTTTGTGTAGTAGAATTAATAAATTGCTTGTCAGATTTCATTTTATTATTTTAAATTTGTGTGATTTTATTTATATTTTCTATTATGTTTATATGTGGAATTTGTGTGTGTGTCAACTAAAAAATTAGATTAGAGATTTGTTTCTTTTATTTCCTCTGCTTTCTATGTTCCCTTGTTTTTTTATGTTTCAGCAACTTTCAATTTTCAACAGATTTCACTTTGCTATCAATTCCTATAGCAGAAGCTTGATGACCTTTTATGGTAGGACATTGACAAGTTTTTTTAGCATAAGTTTTATTTCCAAACATCATTTAAACTCTATAAGAATAAACTAGGTTTCAATTCTGCAAGTGTAATTTAGGGTTTCAATTCAACATTTTAATTTTGTTATTTCAATTTTGCAAAAGTAAATTAGATTTCAATTCAGCAATTTCCAATTCTTGCAATTGTAGTTAATTTTTAATTTATGCAACTTAGATTTAGTTTTCAATTCCTACAATTTAATTTAGTTTCTATTCTATAGACTAGGTTTAGTGTGACACTAAAAGGCTAAACCAAAATCTATTTCACCCAATAAATGCTTGAAATATGAATGCCTAAATTGTACTTTGCCCTAACCTTCTATCATAGATAGCCTTGGACACCACCCTGGATTGATAAATCATAATATTAAATGATTCTATTAATGACACACATTATTTTGGCACCATTGCAAGGAACACGATGTTGTTAGAGGGTAAAAGCAATCAAATAGTTATTATTGTGCTAAGTTGTGAAGTTCAGAGTAAAATATGAATATAATAACTGGTATAAATAATAATTTTGATAGTTGTATTTCATAACAATTAGAAAACAAGCAAGGAACCACAAGGAAGTGATCTTCACACTTAGGGTTTAAATTGCCTGTGTTTGAAATTCTTAATAAATTTGAAAGAAACTCATCATCCTCATTATCAAGAAATGTAAGATCTCTTGAAAAATTTAGAGGAGCCATCTGCTAGTATTGCCCTTTTTATATCCATATCATTAGGGTATTATAAATAAATTTGTACTAGGTTTTGGGAAGACATCATGGTAGATATACAAGACTATCCATTGAATAAAATAATCATATCAGCTACTTGTAGCATTTTTCACAGGGACATATCACTAATAAATGCAATTTACTTCCACAACTCAAAAATATCCTAGAGATGCAAAATTTGTTGTCTAGTCTAAATTCTTCTCAAGAGAGATCCCAAAAACAACAAACAGAGCAAGTAAATCAACCACCACTTCCATCCCAACCTGTGGCCAATCTAAATAAAATAGGATAGGTAGCCCCTATCTATGTAGCTAAATTTGGTAAAAACACTACAGGAAATTTTATTGACTACAAAAACATCCAACTATGCTCAAACAAGACCTTACCTAAGCTTAAAGAGATAAAAGTCAATGGAGATACACAGAAACCCTTTAGTACAGACACACAAAATTTAGCCTTGGATAAAAGAGAAAAACTGGAAAATCTGCACATAGAAAGTTTACTTCCATTGAACTCCTTAGTAAGAAATAACAAATGAGTAAATTCTATCCTTCTAGGAATGAGACAAATTGAAGTACAATGAGAAAATTCTTGAACATTATTAGCTGGCTAACTTATGAAACAAAAGCAAAATTGTTTGTTATTTTGAAACAATATTTCAATCCTTTTGCATGGAAATACAAGGGTATGTCAATATTTCATCTTGATGTATGCACTCATAGGATATATATTGAAAATGTTAAACCTGTGAAACAACTGCAAATGCAATTAAAGTCTACCTTAAGAGATATTGTCCAAACTGTAGTAAAGAAACTCTTGAAGGTTAGATTCATTTATCCAATTTTTGATAACCAATGGATTCCTCCATTAGTTATTATTCCATAGAAAAATGAGAAACTACGAGTGTGTGAATATTATCAAAAACTGAATAAATTCACACATAAGGACCATTTTCCATTTATTGATCGTATATTAGACATACTCAATTTCACATTGTATGAACCATTTTATGATAAAAAACCATATTTTCCTATTGAAATTGAGTTACTAATGCTTTTAACATCTTTGGAAATTGGTATTGAATTGTTTCAAGTATAGATTAACGATATTTTGCATACTAAGAGGCATGGACCATAATTAATTGAATAATTTTTCATATATGGAGCAATACTTATTTCTCCCATTGGTGATTCATGGAGGAAGTTAGTGGTGAATGGATATTACCTTTAGGTATACCATACACCATTAACTAAGGAGGAGTTCTTGAGGGAGATTACACAATTGGATGTACATATGATGGAAGAGAATTTTTCTTCCATAACAGATTCAGAGTGATGTTAAAAGTTTGACAAAAAGAAAAAAAAAATTAAAATACAAGAAAAGTAAAAAGAGAATAATATTTTTTGTGAACTTCCTTCATGGGCACAAGCAAGACAAGAGAAAAAAAAAGTTGAAAAATAAAAAGAGAGAGATAGAAAAAAAAAAAAAATTGCAGCAAAAGGCATGTCCCACAAAATGGGGATACATGAGGACAAGCATCAATTTTAGCATGGAGAAGGAACAATGGAGTCAATACTTCATTTCCAGCAATAAGGAGTTAATGATGACATGAGAAGGCTCTTATTACTCATATGGAAAGGATGGTTGCATCATTGTTGCAGGATTCAACAAAAAAATATGGTGTTTTCATACAAAATTTGACATGTTTTTTGTAGAATAAGGATTATTCTTATCCAAATAAGAGAGAGACATTCTCTCTCATTGAAGGACTTGAAAAATAGAATTTGGTTGAAAACCATAAATGGTAGCCTCTTCTGATGAAAAATAATAAAAAAAAAAAAAAAAATGAAAAAAAGGAAAAAAAATGAAAAAAGTGAATAACTCAATAGTGAAAACCTCCTTGAGGCATTGCTTAGTTCTCTTGCATGCAAAATAGTTTTCTGGTATGCATTGTCTTGTTGATCCACCCATCATTGTTCCACCATTGTACAAATATCACACTACACATGTTTTATGTTTATGCTTTCAGATAGCTTGCTAACAATCATTAGAAGCAACTTGTAAGGTGCATGATCAATTTTTAGGGCAATAAACTCATAGTAAGCATTTAGCATTTAGTGTATGATAATCGGTATTTGGCATAAACTATTCATACAATATTGGAAATTTGAAAATGGAACATGTTCAAAATGTCAAGAAACACCCCCTTTTGCCCTTAGTTGCATGGGAACTTCAAAACTGTGCAAAAACCTGATTTTGAGATAAACATGGTAGCAATTCTATTTGAATTAGCAGGGCAAGTTTCAGAAGGAGAATTGCAAGTTTATATCTCACAATTGTCTCATAAATTTGAGGAGGATAATATGGAAAATGCACCTAAATATTATGTTTTACTACTGTTGCAATAAAATAGCAATATACAAAATGAAGAATAACATCTAAAAAAAATGATAGAGAAGGGATTTTTGATGTTATAGAAGGATTACATACCCTAGATATGGGTCCAGAATAGAATCTACAGCTAAATTTTGCATATGAGGTCATTTATACATTTTTAGATGCATCTTTGGAATAAGCAAAGACATCTTGGGAATAACAGTCTTATTTCGAAGATCTTTGGAATAAAACAAAAATTGTGGCAAAAATTCCTAAAAATGTTGTAGAATAGCAAAAATAGTAGGACACATCAAATATTGAGGTTCCTAAATCTCAAAAGCATACCACCACAAGTATTACATCCCTCAAAAAGTTTCAAAATTGATTTTTTGTCAATTTTTTTTTAGAGGTGAAAAATAGCAGAAATAGGCATCCAAGATGAAATGTTGTCAAGATAGAAAATTCCACCAGAAGTAGTGCATATGTCAAATATGGTTCCATTAGAAAAATACAATAAGGCTATTGCAATATGAATCACATGATACCAAGCCTTTAAGAGGTACCTTACAACACTAAAACTTGTAGAAGGACAGAAAAAGAGTCAAAACTACAAGAATTGCAAAAATTACAATATTGAAGGATGTAAGTGCAGAATTCAAAGAGTTGCAAGTTGAAAATTAAAAAATATATGCAAGAAACAAAAAGCAGAATAATAAAAAAGGGAAGAAAATAAAAATTACAGGAACTACAAATTTGAACAAAAATAACAAGTGAAATACATGTGCTTAAATTGTAAAATGCTTGGTGTAGTGTAGCAAGGAAACATTTTGTGGATAGCAGGTGGCAAAGGATGTTGTTCACAAGGATAAAACCTGCATATTACTATGGCCTACTAGGATGCATGATGGCATGCATCAGTTTAATCTAGGGGATATGATGAGGCCCAAAAATACCTCATTATTGCATAATGTTTGACATATAAAAATTGTCATATTACCAAACATGACAAAGTTAATTGTCAAATAGTTGATTAGAATATATTATTTGTTAAGTGTTTGCATTATTTTATGTTAGGAACAATGTATATATATTTTTGACTATTTTTATCATTTTGTGATTATTTTTGTTTGATTAAGTAGCAAATGTGGTATGCTCATATCCATTAACTTCAAAATGGTTTTTGAATGTTTTCCTGCCCTTAAACCTGTTTGAAATCAACATTGGAGCCAAATGTTTAGGACTGTCATAAATCTGAAAATCTGCAAAAAATAGCCATATAAAAATTAGCAAGCTATCACTTTATAGGAACACCTTGAATTTTCCAAGAAAATCATGAGGAAATATATGGAATAAGTTCAAAAATACTAAAGAAGACATCTGACCTATTTATAAGCATTCCTATATGGTCTAAATAAGCAACAACATGCAAAAAAAAAAAAATACAGAAATCACCATGTAAATTCCAACCAGTTGCCAATGAATGGTAAGGCCTAGAATTTACCAATGGAGAAGGATGAAATTAGTTGGAATCACCTCCTGGAAGCTGTATTAAATGACCTACCTAAAATAAACAACCAAAACGGACATTTTGAATTCATTTTTGAGCATCAAGTGCACCTACATCCAGTTATTTCGAAGATCTTTAGAATAACAGGGGAACACGCTTCTTTTTTAATATTTGTGGTTTCTAAGTAGTTTAAAAGGTAAAATAAGGTTGAGGGAATATAGAAAAAGCTTTCTACAGTTGTCTCCACCATTCATTACTGACAAAAAGATATATCTCATGAGGAAATATCAACTGATGCAGCTGATCTTGTCCTAAAATAGACCTAGATTAGTTGTAGAATAATAGGCAAATAAGTTGTATGATAGAAAAATAATATTTTAAAGTGGATACAGGTCTGCAAGATATTCTAAGACTCCTCTAATGTACTCCTACCACTGAATATTCCTTCTAAGGGCTAATGAGTATTGTTGTAGCACAAACTATCCAAAATTACACTTATTTCAGATTTAGAATAATTGGCAAATCACTGTAAAATAGCAAATAGGCTAATTTGAGCATGAGATATATTGTAATATTTTATTATAAATAATATAGATCCCTTATTTTTTGAGCTAGGTAGGAAGTATAATAGAGGATATGTCAAATACAGAACTAGTTTATTATTCTCAGCAGCCTGTTAAATAACATTTACACTGCCGGGAATAGCACACCGCGAACGAAACTGTTACATGGTTGTAACAGTTCATCTAATAATGCAATACAGCCAAAGAAGGTTAAGTACGCTAACATCCCCCTTTATTACATTATTTGGGTAATGTAATAACTAATAGCTATACTAACATCCCCTTACATTATTTTGCAATACAAAGTGAGCTGTGAAACAATTCAAATTTGACACGTCCAAGTGCCTTAGTGAAAATGTCTGCAACTTGAGCATCTGTGAGAATGTCTTTGAAGCTAAATTCGGTGCTTTGGAACTTCCTCTCGAATGAAATGACATTGTGTGTCAATGTGCTTTGTTTTTTCATGATGGATTGGATTCTTGACGAGGTTCAGAACACCCTGATTGTCGCAGAACAAGTGTATTGGAGATTTTGATGGATGGCCCATACTTGTCAGAATGCGACGTAACCATATCACTTCGCACACAGCTTCACGTGCGGCATGATATTCTGCCTCTGTTGAAGAAATAGCAACCACATGTTGCTTCTTGCTGTGCCAAGAGACAGGACCGGATCCCAGATGAAAAATGTATCCAGAAGTTGACTTGCGATCATCAAATGATCCGGCATAGTCGGAGTCCGTGTATCCTTGCAAGAAGAATTTGTTGTTCCTCTTGTATTCTAGGCCATATTCTATAGTACCACGGACATAGTGAAGAACACGTTTTTCTGCTTTCCAATGAGTAATCTTAGGCTCCTGCATGAACCTCGAAAGATAGTTTACAACAAATACGAGATCTGGCCTAGTATTGGTCAGATATATGAGACTCCCAATCAGCTGTCGATAGAGAGTGCCATCTACCGAGGTGAGTCATCATATCGCGATAAGCTGAAGTCCATTCTCCATAGGAGTTGCCATTGGCTTGCGGTCGATCATGCGATATTTATCGAGCAATGTCTTGGCATACTTTTTACGAGACACTTTGATGGTGTGCTCCTTACGGCTGAATTCCAGGACCAAGACGGTAATGGAGAAGTCCGAGATCTGTCATCTCAAAAGATTTGCACAAGTTTCTTTTGACGAGTAGAGATCATATCTTCGAACTCCTGTAATGAGCGAGATCATCCACATAGAGTACAAGCAACACTATCTCAGAACCCTGTTTCTTGAAATAGAGGTTTGCATCGACGGACATCTCTTAAATCCATCGTTGCATTAGGTGATTGTCCATTTTTATATACCAAGCTCGAGGAGCTTGTTTCGGACCATACAAGGATTTGACCAATTTGCAAACTTTTTACTTGTTGGCCTTCCACTTCAAATCCTTCGAGCTGAGTCATATAGACTTCTTCTTGGAGATCACCATTAAGAAAGGCACTTTTGACATCCATTTGGTGAACTTTCCACCCATATTGTGCTGCCATAGCACACATAACCCGAATTGTGGTCATCCGAGCAGTAGGTGCAAAAGTTTCCTCATAGTCGATGCCTTCCTTTTGAGCATAGCCCTTTGCAACAAGTCGGGCCTTATGCTTATCAATTGTTCCATCTGCCTTGTACTTGACTTTGTATACCCATTTGCAGCCAATAGGTTTCTTTCCATGCGGCAGATCAACAAGCTTCCAAGTTTTATTCTTCATCAGAGACTCATACTCTGTATCCATAGCGGCCTTCCATTGAGGCTCACTAAGAGCATCTTGCAATGATGCAGGTTCAAGACTATCTATGGTAGACATGAATGCCCTGTCATCATCAATATCCATATCCTCAACTTCTCTACTTGGAGTCACAGAAAGTTCCTCAAAAGATTGACAAAGATCATCAACCTCACCGGTTTCTCCGGCTTCTCTTTCCTTTTGAGCCATACTGTGTGTACGAGGTCTATCCAAATTCAAATTGGGAGGAGTGGATAAATTTGCATCTCCGATTGTATTTGTACACCATTTAGGATTACGCTCGGTGGTGGTGAAGAAGATGTAGAAGGACCTCATGTCTGTGTTGACGAAGGAATCTCCTCTTCCTTTGGTTCCACAATATCTGGTGTCTTGTAGATGTGCTCTGTGATGTGAAAGCTTCATCAAAGACAACATCTCTGCTGATATGAATTTTCTTGGTCAAAGGATCTATCAACCGATATCCTTTAGAGTGCTCGAGAATATCCAAGAAAAATACATCTCGGTGTTTTCTCATCTAGCTTCTTCCTTTTCTCTTTCGGTATGTGCATGAAAGCTTGACACCCGAAAATACGTAGATGAGATATGGAGGGTTTTCGACCACTCCATGCTTCTTGTGGAGTCATTCCTTTTAGGGCCTTTGTGGGTGCCCTATTCAAAAGATACACTGCAGTGGTGACGGCTTACGCCCAATATTGTTGCCCAAGAGTAGCTCCTGTGAGCATACAACGAACCATTTCCATGATAGAACGGTTCCTTCTCTCGGCAACTCCATTTCTGTGGAGTATAGGCGGTTGTTAACTGTCTCTTGATCCCATGCTTATCTAGGAATGCAAAAAATTCATTAGAGGTAAACTCTCCCCCTCGATCTGAGCGGAGGGTTTTGATAGAAGCCCCTGACTCCTTCTCAACGGATTTCTTGAACTGTTGGAAGAATGCGAAAGCTTCATTTCAGTTTGAGAAAGAAAACCCACATCTTTCGTGAGTAGTCATCTACGAATAGCTGAAAGTACCTCTTCCCTCCAACACTGTTGGGTGTGAAAGGACCGCATAGATCGGTGTGAATTAGCTCCGGAGGTTTTCTTGCTCTTGTAGAGCTCTTCTCAAATGGTACTCTATCTTTGCTTTCACGCTAGCGATCGAGCACAGCGGCAATGTGGCGAGAAAGGGAAGGAAGACCCTTTACCATCTCATACTTGCTGAGCTCAAGTAAGTAGCCGGAACTAAGATGCCCATATCTCTTGTGCCATAGGGAAGTTGCCTCCTTGGTAGAGACAGTCATGGCAACATGTGGAGTAGAGATAGCATCTAGTGCAAATAAGCCATGCTTATATGAAGCTGTTGCAATCTGCTTACCCTTCCTGGTAATTGTACAACACTTCTTTCCATTCTCAACACGAAAGTTGACAACCATATTTCTGTCCAGGATTTGTGTCATTGACAACAAATTGTTGGCCAATCCCGGAACATAGAGGACCTTGTCAATCTACACTTGCCATCGGGAAGAGTGGCTGAAGCTGTACCCTCTCCACTGAACCACTGTAGGTTTTATCATCGGCAATGGTGACAGGTTTGCCCTCCTTGGCCACAAATGATTCAAACCACGATCTGTCGCCAGTCATATGTTTACTAGCTCCAGAATCGACATACCAAATAGGATCCCTATGAGTGGAATCTGTGGTAGTCATGAGCACCTTGTGTGCCCATTCAGAATCTGAGTCAGATTCTTCAACGACAACATTCACACGGGGTTGCTTGTTCTTATTTTGTGGTTTGTTTTGGCCTTTTTGCTTGTTCTTATGCCAACACTTGTTGGTGTCATGGTTGTCTTTCTCACAGATCTTGCACCACCTCTTCTTCTGTTGAGGTTGCTTGCCTTTTCCTTTCGTATCCTGTTGAGAATTTCCTCCTTTACGAAAGTTGCCTCCTTTTTGCCCATTACCTTTCTTCCTAGAACCACTGCTGTTGGTGTATAGGGCTGTATTGGAAGAATCATCCTTGTGAAGTTGGCGTGCCTCCTGTTGTTGAAGCAGATTGACCAACTCGATGTAGGTAATTTGTCGTTGGGACACCTGGATGGAGGTTATCAACATATCAAATGAAGAAGGTAAAGCTCTCATCACAAGTGAAATGAGAAGCTTTTCGTCCACAGTATCTCCTAGAGAACTCAATTTCTCTTTCAACTCAGACACTCTGCACAGAAAGAGTTCAACTGTTTCACCTGTCTCAAACTCGGGTTATGAAGTTGTTGTTGAAGATGAAGAATGGTGGATTCATTCTTCCCCTCATAGATGGTTCTAAGGGCATCCCATGCCTCTTTACCACTTGCTTTATCGGCTATATGAGGTTGCACTTCATCCGAAACGACAAACAAAATGAGCACCTTTGCTCTATTGTCTTTCTTGTCAAAAGCAATCTGATCTGCTGAAGGACCTGTGGATCCTGCTGTTGGTGAAGGCCTTGTTGCTACTCCAGTAACAATATCCCACAAATCTTCCATTTGGAGAATAGCCTTCATCTTATGTTTCCATGGTGTATAATTTGGACCTTTCAATAACTGATGCGGATCAGTCATCAACTTTGCAACAGCGGCCATAGTGAAGGTTCCTTATATCACCAAATTGGTCCCCCTTTCTATATACCTTTTGCTAGGCCAATATACCGTACAAAATACCCGCCCTTACGTGAGGGAAACTATAGGTATTTAGAAAGATCAACAAAAATCACCCGCCCTTACGTGAGGGAGACTATAGGTGAAATTTAGAGATCATACGATACGTGGAACATAAGCGGTGCTGAAAGGGAATCGCCTTGTTGATGGCACCTACCATAGAAGATTCTTCTCATGCGTGGGGCGTAACTTCCCCTAAACACTATGAAGAATACTTCGTCAGGATTTACGCCTAAACACAAGTGCGATAAAGGGTAGTGGATGGAGTAAAAAATGCAAAAAATGGCGTACTTATTCCTCCCCGACGATTTATAGAGAACAAGCTCAGACGTCGTTATAGCAGCTATATTAGGCGGCGGATACAGTAGCCAAATCACGACAGCTTTACCTGTAAGTGCTGGCCAGAGGTATCGCAAATACCGAACGTTGCGGTGCAATAAATTGCACAGATGGGTTTTATATTCCGGGGACTTAGGGAGTGTTTGATTTTAATTTTTAATGTTATAGTGCAAAAATGAAATATGCAACATACAACAAAAAAAATTGCCCACAAGAATAACCCACAAGGTGTCGGTCACAGCCGAAAATGCACCTTTTACAATGCCAAATTGCTATTTTTCATAAAAATTACTCTCAATCCCCCTTTGATTTTTTGAAAAAAAATATCCCCCCTTAAAAAAAAATTCTTTTAACAAAGCATTTTTAATAACTATTATATATTTAAAATTAAAATAAATAATTTTAATTTATATAGTTTTAAAACTTTAGGAAAAATAAATTAAAATTAAATTTTAATTTATAAAGTTTAAAACTATTAAAAATAAATTAAAATTAAAAATTTTAATTAAAAATTAATAATTATAAAAAAACTTTGAAAAAAAATATACCTTGGGGGGGTCGGCGGGATTTGAACCCCCGACCTACAGGCTCCCTGAGCCTTACCGCACAGCTCACTGCCAAGTGAGCTTGCGGGCTGATCCGAAAGAGATCAAGAGCCTCCTCCTTTTACAGCGCCTGCTACCTCCACCTCCTCTGCAGCGGCCTCCAGTCGCACGGTTGCTGCTTCCGCGCCCAGATCGGCCTCTCGACGGTGGATTTAAAACAAAATCCCGTCCTGCAAACCGCCTCCTCACAGTGAATTTAGAAAAAAAAATCCCTGCTGCGAACCGGGCCTCTCAACGGGAAAAAAAATTCCCTGCGATCCGGGCCTCTCAACGGGGGCGAAGGTGCATTTTTTTTTATTTTTATTTTTCTTCCCGCCGTGGGAGCGCCAGTTAAATTCCCCGCCTGGCGCAACCTACGCGCGGGGGGGGAGCTGTGTCTGCTTGACGCAGGCCCGGAGCTGCGTCTCAAACGACGCAGTCGCCGTCGGGGGGGGGGTTTATACCCCCTCCGATTTCCCGTGCGGGCGGGAATTTGAATTCCCGCTCCACGGGCGGGGAGAGGGGGGGGTGCCCTCGGGGAGCGCACGCGTGCAAATCGCGCGTCGCGCGGGGAGTTGGGGGGGGGGGACCACCTCGGGGAGCGCACGCGCGCAGATCGCGCGTCGCGGCGGGGGGGGGGCCACCTCTGCGCAGTGGCCGACGTGGCGCGCGTCGGGACGTGCGCGCTCGGCCCTCGCAGCCTGTGCGCGTTTCCCGCGGTGGGGCTGCGGTCGCGCTGGGACTGGGCTGCGCGTACGCGGCTGCGTTCGTCGTAGCCTCGACGTCCTGCGCGCTGTGGCTGGCCTGCGCGGACGCGGGCCACGTCGTCGCAGCCTGGGCGTCCTGCGCGCTGGGGCTGGCCTGCGCAGACGCTCCCGCGTGGCTGGACGCAGCTTCGTCTGCGTCTGCGTCCAAAGCAGGGACGCCGCAGGCTGGGTCCTGGGGCAGCGGTTTTTTTTTTTTTTTTTTTAAATTTGCTTCCACCTCCGAACTTCCTGCTCACGCCTCCCTACGGAAAATTCCTGTAGCTGGCTCTGATGCCATGTCAAATACAGAACTATTTTATTATTCTCAGCAGCCTGTTAAATAACATTTACACTGCCGGGAATAGCACACCAGCGAACGGAACTGTTACATGGTTGTAACAGTTCATCTAATAATGCAATACAGCCAAAGAAGGTTAAGTACGCTAACGGAGAGTAGTTAGTAGCAGTAAATAGGACAGTACAACAATTCTCTGTAATAGTTTCAGCATGTTTTGACAACAATAAAAGTGTAGTTCTTTTGTTAATTTCTGTTCATGAGAAACTGTAATTGTTAATTAGTTAAGAAGTGTTTTTCCCACCTTCATCTAGATCAGGAATCTTGGGCCCAATTTTAGGCCTAGAAGGAGGATTTTCATGATAGGTTTTTTCTGTAATTTTGTTGCAGCAAAATTAACAGATTGTTTGTCAGATTTCATTTTCTTGTTTTAAATTTATGTGATGTTATTTATATTTTCTATTATGTTTATATGTAGAATTTATGTGTGTGTCAACTGACAAATTATATTAAACATTAGTTTTCCTTATTTCCTCTGCTTTCCATGTTTCCTTATTTTTTTATGTTTTAGCAACTTTCAATTTTCAGCAGATTTCATTTTGCTGTCAATTCTTGTAGCAGAAGCTTGATGAACTTTTGTGGCAAGATATTGACAGGTGTTTTTAGCATAAGTTTTATTTCCAAGCATCATTTAATTTAGCAAGTGTAATTTATGATTTCAATTCTGCAAGTGTAATTTATGATTTCAATTCAGCAAACATGTTAATTCTGTTATTTCATTTTTGCAAAAGTAAATTAGATTTCAATTCAGCAATTTCCAATTTTTGCAATTGTAGTTATTTTTAATTTCTGCAACATAGATTTAGTTTTCAATTCATTCAATTTAATTCAATTTTCATTTTACATATTAGGTTTAGTGTGACACCAAAAGGCTAAACCAAAATCTGTTTCACCCAAAAAATGCTTGAAATTTGAATGCCTGAATTGTACTCTACCCTAAACTTCTATCATCGACTTCAATTCTTCATGAATATAATATAATTGATAAAATATGTAGCTAGAATTATTCAAATGACAAACAATTCATAAATGGCTAGACTTTGTCAAAGGTCTTTACATGTAATTTATAATGTCACCTTGGACATTTATAATAGAATTCTTGTATACCTTTTTGTTACGTCTCAAACACTTTGAAGATTGAATGCCAATTTTACATAACAAAAATAATCTAAAATTAAGACAATTTATCAACTATCTTGGACTTATTGCAGATGGATTTTTCCAAGTGGCATAATGCCAAATGAATGTAATAAAGGCCTAAATTTAAATAATCTGATAAAAATACAATATAACTTTATATCCTCTTCTTATAGGAAGAGATAAGTTAAGATTACATTTAAATCTAGATAACTAACACATTAATAGATTACAGATCTGATAACAAATCATATAAAAAATATTTAGATCCTATGCCAAGTATTAACGCCATCGTGATAATATACCATGCTGACTACATATAACACATTTGACATGTTGAGCTATCATCACACGTGGGATCTCTAACATGTCAAACATGTTTACATGGTCAAATATTTTATGTAATGCCTTTTTGTAATACATTTTTGCATTACCTTTTTGTAACACATTTTCGTAGGTGGTATCTATAGACCTATCTTCAATGCATGTCCTCATCAACTGATTCATATATGTCTATCATGTATTCGACTGTAATTTCTCCTTGAATTCTCCTATAACTTATATTTCTTGAAAATACAATTTTGCATAATTTTACGTAAAATAATAAGCTTATGTCACTTGGTATCTTATGAACTAGATTCATCATAAATCATGTAAATAAGGTATAACAGTCATCAAAACACATCCATATTTGTTATATTTGTATATAAAAATAATATTAAAAACTACATAATATGATAACAATTTCACACTCATCATTTTCTCCCAAACGAAAGGAGATGCATGTCCCCATGCATAAAAAATTGGAGCTGTAAAATATAATTAAAAATATGCAGGTCTATATCAAAAATTAGAATTTTTTTTTTTAAATTCAAGCTTGTTTGGATTTGATCTAAGCTAAAACTTGAGTTGGAAAAATTGGAGCATGAATATACTTTTTGCACATATGCCTTGGATTTCTTTGGGTTTGGTGGTTGTTCAACAACCATGATTTTTATATAGGCAACTTATTTAGGTTCTCCTACCACATCGTTCATGTCAGCTGGTGATCCCTACCCTACATATGTTGTGATGTTATTGATCACCCTTTCCACATCAAGGGGAATATCTATCTCAAATGATGACTCTAGATTTTAAGTGCTACGTGTAGGACACCTCTGATGTCTAAAGTCAGATAAATTAAACAAGTTGTCTTTAGAAAGCATCTTGGTCATATCAAAGTATTTACCAAAATTTATCAAATTTTTCATTTTCTCCCTTTATGTGGAACTCTTATTTGGGGATGCACCGACAATTACCAGTTGAGATACTATATCAACTAATTTGGTCACCCTTTCTACTGCTATCTTCTTTAGAAGGTCAAACTAGGTGGTAAAAACCTTCTGAACCAAGGCTGCATGTTCTAAAAACTCCCTCCTAATGCCATCCAACTTAATTTATAGAAAAATTTGTTGGGTTTGTATATCAACTAAGGTTTCTATAGATAGGTCTGATGTAGCTAGGTTCATTTGAGAATTGGAAACTTATCCTCTTTACTCATTTTCTAGGTTATACTCCTCATATCTTATTTTTCTTGCAAGTGAAGGGTGCTTTGCGATTTTAGTAGACTTGGTACGGGTAGGCCTTTTACGCATAGGAGCGTCATCTTCCTCTTCCTCTTGACTGTCAAACTTAGGGTTCCCTTCAAATGGAGTATCCTCGTTATATTTAGACTAACTCATTTTGGATTGGACTAATAGGTTTGTCTCCTCTACAATTTTTTCCCATGCAATTTTGGTTTCAGATGCTTTGTGTAGGATAAGAAATTTTATGAGTCTATGATGGGCAATCAAATGTATATTGGGTTCATCTTCGGACTTCCTAGGTTGCACTCTAGCAACTGTGGCTTTTAAATATTTATAGAGTAAATAGGAAAGGTTTATTAAACAGTCCTCTTGTTTAGGATAGTTTAGGTCAAGCATCATTTTCAAATGGTATCCCCCACATATAGGTAGCCTTCCTTCCAATGTGAATAATTTCATTAATATGGTGGTGGCCTCCTACCACTTCAAGGGAATGGAAGAGGTTGCTACTCCCTTAATATTGCCTTCTTTATCTCTAACAAAAACACACTTTTCCCTTAACTTCTTGACCATATGATTCATTCATTTATAGGTGGAATTGTAGTACCTTTGGCTGACTTTAGGTAGACTCAATATCTCAAAAATCAAGCTAGGGTCAACTTAAATTTTTACCTTACCCACATGGGTGACCTTGGTTATGGGGTTGCAGTTTAAGATGAACTATTTAGCCATGTCTTGGTCATGCCCTTGAAATTGTGTTAAATATTACCACCATCTCACCCCTTGGAATAATTTCTTGATGAATTCACTTAGTTTTTGGGTATTTATAGAAGACAAATCACTTCAAAGTGGGTTTTAGCATGGTGACAGAAGTATGGGTGGATAGACAAGTTAAGAAGCAATGGGCTTAGCTTTATTTTTTTTCAAATGCAAAATGAAAACCTGCAAAAAAATATTGTAAATATATGCATATATTCAATATTTGAATTTAGAGAAAATTATTTTATCAATTCATATAACACATAATTTTTTAGAGAAATAGAGAAGAAAAAAGAAACTATTCACTGCATTCATCACATAAAATGTGTTATATTTTCTTGCAATAAAATATTTGAAACAACAAATATTATAATATATTTTTTCCCCTTTATGGTAAATACATTTAAATCCACCATTCCCATTATCAATACTACCACTGCTTTGATTCTACACAATTTTTTTGGTTGCAAATACAACTGGTTCCATAAAGATTAGATCATCAGCCTATCGAGCTTTTACCTCCACACAAGTGAATTTCAAAATTTAGGGATTTTTCTACATTTTTTTCATTGTGTTGGAGGTTGAATAACTATGGTCATCAATCCTTCTTTAATAAATAGTCTCTCATGCTTGATCCATGTCATTCGCCCTTATTGCACCATTACAGCCAAGTGTTAGAAATTGGTGACATCCACGTGAGGTGGCTATTTTCATTCATGTTAATCATGTCATGCTTTTGATATGCACTCTTGATTAGCTAGTTATTCATGATACGTAGTGACTAATTTTAGTGTTACATAATCCATCAGAAGATAGCTATGGGTGAAGTGATTTTAAATTAAAAAAATTTCATCAATATTTAGGTCAATGGTTGATTTTAATCAAGACTTATTAAAGTATGTGATTTATCAAGGTCCTCTAAATATTAACATAATGTTTATCAAAGTTTTGTGAGGCCTAATAACAATAAATAAAAAATCCATTCACATTTTGATCTTTGTTGGGGGCTTTGCTTTGTGGTTCATATCTTGTTATCGTTCACGTGTACAAGGTATGCACATGCCTTCACATTGATTTTCGGCTAATTTCCTGTTGGTGCCAAAATGTCTCAAGTCCTAGATAAATTTTCTATGATAGATTCATTTGATGCTTCAATAATTTCTTTGGATGGTGAGTTTTTGAGTCGATGAGTTTGAGGACTCATGCTTCTATTGCATACTTTGCATGCAACAAATTCATTTCTAGGTCCATGCTATTACCTTATATTTTCTTCCAAGTCCACATACCCATAGTGCACATTTGGTAGCACGCATGGCATTTTCTAAAAATCCACAAGCATCCATGTTGTTACCCCATGCCCTCGATGTGCTTTTGATGATCACCAAGTCAGATTCGTGCAAGGGTTAAATTTACCATTGGTTTTCTAATTTTTTCCCTTCAATCTCTTGAAATTACTGTGTGCAGTTTCCAAGGTTAAACTCATAGTTTTACTTTCACATCATAGCTCATAAGGTTTGAATATTTGCATGATTTAAACATTCACACACATTTTATTTTATTCAAAATATTTATTGATAAGGCCTGATGATAATCACCTTAGAGTGTTTTTATCCTGCCTTGACATGTATCCTCAATCATGCATGAATCAGAGACCAACTATACACTCAAAAAAAAATTCATGAAGTCACGTCTATGGAAACATGCTATTAAAACATCTACAAAAAATAGCTACAAAAAATAACTACAAAGAACAACCATAAAAAACAACTATAGAAAACAACTATGCAAAATAACTATAGTAAATGACTACTAAAAACAACTACATAAATTAACTATAGAGAACAACTACGGAAAACAACTACAAAAAACAACTATGGACTATAACAATAGAAAACAACTACAAAAAACGGCTACGAAAAGTAACTACAGAGAACAACTACGGAAAGTTATAGAAACATAGGAATACTTTACCTAATTTTCTTCCATATTTTTTTCTTTTTCTCCCCCCCAAACTATATTATAAGAATTATTGAATTAATCATTTGCTTATCCCCCCAAACTAAATTTTTGGCTATACAACAAAAATAGGATAAGGAGAGAAATTATTATTTGTAAAAATTTATATTATGAAAAAAATTTAATTTGTATATGTATATAATTTTTTCAATATTATTTTATTTAAGAATATGGGAGTGTTTACTTATATACCAATTATTTATTCAATCCAAGCCATCAAACAATTTTGTAGGATAATAAATCTTCTTAGAATGGAATTGTTTATTCCCAATAGCAAAGATGTTATGCAAAAATATTAATGTCTTCCTTGACCTTTTAATAAAATATTCCATGGTCCAATAAATTTTTTTATAATGCCCCAAAGAGGTCAATTTATTGTTCTACTTCCTTTAGCCTCATTGAGGAGTTCTATGTGAGAGAAATATAATAATGAATTTAAACCAATATCAATCATCAATACTTTGGTTTGCAAAAATAGGTCTCATCAATGGTTGGACATACTCAAAAACCCATTTTGGTATGATTTTTGGTTTATCATTTCATAGCTCATTTTACACATAGTTGTATATATATATGCATTTATTTGGTTACAATTTAGGGGTACAAAGCTTTAGGAAATCAGATTCCCAACCACTCTATTAAAGTCCTTATGGGAATTGTTACCCTATCCTTACTACTTTACCCCTTTAAGTAAAAGATTTAAGGCTTTGGGGATTCATGCCACATAATTATCCACATGAAAATGTAGTCCTATCCTTACTACCCTTTATTTTATTTAGGAAAAATTTAGAACTTTGGGGATTTAGGCCACATATCTATATAGATGGAAGTGTAGTCCTATCCTTACTATTTTTTCTTTTATTTGGGGATGGAAGTGGAACTTTGGGGATTTGGGCCACATATCCATCTGTATGAAAATGTAGTCTTATCCTTACTATTATTTTTCTTCCCTTTTATTATTTATGGGCTATAAGAAACAAGGTATTTTATTACCTTACTTTTATTAATTGGTGATACCATCATGACTATATATTCTCCCTTCTTGTAAGGTAAAAGCATGTCTTCACACACTGAATCTAACTTCTTTCTTAAAACCTGATACTGTGACTAAGGAGTGATAAATAATAAGATGAAAAAACTATATATTAGACCTTCATCATGAAACAAAGGAAGAATATTTAAATAATATAGAGTGATTTTTTAGTTTATTTTCAATAATATTATCGTTCCCTGATTATCTTATTTCATTGGTCAAGTAGTGTAAATATTTTTACCATCCAACTTATTTACTGGTACCTACTCATCCAAACAAGAGGATTGATTAGTCTACACTCTTTTTAATGATTGCACTTATTTATTTCATATATATTATATTATATAGCAAAAAATTATTTAGTAGATAGTATTTTGTTGCTTAAGATATAAAATATAAGTTCTTATTTAATAGAAGTTGATTGAATTTTAGAAATGCATTGCAAATCAACTTGTTTCTTAAGATAGTTTATAAAATATTCTTTAGATAATGGCTTCCTATAGATTTTAAGCCTATTTCCATTAACTAATAATCTTCTTGTTGAATAATCAATAGGCTTAAGTTAAACCTTACAATTTCCAAATATTTCCTCAATATCATGGGGTCCAAGCCATCGCATCTTTAGCTTTCATTGGAAATATTGGTAGCAGGAGTCAAATAGCAAGGCCCAATATCTTGGTTGAAATTTTTGTGGTAAAATATGTTTATCATACCATTTTTTCTTTGTACTTGTGTTAGTTCAATCCTATGTAATGCCTCTAGTCTTCTTTCCTGCCTCTAGTCTTCTTTCATCTAGAATGTTTAATTGTTCCAATCTACCTTTTTGTGCTTGATCAAAATTCATATTAAGTTGTATCATTGTGCGAAGAGTTTCTATCTCAATATCAATGGGCATGATAGCTTGCTTCCCATAGACCATATCATAAGGTGAAAATCCTGTGATAGTTTTCCAAGTTGTGTTATATGTCCTTGTAGCTTCATCCAATATTTTTGCCCAATCAACCCTATTAATAGTTATAGTTTTTATTATAATATTTTCAAGTTCTCTATTTGTAACATCTACTTTTCCATTAAATTGAGGGTGATAATATGATTTTTTACTATGTTTTATTTGATAGATTTTAACAAAATGCTTATTCACTTTGGAGAGAAATTGATATCCATGGCATGAAACCAATTCTCTAGGTGCTCCAAAGCATTGCATGATTTGTGTGTAAATAAAATCAGCTACATGCTTAACTTCTTCTTGTGCAAAGGCTTTCACTTCATCCCACTTGGTGACATAATATATGCACACAAGTATGTGTTTATTGCCTTTACTTGGAGTATCTATTGGCCCAACAAAATCAATTCTCCATTTCTCAAATGGCTTGAACATTATTTGTGGTACCAAAGGCATCTCCATGGTAGGTGTAGGTTTACTAGCCCTTTGAAAAGCATCACATCTATCAACAAATATATGGGTATCCTTACATATGGTAGGCCAAAAATAACCTATTTGAAATATTTTACTAGCTATTCTTAAGGCGACATAATGACCTCCACAAGGTTCTTCATGTGTTGCCTAAATGATGTCATATACATCATCTTCTTACACACATCTCCTAATTATATGGTTAGGGAAAAACTTAAATAAAATTCCATTAATCCATGTATAAGGGGAACTTTGATGAACTAAATTTCTACACTCATACAATGCAAATTCTTATGGCATTTTTCGTGTTACCAAATAGTTTACAATATCAACATACCAAGGATTAAAAAGAAAAAAAGCAAACAAATGTTCATTTGAAAAATTATTAGGAATTAACTCATCATCATCAAATATTTGCATACGAGATAAATTATCTACAATGACATTATCTTTATCTAATTTATCTATAATTGTGATATTAAATTCTTGTAATAAGAGAAGCCATATAACCACTCTTCCTCCTACTGTAGCTTTGTTCATTAAATATTTGATGGAAGAGTGATTAGTGTGAACATAAACTTCATACCCCATTATATAATGTTTGAACTTATTAATGGAATGAACTACAACTAAGAATTATTTTTCAGTAATTGTACAGTTAAGTTTTACCCGATGAAATTTTTTTCTCAAATAATAGATAACATAAGCCATTATGTTTTCAATTTGTTCAAGTACTGCTCCTATTGCATAGCCTGAAGCATTACAATGTATATGAAAGAGAAATTCCCAATTTGGTCCCTATAAAATGGGAGTGGTAGTAAATTTATCTATTATAATTTCAAAGGCTTTTTGACATTCTTTTGTCCAATTAAATTCACTTTCCTTTATTAAGAGGTTAAGCATAGGAGATGCAACTTTGCTGAAGTCTTTAATGAATCTATGGTAATATCCTGTATGTCCCAAAAATCTTCTTACCTTAGTTTGTATTTTTGGAAGTTGAAGAAATTTAATAACTTGGATCTTTGTAGGATCTACTTTAACATCTTCCTCAGATATATAATGCCCTAAGGAAATTCCTTCTCTCATCATCATAAAACAATTTTTATGGATCAAGGAAAATTTTTGCTCTTGGCATCTAACAAGAACTTTTTGTAAGCTCAACAAGGTTTCTTCAAATGTGTTACCATAGACTGTGAAGTCATCCATATAGAATTATACACATTAATTAACTAAATCAGCAAAAATAGCTAAAACAACCCTTTTAAAAGTAGTAGGTGCATTGTATAATACAAAAAGTAAAACTTTGTAAGCATAGGTACCTATAGGACATGTAAAATTTATATTTTCTTGATCTTCTTCTACTATTGAGACCTGATTGTACCCACTAAAACCATCCAAAAAGCAAAAGTATTTCTTTCTAGCCAAGGTATCAAGAACCTAATCAATAAAGGGTAAAGGAAAATAGTCCTTCTTTGTTACCTTGTTTAGTTCTCTATAATCTACACAAATTATCCATTTTCCATTATTTTTGGGAACTGTCACAAGTGGTTACATCCATTGGTTATCAAAAATTGGATATATAAATATTGCATTCAATAAATAATTTTATCTTGAACTATTTCTTTCATAGCTAGATTTAGTCTTCTTTTAGTTTGTCTTATTGGATGACAACCTTCTTGGATGAATGTACGATGGGTACAAATGTTAGGATGTATTTCTTTCATATATTCGTAGTTCCATGCAAATGATATTTGATGTTTTCTAAGTACATCTATTAGTTGTGATTCTTAAATATTTGTAAATACATTATTAATGTTTAATTTTTTTCAAGGTGTGAAGTCTATCTAATTGCAATTTTCAGTATTTGCATATATTCCCATTATTTCTTGTTTAATAATATTTAATTGATAGTTATAAGGTACCAATTTATGAGATTGACTTGTACTTGCTTCATCATTAAACATGGAAAATTCAAGTAGACAACTACTATTTTGATATTCCTCTTGATTATCTAATAGTAATGATAGTGGTCCTTCAATATATTGTTTTAAATATTCACTTAATACATTGATTGATAAAGTTTGAATGTCATCCAAGTCATTAGGAAAATCATACCAAAGTTGCTTTGAAAAACCTTCATCTAATGTTGATTCAGGAAATAGGCTAAGGTCTTTAGTGTGCTTTCCATTGGAAATAATCATATTTCTAGATCTATAACTAATGTAGGCATCAGTTGTTGCAATCCATGGACATCCTAGAATTAAGGGATGTCCTCCTAACTTCTTCTTTGTAAGACTACAAAGTCTACAAGATATTCCCATGAACTCATAAAAACTATAACATCTTCTAACTTTCCTTCTATTTTAATGGTAGATCTGTCTGCAAGTTGAATTACTTTAGAGGTTGGTTGTAATTTATGTACCCCTAAAGACTTTGTTGTTTCTTTGGTCATAAAATTGATGGTAGTGGTAATAGATTAGGGTTGAGTCAGGGCTCTACAGGTGACTTTCTTAGGAAGTCTTGTTCCTCTTCCCTGCATCCCTTCCTTCACCTTATCCTAGGTCCCTGATCCTATCCCAGCTTCCCTAACACTTCCTTAACCCTTCCTCCTTGGTAGGATGGTGTTGCAGATGATATCCTTGGGGTGGGAGGTCACTTATCCACTTGTCTACCCCTTTCCTTGCCCTTTGGTGGGGTTTTATTTTGGTGTCTAGGTTTTGGGATGGTTTTGGGTTCTTCCTTGGGACTTTCCCTAGGTTTTTTGGGTTTTTAAAGGATTTCTTTCCTTGGATTTCTTAGTTTTTCCTAAGTTTTTAGGTTTCTTCTCAATTCTTTCCCTCTATGGTTATTTATTTGCATACTACTAGGGATGTGGAAGAGTGGCTTCATGAGAAGTTTTGCACAACATCCTTTTTGGTCTTCAAGGGGACCATGTGCTTTCTACTATGACTCTGCTCTTTGGGTTCGATGTTGTGGGTCTAGCTAGATTTTAGATTTTTTAGTGGTATTCCTTTGGGGCCTCTGGTTTACTTGCTACTGTGTTCTTGTTGGACTTCCTCATACATTTTCCTGAAGTTTTTCGTTGGCAGTGTTGAAGGCTATCTAGGATTTTTGACTACATCCTCTCTATCTGGGATCTAATATCTATAGCTAGGTTTCCTTGTGATTCCTTTCTTTTGGGTTCCTTGGGAAATTTTCCATATCTTTCCTACGGTTTGTTTTTCTACTTCTGTTGCTTTCTCTTCTTGGCTAGCATCTTTGAAGACTCTTTTCTTCATTGTATGAGGACTTCATGGCCTGTGGAGTTCCTCATAATGTTGAACCACTTTCCAAGCTTGTGAGGGATGTGGCTTATTATCAGTTTGCTTGATCTTTTGGCATCCTTATTTATTTTCCATCCTTTATTTGGCAGAATTTTATTTATTTGTAGTTTCACTGCTCCACTCTCTAGTGTAGGGTGGTTTTTCTATATATGATAGTTTTCCTCTACGTGGGATATCGAATTCTTCTGGTTTCCACTTTTTCTTATGTGGGTTGTTTCTTTTCCTACCTTTGGGGTTATTTAAATTTGTTGTTTTTTTGCTAGGTAGATGATTCAAATTGTTGTTTCCTGCTTCCTAGGTGTTTTCCCACTTCCTAGGTAGTTTCTTGATTCCTAGGCATTTCAAAAAGTAGTTTCCTACTTTCTAGATGATTCAAATTGTAGTTTATTTCTTTCTGGGTATTTCAAACTATGGATTCCCACTTCCTAGTTTCAAATGGCAGTTTCTCACTTCCTGGGCATTTTAAATGGTAGTTTTCTTCTTCTGGGGTGTTCAAATTTGTAGTTTCCCACCAGGCTGGTGTTTCAAATTGTTTTTCCCACTTCTTGGGTGTGCTTCTCTATTCCTTCTTGAAGGCTTTCCTGGTGCCTTCCTGAAGGTTTTCCTACTGGATTTCCTCATGCCTGTCTTGATGTCCATCCTTGGGCTTTTCCTATTTTATCTCATTGTAATCAGGTTTTGGGTCCCTTGATAAAAACCCATTTTAATTTTAATTTAACCTACAAAAAAAATAACATTGATGGTAGCCCCTAAATCTACTAAGACATTATGCAAGGTTGTATTACCAATATGAACTATGAGTATAGATTTTCCAGGATCTATATATTTTGGTAGTATCTTTCCTCTAGTCATTATCTCAAATAAATGTCCAATAACTTGTATGGTTTGAGATTCATTCTTATTTTTCCTTTCTAAATTTGATATGCACATACTCTTTATTAATTTTAAATAAATAGGAATATCCTTTATAGCTTGTAAAAGAAGAATTTTAATGGTGAAATTTGCTAATTCTTTAAGGAAATTGAAAGTTGGATTGGAAGGTTCTTTAGGTATTTCCAATATTTTAGGAAATGGGATTTCTAATTCTTTTCTTTGAGAAATTTAGACCTCTTTTTATTTTTCTAGAACATTCTCTGGTGAGGTTTCTATCTCATCTTCAGGTTTTTCATCTTTGCCTAATTTTTCAAACACATTTTGGGTGGGTTTCTCAATTTCTGTAAAAGTCACTTTACAATTGTACAACACCTTTCTAGAACTTAGATGGATCTATTGGCAAGGTGCCATAGATATTGAACATACTTAATTAGTTTCATAGACATGTTGAATTATTTTGTTGTTATTAGAATTAGATATTGGTTGAGCTAGTAAAGGTGGTTGCTTAGGAGGGTTTTTCATATTATTTGGATGTGGGAGAAGTCTATTTTGAGGCTTATTTTGAGGGGCTTGTCCCTTAAACTAGTTTTGGAAATTCTATTGTTGGGGTGGGCTTTGAGATTATCTAGGTACCCCTTGATTATATTGGTCATTCATATTTCAATTAGACATGTTTTGACCTAACATTCCTTGAGTTCATGGAGGTGGGCTCCCATATGAGTTGGCCATAAATTGGGCCCATGGAGGTATATTTCATTCTTTATTATTTGGGTATGGGTTCCAATTTATTCAATTTGATTTATTTGACACTAGTTAGGTCTTTACTGCTTGGAATAACTAGAATTTGACCAATTATATTGGCCATTGAATGGGCCACTTCTTCTTTGGGCTACAAAATAAAATTCTACCTCATCAACTTCAAGTTCTTTTATATCAGATTTTAGTACTTGTAGTTTTTCATACTATGATTCTTCTCACATATTTTACAACTAGTGGAAATGTTGGAGATATTTTTGATGTTAAGGGGGCATTCTATCGGATTGTGTATTTTCCTACATCTATGAAAATATATCTCCTCAATATCTTATTCTTTTGGCTTATTATCCATGAGGTCAAGAGATGTGGTTAACGTGCTTAACAAGTCAATCTTTAGGATTTCTAACATGTTACCAATTTCTTCTCTTGTCACTCCTAAAGAACACAAGCTTATATTGAGAGGGAGAGGGTGAACAGTATAAGATAAAAAAATTCACTTTTTTATCCAAATGATAACAAAAATAATATGAATGCAGTAAATGAAACAATGCACAAATAATCACACAAATAAGAGACACAAATTTAGCATGGTTCACCCAATGTGGGATACATCCATGGAGAAATATTTCTTATAAATTTCTCAACAAATTTTGTGGGAACCAATTTCCTATTACAATGTTTGTGGAACTCTATCCATAGGAGACACATGTCCCCTCTCACAAGTTCATGGACCCCAATCCACAGGAGACACCAATCCCCTCTACTCTGGTTCATGGACCTCAATCCACTATGCTCTTATTCATGGAACCCAATCCATAGGAGACACCAATCCCCTCTTCTCTAGTCTGCTCCAAATATTGCTCATATCTCTTCTCAAACCTACTCAAAACCTACTCACAACTGTGCTCAAATCTTCTCATAAAACCTGCTCAAATTTCTAACAAAAACCTTCTCAAATATGCTCACAAAGCCTGCTAAAAACCTACTCAATATTGCTCACAAAGTCTACTCAATATTGCTCATAACTCTGCTCAAATATGCTCACAAAACCTACTCAAATATGATCCAAAATATTGCATACAAACAATGCTCATCTATACCCAAAACCAAATATAACAATCCACAAATCTGCCATGCTCATCTACTCCCAAAGTCAATCATACACAATGCACAACTTTTTCTTTCAAATATTTTCTATAACCCTTGCACATTTACTCCCAATATCAATCAAAACCAATGCACATCAAATCAATCCTTATACCTCCAACCATTTGACATTAAAAATATTTTCCTTAAACAAAACCATCTTGAGAAAGGAATTAAATCACCATACCTCTAAATCTGCCTCAATGATTATGATGAGCTTTCCAAACCTATCTTTACAAAAATAGTTCCTTTTTTGTTCCTTCAAATACAATATAACATTAATCACAATTACACCTTATTTCTCCTTTCTATAAAATGCCAAATACAATATAATATTAATCACAATTACACCTTATTTCTCCTTTCTATAAAATGCCAAATACAACTTTGAAAACACAACAATATCCCTTAAATTTTCCTCTTATTAATTTTGCATAATAAAACACTATCAACCCTTATAACACCCAAAATTAATAATGCACAATAAAACATAAAACCTTATGTCTCCCTAAATTTAATTTAATCAAAAATATTTTGCCCTTACCAAACACAATCACGGATGGGAATCGAATACATGACCTCAAGTAGCCCAACACCCTAGCACAAGCTAGGCTACCAGCTGAGCTGCCCTAGATATTGAACACAAAGGTGCACGAACTCTATTTTAAAACATTTTTCCTCTACCCAAACTCACTGTAAAAGGTTACCACCATGAATCGACCCCAAGACCTCCTGCTCGCCCATGCCCTAGTGCCAACTAGCCTACCGTCTAGGCTAGTCATCCAAACGGGAACCAAAGCGCATGACTTTTCTTTTGAAATCTTCTTCGTATACCTTTCTATCCAAAATCACAATAAAATAGTGCCACCATGAATCGACCCCGAGACCTCCTATTCTCCCATGCCCTAGCATAGGCTAGGCTACCATCTGGGCTAGCCACCCAGATGGAAATATCCATGCATAATTTTTCTTTATGAACCTTGACTTCTACTTCTAAAACTTTGTGCCTTCCACTCTTGTCTTCTGCACTTCATGAATATTTGTATGAAAGGATTTTTTGAATTGTGCACATGCAAACCTTAACCCAAGTGAATTATTTCTCCCATTTTATATATGTACTTTGATTTCCATTGAGTAACGTCAGCCTATATTTTTCCATAAACTTTTGGCTTTATATATTCTCTCAATGACAATGGCACTTTTTTAAATTTAAACTTCTTTGTGTTATAATATTTAAATATTGGGATTTAAATATTATAATATTTTAATTTTTAAACCTTTGTCCAAAGCCTTTTATAATATTTTTATCCCAAGTAAACCTTTGTCCAAAGCCTTCTATAATTTAAATATTTTTAAATTTCTCTTTATAATATTTAAATATTATATTCCTTTGCTTGAATATTTTCTTTGCTTTGCTTCATCTGAAATATATGCTTGCCTTCCATTGTCCAACCTTGTGAACTCATTACTCTTGAAGAATATTTCTGCCTTGAATACCATGCACCCTTTGACATCAATGACAACTCAATATTTCCAACAATCTCCCCCTTTGTCATTGATGGTAATCCTACAAAAAAATCATTTTACTGCAATTGGATTCCCAATCTGCTCCCCTTGACAAGTTGCTCCCCAATAATGAATTCTCTCCCCCTTTGACATCAATGGCAAAGGGCTTCTTGGGGCTAAAAATAAGACACTTAGCACAACCCCCTCACCACCTCCTTTACTTGAGGTGATCAATTTTGAGATGGGAGTGAAGTTACTCCCAAATTTCCTCTAAGATACTCAAAATTTTCCTTTGGAAGTGGCTTGGTAAAGATGTCAACAATTTGTTCCTTTGTAGCAATGTATTCCAATTTGACTTGCTGATCAATCACTTGCTCTCTCAAAAAATGATATTTGATTGAAATGTGCTTGGTCCTTGAATGCATCACTAGATTCTTTGAAATATTAATGGCACTTGTATTATCACACAATATGGGGATAGGATGATCATGTTCTATTTTGAAATCACTTAAAGTCTGCTTCATCCATAAAACCTGTGTACAACAAGAAACTGCTGCAATGTACTCTACCTCTATAGTGGATAAGGATACTGATGCTTATTTCTTGCTTAGCCAAGAGACTAAACAATATCCAAGAAAGAATGCTCCTCCACTTGTGCTTTTTATATCATCAACATTGCCTTCCCAATCCGCATATGTATATGTAGTGAGTGTGAAATTATTGCATTTGGGGTACCACAGTCCAAAACTCATAGTTCCTTTCAAATACTTAAATATTCTCTTTACTGCCTGTACATGTGTTTCTTTTGGTGCAGCTTGAAATCTTACCACCAATCCGACTGTCTGCATTATATCTGGTCTAGTAGTTGTGACATATAGTAAACTTCCAATCATGGATCTATACAATGTCTAATTTTCTTTAGGAGACTCATCATATTTACTTAAATTACATCCTGTAACCATGGGGGTACTCATAGGATTGCAATCCTCCATCCTAAAAATTTTCAACATTTCTTTCACATACTTGGTATGAGAGAGAAATATACCTTTATCTGATTGTGAAATTTGCAACCCAAGAAAGAAGGATAACTCACCAAGCATAGACATCTCAAATTCATTTTGCATACACTTTGCAAATTTTTGACACATCTTGTCATTACTGCCTCCAAAAATGATATCATCCACATAGACCACTACAATCAACAAGTTATTTCCTTCATTTTTGATGTATAGATTACTATCAGCTATACCTTTTCTAAAACCCTATTCTTGGAGATACTTATCCAATCTTGAGTACCAAGCCCTAGGGGCTTGCTTTAGTCCATAGAGAGCTTTCTTTAATTTGCATACATAGTCTGACTTATCTGTTAGGCTGAAACCATATGGTTGCTCTATGTAGACCTCTTCCTCTAAGTAACCATTGAGAAAAGCTGATTTTACATCCATTTGATACACCTTGAAGTTTTTGAAGCTTGAGAAAGTCTGAACATTCTTATGGCTTCAAGACATGCAACGGGAGAAAATATTTCTTCAAATTCAATCCCCTCAACTTGTGCGTAGCCTTTGCACACAAGTCTTGCTTTGTTTCTGACAACTTGACCATCTTCATTCAACTTATTTCTGTAGATCCATTTGGTGCCAATTACATTCTTGTCTTTTGGACGTGGGACAAGTTCCCAAGTCTCACTCTTTTCTATTTGGTCTAACTCTTCTTCCATTGCTTTAATCCAGTATTTTTCTTCACTTGCTTCATTGAAATCCTTGGGCTCAACTTTAGATAGCAAAGAAAAATTTACATGTTCACATGTTCCCATTATCTTCCTCCTTGTTTGTCTCTCATATGGATTCCCAATAATAAGTTCTCTCGGATGATTCTTTTGCACATACCTGGATGGTGTCTTAGGTGGTGCCCTTTGTGTCTCATCTTCTTCAATTTCTTCACCTTCTTCTTCTTTGCAACTTTCTCCTTCTTGATACACAATCTCTTGAGCTGGTTCTCTTAGATCTATTTCTTCATCAACTCTTACATTTATACTTTCCACAATTGTATGTGATCTTTTATTGTAGCATCTATAGGCTTTGCTCTTAGTGGAATAACCAAGGAAGATACCCTCATCACACCTGGAATCAAACTTGCCCAAATTTTTCTCTTCTCATCTAATGTAGCATTTGCTTCCAAAATTTTTGAAGTACTTCACAGTAGTTGGTCTTCCCTTCCAAAGCTCATATGGGGTTTTGTGGTGATTTAATCTTACTTGAGCTCTATTGATAATATAAACAACTGTATGAATTACCTCTTTCCAAAATGCATCAAAAATCTTAGACTCATTTAACATAGCCCTAGCCATACCCTGAATAGTTATATTTTTCCTTTCAACTACTCCATTTTGTTGTGGAGTTCTTGCTGTTGAGTATTATCTCTTGATTCCATGCTATTCACAGAATTCTACAAATTCACCTGAAGTGAATTCTCCTCCTCTATATGATCTTAGACACTTGATATTTTTGTCTGTTTCATTTTCTACTAGTGCCTTGAATGCCTTGAAATTTTCAAATGCTTCTGATTTTTCCTTTAAGAATGTTACCCAAGTCATTCTAGAGAAATCATCAATAAATAACATGAAGTAACTCTCACCTTGTAAACTCTTTGTCCTTGTAGGCCCACATAGATCGGTGTGAACTAGCTCCAAAGGCTTGGATGAAGAAAACTCCTTTGATTTGAAACTTGTTCTTGTTTGCTTACCATGTTGGCATTGTGCACAAACCATGTTTGGGGGTTTTGCTATCTTGGGTAAATCTCTGACTACCTATTTGTTGCTTATTTTTACTATGTTGTCAAATTTCAGGTGACCCATTCTTCTATGCCATAACCAGATTTCATCCTCTTGTGATAGAAAATATTTTTCTCCTTTAATCTCGTACAACATGTAGAGATTGTTTGTAGTTCTACCGGCATCTGCAATAAGCTTTCCTATTTTGGATTTCCTGATCTCACATCCATTTGGGTGAAATGTGACTGTGTGCCCTTGATCACATAGTTGACTTACACTTAGTAGATTGTGCTTCAATCCTTCAACATATAACACATTTTCTATCCTTGATCTTCCATTATCCAAGCTCAAGGTCCCTTTTCCAACAATTTTGGTAGAAGCATTATCACCAAATTTCATTGTTCCTCCATTTATTTTCTTGAGAGAAAGAAATTTACTTTTGTCACCTATCATATGGCTTGAACAACCACTATCAATATACCATTGATTTCCTTCATTTTGCACATGAAGAGTTGTTTGTACCAACATGGACTTTTCCTTTTCTTATTCCTTTTTATTTTTCCAAACTTTTGAGGACATCTCCTTCTGAACTGTTTGACCTTCCTCTTTCTTGCTTGATTTAGGAAGTTCAAGAAATACTATTTTACACCATCTAGCTTTGTGCCCAAAATTATTACATTTGTAACACATGACATTGTTATTCATGAGAGGTGCAAAAGAATTGTAATTTCTATTGATGATGCCAACATTATTTTTCACATAGACCATGCAATGTACAACTTTATGACCATATTTGTTACATGAAAAATAATAACCATGGAAGAAATATTTAAACTTGTTTGATTGCCTTGGATGATATGGTCGCATGGTTCTTTCATTTTTGTTCCTGTGATTGACTTCTTTCCATGATGATTCTTTGTTTTCTTCCTCTTTGATGCTTTTACCCTTCAATATATCAGCATAGGTCATGGGCTCTTCTTTACTTACTTTATTTGATGTCTTTGTTCCTTTTGAGCTTGACTCCTCTTTCTGTTTCTCTAACCTTATATTTTTTTGTAACTTATCCTTAGACTTTTCTACTTCCTTTCTTAGAGAGACAACTTCATGTTCCAATTTTTCACATTCCAATTCTTTTACCTTTAATTTCTCAACCATAACTTCTTCAATTCTCTTTGCCTCTTCAACCTTCACTTTTAAGTCTATGAGATCTTGTAGAAGCTTTGTCTTTGTTTCCTCATCCTCTTGAACTTGAGCCTTCAATCCTGAATTCTTCTTTCTAACCCTTTTCAATTCTCCAAGAGCAGTAATAAGTTCCTCCTCTATGTTAACCATGGTTTCTTCTTCATTTTCAGGATCTCTCTTGTTGATTTCAACCATAGGAGCATCTTCTATCACTTTGGTGGCCATGTGTGTTCTTGTAAGATCTTCCTTCAATATGTTAGGCTTTCACGAAGGAACCCACTCTGATACCAATTGAAGAACACAAGCTTATACTAAGAGGGGGGTGAACAGTATAAGATAAAACTTTTCACTTTTCAATCCAAATGATAACAATAATAATATCAATGCAGTAAATGAAACAATGCATAAATCATCACACAAATGAGAGACACATATTTAACGTGGTTCACCCAATGTGGGCTACATCCATGGAGAAATATTGCTTATAAATTTCTCAATAAATTTCATGGGAACCAATTCCCTATTACAATGTTTGTGGAACTCTATCCATAGGAGACACCTATCCCCTCTCACAAGTTCGTGGACCCCAATCCACAGGAGACACCAATCCCCTCTGCTCTGGTTCATGGACCTCAATCCACTCTACTCTGGTTCATGGATCCCAATCCACAGGAGACACCAATCCCCTCTACTCTAGTCTGCTCCAAATCCTGCTCACAACTCTGCTCAAATCTGCTCCAAACCTACTCATAACTCTACTCAAATCTGCTCATAAAAACTTGCTCAAATCTTCTCACAAAACCTGCTCAAATCTGCTCACAAAGCCTACTCAAAACCTGCTCACAAAGTCTACTCAATATTGCTCACAACTCTACTCAAATATGCTCACAAAACCTGCTCAAATCTGATCCAAAATATTGCATACAAATAATGCTCATCTATACCCAAAACCAAATATAACAATCCATAAATATGCCATGCTCATCTACTCCCAAAGTCAATCATACACAATGCACAACTTTTGCTTTCAAATATATTCTATAACCCTTGCACATTTACTCCCAATATCAATCAAAACCAATGCACATCAAATCAATCCTTATACCTCCAACCATTTGACATTAAAAATATTTTCCTTAAACAAAACCATCTTGAGAAAGGAATTAAATCACCATACCTCTAAATCTACCTCAATGATTATGATGAGCTTTCCAAACCTATCTTTACAAAAATAGTTCCCTTTTTGTTCCTTCAAAAATCTGGTTAGTAATTTTCTCTTTCTTGCACAGATATTAAATCCCCTTTTTAATATGCCAAATACAATATAACATTAATCACAATTACACCTTATTTCTCCTTTCTATAAATACCAAATACAATATAATATTAATCACAATTACACCTTATTTCTCCTTTCTATAAAGAACACAAGCTTATATTGAGAGGGGGGTGAATAGTATAAGACCGCTTTTTCAATTTTTCTTTCAATTCAACTTGCAGATCAAAATTATGCAGCAATATTAATAGCAGTAAACAAAGCAATGCACAAAAACACCATTCACAAAAGAGACACAGCAATTTACGTGGTTCACCCAACGCGGGCTACTCCACGGATAAAATTTTCACTAAATTTTATCAACTCAGAATCTGGGAAAACCTTTCCCGATTATAATGTTTATGGGCACCAACCCAAATGAGATACCTTCCCCTAACTCTGCTCTAACCGATGATCCTCTAGAAGACCTCTATCTCTACTGCCCTTAGCAAGTGGAACTCTATCCACAGAAGACACCTATCTTCCCTGCTTTGGCTGGAGACCTCTGTCCTCAACTCTTTCACCTCCAAAGCTAGTCCTCTTGTCTGCACCAAACACAGTCCTTCAGTTTGGCACTAATGTCCTCAAAACTATACCTCTACACAATTACAGCATTTGATCAAACATCCACTTATGCTCCTCTGCGATCGAACTTCTCCCCACACTCTGTCTGTGAAAGTCGCACTTCGAACACACACTTCGATCGATACGACTCGACTCGGTCTCTGCGCTCTGTGGGCTTCACTTGTGCAAGTTTGATATTTTTCTTACTCACTCTATCTCAAAAACAACTCTCCTTTTATAGAATAAATTTCAAGATCAAAACACTCAACCTTAGTCGGTTGTTGCCCTTCAACAATGTTGGCTGTAAACCCTATGCTGCGTCGGCCCAAATTTAACTTTTTCGGCTCAAAGTTAACTCTGTCCTTCAACCACATCTAGTTCTATAGCTATCCCTACGAAACTACAACATGTCACGATATCGTGACACCTTTTCCTGTCGTACGCCTTCTTTTTCCTGTTGTCACGAAATCGTGACCCTTTTGGCCTTTGTTTGCTTTGACAACGTTCTTGTCGTGAAATCGTGACACTTCAGACTTTTTCTGATGTCATCTTCACTCTGTCGCAAAATCGTGACACTTTAGACTCCATTGCCTTCTTCTCTGCTTTTGTCGTGAAAACACAACACATCTGCTTCTGTTGATGTCATCTTTTAACTCTATCACGAAATTGCGACCCTTATGACTTCATGGCCTTCTTCTCTGCTTGCACTAGCGAAAACAAAACATGTCATGAAATCGTGACACTTTTGCTCCCTTAAGCTCTTTTATGCCATATGCCCGCGAAACTAGAACATGTCGCAAAATCGTGACGCTTTTGTCTACAAAACCTTCCTCTCTGCTTCTATCGTGAAATCGTGACACTTCTCCTATAGAAGACATGCTTCCAGTTTCTGTCACGAAATCGTGACACTTTCTCCAACTGAAAGCTGCCAACTCTACCTATCGCAAAATCACTACACTTTCTGCATTTGCAAGCTTTCTCTTCATCCTGTCGTGAAATTGTGACACTTTCTACAACTTAATGCTGCCATCTCAACCTGTCACGAAATCGTGACACTTTCTGCATCCGTACAACTTCTTTGTGGCCTATTGCGAAATCGCGATGCTTCTTGTTCCAGACTCTTCCTTTTGCTGCATGTCACAAAATCATGACAGTTCTCTCTTCAATATTTTTAGCATGTCACAAAATCATGATAGTCCTTATTTTGATTTTTGCAGCATGTCACGAAGTCGCAACAATCCTCACTTTGTCTTTTGCAGCATGTCACGAAATCACGACACTTTTTCTTTCGTACTCTCTCTTCTGCATTATGTCACAAAATCATGACACTTTTCCTTTAGGACTCTCTCTCCTGCAACATGTCACGAAATTGCGACACTTGCTCGTCCGAACAACTTTCCTGGCAATGTGTCGCAAAATCGTGACACTTTTCTTTCTCTGCCTTCCTACACTTTTCGAGTCGCGAAAATGCGACATGTCGCGAAATCGTGACACTTTCCATCTTGCTCTGCTTCTCTGCCAACATGTCGCGAAATCGCGACAATTTTTCCAGCTATGTCTCTGTCTTCCAACATGTCATGAAATCATGATAGTTTTGCCAGAACTTTCTCTCTCCTCAAACATGTCGCGAAATTGTGACAGTTTTGCCAGCACTCTCTCTTTTCTCAAACATGTCACAAAATTGCGACAGTTTTTCCAACTGCCTGCATACTTTTTCTTACTTGTCTTTTTCTTGATATTTTGCAACTGGGCTACTCTGATCTTCTTGAAAACTTACTGACCATGCTGAAACCTTCATCAAAACAAATTCTTTGACATAAAAACAAATTGCTTCAAGAACTCCTTGACATCAATGACAACAACTACACTTGAGCAAAGGCAATGTACTCAAGGTACCCAAAATTGCCAACATTCTATAAAATATCAAATACAACTTTGAAAACACAACAATATCCCTTAAATTTTCCTCTTATTAATTTTACATAATAAAACACTATCAACCCTTATATCACACAAAATTAATAAAGCACAATAACATATAAAACCTTGTCTCTCTAAATTTAATTTAATAAAAAATATTTTTCCCTTACCAAACATAGCCGTGAATGGAAATTGAACGCATGACCTCAAGTAGCCCAACGCCCTAGCACAAGCTAGGCTGCCAATTGAATTGCCCCAGCTATTGAACACAAAGGAATATGAAATATATTTTAAAAAAAAATTCATCTTCCCAAAATCACTACAAAAGGTTACCACCACAAATTGATAGTAAGACCTCCTACTCACCCATGCCCTAGCACCATAGCCTACCGTCTAGGCTAGATTTCCAAACGGGAACCAAAGTGCATGACTTTGCATTTGAAATCTTCTCTGTATACCTTTATGTCCAAAATCACAACAAAATAGTGCCACTATAAATTGACCCTGAGACCTCATGTTCGCCCATGCCCTAGCATAGGATAGGCTACCATCTAGGCTAGCCATCCAGATAGAAATATCCATGCATGATTTTTCTTTATGAACCTTGAATTATGCCTCTAAAACTTTGTGCCTTCCACTCTTGTCTTCTACACTTCATGAATTTTTGCACGAAAGTGTTTTTTGAATTGCACACATCCAAACCTTAGCCCAAGTGAATTATTGCTCCCCTTTTATATATGTACTTTTATTTCCACCAAGGAATATCGGTCAATATTTTTTCCATAAATTTATGACTTTATATATTCTCTCAATGACAATGGCACCTTTTTAAATTTAAACTCCTTTGTGTTATAATTAAATCTTGGGATTTAATTATTATAATATTTTAATTTTTAAACCTTTGTCCAAAGACTTTATAATATTTTTATCCCAAGTAAACCTTTTTCCAAAGCCTTCTATAATTTAAATCTTTTTTAATTTCTCTTTATAGTATTTAAATATTATATTCTTTTGCTTTAATATTTTCTTTACTTTGCTTCATCTAAAATATATGCTTGTCTTCCATTGTCCAACCTTGTGAACTCATTACTCTTTCTTTGCTTTGCTTCATCTAAAATATATGTTTGCCTTCCATTTTCCAACTTTGTAAACTCATTACTCTTGAAGAATATTTTTGCCTTGAATACCATGCACCCTTTGACATCAATGACAACTCAATATCTCCAACAAATCCTCCTCTTATGGATGAGTATTTGTTGTTCCTAAGAGGTTTATTCCTTGAATAATTTTTGTAAAGATTCACAATCTCTTCAAATTCCATTAGATGAATATCTCCCTTAGCCATAAGGTTTAGTACATCAAGGACATCATCTTTTAATCCTTTTAGAAAAAGCTCTTTTAAGATTTCTTCATCTAGATCAATATTCACTCTAGATCCTTCAAACTACAATATTTCAAGATAATCTTCAAGAGATTCTTCTTCTCATTGGTTCAAACGAAATAGCTCAGCATTCTTGTACCTAAATCTACAGTAATCTTGATATCTTTGAGGGAATATGCTTTTCAATCCATGATCTCCATCTCATCAGTTGCAAATGCTTTCACCTAGACCCATAAACCATCTTAAAGTTGCATACTTAAGTGTAGAGGGAAACCATTTTAGTTTTTGTTCATCAGTGGTATAAAAATAGGCTTAGCACACCACTTCAAACTTAAAAAGAAATTTGTTAGGGTATTCATGTGGTTTTCCATGAAATGTTGGTAAAATAGCAAAGGAGACCGATTTTGGTTCTCTTTTTAACCTATCTATTAGAGAAGAAATTGGAAAGGTAAATTTTTTTATTTGCCTACTTCTCTTATTTTCTTGTACTTATCCATGATCATTATTTCTTTGCCTATTCTTGCTTTGATTTCCATCTACTTACCTATGTTTGCTATTACGATCATGCATGACTGATTGAATAAATTCTAATATTGGACCTGGTATGGATGCAAAAAAAAAATAGTTGATGGATCTATATGATTATCAAATTTAGGTTTTAGAAATAGAAAATTTTCAATATTTTGATCTAATAGAGTTGATGGTAGTTTAATTTGCTCTTTTGGAGAATATTGAGTTA
This sequence comes from Wollemia nobilis, assembly GCA_028583015.1. Taxonomy (NCBI): domain Eukaryota; kingdom Viridiplantae; phylum Streptophyta; class Pinopsida; order Araucariales; family Araucariaceae; genus Wollemia; species Wollemia nobilis. The sequence goes on from JAQPPZ010001906.1 coordinate 296,519, forward strand.
TTGAAATCTCAGTCTCTTTTAATCTAGAAATATCAAGCTTTCCACTAGAGTTTTCCTTTTCATTGTAAAATTCGATAAATTTTTCTTTTGAATCTCTAGGTCTACTCATAGATTTACAAATATCTTAATCTCGACAATAAAAATCATTCACTCCTCTCTAAATAGTTTATGGATATCATTAATTGGTTCAATTTTTCAAGATTCATGTAATGTTCCTCCTCAAATTCAAAATATTGTTTCACAAGAAGAATAAGTTGAACAATAAAAGTTTATTTTTTATTTGAGATATGACTTTCAAACTGTAACTCGTAACGTAGATTATGACAACTCATTGAAGTGCATAATTCTGGGTGCTTTGTTGTATATTTTGTTGTATTACTTCCTTGTTTTTGATGTCGGCTAAGAAATTATGGATAGCAAGGGAATACTAAAAATAATGACCCTAAGGATACATAGTTGAATTTACATTTTCTCTCCTATCCTCTAGCCAACATTCACAAATCCTCACAAGATCAAGATAGGATGAATGATAATATGGCCCTAGATATTTAGCTATATCAATTCTCTTAATTTTGTCGAACTGTTTTGACCTTCCCCTAATGAGATAAAGGTGTTCCCACAAATAGTTCCACTCTTCCCCAAATGTCCTATGTCTTTGGTCAAAAATTAGGTTGATTTCTTGTTCTAGGAATAGTTTTCTAAAGTCTCTTGACATAGACTATTTTATGTAGTTTTCTACCATCTAGCAATGTTTTACTTCTCTTTTGTTTTATTTATTAGCAAAATACAATTTTGAAAATAATATTACTGTTATTAAGACTAGATATGAAATACAACAGTCAATCTTAACACATCAAGGGAAAGTAAAATTATTATAAAATAGTCTTACTACAACTAAAACCTAGTTTGAATTACAACAACTGATTTTAACACAAGGAAAAGTAAAGTGTTGTTGAAAATATAAATGCTAAAATAAATTTTGGATTGTTGTTACTACTTGACTTTAAGGAATACTTTGGTTTGATTTTATCACACCTACTCCCTTGTTTTCACAAGATAAATAACCCAGACCTAAGTAGGTAACAATCAATTCCAATGCTTGAAAGTAAATTTGTTGAAAATATAAATGCTGAAATAAAGGTTGGATTGTTGTTACTACTTGATTTTAAGGAACACTTCGATTTGATTTTTTCGCACCTACTCCCTTGTTTTCACAAGTTAAATAACCTAGACCTAAGTAGGTAACAATCAATTCCAATGCTTGAAAGTAAATTTACTGAAAATAAAAATGTTGGAATAAAATGCTAACTAGAAAAGTAGTAAATTTGAACCTAAGAAAATGGAACCTAGATATATTGAGATGAAGACACTTGTTGGAAATCCTTGTGCCAACTTTGACTTGCATGCACTTGGAACTTATTGCTAGTCATGCAAGTAAGCCTCCCTCTCAATCCAGCAGTCTCTGATAAAAAATTATGACACTGTTCTCCCTGACAATGACGCCAAAAAGTCAAGTTGTAGTTATCACATTTAATTTTTCAATCTAGGTTAGATTTAAAGAATAGAAATCTCACATATATGATTCCACAATTCTTAATCTTTGACTTTATTCCATTTCATTAGTTTCATTTACAGGAAAAGGTTTGCAATAAAGGAAATTGAAATGAAATTGATGCTTTAATTTAAATATGCAATTTATGACTGAGTCTATGTATGTGTGTGTCGATCCACATATGATATAATAATGTAGCAATTATTTAACATATTTTATAATTCTATCTTATGTAAATTTAATTAATTCTATGCTTTAAGACTTTTTCCATATTATAACTAGTTTTACTGTAATTTAGGAGGAAGAGAGCAAGGGACTGACTGTTTAGAGTGGGCCCTGCCTCTTATAGGTCAATGTAATTCTCTTCTCCTTTCTACTCTATTTTATTTCAACAATTAATATTTCATTAAACTAACTTAATACTATTCAATTCATATTTGCAAGAAAATAAAATGGAAGTTACAAAAATGAATAAATCATGTAGAAATACAAGATATAGTTACCAAATCCATGGAAGAAAATATTGCTATTTTATTGCTCGACTTCAATTCTTCATGAGTACAATGTAAATGATAGAATATGTAGGTAGACTTATTCAAATGACAAAAAATTCATATCTGGATAGACTTTTTCAAAGGTCTTTACATATAATTTATAATATCACCTTGGATATTTACAATAGAAGTCTATTATGCCTTTTTGTTACGTCTTGAAGACTTTGAAGATTGAATGCTAATTTTGCATAATAAAAATAATCTAAAATTAGTACAACCTATCAACTACATTGGACTTATTGCGAATGGATTTTTCCAAGTGGCATAATTCCAAACAAACATTAAAAAGGCCTAAATTTAAAAAATCTTCTAGCAAGACAATACATCTCTTTGTCCTCTTCCTACAAGAAGAGATAAATTAATATTATGTTTAAATATAGATAAAAAATTAATAGATTATAGATTTTATAATAAATAATATAATAGATATTTAGATCGTATGCCAAGTATTAATTCCATTGTGACAATTGATCATGATGACTATGTATAAAACATTTCACTTGCTAAGCTGTCATCACATGTGGGATCTCTAACACATCAAACAAGTTTGTGTGGTCAAATATTTTTTGTAACACCTTTCTGTAATGCTTTTTCGTAATACCTTTCTATAACACCTTTTCATAGGTGGTATTCATAGACCTGTCTTCATTGCACTTCCCCTTCAACTAGTTCATCTATGTCTGGCTTGTATTCAACTGTAACATCTCCTTGAATACTTCTGCAACATATAGTTCCTAAAAATACAACTTTGCACAATTTTATGTAAAATAATAGGCATATATCACTTAGTATCTTATGAACCATATTCATCACAAATCATGTAAATAATGTATAATAGTCATCAAAACACATCCATATTTGTCATAATTACATATAAAAAATAAATTAAAAACTATATAATATGATAACAGTTTCACACTCATCACAAATGTCTTGGCATATGATTTTAATTATTTCCATGAAAATTAATGTTTACTCATAGGTATATTTTCAAGAATCTTGAGTGTTCTACCAAAGGAGATGCATGCAATTCTTGGAGAACCTTTGACTTAATAGTCGATGATTAAGACAAATGTGATATTTTTGTGAAGCACTCCAACAAAGCATGAGAAGCAAGAATGCAATGTTAATCCTATTTTCATATCCTAAATGATCTAAGCAGTATCTATATTAGTAAGCTAATATTCTCAATGTTGAGAAAGCCATTATGGACAAGGATTATGAAGAATTTACAATAACACAATAAAATAAAATTGGAGCAAATATTATCTTCTTATTATCTGGAATAATTCTGGTAGAGTTTCAGTACTCTATTACAATCTCCTCACGGGCTCTAGAAGAGCTCACACACTTGCTACAATGTAAAATTATTCTTCTTAAAATAAAACCCTAAAACTGCCTTAAGTAAGAAAAAACAAAGCAAACCCTAACCCTAGCAAATCACATCCATTGGATCTACATCGATGGTGTTTATTACATGTCTTAGTATTTTGGCCATAACTTTTGACTCGGGTGTCCGTTTGAGCCCATTTTTTTTGTAGATTGTATAGATTTCAAAGCTCTATGATTTCATTTCATCTCCTCTAATAGGAGACACTTTCCAAGGCTGAACACATCATCTAACAGCCCAAATTTTTGTTTTAATGTATGGTTGGCTAGATTTCTAACATTCTCCCCCCTGCTGGGAAGGGGACTGACTATCAAGTCCCTTAGCAACAAAAAATGAGGTTTTACTACTCCCTTAGTAAAACTATTTTCTACTTGATCGTGTGTGGAGCAATACCTCAATTTAACTTGTTCCTTCTCTATCATATCCTGAATGAAGTGGTACATGATGTCGAAATGCTTGGACCTGGTATGGTGGATAGGATTATGTGCCAAATTAATGGCACTCTTATTATCATAGAATAAAGTAGTTGGAGTCCCTTACTTCTCCCTAATCTCTCCTAGCACGTTTATAAGCCACAATGCTTGTGCAGTTACCTATGTAAGTGCAATATACTCTACTTTAGTTGAAGACAACGCCACTGTAGCTTATTTCTTAGATCTCCATGTCACCAAACCTGAACCAAGAGAAAAGTAGTGCCCACTCATGGATTTCTTGTCATCAATATTACTTCCCTAATCACTATCACTAAATCCCACTAAATTCAAATTCTTTTCTTGTGAGTAGTGGATCCCATAATTAATTGTTCCACAAACATACCTCAAAATCCTCTCCATTGCCTTCAAATGTAACTATGATGGATTAGACATACACCTGGAACACTATGAAACAACAAAGCATATATCTTACCTAGTGTTACAAAGGAACATAAGGCTACCAACAATACTCATGTACTCTATTTTCTTTGCCCTTTTAGATCCATCCTCCAAACTCAATACTTTCCCATGTGCAATGGGTGTTGCTACGGGTTTACATCCACTCAAACCAAATATCTTTAGTATATCCCTTACATATTTGGATTGAAAAACAAAAATATCATTGCTAGTTTGATGTACTTCCATCCCAAGAAAGTAACTCATAAAACCCAAATCAGACATCTCAAACTCCTTCTTCATATCATGTTTAAAATAATCATTCAAAGAAGAACTACTCCCTATAAATAACATATCATCAACATAAAGGCATGCAATAAAAATATGATTACCTTCCCTTTTATAGTACAAAGTGGGATCGCTCTTACTCCTTTCAAAATTACACTGCAAGAAGTAGTCATGGATTCTAGCATATCAAGCTATTGGAGCTTGCTTCAGCCCATATAGAGCCTTCTTCAACTTGTAGACGTGATCTTATTTTCCTTGGACAACAAAACCTTGTGGTTGTTCCACATATACTTATTCATGTAAATACCCATTGAAAAATCCACTTTTGACATCCATATGATGCATCCTCCACCTTTTATGAGTTGCCAATATTTCTTGCCTTGCCACTGGAGAAAATGTTTCCTCATAGTCCAAACCATATTTCTGAGTGAAACCCTTTGCTACCAACCGTACCTTGTACCTATCAATGGACCCATCATTGTTCTTCTTGATATTGTAGACCCACTTGCATCCTACACATTTCCTATCCTTGGGCAAATCACACAACTCCCAAGTATCATTATTTTCAATAGAATATATTTCTTCTTGCATAGCCTTCATCCACACTTTTTTAGTACTAGCATGCTCAAAACATGAAGGCTCAAAATCATCAACAATAACTTTTGAAACTTGTGAAACTTGTAAAACAAGTGCATAGTTTACAACATCACCTTTGGGATCTCCACTATCATCATCTCCATAAATATGTAGGTTCTTCAAACTCTCTATTACTGCATTCGTCTCTGTATGCTAACTCCTTGTCACCCTCTTATGTAAATTATTATCAAGAATTTGAGGTTTTGGGTGATCCTTCAACAATATTTTACCTTTTCCTTTGGCCAGTGGTGATGGAGGTGGAGAATTACTGGAATAACCTTCTCTTGGACTTGAAGGTGCACTTGTAAAAGATGAACTGGAAACTTTTACATGGCTGGGATAAACTGAAACATGGCTTGGTTCCACCTTCTCTTCACCAAAAACATCCTCAACAAATAATTTTTGTGATCCCCAACTTCCCCCTTCATCAAACATTGCATCTCTAGATACAATTATTTTATGTGAAATTGGATTAAATAATTTGTAAGCCTTAGATTGCTCACTGTACCCAAATTATATTTTTCACTCTTTGCATCCATCTTCTTCCTATTCTCACCATTAACATGCACAAAAGCCACACATCCAAAAACTCTAAAATGATTTACATTTGGCTTCTTGTTGTACCAAAATTCATAAGGGGTAATATTATCAAGACTCTTAGTAGGACTTCTATTTAAAATGTAATTGGAAGTCCTAATTTATTCATCCCAATAAAACTTACTCATACCTTTTTCTTACATCATACACCGTGCCATATCCACCAAAGTCTTGTTCCTTCTTTCAGCCATCCCATTCTGTTGAGGTGTGTAAGGACTTTTTTTTTGCCTTTTAATCCCAAACTCACTACAAAAATCGTTGAATTCATGAGAATAGAACTCACCTCCTCTATCTATCCTTAAACATTTGATATAATGACCACTCTTATTTTCAACTAGAGACTTAAAATTCTTGAATAAATTGAATGCCTCATCCTTATGTTTAATAAAATAAACCCAACAATATCTGCAGAAATCATCAATAAAAGTCAAAAAGTAAGAAGCTTTACCCATACTTTGTGTCTGCATTGGTCCACAAATATCACTATGAACCAAATGTAATGGATGTTGGGCCCTCCATGCTTCACCATACAGAAACTTACCCCTTGCATGTTTTCCAAGGGCACAACCTTCACAAACCTCCTTGGAGTCTTCAACTTTTGGCAACCCATAGACAAGTTGTGATAGCATCTTCAAACTCTTATAATTTAAATGCCCAAACCATAAATTACATAGCCTCTCCTTACCTTCTACACCAAAAAATTCTAGAGCTCCACCTTGGTCTAAAAATTATAATGGAAAGAGTCTGTTCTTGGTCATCTTTGTAGTGGTAATCAATTTTCTCCTCTGATCATAAATTTTACACATTTTATCCTCAAACACTAACTTATAATCCTTTTCCAAAATTTGATCAATACTCATTAATGAATGCTTCAAATGGGGTGCATACTAAATATCTTTTACCTTAATTATTTTTCCTCTCCTGGTAGGAACCTGCATTTCTCCTTTCGCAACCACATCTAAGCTCTTCTCATCCCCAATCCTAATACTAGATTGATAAGAAAAATCAAGAGATGAAAATACATCCCTCTTGTCGACCCAGTCATATGGTTTGTGCACCCACTGTCCAGGATCCATGTCTCTTTTATGTTATTCTATGTAGATAGGAAATCTGCTTGCTCCACTTTTTCTTCAATTGTACAGAACAAAGTATCATCCTCATAGGAATCCTCTTCTCCATAATGTGCTGATTTTTTCAACTTGTAATCCCTCTCATAATGGACATATTTGTTACAATTATAACATTACACATTTCTCATATCTCGATCTCTACCTCTTCATCTTGCATTGGATCCTCATCTTGTAGCATGAGCCTGGTCATTGTATGAATCTTGAGATCTTCCTCGACCTCTACCACCGTAGGAGCCTCTTCTACCTCCTTGATGCAGGAGCCTATCTTTAGAGGGTTTTTTTAAAAGAATTTTTAAAGTAATTTTTTATTACTCAAAATGGAATTATTTGACGCAAAATAGAATTTGTCGAAAATGGTAATTTCTAAAAAAAGCAATTTTTTTGATTTTTTTTTTACCAAAAATAGTAATTACTTAAAAAGGCATTTTTTGGTGGAAAAATAAATTTGCCAAAAATAGTAATTTTTTATTTTTAGGGTTTTAAGCTTTAGGGTTTTCTTTTAGGGCTTCAAGTTTTAGGGTTTCTTTGGGGATATATATTCCCTTGGTATTGCATTGTAAAAGGGAAAGTGAATCTATGAATGAGAAAATAAGATATTTATTGGTTTATTTACATGTATTATAGTTTCTATGTGAATGAAGGGTTTTACTAATTATTTTTATTTATTGCAATTTTTATGTAAATGGAGGGTTTTACCTATTATTTTCATTTATCGTAGTTTTTATGTAATGGAAAGTACTTTATTTTGAACTCTTGCAACTGGATTTACATCATTTGGTATTAGAGCAAGTTGGATCTTGTTGGGATGAGAAAAGAGAAGAGAAGAAAATAGAAAAGAAGAAGAGAGCAAAGAGGCTAAAAAAAAAATTGGTACTTTATGCAGTGCTTACAAAAGGTTTGTAAAACCTTAGAGACAAAAATTGGCACTCTGTGTAAGTGCTTGCAGGATGTTTTTTTATATAAAAGCCTCAAAGAAAGAGATTGGCACTTTGTGTAGTGCTTGCATAAGATTTGTAAAACCTTAGAGAAAGAAATTGGCACTTTGTGTAAGTGCTTGTAGGAGGTTTTTTTATATAAAACCTCAGAATGAGGAATTGGCACTTTGTGTAGTGCTTGCAAAAGGTTTATAAAACCTAAAGAACACAAGCTTATACTGAGAGGGGGGTGAACAGTATAAGACTGCTTTTTCAATTTTTCTTTCAATTCAACTTGTAGATCAAAATTATGCAGCAGTATTAATAGCAATAAACAAAGCAATGCACAAAAACACCATTCATAAAAGAGACACAGCAATTTACGTGGTTCACCCAAAGTGGGCTACTCCACGGATAAAATTTTTCTCTAAATTTTATCAATTCAACCTCTGGGAATACCTTTCCCGATTACAATGTTTATGGGCACCAACCCAGAGGAGATACCTTCCCCTAGCTCTGCTTCGACTGGTGATCCTCTAGAAAACCTCTGCCTCTGCAGCCCTTAGAAAATGGAACTCTATCCATAGAAGACACCTGTCTTCCCTGCTTTGGCTGGAGACATCTCTCCTCAACTCTATCACCTCAAAGCTGGTCCTTGAATTTGCACCAAAACACAGTCCTTTGGTCTGGCACAAGTCTGTTCTCAAATATGCATCAATATCTGTCCTCAAAACTGGTTCATAAAAATGGTTCACAAGCTTTCAACACAGCTTGCTTGATCTTTGCCCAAGTCTTCACTAAGACTTGCCTTAGATCTGCTTTGCAAGTTCTCTGAAGAACCTACCCAAACTTCTCCATAAGCTTCAACAACAGAGCATAACAAAACAGTTGGACAGCATTGAGCAAGCTGTTGTTGAAGCTTGTGGAGAAGTTTGGGCAGGTTCTTCTAAGAAATTGCAAAGCAGATCTAAGGCAAGTCTTAGTGAAGACTTGGGCAAAGATCAAGCAAGCTGTGTTGAAATCTTGTGAACCATTTTTATGAACCAATTTTGAGGACAAAGATTGATGCAAATTTGAGAACAGACTTGTGCCAGACCGAAGGACTGTGTTTTGGTGCAAATTCGAGGACTAGCTTTGAGGTGACAGAGTTGAGGACAGAGGTCTCCAGCCAGAGCAAGGAATACAGGTGTCTTTTGTGGATAGAGTTCCATTTGCTAATGGCTGCAAAGGCAGAGGTCTTCTAGAGGATCACCAATCAAAGCAGAGTTAGGGGAAGGTATCTCCTTTGGGTTGGTGCCCATAAACATTGCAATCGGGAAAGGTATTCCCAGAGGTTGAATTGACAAAATTTAGAGAAAAATTTTATCCGTGGAGTAGCCCACTTTGGGTGAACCACGTAAATTGTTGTGTCTCTTTGTGGATGGTGTGTTGTGCATTGTTTTAATTGCTACTTTTAATTCTGCTATCTCTACACTGCATAATACTTGTTTTGAAAGTTGAATTGAAGCAAAAATAAAAAGTGGTCTTATACTGTTCACCCCCTCTCAGTATAAGCTTGTGTTCTTCAATTGGTATCAGAGCAGGTGCCTTCGAAAAGTTTAATAGATTGAAGGAAAATCTTACAAGAACACAAATGGCAAGGAAAGGCAAAAGCAAAACCATGAGACACAAGAAGAAGAAAACACACATGGTCATGAAAGAAAATGAAGATGAACTCAATGTTGCTATTTTTGGAGGAAGAATGGAAATAGATTCAAGAGATGAATCAAACAGTGGAGAAAAGGCCAAATTAATAAAGTTTTGCACCAGATGTGGGAAGACCGATCACTTTGCAACTGATTTCTCACAAGGTAGAGAATGTTTTGTTTGTGGTCAACTCAGTCATAATGAACGTCAGTGCCATGGGTTTAATAGTAGTGAAGATGAAGATGATTCGTTCAAAATTGGTGAAGAAATAGATTCAGAACAAGAGTGTGATGAAGAAGGAAGTGATACAAAAGAAAATTGGAAACAAAAACTGATTTTAGACCTGAGTAAAAAGGTTGAGGATGCAGAAGATATAATCACCAGTTTGAAAGTACAAACAGAAGATTACAAGAAAATTTTTGAAGATATCAAAATGCAATTATCTAGGAAAACAGAGTATTACAGCAAGCTAGAAAAAGAAATTGATGGTTTAAGAATGCAGATAGAAGAAATGAGTAATAAAGTCGATATATGCAGCAAACATGAAGAGGAATCTAACAAAGTTGTTAGCAATCTAAAGTTGCAAATAGAAGAGTCCAAAAGGAGTGAAGAAACTCTTAGGTCTCAGATCAATAAGAAAGAGACTATTTGCTGTAAACAAGAAAAAGAGATTGTTTCTTTGAAGAAACAACTAGAAGAGGCCAATACAAATCTTCAAATAAAATATGATCTTACAGAAAGTCTTGACTTCTCTATGACTAAGACACAAGAACTTAAGGATGAGTTAGAGTCTAAGATTCTTCAGTATAATGAGTTGGAACAGAAAATGGCTTCTTTAGAAGTGGAAACTAAAGAGTACAAGGATAAGCTGTATAGGTTTCAAGATAGCTCCAAAAAGGTTAAATCTCTCATCAAAGGTCAAAGAAAGACAACAGATAAAACAGGCCTCGGTTTTTTTGAGCCGCACAAGGAACAGGCTGGGGAATCTAGCAAGAAATTTCAAAAGAAAGAGAGTTCTGATGAAGAAAATACTCCATATCATGAGTCCATGACTGATAGTTGTGCAGGAACAGAAAACAAAATTTAGATTGAGAAGAAGATGTTTTTGGGACCCAAGAGGTCGAATAAAAGAAAATTTCACAACAGATGTTTTGCGTGTCACAGGTTTGGTCACATGGTTGTACATTGCATGGCTCAAGTGAAGAAGGTAAATGACAGTTTCAGAAGTGGTAATTTCTTTCATGGGTATTGCTACTTTTGTAATCAGTTTGGGCATAAGGCAATTTTTTGCAAAGTAAATAACAGGTACACCGTTAGTCAGAACAGGTGGATTCAAAGAACAAATATGTCTAAAAGAAATTACAGTGTTATTTTTTACAAATGCAACAATGCAGGTCACACAACTAGATAGTGCAGAGCTGAAATGCCAAGGTATAGGAACAAGAAAAGTGGTATGAATAGGTCCAGGGATCAAGGCATGGATAAGAACAAGAATGATAACAGAAATAGGAACAGTAGTATGAACAGGTCCGAGGATAAAAATAGTAACAAGAATATGGACAAAGAGTTTAAGAGAAGGCCTGACAAGGAAGTCATAGACACTAATGATGATCAGTGCCTAATGGGAGACTTACTCCCAACCCTATTTTAAATCACCTCATCAGGAGGTGGGGGAGGGACTAAGCTAAGAGGCTCATTCTTAGTCCCAAGCCCCAAAGGTGACCCTTTGCCATTAATTACAAAGGGGGAGAGATATGAGTAAGAGAAGAGCTTCAAGTCAGGGGGAGTAAAACTTCAAAGGTAGATTCTCAATTTTTGGATCAGCAGGTTTCAGTTTTGGCTCTTAAGATGTGATTCAGTAAAAGTTTTACCATCAATGACAAAGGGGAGATTGTTGGCAATTTTGGGTACCTTGGGTACATTGCCTTTGCTCAAGTGTAGATGTTGTCATTGATGTCAAAGAAGTTCTTGAAGCAATTTGATTTGATGTCAAAGAATGTGTTTTGATGAAGGTTTCAGCTTGGACAGTGAGTTTCCAAGAAGATCAGAGTAGCCCAGTTGCAAAAGATCAAGAAAAAGACATGTAAGTAAAAGTTTGCAAGCGGCTAGAAAAACTGTCACGATTTCACGACATGTTTCAAGAGAGAGAAAGTGCTGGTAAAATTGTCGTGATTTCGTGACATGTTTCAAGAGAGAGAAAGTGATGGCAAAACTATCATGATTTCGTGACATATATGAGGAGAGAGAAAGTTCTAGAAAAATTGTCGTGATTTCGCGACATGCTGGAAGAAAGAAAAGAAGCTGGCAAAACTGTCACAATTTCGTGACATGTTGATAGAGAAGAAGAGCAAGATGGAAAGTGTCATGATTTCACGACATGTCGCTTTTTTGTGACTCGAAAAGTGCAGGAAGGTAGAGAAGAAAAAGTGTCACGATTTCACGACATTCTGCAAAGAAGGTTGTACGGACGAAAAAGTGTCACGATTTTGTGACATGTTGCAGAAGAGAAAGTCCGTAGTGTGAACTGTCATTATTTCACGACAATATTGAAGAGAGAGAAAGTGATTCAGGAACTGTCACAATTTTGTGACATGATGCAAAGTTCCAAGTAAGGGCTATCACATTTTCACGACATACTGCAGAGATCGAGTTAAGGACTGTCGTGATTTCGCAACATGCTACAAAATCTTGAAATGGGAATTGTTGCTATTTCGTGACATGCAGCAAAGGGAAGAGCCTGAAAGGAGAAGCGTCACGATTTTGTGACAAGCTACAAAAGAAAGCGTACGGAAGCCAGAAGTGTCGTGATTTCATGACAGGCAGTAGAGAAAGCGTACGGAAGCCAAAAGCATCACGATTTCATGACAGGTTGTAGGAAAAGCTTTCGAAGCTGAAAGCATCATGATTTCATGACAGGATGAAAGAAAAATGTACGAATGCAGAAAGTGTCATGATTTCATGACAGGCAGAAGTGAAGAAGCTAGCAGGATGAAGATGTCTTAATTTTGTGACATGTTGCAGTTTCACGACTCTAAGAGGAGAGAGACTGTATGGCGTTAGTAATTTCATGATTTCATGACAAATGCTGAGAGGAAGGCCATGAAGACAGAAGGGTCACGATTTCATGACAGCATTGAAGATGGAGTCAGCAGAGGCAAAAGTGTCACGATTTCACGACAAATGCTGAGAGGAAGGCCATGAAGACAGAAGGGTCACAATTTCATGACAGCATTGAATATGACATTAGCAGAGACAAAAGTGTCACGATTTCATGAAAAAAGCAAAGAAGAAGGGCATGAAGACAAAAGGGTTACGATTTCGTGACAAAAGAGTAGATGACATCAGTGGAGTCAAAAATGTCACTATTTTGCAACATGAGTAGAAAAGAGGTCGACAAAGGCTGTAGTGTCACGATTTCACGATAGCAGGCAAAAGAAGGTGTATGACAGGCAAAGGTGTCGTGATATCGTGACATGTTGTAGTTTCGTGGCAGAAGCTATAGGAAAGTGACAAAGGCGACAGAGGCGGTTGAAGCCGACAAAGTTAAATTTGGGCCGATGAAGATTAGGGTTTTGTAGCCGATGATATTTAGGGTAATAGCCGACTAAAGATTAAGTTTTTGATCATGAATTAATGCTATAAAAGGAGGACTATTTTTGAGTTTCAAAATATCGAATGTGTGCATCGAACTTGTGCAAGTAAATTCTACGGTGCGCAAAGAGCGAGTCATTTTGAATCGAGTGAAGTGTGCAAGATGCAGCCATAACAACGCAGATATCATAGAGTGGCGAGATGATGCACAAAGGAGCAGAAGCTGTTGGTGTTGTGACATTCAGAGATAGCACGAAGTGAGGAGTTCGATCGCCGAAGTGCTGTGTACTATTGTGTCTACATAGAACTATGCAAAAATTGGTTTCGACCAAGTGCAACTGTGACAGAGCAGAGAGAACAGTTGGATAGCATTGAGCAAGCTATTTTTGAAGCTTGTGGAGAATTTTGGGTAGGTTCTTCTGAGAACTTGCAAAGCAGATCTAAGGCAAGTCTTAGTGAAGACTTGGGAAAATATCAAGCAGGCTGTGTTGAAAGCTTGTGAACCATTTTTATGAACAAGTTTTGAGGACAGAGATTGATGCAAATTTGAGAACAGACTTGTGCCAGACCGAAGCACTGTGTTTTGGTGAAAATTCAAGGACCAGCTTTGAGGTGACAGAGTTGAGGACAGAGGTCTCCAACCAGAGCAGGGAAGATAGGTGTCTTCTGTGGATAGAGTTCCATTTGCTAATGGCTGCAAAGGCAAAGGTCTTTTAGAGGATCACCAGTCAAAGCAGAGCTAGGGGAAGGTATCTCCTTTGGGTTGGTGCCCATAAACATTGTAATCGAGAAAGGTATTCCTAGAGGTTGAATTGATAAAATTTATAGAAAAATTTGATTCGTGGAGTAGCCCACTTTGGGTGAACCACGTAAATTGTTGTGTCTCTTTGTAGATGGTGTGTTGTTCATTGTTTTAATTGCTACTTTTAATTCTACTATCTCTACACTGCATAATACTATTTTGAAAGTTGAATTGAAGCAAAAATAAAAAGTGGTCTTATACTGTTCACCCCCCCTCTCAGTATAAGCTTGTGTTCTTCAATTGGTATCAGAGCAGGTGCCTTCAAAAAGTTTAATAGCTTGAAGGAAAATCTTACACGAACACAAATGGCAAGGAAAGGCAAAAGCAAAACCATGAGACACAAGAAGAAGAAAACACACATGGTCATGAAAGAAAATGAAGATGAACTCAAGACTTTCTGTAAGATCATCTTTGATTTTAAGATTTGCATTGGCCTCTTCTAGTTGTTTCTTCAAAGAAACAATATCTTTTTCTTGTTTGCAGCAAACAGTCTCTTTCTCATTGATTTGAGACCTGAGAGTTTCTTCACTCCTTTTGGAATATTCTATTTGTAGCTTCAGATTACTAACAAATTTGTTAGATTCCTCTTCATGTTTGTTGCATATATCGACTTTATTACTCATTTCTTCTGTTTGCATTCTTAAACCATCAATTTCTTTTTCTAACTTGCTGCAATACTCTGTTTTCCTGGATAATTGCATTTCGAGATCTTCAAAAAATTTCTTGTAATATTCTGTTTGTACTTTCAAACTGGTGATTATATCTTTTGCATCCTCAACCTTTTTACTCAGGTCTGAAATCAGTTTTTGTTTCCAATTTGCTTTTGTATCACTTCCTTCTTCATCACACTCTTGTTCTGAATCTGTTTCTTCACCAATTTTGAACGGATCGTCTTCATCTTCACTGCTACTAAACCCATGGCACTGACGTTCATTACGATCGAGTTGACCACAAACAAAACATTCTCTACCTTGTGAATAATCAGCTGCAAAGTGATCGGTCTTCCCACATCTGGTGCAAAAATTTATTAATCTGGCCTGTTCTCCACTGTTTGATTCATATCTTGAATCTATTTCCATTCTTCCTCCCAAAATAGCAACATTGAGTTCATCTTCATTTTCTTTCATGACCATGTGTGTTTTCTTCTTCTTGTGTCTCATGGTTTTGCTTTTGTCTTTCCTTGCCATTTGTGTTCTTGTAAGATTTTTCTTCAAGCTATTAAACTTTTCGAAGGCACCTACTTTGATACCAATTGAAGAACACAAGCTTATACTAAGAGGGGGGGTGAACAGTATAAGACCACTTTTTATTTTTGCTTCAATTCAACTTTCAAAATAGTATTATGCAGTGTAGAGATAGCAGAATTAAAAGTAGAAATTAAAACAATGCACAACACACCATCCACAAAGAGACACAACAATTTACGTGGTTCACCCAAAGTGGGCTACTCCACGGATAAAATTTTTCTCTAAATTTTATCAATTCAACCTCTGGGAATACCTTTCCCGATTACAATGTTTATGGGCACCAACCCAAAGGAGATACCTTCCCCTAGCTCTGCTTTGACTGGTGATCCTCTAGAAGACCTCTACCTCTGCAACCCTTAGAAAATGGAACTCTATCCACATAAGACACTTGTCTTCCCTACTCTAGATGGAGACCTCTGTCCTCAACTCTATCACCTCAAAGATGGTCCTCGAATTTGTACCAAAACACAGTCCTTTGGTCTGGCACAAGTCTGTTCTCAAATCTGCATCAATCTCTGTCCTCAAAACTGGTTCATAAAAATGGTTCACAAGCTTTCAACACAGCTTGCTTGATCTTTGCCCAAGTCTTCACTAAGACTTGCCTTAGATCTGCTTTGCAAGTTCTCAGAAGAACTTGCCCAAACTTCTCCACAAGCTTCAACAACAGCTTGCTCAATGCTGTCCAACTGTTCTCTCTGCTCTATCATAGCTGCACTTGGTCGAAACCAATTTTTGCACAGTTCTACATAGACACAGCAGTACATAGCACTTCGACGATCGAACTCCTCACTTCTACACGCTGTCTTTGAATGTCACAACACCAACAAATTCTACTCCTTTGTGCATTAACTTGACACTTCTATGGTATATGTGTTGTTATGGCTACATCTTGCACACTTAGCTCGATTCGAAATGACTCGCTCTTTGCGCACCGTAGACTTTACTTGCACAAGTTCGATGCACACATTTGATATTTTGAAACTCAAAAATAGTCCTCCTTTTATAGCATTAATTCATGATCAAAAACTTAATCTTTAGTCGGCTATTACCCTAAATATCATTGACTGTAAAACCTTAATCTTTGTCAACCCAGATTTAACTTTGTCGACTTCAACTGCCTCTGCCGCCTCTGTCACTTTCCTATAGCTTCTGTCATGAAACTACAACATGTCACGATATCACGACACCTTTGTCTATTGTACACCTTCTTTTGCCTGCTATCGCGAAATCGTGACACTACAGCCTTTGTCGACCTCTTTTCTGCTCATGTCACAAAATCATGACATTTTTGACTCTGCTGACATCATCTACTCTTCTATCGTGAAATCGTGACCCTTTTGTCTTCATGCCCTTCTTCTCTGCTTTTGTCATGAAATCGTAACACTTTTGTCTCTGCTGACATCATCTTCAATGTTGTCGTGAAATCGTGACCCTTCTGTCTTCATGGCCTTCCTCTCAGCATTTGTCGTGAAATCACGACACTTTTGCATTTGTTAATGTCATCTTCAATGCTGTCGCAAAATCATGACCCTTCTATCTTTATGGCCTTCCTCTCAGCATTTGTCACGAAATCGTGACATTACTAACACCGTATAGTCTCTCTCCTCTTAGAGTCGTAAAACTGTGACATGTCACGAAATCACAACATCTTCATCCTGCTGGCTTCTTCACTTCTGCCTGTCGTGAAATTGTGAAAATTTTTGCATCTATACATTTTTCTTTCATCCTGTCGTAAAATCATGACGCTTTCAGATTTCGAAAGCTTTTCCTGCAACCTGTCATGAAATCGTGATGCTTTTGGCTTCTGTACGCTTTCTCTATTGCCTGTCGCAAAACTGTGACACTTTTGGCTTCCGTATGCTTTCTTTTGCAGCTTGTCATGAAATCATGACGCTTCTCCTTTTAGGCTCTTCCCTTTGTTGCATGTCGTGAAATCGCGATAATTCCCATTTCAAGCTTCTGTAGCATGTCGCGAAATCACAACAGTCCTTAACTCGACCTCTGTAGTATGTCATGAAAATGCGATAGCCCTTACTTGGAACTTTGCATCATGTCACAAAATTGCAACAGTTCCTGAATCACTTTCTCTCTCTTCAATCTTGTCGCGAAATCACGACAGTTCACACTACGGAATTTCTCTTCCACAACATGTCGCAAAATTACGACACTTTTTTGTCTGTACAACCTTCTTTGTAGAATGTCACGAAATCGCAACACTTTTACTTCTTTGCCTTCCTGCACTTTTTGAGTCACGAAAATGCGACATGTCGCGAAATCTTGACACTTTCCATCTTGCTCTTCTTCTCTGTCAACATGTCACGAAATCGCGATAGTTTTTCCAGCTTCTTTTCTTTCTTCCAGCATGTCGTGAAATCATGACAGTTTTGCTAGAACTTTCTCTCTCCTCAAACATGTCGCGAAATTGTGACATTTTTTCCAGCACTTTCTCTCTCCTAAAATATGTCGTGAAATCGTGACAGTTTTGCTAGCACTTTCTCTCTCCTGAAACATGTCATGAAATCGCGACAGTTTTCCAGCCGCCTACAAACTTTTACTTACTTGTTTTTTTCTTGATCTTTTGCAACTGGGCTACTCTGATCTTATTGAAAACTCACTGTCCAAACTGAAACCTTCATCAAAACACATTCTTTGACATCAAATCAAATTGCTTCAAGAACTTCTTTGACATCAATGACAACATCTACACTTGAGCAAAGGCAATGTACCCAAGGTACCCAAAATTGCCAACAAAACCTTAAATAAATAAATTGGCACTCTGTGTAGTGCTTGCAAGAGGTTTTTTTTCATTAAAAAAACTCAGAGGGAAGAATTTGCACTTTGTGTAGTGCATGTAGGAGGTTTGCTATTTTAAAACCTCGAAGGAATAAATTGGTAATATGTGTAGTGCTTACAGGAGGTTTGATATATAAAACCTTATAAGGAGATTGGTACTTTGAGGAGTACTTGCAGATGTGTGACACTCTATGGAGAGCGATTATGAATTTGATCAGAGGAACTCGTAGGAGCAGAGTTCTTTTCAACCAAAGGAGAATGATGTAGGAGCCTATCTTTAGAGGGTTTTTTAAAAAAAAGTTTAAAAAATAATTTTTTATTACTCAAAATCGAATTATTTGACGCAAAATATAATTTGCTGAAAATGGTAATTACTCAAAAAGGTAAATTTTTATGAAAAATAATTTGCCAAAAATAGTAATTACTTAAAAAGGCATTTTTTTGTGGAAAAATCAAATTTTCGAAAATAGTAATTTTTTTATTTTTAGGGTTTTAAGTTTTAGGGTTTTCTTTTAGGGTTTATTTTAGGGCTTCAAAAATAAGGTTTTCTTTTAGGGTTCCTTTGGGGATATATATTCCCTTGGTATTGCATTGTAAAAGGGGAAGTGAATCCAAGAATGAGAAAATAAGATATTTATTAGTTTATTTTCTTGTATTATAGTTTTTATGTGAATGGAGGGTTTTACTGATTATTTTCATTTATTGTTGTTTTTATGTAAATGAAGGGTTTTACATATTTTCATTTATCATAGTTTTTATGTAATGGGAGGTATTTTTTTTGACCTCTTGCAGTTGGATTTACATCACTCCTCTTCAATTTCTTCTTTTTCCTCTGTAATCCCTACCGTGACCTATTCCTCCATCATTCTATTTTGCTAAAAAAACTTGTTTCTCTGTAGAACCTCCTTATTTATCCTTCTTCCTCTTGGAAATTCTCTCTTCATGATATGTGAGAGAGCCAATTAATGAATCTATATCCATTTTCGAGAGGTCTTTTATTTCTTCTATGATAAGGGTTGCACTGTCAAACTTCTCTATCAAGGTTCTTAAAACATTTTTAATTACTACATTTTTCTCTATGATCTCTCCAAGTGTGGCCATTTTATTTACTACTATTTTTACCCGAACACAGTAATCTCTTTCAGTTTCATTCTCCTCCTATTTGATATTTTTAAAATATCTCTACAATATCTGTAACTTCACATCCTTAACTTGGGTACTCCCTTGGTAATTCTCCTTCAATGCCTTCCAAGCTTCTTGAGACGAAATGCAGGTAGAAATTCGAGAAAAGAGACTCTTGTTTAGAGTCAACTATATGAAATTCAAATTCAAATTATTTTCTTTCTCTTTCTCCTGCATCTCCTTCTTTTGATCTGCAGTTAATGCACCCCAGTATTTTGGTTCAGTGAACCCAACTTCAGTGATGGCTTAAGCTCCTTTTGCCTTCAGAATCATCCTCATCAGGATGCTCTAATATTCATAGTCAGAACCATCAAATTTTGGTATCAAAATTGAATTGGTGTTGTTGGCCATAGTAGCTCCCTTCAACACAAACTTAGATCTCTGAGAAGCTTCTATAAAACTTGCAGCAAAAAATTTAGTTACTCAAACTCAATTTCTCGATCGCCTTGCTCTAATACAAAATGAAGAATTTACAATAATACAATAAAACAGAATTGGAGCAAATATTATCTTCTTATTATCTGTAATAATTTTGGTAGAGTTTTAGTACTCTGTTACAATCTCCTCACAGGCTTTGGAAGAGCTCACATACTTGCTACAATGCAAAAAATTTCTTAAAATAAAACCCTAAAACTACCTTAAGTAAGAAAAAACAAAGCAAACCCTAACCCTAGCAAATCACATCCGTCGGATCTACATCGATGGCATTTATTATGTCTTATTATTTCAGCCATAAATTTTGACTCAGGTTTCCATTTGAGCCTTTTTTTTCTAGATTGTATAGATTTCAAAGCTCTATGATTTCATTTTGTCTCCTCTAAGAGGAGATGCTTTCCAAGGCTGAAAAAGTCACCTAAAGGCCTAAATTTTTTTTTAATGTATGGCTGGCCAGATTTTTGATAGATTATAGATTGCATTGATAGCCACAACATCCTCGTATTTGTGAGATACAACATCAACCACCACATTTTCTTTACCTTTCTCATAGTCAATGATAAAATCATATCCTAATAGTTTAGTCATCCATTTTTTTTTGCAGGGCATGAGAGACATTGTTCTAAGAAATGATTTAGGCTACTATGGTTAGTATTAACGATGAAATAACTACTCAATAAATAATACCTCTATTTATTTATAGCATGTAAAACAGCTATAATTTCCTTGCCATAAGTGGACCATACCAAATTCTAGTCCAAAAGTTATTTACTTTCAAATGCCAATGGGTGACCATATTGCATTAAAATTACTACAATACCTATGTCAAAATCATCACACTCAATGACAAAAGGTTTGTTAAAATCATGTTGGGACAAAAATGGAGTGGAACACATAGCTTCTTTGAGGGCTTGAAAGACCTAGGAAGCAACTTTAGTCCAAACAAAAACAACCTTTTTGGGGAGTGTGATGAGAGGCACAAAAATCTTGCCATAGTTGCAAACAAATTTCTATAATAACCTATGAGTCCTAGAAATCCATAGAGTTTATAAAGGAATTTGAGTTGGGGCCAATCTTTAATATCTTTGATTTTATTAAAAAATAAAATCTTGGATCCCTAAATATACCTCTTAGATTCCTAAGGCACATTTGGACCTTTTAACAGAGAGTTTTTCCTTTTGTAATATATGAAGGAATTTTTCAATATGAGCTAGATGATCCTCCCAAGATTTTATATAAGTTAAAATATCATAACAAAAAACTAGGACAAACTTACGAATAAAAAAATGAAAGACATGGTTCATGAGATTTTGAAAAGTGAAAGGATCATTAGTGAGACCAAAAGGTATGACTAGGAACTCATAACAACCCTCATGTGTATGGAAATATTCTTAGGGATATCCTCTTCTCTAACCCTAATTTGGTAAAAATAAAAATACAATTCTACTTTAGTGAAGTATCTAGCACGATGCAATTCATCCAATAAATCATCTATAATAGTGACAGTAAACTTATCTTGGATAGTGATCTTGTTATGACGACAAAAATAAGGACACATGCACCATAATTTATCCTTATGTCATACAATCACCACTACAGAGTGTAGACACCTAAATCATGTCATGCTTAGGGGAGCTGCTCACATAGACACACTCATAAGATCATAAGACATAATCTTGGACTTTCCAAGCATCAACAGTGGTTCTCACCACTCATTTGGGGCCTTTTCAAGCCATCCAAGCCTAGCCGCTCAAGCCAAGAGTGGCCAGATCCTAGCCGCTCAAGCCTAGAGCGGCCAGACCTTAGCCACTGTAGATGACAGTGGCCAGATCTTAGCCACTGTAGATGATAGTGGCTAAGCCATAAGAAGCAGTTTTGCCGACAAACAGGCCTAATCACAGGCGGAAGTGGTAGTCTGCATGCAATAAAGGTGAGCGGGAGTAACTTTGCATTCCTTTTCATGACCAGTTCACATAGGAGGCTTGAGTTTGCATTTAAACTTTAGTTAACTGACCTCCAAGCATAAAACAATTTATTACCAAAAAACAATAACAGGCCTTCAAACATAGACAAAGGACAAAATCTTCTCATGCTAACTTGCACTACGCATGAGAAATTCATTCCTAGGGCTTGGACATAGACCTAGGGTTTCACACTATAAAAGGTGCAAGCCTAAGAGCACCAAGAGATAGAGACATTTATCATCGAGACATATTTTATTGAGGAGAGCTTTTGAGACTTGGAGAGTTCCCTTGGAGATCACGTGTACGATGAAGCCCTGATGGATTGAAGAGCATAACACCTATTATTTCAACATCAGATACAGGCTTTGACCCATAACTTTGGGGCAAAGAGAGCAAGGTTTACCTTAGCGATCATTGTCTTGGACAGTGGCCCATAGGCTTAGCTTAGGTTTTAGACATAGCTTCTTTTATTCTGTTTCTTCATGTTTTCATATCATTAGCATAGATTTACATGATTTCATGGCATAGTTTCATCATATTTCTATTAAATTCTTTTATTACTAACAACCTCATCCAGGGAGGCAATCTCGGACATCTAAGTGTGTGTTGTTGTTTCATTGCTTATAGGGCCACAGGTTCATCGGATGAAATCTGCAACATACAAGAGCAAAAGGGATCCCTCTAGGAAATAGACCTAGAGAAGGAGGCATCTGTAAGCCCTCATACATTTTCATGTGCGGAACCGGGAAGCCTTTATAAGCGCACCACCTCTTCATGAAAGGGGCACTCTTTGCCTATTTGTAACCTTATTGTATCGAAATGGGTATCCCTAAGAGGGACCGACATGTAACCGAGTTTCAATACAAATAAAGAGATCCATATTTGTTATTTTCATGTTATATGCTTTTTCATTGTCTTCCATTTCATCTTGGGTTTTTAATAACATTGCAAGTAGAGTAAAAAGGGGGTGCATGCATCCAGGGTCGCTACAGATGGTGATCATGGTGGGACCTCCACTAATTTTTCATTTTCTACTAGAATACTAACTTAATTTTGTGTGCAGGTCTAGCCACTCTGAGCTACAATGGCCAATAGAGCTTTAGCCGCTCTGAGCTACAATGGCCAAGAACCAACCGCTCTGGTCAACAGCAGGCAGAACTAGAGTGCAGAAGAGGTCAAAACACCGACTCTCTGAGCTGGATCAAAGGTTGGTATAGCTTCTCTGATATTTTATAGCTTTTTATCTGCTTCTGTGTGTCTAAAATAGAGAACTTAAAGCACATTTATGTTTGGAAATTGAAAGAATAAAAGGAGAAAGAATTAAGCATTTCGCATATCTTAGATCTTCTTTTAAATTTTCCACTAGGCGTTGCTAGGAACAATGGCTTATGCCTAAAAATTTCACCCTAGAATCCAATGTGCTAGACATTGTATGTTGTTTGCTTGCTTTGAGGCCCTGCTAGAGGCCATAGCTGCATGAAATAAAGTGCGCTCATACAAATCATAGTAGTTCATGCATATTTCTGAATATTGAAATGTATTTTTGCACTTAGGCATATAGGAAAGATTCATTGCTGCTATATGATGCACTTTATGTTACGCAAGCTTAAAATGAACACCACACATGCACGTCTCATTTAAACATTGGGGAGTTGGATTTCATCACCAACCTTCAATTCAGTCCAGTGACGTTGGAATTCATCTCCTTCCACTGGTTTACCCCCTAGAGCTTCCTAGAAATGGATTGAGAAACTTACTTATAGTGACACTAAGTTACTTGTGCTCAAACTATCTCCCACTATTGGAACAATCATTGGTTTAGAGTGGAAGAGCTAGGCGAACCCTCCATTGGGTCTTCAATGGTGTACCCTAGCTTCTTTTGAGAAAATCATGTTTGGCATGGGTGTACTTGATTGTCACTATGGATGAGTCTTCTCATTCTTAATCCAAGAACAAGAGCAAAGAAATCGAAAGAACAACACATCAAAACACACCAAACAGTTTAGGGCACACTTAAATCGGTAATCAAGATAAACATTTGTTTGGTATTGTGTGGTTATTCCTAAATTGCAACAACTAAAAGATCAATTCATAAGACAACATGGTCAAAACAAGAAGTAAGCACCCTCGGTATGATACCGAGGGAGAGACAGAAGCAACTCATACCCATAGGCGGAGTCATAGTAACATTGAATGACCCACCCGTAAGACCATGAGACGTAGCTCCATGAGCCTAAGGGGTGATAATTCAACCCTTGGGGGATCTCCTCGAGAAACCCCAAGTAAGGAACCACATCATGGAACAAAGTCACATAAACAAAAAGAGGCTTCACAACCATCCTCATCAAGGAGACATGAGGAGACCTCAAGGGCCTCCTCTAAACACACAGAAACATCTCAAAGACGTGAGGAAGCTTCAAGGGCTTCCTCCTCACATGGACATAAAGAAGGTTCTAAGACTCATTCTTCACATAGGGATGATGAGACTGCTACATCTCCATCCACATGGAGAAAACATGTTACCACAAAGCCCTCTTCATCAAGAAGGCAAACAAGAATTGCAACACCTCAAGACTCACAAGAAACATATGAAATAGGTCTGCCCACTGAAGGGCAGGAAACTAGAGCTACATCTAGTCATGGGAATCATATAGAAGAAACCCTTCACACAAAAGGAAATATTCCCATAGACTATGACCTCATAGGAGTGAATGGCACCCCATGGGACCAGCCATGGAAAACAAGACAACTAGACGGGTTGGATCGGTTTCCTACATGACCAACTCAAAGAACTATAGCTACTGAGAACTCTGCATCTGGAAGCTCATGAACTATGACTTCTAAACATATCTCCTAGTCTAGGGGTACCTCAGAGTGACCCCATAGTAGACGCATGGAGTCTGATCATAGGGATACTCAATAGTACACTGAACAAGTCACATTAGCTAGCAAGAGTACAGATACAATAGAAACCTCCTCGAGGAATCTACGAGTCAAGACAACAAGAACAGAGTCAGATAAACATGAGTCTTCTATAATAGCACAAACTGACCGAATGAGGTAGTTAGAAAATGCATTACATAAGGAGCGAGAGCTAGTGGAAGCTCTCAAACAAGATAAACAAAGAGAAAGACTCTTGCACCAACATGAGCAACATTTAAGAGAGCAGGCTGAGCGGCTAGCTCTTAACAATTTATAGACAAATGGTGGTGACCACCAAAGAACTAGATGCATCGACTCACCTAAGGAGAGGTGCAATAGACAAGATAGCCCACAATGAAATCCCCCACCAAACCATGAATGAAATCCAACTAATGGGGGAAGGGCAAACACAACAAACCAAGATCACAATCCTGAGTCCCCTCGTAGGAGGGAGGAAAATGGAACAAATAAAATGGATAGAGAGTTACCTCCATTGCCAATATGAATAGGCTTACAAGAGGAGGAAATTTATGCATCAAAGGTATTTCAAGAGCTTGCTGAAAAGATGAAAACCTTTGAGAAACAAGAGGCAGCTAGGAACTCACCAACATTAAGCAAAATACACAACCAACCATTGTGCCCATCAATCCCTAGCCCTCCATATCCTAAGCACTTTGAGATGCCTAGGTTAGAAAATTTTAAGGGTGAAGAGGATGCACAAGAGCATGTCACCAATTTTATCAATGCCTATTTTCATCTTGAAGACAATGATGCTCTCATGCTAAGAACATTCATAATGACATTTTTAGGTGTTGCCACTCAATGGTTCAATCAACTACCTAAGCATAGCATAACCAACTTTGAACAACTAGTAAATGCATTCTTAAAGTATTTCTCCTTTGGTGCTAAGAAGAAGGTGAACCTTTCAGACCTGGCCAACTTGAAACAGTATGATGATGAGCCAGTAATGGATTATGGGAATAGATGGAGAAAAGTCATGGTAAAATTATCATTCTCCATTCCCACAGAAGAGATCATTCGCATGTTCACCAAAATTTGTTCTAAACACATCTCCCTCTTGCTACAACTTCAGTAGTATCCTTCATTTGAGGAAGCTTTGGCATAGGCCAAGCTCATCGAAGAAATAAAAGTAGATGAGGGAACCATTAAACTCCGAAACAAAAAGGAGTGGAACAAGAATGGTAAGAATGACAAGTATAAGTAGAAGCAGGGCAACCCTGCTCTAGTCAATCAAGTCGTATTGGCTACACCCAAGGATGGGGGTGCACAACAACCCCAGAACTATCAAGCACATCCCTCGCCAGCCAATTACGACCAAAAGAACAATCAGGGAAGAAACCGAGAATGCAAGCCACCTCGTTATTTCATGCCTCTGACAGAATCAATGCAATCAATATTTAATCAGTTGAGTGAGGCCAGGAGGATCAGATTTCTTGATATACCTCTTATAGATCCCAACCATCCTAAGCCAAAAGGATATAGGGAAGATCAATTTTACCCTTATCACAGGATACCGGGGCATGACATTGAGGCTTGCATCGGGTTTAAGCATCAAGTGCAAAACATGATTGAGGTGGGAGAACTCAAAGTTGACAACCCACTAGCTCCCGATAATAGAGACATGGGCATATACAGAAACCCATTGCCCAATCATGAGGCCCCTCGAGAGCAAGGGGCCCAAGTCAATCAGGTTCGAGCTGACATACCTACCCATGGATGCATTGGGATGGTTGAGATTGTTAACATAGCAACAAGGACTAGGCGGTATGGTCAACCGCAACCACCTGTAGCTCCCATGAACATCCCAGCCGCTCCTAGGCAAAGGCAAGACAACCTTCCAGGTCCACCAACGTGACCTGTGGTGACTATTCGGAGTAGATTGGAGCAAAACCTATAGATGACTCCAGCTAAGTTATCCATCTATGAGCTCATACAATAGTCCCCAAAGCATAGGGAGACTCTAATGGAGATTTTAAGGACAATTGAGCTCCAACCGCAAGATGCGAATGCATTCACTCACTTTGTGGGACAAGTGCAAGAATGCCAAGAACCTGTAATCTGATTCTATGATCATGAGATTAAGATAGTTCCTATTGCCTTACCAGACCCTCCGCTAAACATTGTAGTGGCAATCAACAACTTACCTTTCAAGAGGGTCTTGGTCGATACAGGTTCATCGATAAACATCATCACAACAACTGCAATAGAGCACCTCAAGATCCCCAAGTCCAATATCATTCCAGGAGCTTACACATTGAGAGCTTTTAATGATGCTTTATGCAATACTATGGGAACGATAGTCCTACCCATCAAGGTGGGGCACAAGACCATCCCCATGATGTGTCATGTCTTGGAAGGAGCTATGCAGTACAACATCCTCTTAGGGCACCCTTGGATAAGGGCCATGAAGTGTGTGCCTTCGATCTTGCACCAGTGTGTCAAGTATGTGCATGAGAACAAAGTCTATGTGGTTCTGGCCGATGAAGAGCCTTTTAAATACGTCAATCAGGTGGACATTCTAGGAGAATTTGTAATCCCTTCTACCCACCTATACGTAGCACCTTCATCCCCAACCACACAAGTGGATAACGAAGACAAAGGGGTAAGAAAAGACCCATGCACTTCAACACCTCCTGGTGCACTCAAAATAGTCAATGCTTCTAAAGTACCATCAACGTCAAAACCAAAAGATAATCAGAAGCTAAAGGCACCCTTAGTTAAGGAAGAAAGGCCCAAGGAAGTGCCAACTATAGCCATTGCTGAAATGCCAAGTCCTATGGAAGAGGAAGATCTTCAAGATCAAGATGAAGATAGTGATTATCACCCTGCTTCGCCAGTGTCATCCGTAGGGTCATCCACATCGCATGCATCAATACACTTGGCAAGCATAGGCATAGGGGAGTACCTTGTGTAGAACATCACCTTTACGCCTATCATTGAGTCTACACAAGACATGGGAAGGCCTAAGGACTTGAGGCCACCAGTGGGAATAGTGGTTCCACTTGGAATCCCTCCCAACCAAACCAATTTTGTCTATGTCGGCCTGGACTACGCTCATAAGTCTTCAGATATAGAAGAGGATAGTGATAAATTATTCATAGTCAATGTTCATTACCTCTCTAACCCTGAGTTTGCTCTAAGCTACTTTGAGCATTGCCATTGGCATGGCTATGGCCTTGGCATATATGAGTAGGGGCACAGGCGGCCATACGAGCCACAATATCAGCTTCCCTCCGATATATTTGGCTTAGGCTATTATATCGGAGGTCGAGATGACTCTCTTACAATGGCATTGGAAATATTAAGCTTAGGGTTAGGAGAAGACATTGATTTCATTCCTTATCACCCCCTAAGAATAGGAAATTTGAGCAACAGACAAGTGGCCATGGTAAACATACCACCACCAAAAATTTATCATCCAAACATCTCAATTGATTCCACCCCAATAGGGTACAACTCATGGGATGAGGAGAATGGATATGAAGCAAGTGATGATGAGGCACAACTTGGTTTAGCCTACCAGGGGCCTCGCTATTTACAAATATTCACATGGTCCATCCATGATGAGAGTGGGTATACATCAGATGAAAGTGACTATGAATCAGAAGACTCAATAGAAAGAGCCTACTTAGGCCTAAGCCATCAACCCCTGACTTTGGGGCAAGAGACAAATGCAAATGGATTCTTCATAAGTGATGAAGAATATGAAGATGAAATAGAGATGGCCTACTTAGGGCCAAGACATGAGCCCCTTGTCTTAGGGCCGCATACCAATGCTAATGATTTTTGGATAAGTGATGATGACTTTGAGGATGAGACCGAGATGGCTTATCTTGGACCTCACCACTTGTGGCAAGTCAATGAGCTAGTAGAGAGAGAGGTGGCACTCCATGCCATAGACCCTCATCTATGATTTTTGGGGAGACCTATTGACCTAGCTGCCATTCATCGGATGGTCAATCCCCCTCTACCTACATTCAGAGAGTGATTAGAGCCCAATGATCCTATTGTCTACCCTACTCATGGGCCAGATCCAAAAATTCCCATTCCTCCAGAACCTCATCGTGAGTATGGAAGGGAAACCCCTGAGACAAGATTGCACCCATGTGGTCCTGGAGACTTCATTCCATCCATCAACATGATCTCCATTGATTTGACCACTCCACTTCATAATCCAGAAGATCCTACCAAATCATTGCATCTTGATATAGAGGCTATTGATTGGGATCATGCTAATTCACCCATAGAGCCTGAAGACCTCTTCCCCAATGAAGAGATGTTACAGCCATTCCATTTTGCATCAGGTTGTGCATATGACATCTTCCATGTTGGTTTGGAACCTGAGTCACTAGGTCCTATAAATCCCATCGATGACATTCATTTGATACCCATGCCTCATCAGCTAGAGGATGGGTCACATATGGCTATAGAAGTGACTTTCGAGGTGGACATCAATGATGATCCTACCCAACCAAGGAAAGTCAAGTTCGGAGAAAGTCTATCTCCAGAGGAACAAGCCATCCTAATTCCTCTCCTCAAAGAGAGGCCAAATATTTTTGCTTGGACTTACAAAGACATGCCAGGGATAGATCCAAAGTTAGTCATTCACAACCTTTCATTGGATCCCATGAAGAAGCCAATCAAGCAAAAGCTGAGGAAAATGCATCCAACCATCACTTTGATGGTGAAGAACGAATTGCAAAAACTACTGGATGCAGTATTCATAGTTCCTATTGACTACCCTGAGTGGGTGTCAAACATGGTACCCATGGGGAAACCTGATGGAAGAGTCCATATCTACATGGATTTCAGAGATTTAAATAGGGCAACACCAAAGGATTCATTCCCATTGCCAAACATAGATGCTCTTGTAGATGCAACCGTAGGTCATGAAATGCTCTCCCTAATGGATGGTTTTTTAGATACAACCAGATCCAGATTAAGCCCGAAGATCAACATAAAACTACTTTCATTACTCCATGGGGAACATTCTATTACAAAGTGATGCCATTCGGTCTCAAAAATGTTGGTGCCACATATCAGTGGGCCATGACATATATATTCCATGACTATATGCATAAGATCTTAGAAGATTACATGGATGACTTACTGGCCAAGTCCCTATTGTGGCAAGAGCATGCCGAAGTCCTTAGACAAGTCTTTGATCACCTCATAGAACACAATGTCCGATTGAATCCTAAGAAGTGTGTATTTGGCATAACTTCTGGCAAGCTTTTGGGATTCATCGTATCCAAGAGAGGCATTGAAGTCGATCCTACAAAGGTAAAGGCTATACTAGAAATGGCCGCCCCTACCAACATTAGGGAATTAAGGAGCCTACAAGGCAAGATAGCATCCATCAAAAGATTCATCATGCAATTATCAGACAAATGTAGACCTATGAATCGGTTGCTATGCAAGGAAGTCCCCTTTCATTGGGATGAAGAATGCCATCAAGCCTTTGCAGAGATCAAAACTTATCTAGCAACACCACTAGTATTGGCTCCACCAAGGCCAGACATACCATTTTTACTATATATATCGGCTACTAATTTTGCATTGGGCACCATGTTAGCCCAAAAGAATGAACAAGACAAAGAGCAAGCCATATATTACATTAGTCGCACCTTGGTGAGTTATGAGCTAGGATATGCGTATGTCAAAAAGTTGTGTTTAGAAGTGGTCTTTGCAACTCGAAAGTTGTGACACTACATGTTGAGCCATACGACCTACGTCATATCAAAACAAAATCCTTTGTAGTACATGATGAGCAAGACATATCACAATACACGTACCACAAAGTGGATCATGCTATTGATAGAATTTGATCTAGAGTTCATAAGCCAAAATTCCATCAAGGGACAAGTCATAGCAGATCAATTAGCAGAGGTGCCTCTTCAGGATAACAAGCCTCTCACCATAGAATTGCTTGATGATGCGGTCTTTGCATTATCAGATCCGCCAGAACTCGAAGAACCTAAGAAAGAAAGAGACATGTCATTGTTCTTCGATGGTTCGAAGTGTGAACAAGGAGGGGAGAAGGATTGTCTTTATCACACCATAGGGTGCTCCATTACCCTTATCATTCAAATTAGACTTCCCATGCACAAACAACAATACAGAATATGAAGCATTGATCCTAGGACTCCAAACAGCCATAGCAATGGGCATTAAAATATTGAATATCTTTGGTGACTCCTTGCTCATAGTAAACTAGGTCAAAGGACTATTCCAATGTAGGTGCCCACTCCTGAAGACTTACAAGGAACTTGTTGACACTTACCTAGCCCGGATGGAATGGTATGACATCGAGGCAATCCCTCGTACATCGAATAGATTTGTAGACACTATGGCCTCTTTGGGATCCTTAATCCCTTAGAATCCATCTACTAATTTTACAACCATTCATGTGAAAGTGCTTTCGCACTCAGCAATACGTCATGAAGCTTTTGACAATCAAGAATCAATCAACATGATCAACATCGAGCCAAATCAGGATTGGTCCTTCGCAGCCAGAGATTTCTTGCAAATGACACCTTGGGGGTCTTTGATCTCCCAAGGACCTATGGAGTGTGGTGCAACCATACACCATAGAGTTGTTCCTCAATCCATGTTCACTAGCTCAAAAATACAAGAAGAGCAAGTCATATTTTCTATAGAAGTCATGGCTTATCAGGATTGGCTTTCCCAACTAGGACTTCCTGAAGCTTGGAATAGTACCTCAAGGTTTGTCGCATACTGAAAGGTGAACGTTCAAATAGAGAGCAACAAGATACATCTTGCTAGGAGAAATCCTCTATAGACGAGGATATGATGGAGTATTACTCCATTGTCTTGAGCCCTAGGAAGCATCCTGGGCAATTTTGCAAGCTCACGATGAAACATGTGGAGGCCATTTTAGTGGCATGGCCATCATTAAGCGCATCTTGAGAATGGGTTACTATTGGCCCACCATGGAAAGGGACTACTGTGAGTATGTCAAGAAATGTAGTAAGTGCCAGCATCATGCAAATCTAATGCACTTACCATCGCAAGCTTTGCAGCCATCCAGGAAGCATGGCCATTCTCGCAATGGGGACTAGACTTGATTGGGAAGATCTCACCCCCATCCTCAGGCCGACACACATTCATCATAATGGCCATAGAATACTTCACTAAATGGGTAGAAGTGATCCCCTTAACATCAACAACTGGACCAAGGATTGCGGAGTTTATACTCCACAATATCATAAGTCATTTTGGGGTCCCTTCTAAGATAATATCGGATAATGGGCCATATTTCAAGAACAAAAATGTGTATGCTTTAATGAAAAAATACCATATTCAACATAGTTTTTCAATGCCTTATTATCCACAAGCAAACGGGCAAGTAGAAGCCTCAAACAAAACAATAGTCTCCATTTTGAGGAAGACGGTGCAAGACAATCACAAGGATTGGCACATGCAATTACCTCTTGCACTATGGGCATACAGGACTAGTATACGGATGCCCACTAGGGCAACACCATTTTCACTAGTATATGGCACTGAGGCCATCATGCCACTAGAGTTAGAAATTTTGACTCTACGCATAGCATTAAAGGACTTCATAGATGATGATGTCACATGGCAAGGCCGCCTTGATCAGTTGATGCTTCTTGATGAACGTCGAGTCAATGCTTTAGAGCATCTTCATGTTTACCAAGATCACCTTGCATGAGCTTACAATAGTAAAGTCCACCTAAGGGAATTCAAGGTTGGAGATCTAGTGCTCAAAGAAAACCAATAGAATTCGAATCTATCACCGCATCTACGAGATAAGTTCATGAAAACTGGATAGGCCCATACATGATTTCACAGAGAGTTGGGCCTGGAGCATATCACCTTATATCATTAGATGGTGTTGAAGAGCCTGAACCTCTCAATATCATTCACTTAAAGGTATTCTACACATAAAACACAAAAACATTCAAATATTTCATAAAAAAAAAAAAAAAAATAAAAAAAAAAAAAAACATTCAAATATGTCAAAAACACAAAACAAAGCATAAAAACATAAAATTTCAAAAATACAATCAAAGGCTCCAAGGGTAATTCATACCGCTTGGTCAAACATCAATTCAAAAGCTCCAAGGGTAATTCATGGTCATAAACTCAACAAGGTTCAATATACAGAACACTGCTTGGTCAAAACATCAATTCAAAAGGCTCCAAGGGTAATTCAAACCGCTTGGTCAAACATCAATTCAAAAAGCTCCAAGGGTACTTCATGCTACTTGGTCAAAAACCAAAAAGCCCCAAAGGCATAATAAGCCCTTTGGTCAAATTCAAACAAAAATACAAAAACAACATAAAAATCAAAAATACAAAAACAATTGCATCTCACATCTTGCATCCACATCATTGCATTGCATTTTCATATCCACTACAATTGCATATGTCATGAGAGCCTTAAAAGTGATACCACAGTTTGTCGCACAAATCATTCAAATCCATACCTCCATCAACACATGTGTGTAATTGTGTTTTTCAACACAACCATTATTTGTTGCTATACATAATATACTAAGGTTTTTCGGTTAATCAACCACACCTAGTGATCTTATCAAATTTTGAGGAAAACAACTTTGATTAGTAGAAGGTAAGGTCTAGCTATGATAATGCCTTGGATATTCAAGATCCCATCACTAATTGAAACACTAAAATCCTAGCTGGTACAAGGAAAATATGAAAGCTACAAAGCGGTCTAGGTTACCTTAAGCGAAAAGGATTTTCCTTGCTTATCCCCCTGTGCAACCGGTTTAAAGGTGCTGAGAATTGGCAAAAGGACAAGCTTTACCCTATCCAAATCCCTTGCTTAAATCAAAATAAGAAAAATCCCAAAGCAAAGTACATATTCAAAAGGCCAAGCATACAATCCAGATTTCAAAGCAATAATCCGATACACAAATCATAAATTCAAAAAAAATCATAGCTCAAAAAAATCAATAAAAAATAAACAGTGATTTTCATCACTACATATGAGCAAAATAAACAGTGATTATCATCACTACAAAAATCCTAGCTCAAAGAAAAAATCAATCAAAATAAAAAGTGATTTTCATCACTACATATGAGCAAATATCCAAAGCCAAAAAGAAGCCAAAAAGGGAATAAAGCTTGAATCCCTGGAATTCTCAGCATTGTACAAAACTGGAAGGAGAAATCCTTACGCATGATGATATGTCTATTACAATTGCTTCATGCATTTGTGTAGACCAATGTTTGAATGTGGATGAGCTAGCTTAGGTAACCCAATATTGCCTAGTGGTATAGTCCAACTAAGTCCAACATAAGGATGAGATGAACACTTGAGGATCCCTGATCTTAGCAATGGGCTGAAAGAATCCCTTCGACATCGGAGGAAATGCTTGAGTTCTACCTCAAAATATACAATCACATGCACACACAGAGATCATGAAAAACTAGGTCCATGGTAAAAGCCTTACTTTTCAAAAGTCTAAGTGGTCAGTAGACAATTGTTGATAGGGTAACTAGAGTGTTTGAATCTCCAGAAAGCCCCAAAAATTCTTACATAGCAACAAATCATAACATCATTCACACCATCACTTTCTTTATAAGATTCTATAAATTAGGGGGTATCAACATAGTAGGACAGATACCACATATATATTAGAAATAGTATATAGACGACCACTGACTACTTTATATCTTTTAATTTATAGAAACTTATTAAGAAAATACATTACACACCATTACATCTCATATATGAATACTTAATCAATTCTTATGATAAGAGTGATTATTTAAATTCATGATTATTTTTTTACTTTATGTGGTATCACCCATTAAGATTGTCAATGTCATATGCATTCCATATGTTTTAAGTGATTAGAGCATACAGGTTCATTTATACCATCCCATCACATAAGTTAGATGCATACAATTAAAGCAAAGTTAAAACATGCATTTAGCAATAACATCATATCCACAAAAACAAGTCATTAATCATCCATAAACCACATCATAAAACATATAGGCAATATCCATTTGCATACAATCATAAATTCATCATTCATCATCAAAATACATCGCATCATATCATCAAATCATATAAGCATCTACACATCCATCTAAGCATCTTCAATATCATCTATCATCTAACATATTCATCAAATCATCATAATACCATCATCGCATCATATCATAAAACAAAATAACAACAAAAACATGAGCAATAAATGATACACATAATAAGTCATAATGCAAAGCTATCATAAAAGTATGTGTGTCAAGTCCAATGGATGTACAAAAATGCCCATGGGCTACAGTCATATAGGTCATTCGACCTCAAAAATGAATCAAGGACCAAATAAAGCATCAATCAAATATCGGGCTTGAGCCCCCTGCATCACCTCCTCTAGTGCCACCTCCCCCTATGGTGGTGTCACGAGTCGAATGATGTGAGCCTATCGGTCTCTCTATCCGAGTCTGGGTCCTCTAGCTAGGATGGGTGGAAGACTACCCCGAGGTGGAGCGCCCACTGACCTACGAACCACCCACACCATGTGGATCCTTAGGGACAATCCCATGCCTCCTGAGCTGCATCTGAAGAATGGTGACGTGATCCACAAGTCCCCGG
Organism: Wollemia nobilis; assembly: GCA_028583015.1. Lineage (NCBI taxonomy): Eukaryota > Viridiplantae > Streptophyta > Pinopsida > Araucariales > Araucariaceae > Wollemia > Wollemia nobilis. The sequence continues at coordinate 331,713 of JAQPPZ010001906.1, forward strand.
ATCCGCTCCTCATGCTCATCCAACAAAGACTAAAGTTGTCCCACATCTGCTCCTGAACCTACCACTAGAACCTCCTATGGTGTAGAAGGAGGAACAACAAACTGCATCCTAGCATCGCCACCCCCAATAGTAGCCTATAGAGCCTGTATCTATGTTGTGAGCTGCTCAATGGTAGCATCTCACCATTGTACCTAGATCTTAGTTACCTGAAGCTCAGCCTCGACCTCATGTAGTTGTGCTCTCAGAGGAGAGTCTCTCTCCTCAAGCTCTAACTCCTCCTCCTCAAGAACATCAAGATCCTCCACTACCACCTACTCTATTGGCTGGCCCCATACCTCGGTCCTGGCTTGGACTCTACATCCTATCAGATCTGCACCATCACCCCCACCATCATCCTCATGCCCTAGGCTACCGACACCATGCCACATCTGATCACCCCACCACTGAGTGTATGCCTCTATAACTCCCCCAACCACTCTAGGGTCAATAGTTAGGGCATCCTCCTCATCTAAAAGCTCTATAATCTATCATGGAGGTAGGTCCTTCTCTACTATGAGGTGCCTATACAAGAATGGTACCAAGGGCACATCCTACTACAACCCATACTAACGAAGAACTCGAGTAGAAGAAATACTCCGGATGGTAATCTTATGGCCAATGAGCCATCGCTCACACCGTGTCCTAGAAGTAAAGCTAGCTGGATCATCCCAAGCAGGACACTCATGGTAAGGGCACCATACGACATCTCCGACCAAAATTCTAGTGAAAGCATCAGTGTAATGGGATAGCTCCCCTACGAAAGTGTGGCTCTTGTGCTCCTCATGCTCTCGAGCCCATCTAGCAGCATAGCACTGTGTCCGAGCATCGATCATTGTAATCTCGATTGGGAGCCCCTTAGGGTGATCTACCCTAATATGCTCCCATCCCCAAACCTGTAGGAGCAAGCTACAGGTAATGCTGACACGTCCTCATCGATGGATGTGGTACAACTCATCATAGCACTGAGCCAATAGTGATCTACCCCATGCATAGATGATAGGCTCCTCACTATCCAATAGATCCTACACCATCACCAAAAGGTTCCATGAGAACCTCAAACCCGAGTAGTCCAGGATAAGAACATTGTTGATAACCATCAGCAATACGACATGCCTCATCGTAAAGACACCCTCCCTGTGCTAGTGGTTGATGGACACTCCTCCAAACTTGGTGTCCTTGAGAGCATCCATAGAGTGCCCTCTAAACACCCGAGTGAAGACAACCACCTGATCAGTAGTGGTCGAAGAGACAATGGCCACCCCATCAAATGGAATCTGAAAGATCCTATATACATCCTCCAATGTAATGGTCATCTCATCGATCGAGAGGTGGAAGGTATTAGTCCATGGGTCCCAATGATGGGCCAGAGCCATAAGGTAAGCCTGATCTACCATGATGTAAGGTAGCCTAATGACATACTATAACCCATGGGCTTTGAACCATGCCTAGTCTATATCATCAAAGCTAGGAAGTAGGTCAAGCAGGAGCTTTGGGTCCCGAGCCCGAGCAGTAAGGATCTAAGCAAAGTAGAAGAAAGATAAAACATAACTACAATGCATCTAAGGCATAATTCACAATAAACATGAAAATGGTGCAAAAGAGTATGGGTTATTCTAAGTCTAAGAAAAAGGACAAGATTGCACCTAATCAAACAAATCAAAAATTCAAAAAAAAAAATCAAATATGTCATAAAAATCCAACAACTAGCAAAAAAATGCAAGAAAATATGGCTAAGGGTTTAGCCAATGTCACCTACAATGGTCGAAACCTGGCCGTTGGAGGCAGCAGCGACCAAGACCCAACGATCAAATTTTTTACCATTGGGGTTCAAACCTAGCCGCTCTAAGCGACAACGGCTCAGAACCGACCGCTTTGAGTGACAATGGCCAAGGGGCGACACGACAAACCCATGAACCCTTGGCCAAAAAAAAAAAAATTGCAAAATTACAAAATAACATAAAAAACACAAAAGGGAGGAAAAAAAAAAAATAGAAAGCAAATTCCCACTCAGGCATCAAAAACTAAGCTAAGTTCAAAAATGCTTAACATGGCAGCAGTAGGTGAATAACAAAAAATTCAAAAACCCTAGGCTAAAGCCACTAAAAAAAAAATTGGGGACTAACCCACCATAGCAAAAGGTAAGCTAAGCCTAACTACGAAGTTTATTCATTACCAATAGGTTTAGTGAGGTTCATTTTACCCATTACTTAGTGAGGTTCAGTTTTACTCAGACAAGAGAAAAGAGAGTTAGGGTTTAGAAAAGAGAAATACCCGAGAAGCTCCAGCTCCTCCAGTAGCTGATGTCTCACCCTGCGTAGCCATGTCCTCAATGCCAACAAACTCCAAAGTCGCAACCATCGCTATCACACCAGAGCTCCCAAAGCGAATCTTCAATAGTGAAAATGAAAGGTCAAACCCTAGAAAATGCAAATTTTATATTTCTTTAATTACACCTTGGCCACTACTGACGTCAATGGCCCAAACTTCTTGGCCACTCAAGGTGACAATGGCCATAGGTAGGAACTCAGAGGCCATTGGACCTGATAGTGGCTAGATCCACAGATCAAAATAAGGGACTTCCTCCTTGAGGGATCCCACAAAAATAACAAATAAACACACTTTGGTGGTTTAAGATCATCAAAATGTTCAAAATAACAAAAAAATCACATAAAAGCACAATCTCAAGTAGGCCTCATACCTAGTTACTTACTCTATCAACTCGATGATTGCAACGATTTACACTCCATGTATTTTGGTGAGATGAGTAGATAACCATAAGGCCACTTGGGGCAAAAACAACTCATTTTGGAATTACGATGTGCCACCCTTCAATCCCGAAGAAGACCAAGATGGTCGGACTGCTCCACGGGTGCGAAAGGATCATCCTAATTCCCCTATGATATCAAAAACATTAAGTCAAAGTGATACAATCTAAACATAAATAGAATCACTCATCCTAACTCCCTAAGAAGGCTATTGATAGTCGGACCGCTCCTCGGGATAAGGATGGATGATCATCATAAACAATTGGAATCACACTTGGATGTGGGATTGCCCATTAAAAGCAACAAATGCTAGAAAGGAACCAGATTAGTCATATTGGTCAAGCGACTTGTCGCTTCATTCATTGTCATTTCTTCACCAATTCATTGTGTGAGGAAGTAGTTCAAAACTTCAACATAATCATAATCAAAATCAACAAAATATCACTCGATCATAGCAAAATCATGTTCATCCTATGAATCATTGCATACAACAATCACAAATTTCCCTTGTTTGCTGGGAACGTAAGCAGACATGACATCTTCAATTGTAGCTCTCCTACCGGTCGAAATTGTTGTAGCAGCTGAAGCTACCCGATTGAGTTTGAGGAATGAGTGCAATTTAACATGCCAAAGCCACTGAGCTAAGTCCTCCGAACGTTGAGGCAATGATTCAAGGGATGCGTGCCATCTTGCATGATTGGGCCATCCGACGTTGATCAGACCATTGATCACCATACACCCTACAAATAGATCAGTCTACATTTTTGCTCAGCATTGTGTTTTCCACACAGCGCATCACAAAAAGGGGCATCTATAGACACCTAAATCATGTCATGCTTAGGGGAGCTGCTCACATAGACACATTCATAAGATCATAAGACATAATCTTGGACTTTCCAAGCATCAACAGTGGTTCTCACCACTCATTTGGGGCCTTTTCAAGCCATCCAAGCCTAGCCGCTCAAGCCAAGAGTGGCTAGATCCTAGCCGCTCAAGCCTAGAGTGGCCAGACCTTAGCCACTAGATGATAGCCAGATCTTAGCCATTATAGATGATAGTGGCTAAGCCATAAGAAGAATTTTGTCGACAAATAGGCCTAATCATAGGTGGAAGTGGTAGTCTACATGCAATAAAGGTGAGCGGGAGTAACTTTGCATTCCTTTTCATGACCAGTTCACATAGGAGGCTTGAGTTTGCATTTAAACTTTAGTTAACTGACCTCCAAGCATAAACAAAGGACAAAATCTTCTCATGCTAATGACCAGTTCCATAGGAGACTCAAGTGGGCAGTTAGATTTTAGTTAACTCCCCTAAAAAAAAAGAAAAAGGAAAAAAATTCTCATGCTAACTTGCACTACGCATGAGAAATTCATTCCTAGGGCTTGGACATAGACCTAGGGTTTCACACTATAAAAGGTGCAAGCCTAAGAGCACCAAGAGAGAGATATAGAGACATAGATCATCGAGACATATTTTATTGAGGAGAGCTTTCGAGACTTGGAGAGTTCCCTTGGAGATCACGTGTACGGCGAAGCCCTGACGGATTGAAGAGCATAACACCTATTATTTCAACATCAGATACAGGCTTTGACCCATAGCTTTGGGGCAAAGAGAGCAAGGTTTACCTTAGCGGTCGTTGTCTTGGACAGTGGCCCGCAAGCTTAGCTTAGGTTTTAGACATAGCTTCTTTTATTCTGTTTCTTCATGTTTTCATATCATTAGCATAGATTTACATGATTTCATGGCATAGTTTCATCATATTTCTATTAAATTATTTTATTACTAACAACCTCATCCGGGGAGGCAATCTCGGACATCTAAGCGTGTGTTGTTGTTTCATTGCTTGCAGGGCCACAGGTTCATCGGATGAAGTTTGCAACATACGAGAGCAAAAGGGATCCCTCTAGGAAATAGACCTAGAGAAGGAGGCATCTGTAAGCCCTCATACATTTTCGTGTGCGGAACCGGGAAGCCTTTATAAGCGCACCACCTCTTCGTGAAAGGGGCACTCTTTGCCTATTTGTAACCTTATTGTATCGAAATGGGTATCCCTAAGAGGGACCGACATGTAACCGAGTTTCAATACAAATAAAGAGATCCATATTTGTTATTTCATGTTATATGCTTTTTCATTGTCTTCCATTTCATCTTGGGTTTTTAATAACATTGCAAGTAGAGTTAAAAAGGGGCGGTGCGTGCGTCCCGGGGTTGCTACAAGAGAGGAATATGAACTAATACTTATATGGATGATTCCATGCTCTAACATTTCTTGGACAAACATCTCAATTTATAATTTTTGGGGTTAAGGGTAGCGATAAGGACCCACATTACGAGATTTATTGCCTAGAATTATATGGATGGCATGATCATGTGTGACTTAGGTGGTAGAATCCTTGTTTCACTAAATGTCACCTCATAAAAATCCATAATACTTTACAGATCCAAAAAAAGAGCTGAAATATATGCATCTAAGTATTTAACCTCCATGCAATTGACTTGGGCAAAGAATCCAAGATTGCCCTTCATAAATATATTTTCCATGTGATGGGAACTAACTACCTTGGAGAGAGGGAGTTTAATTCCTTAGAGAAAAATGACCCTTCCATTCTTTGTATATTGATGGTAACATCACCAAGATGAGATAGTTATTGTGCTCCGAAGATAGCATCTAAAATTCCTAGGTTCAAAGAAAATGATATTGCCCTCCCAAGTATAATCTCCCATTTTATCCATACACTAAGAAGTACCTCAATTTGCAATTAATACTTGATTTTTTTCTTGATTTAAAGTATTGATATACAAGCCCAAGGATTTTGTTGTCTTACTATCTATAAAGTTGTGGGTTCTACCTAAATTAATTAACACATTGATACACTATAGTTTAATAGATCATTGTATCTTGATAGTGTTGTAAGCTTGGAGACACACAATTGCATGAACAAAAAGAGCCACAACATCATTCTCTTTTTTCTACTTCATTCACTTTTATTAGGTGTTTTCCTAGTTATGTTGATTGTACATGTTGTAATGAATCTTCATCCTCATAAACTTATGTGTCTCCATATTACAAGAGAAATTTATGACGTTATTCATATTCCTAATATTTGGGATAGTGTGAAGGACATTTGAAATAAAAAAATCTTCTGAAACACTCAAAATTGTGGTAAGGATGATGAGATTTGAAATCACATCTATATGGAGGACCAAAATATTATTTTGTTTTGTTGCTAGAGCTAAGTCATTGTATATAATCAAGAGTATAAGAGTCATGCATGTTGAATTCCTTTTAAATTTTATCCTTAAGGCCATAACAAAAGGAAGATACCACCATTTTTGGACTCAATTATTGGGTATAGGTGAGAAGACTTATGAACTCAGCACAATAGTCTTTTACTACTCTTGTTTTCTTAGTTTACATAAGAAGTACCACATGATGTGGAAGGTACCTTGTCAAATATTTGAATAAATAGTTTTTTTAATTCAAGCTATAAAATAGGCTCAACATGTTAGCAAAGTAGCCATAAAACCATCGATAAACTTGGGTACCCAATTTATAATTTGTTAATGCAACACAACTTGTTTCTAGAATATGGTACTAACAAATAAGGCCTTCAATTTTGTCCAACCATCCTTGAGGATTGAAACCTTTAAAGGTGGGAATTTTGATGCAAGGAACCTTAACATCATGAGACCATTCCAAGAAATTAGAAGCATCACCTATCAAGGAGTCTAGATTAGAGGTAAAGCCTAGTTCATAATGGCTAAAATTTAGAGGATTATGACTAATTGGTTGTTATGGAAGAACATTAATATTTGGTGCTTGATGAATGGTCAAAGGTTGGGGCTCAATAGTTTTTTTGTAACCCTTGGACAAGAGGAGGTGCAGTAGTGGATGGAACTAGGATTCTTTAAATTTTATTCAAGGTTTGAGTTTGATTATTCAAGATGTTGATCATGGAAGCAATTATTTTTCTTGTTATGAATGATACTGATGCAAACCAGGATTGGTATTAATAAGAAGAGGAATATGAATTGGAGGGGTAGTAGGAGGAGGAGAATAAAATCTATATGTGTTGGATGTGAAATCAAGAAAGATGATGTTGATCAAAAATATTATTATTATAGCGAGTGTTGTGATGCTTCTGAGTATTTCTAGGCTGGCACTTCTTTTTGTTCATACACACATCCTCTAATGCAACTATATGTTGTAATTGACCATTGACCCATGACCAACCAATATTCAGATTGACAAAACAAACACAAGAAGATTATTTTTTTTGCAAGCATACGATGACATAGGATACTCTTGTCTTCCTCATATTTTATTATTATTATTATTTTATTAATTTTTCTTCCTTTATTTTTTTAATAAAAGGTTTATTTAAATAATTTTATTAATTAGGGAGAAATGGTTTAAAAATAAGAAAGACCTTAAGCAAGGGTTTAACTTATAATATCAATATGAGAAAGGGTGAGAGAAGGTGGAGTTGGGTGGAATTTGATAATTAAAAAATATGAAGTGTGAAACTATAAATATAAGGGGAGAAGAATGGAAAAAAAATCGCGAGGGGTTTTTAATAATTAAAAAATTAAATGTGAAAGCAAGGGGTTTAATAATTATAAATAAATTGTGAAACCATGGATATGCAAGGAGAAGAACATAAAGACAAATGAAAAGGGATTTTTTTTCTCTCTATTAATAATTAAATTATTAATATAAAGTAGGGAAGGCAGTTGAGCCAAATAATTAAAAAATCCTATTTTTTTTTGGGAAATGAAATGTACCTTTTCTTCTACAAAAAATTAAAAGCTTTAATTTTAGGACACCAAATATCTTTGTTAATTTCCATAAGTTCTTAAATCATGCTCTAATACCACTTGTTACAATACCACATAAATATTTAATATTTGCAATAATATTTCAATATTAAATTATTGTTAACAACATGCTTACAATAATAATTCATATTTAAATGTCATGAATAATATGCAAATATAAAATCTAAAAATAAATTAATGCAATAGCAAATCCATAGCCACTATAAGAGGACAAAGTATCATATCCACTTTGAGAGGGTGAAGTCTGTTATGTGCACCAAGGAAACTTAAATCCAAATTATTCAATAATCCAAATTAATAAAATATTTTTCCTATTTATATATGAAATCAATAATAACCTAGCCCTAATTCTCAAGGACCAACTAAGTAAATCTATGACCCAAGATTAAAATACTTAGCTGACATGGCTATATTGGGACCGTTACACAAGACTTCTATGTTGGTGATAAATATTAACTCACTCACCTTATTTAGTTGTAATTGCTTGATGAGAAGTGTTTCAATACCTTTGAAAATATTCAAGCCTATCAAAATAGGATTAAGTGTGATTATAGCCAGTAAGTATGATCTTGCTCATTCAAAGTGGGTGACCTTATTCTCAAAGAAAACCAATAGAACACCAATACCTAAACCAATCTCAAATGTAAGTTTAAGCTCAATTGGATAGGTCCATTCCTTGTAACCACTAAATTTAGCTTATGAACCTACATCCTAGACACTCTTGATAGAAAATAACTCAAAGAATCTATAAATATCATGTATCTTAAAAAGTACTATGCTTGAATTGGCATTATTTAGCTTGAACATCCTACCTACTTGCATGTTACCTAATTTGCATGACTAGTTGCTTCCATATTTTCTTACGTACATGTTCTTATTCTTGCATGTTTGATTGCCATCATATCTATTTCACTGCACATGCTTGGTTTTCCTATTTCAAATTGAGTCAGAATATTTGTAGAGATGCAATAATAATCCTAGTTAAGTTAGCTTACATTTGCATTGCACTTGCACTAGGAAATTGATGCTAGGATATCTACCCCATATCATCCCTTTCGATTGTTTGATGCATGTTTTCTTAGTATATTTATTGTCTAAACATATTTGTAAATTCTTGGACTACTTCATATTTTCTAAATTGAGAGAACCATGATGATTCCTTGAGGATCCTAGTTTTCCACTTGTCAATTTTCCTTCTTAATCACTACTCAACCTCACTTATCCTCACTTACCTAAAGGCCACTAAGAGGATGGAACTGCATTGACCGATAACTATCAAGTACATAATGATAAAAAATAATTCTTAGAAATTGGCACATTTTTTAAATATACACATGTAATTATCCACATTTTGCACATTCAATAAAGTAGCACATGGTTTTAGACCACTAGATTAACACATAGGACATACAATATGAACTACATAATTATCTTGTATAGACATGCAAATATATAATATTAAATATGACCTTATCACATAAAGTCATGTGAGATGACTATAAAAACCTTACATGTGGAATAATAAAATAAGCTTTCTAGGTGTTGAGTGAATATTTTGCCCTATAGCAAAATGATCACCACAACTAGAGTCTCAAATAGGAAACTCTCTCTTGCAAAGAAATTAAGTAGCATTATTCATTTCTCCAAGGTTCTTGTGAACAAACATTCATGTGCATATAATCAATCAAGACTAAAGCAAATAAATGAATGTATACAAGAATAACTTAAACCATGCAAGTAACAATTAACAAGGGGCCTTTAATGATTCGAACAAGTACTTTGCAACCATAATCCATTAAATCAACCAAATGCGAAGATAGCTTCTTTTAATGTTCTTGAGATTAAAGTAATCTACCCGAAACCCAGTTAGTAACCTCTTTTATCTTCAACTTAAAAAGATTCCAAATGAGAAAGTGTGTGGTATGAGCCACTTCATTTTAAGCTTCGTGCCTTTAACATGAGGTTCATTTAGAGTTAGCGGGTTCGTTTCATCTTCATTTAAAAGTGTTCCACTATCCCTATGTTAGCATTTGGTGTTAGTAAAGTTAGCAATGTTAGCATTAAATGTTAGCAAAAATTAGTAAATTAGCAAGCTAGGATTCATTCACTTGATCTGATTTAGTGTGCATTTGGAATTAGTAGCCCTCCTAAACCCATATTTTATCTAAAAATTAGATGAAGGTGTTTGGAGATGCAAGAATGAAAATCTAAATTAAAGAAGTGGATCTAGAAGCGGCTTTCTCTTCTCCGCTATTAATCCCTGGTTTTCTTTGGGAAACACTAGATCTATAAACAAACCCTCCAATTTCTGGTGCGAGCAGATCGCTTTCTCAAGCGCAGACGCAGAGCATACTCTTGGTAGATTTATTTACCTTCTTTATAACTTAGATTATTCATGGCAATAAATGAACTATTTATGAACATAAATTCTGGAAAAGGACCAGAATCGAGAAATCAACTACCTACAAAATTTTGGAATGGACCAGAATCGAGGAATGATTAGCAAAAATCTTGGAATGGACCAGAATAGAATGAAAACAAATGCAGAATTTCTAGAATGGACCCGAATCGGAATAGTAGATTTTAAAGCAAGACTAATCTAAATATCAGAAAACTAAAACAGAAACATTATTTACAAAAGTTAGCTGGAAAAACAAAATAGGACATTAATTTGGTTAGCAATCTCCTCCCTGCAAAACCCCAAGTTATGAGATGAAATTCTAAAACAACCTGACCTAACAGACCTACAACATAAACACAATCAAATTAGATCAGATGCAAGACTCTAAGGAAACAAATAATTGCATCATTCTATCATTCACCTATCGTAACCCACTTTATGGCATAAACGAATAGATACAAGAAGCAATAATGCAAAGGAAAGATTTACAGAAATAGCAGCAGTCTTAGTTTCAATCTCCTTTTGATTTCACACACAAGAGTTGCTCTTGCCAAAAAAAAATCCTTTATTCCGAAAGATAGTCTTTGTTTTTTTTTCTACAATTTCCAGCCCTTCTCCACTTCTTTGAATGGCGTATTTAAAACCTCTGAAAAAATTTTGTTTCTCCCTCCATGACTATTCGTTTTCTCCTTCCCTTGTGCATGCATGTGTTTTGATTTCCAAAAACTTTTCATTTCTATTTTGTGGCCCTTCGTTTCATTTCCATGGTTTGGCTTCCTCTGTTTGGTTTTCTTCACTTTTCGTTTGATTTCGAAAGAACGTTTCCTTTTCTCCACATGGGCTTGCGTCCATTTCCTTCCATGTGTAACGACCATCTTAAATGATTTCAAATCATTAAAGATTCCTTATGTAACATTTTGTCTTATTCATTGGATTTTGTCCTTATGTCCACGTCACTATGTAGGTCTGTTCCCTTGGCGAAAATCGGACATGTCGCGAAATCGTGACACTTCTTGTTTCTCTGCTTGCCTCCCTTTGAGTCATGAAAATGCAACATGTCGCGATATCGCGACACTTTTTCTTTCTTTCTGTTGCTCTTGGGCCATGAAAATGCAACATGTCGCGATATCGCGACACTTTTCTCTCCTGCTCGCTTTTGTTGCTCTTTGGTCGCAAAAATGCAACATGTCACGATATCGTGACACTTTCTTTCTTTCTTTTCTTCTTTTAGCCATGAAAATGCAACATGTCATGATATCATGACACTTTTCTTCTCTTTTCTTCTTTTAGCCGTGAAAATGCAACATGTCGTGATATCACGACACTTTTCTTCTTTCTTGTTCTTTTGGTCGTGAAAATGCAACATGTCGCGATATCGCGACACTTTTCTTTCTTCTCTTTCTCTTGGCCAAGAAAATGCAACATGTCGTGATATCGCGACACTTTTCTTTCTTGTTCTTTCTTTTCTCATTTGGTCATGAAAATGCAACATATCGCGACACTTTTCTTTCTTGTTCTTTCTTTTCTCTTTTGGCCGTGAAAATGCAACATGTCGCGATATCGTGACACTTTTCTTTCTTCTCTTTTGGCCGCGAAAATGCAACATGTCGCGATATCGCGACACTTTTTCTTCCTTCTCTCTCTCTTTGCTTTGGACCATGAAAATGCAACATGTCGCGATATCGCGACACTTTTTCCTCCTTGCGGTGTTTTGCTTTTTCTTTGATCTTTAGCATATGGGCCACTTCGGTCTTCTTGGAAAACATGCAAAAAAGGTGGGTCCCCAATTTTGGGGTACGTTGTGGAGCAGCCACAACAAATGGTGACTCTACTGGGAAATGCTCTTGAGCATTTCGGTGAGAAACCCAACCTAAAAACCTACAACTCAACTGCAAGCGTTAGCAAATATCCAAAGAATGTAAATAAACCAGAAATACATGAAACATTAGAATTATTCAGCATCCGCTCAATGTGTGCATAGTGATTCATTCTTTATCATTTGAAATAGTTCCCCATTCTATTGCCAATTTCACATGAATGCATATAATGAATCATGGAGGGTCTATGCAAGATCGAATGTATTGCCAGCATAATGAACTATGGCTGACCTGCTTTACCAGGACTCTTAACTTTTAGTAGCACGAGCACAAACATTAAAACTATCAAACCCTCTCAGGACCAATCATGCATGAATTGAGTTCATATACCCAATCTCAAGGTTGGTTATGCACCACTGCCATATTGAATCAATGTGCATGTGTAAGTGAAATCAGAGCTTTGGGGAATCAGATTCTCAACCTAAGCATGATGAGAATTTAACCCTATCCTTACTACTCTGATTTGAGTTCATTACCTCATCTTAAGCAAAATGATTAAACCTATTATGGATAACTTCCAGGCTAGCCTGTCCGTGTGAGCGGTCAGAGGTCTTGCTTTTAAATGAGACATGTCACCATGCATGAGCCTACTCCACTGCCGGTCAGGCATCTATAGCCCCGGTGGAGATCAGCCCCATAGTCCAGGCTTTGGCTTTGGCTTTCTTGAATTTTAGGGATGACTACCCATCCTTGTGAGGGACACGTAGTACGATCCTTCCAACTCAAATGATGTGATGGAGGTGGATTAATGATGGATTCCTTGAATCTTAGGGATGACTACTCATCCTTGCAAGGGACATGTAGTACGATCCTTTCAATCCAAGTGATGTTATGGAGGTGGAGTAGTAATGGCTTCCTTGAATCTTAGGGATGACTACTCATCCTTGCAAGGGACATGTAGTACGATCCTTTCAATCCAAGTGATGTGATGGAGGTGGAGTAATGATGGATTCCTTGAATCTTAGGGATGACTACTCATCCTTGCAAGGGACATGTAGTACGATCCTTTCAATCCAAGTGATGTTATGGAGGTGGAGTAGTAATGGCTTCCTTGAATCTTAGGGATGACTACTCATCCTTATGAGGGACATGTAGTACGATCCTTTCAATCCAAGTGATGTTATGGAGGTGGAGTGGTGAAAACCACTATTTCATGGACTATGTTTTGCATGATGGGACAGACAAGAAAAATTATTTTCGCCTCACTTTTCTTCCAAGTAAGGTTTCAACCATTTTGCCCAAGATGTTCTTTATATGTGTAGAACGTGTCTAATTCAAGACAATGCGGCATCAGTTTCCAACCCCAAGACCTTACTTAATGTTTATTGTGCAATGATCCTAAGAGGGTCTGACATGCTTTTGGTGGTTGTCTTTGAAATATGGAATGGAATGAGACTCGAGGCTATTATGCAATGCATCCTGAACACAAATGGGTAAGATGGATTATACAAAAATGCTTCACCCTATCTTGCAAAATTGACAACTTTCATGTATCCCAAATTTCAAACGATATTCTTTAATGTGTTTGCAGTGCTCGTGGAGCTTTATGTAATACAATTCTGTTGTTTCATATACTTCTAGTTTTAGAACATTGATAAGGATACAAACTAACCACTTTGCTATCCCTTTTTTTATTTTTTTTTTTTATCAAGCCCAAAACTGGTCCCATGACCAACACACTAAGCTAAGAAAAGAACAATGCAATCAAAATGCCTCCAAAACCTCGTTTAGAACAATCTCATCATGCTAAAATAAAGGTTGAAGGCAAAAAAAACTAACACACACCTAAGAAAATCAAATCTGCACACGCAAAAACAAAGCATGACATATTTACATATAATACAAGGCCTTGCCATTTCAGGCCTGGAAATAGTGCTTTAAATGCAGCCCATTGATGGGTAAAGCCAAATATTTTTCGTCCAAGGTTTTTAATCTAAAGTTGTTTTCACCTAGGACTTCTGAAATTTGGTAAGGACCCAACCATAAGTAATCAAATTTATCATGATCTCCTTTCCTCTCATGTCTCTTATCCCACAACAACACTAAATCTGAAACTTTAAATGTTTTGACTCTAGACTTTTTATCAAACCACATTTTTACTACATCTTGGTGTTTACTAAAGTGAAGCATAGCCTCATCCCTCTTTTCATCCAGATGCATCAATTGTGTTAGTCTAGTTTCAAGTTTATTATCAGTTCCAAGGTAATATTTCATGAAATGTAATGTTTGTAACTTAAGATTTGTGGGAAAAATAGGATCTTGTCCATAAACTAAGTGGTAAGGAGATGTTCCTAATGATTCCTTGATTCTGATTCTATCAGCCCAAAGAGCCAACTTAAGTTTGTTATGCCAATCTCTAGGATTTCTTTCAAGCAACTTTTTAATGACACATAACAAGTTCTTATTAGAAGACTCAGCCAATCCATTACCTTGTGGATAATAATTTGAAGAAAACTTCAAACTCACCATGTTGTCGAATGCCCAATTTGCAAATTCTAGAGAGGAGAAAGCGGAACCGTTGTCACTTACAATGGAGTTAGGCATTCCGAATCGAGTGACAATGTTATCCTCTAAGAATTTAATAACAACTTCTGAAGTGGCATTTTTAGTGGGAATAGCTTTCGTCCACCTTGTGCAATAATCTGTAGCCGTGAGAATGTATTTATGGGAATCGGATGAATTGGGACTGATGATCCCAACAAAATCCAAACCCCATTGTGCAAAAGGTCTAGACTCGATTACAGATTGTAATGGCATAGAAGCACCCCTTTCTCTATTTGCCATGATTTGACAAGTATGACATGACCTCACATGAGCATGAGCATCTTTAAACACTTGAGGCCAATAGTAACCAGCTCTAAGGATTTGATGGGTTGTGGCATTAGCAGACCCATGTCCTATCCCATACTTACCATGGAATTCCTTGAGTACTTGTGCTGCCTCTTTTCGATCAACGCAACGAAGGTAAATTCCTTCATGGTTTTTCTTGTATAATGCACCGGATCTGATTAGAAAATTAGCAGATTTTAAATGCAAGGCTCTTCGTTGAGTAGAATTCAAATGTGGTGGACACTTACCATTCAGTAAAAAATACACAACATCTACGTACCACTCATCTTCGGTTATATCTGCTATTTCATAATGCTGACATGAAACTAAGGGATCATTTTCTGCTATGGCCTTAACCAACCCTTGTCCCCGCACTATCTTCATAGGTTGAATTTCAAGATCAAATTCTTGAAGAGTTGAGATCCACTTACCTCGCCTTTCACCCAGTTCATTCTGTATAAACATGGCTTTAAGCTGCAGGATCCGGGACTATAGCAAACACCCTACTGTGGACTATATAATGTCTAAATTTTTTACAGTCTTAAATAGGGCATACATTTGCTTGTCCAAGATGGAATATCTCAATTTCGCATCTTTGAGAGGAGTACTAAGGAAGGCAATGGGATTTTCAATGTTGCGTTCACTCTTCTGAGTTAGAACACTCGCAAAGGAATGGTCTGAAGCAAATGTGTAAATGTAGAAAGGCTTCGCATAGTCAGGACTCACTAAAATTGGGGCTCTAGAAATCGCATCCTTGATTCTTTTGAAAGCATCCCTGTTTTCATTCGTCCATTTGATTTGGGCCTCTTTCTTCAACATATCGTTCAAGGGTTTTGCAATTTCTGAAAAACCTGAAATAAATTTTCTAACAAAATTAATCTTCCCAAAAAATGATCTCAATTATTTTTTGCTATTGGGAAAAAGAATCTATTGTATGGCATCTATTCTTTCCAGATCAATGGAAATTCCATCTTTGGATATTACATGTCCCAATAATTTTCCTTCCGTTACCCCAAAAATGCACTTCTTTGGGTTGAGTGAAATGCCATGTTCCCTACACCTTTGGAGAACTTTCCTTAGATCCTTGACATGGTTCTCCCTATTCTTAGAAAATATGGGAATATCATCTACATAGACAATAATGCACTTACCGATGAGCCCCTTAAAGGCAAAGTCCATGGCTCGTTGGAATGTGGCACCTGCATTCAATAATCCAAAAGGCATTCTCCTATATGCAAACGTGCCCCATTTTGTGGTGAAGGCGGTTTTCATCCTATCATTAGGATGGATGAGGACTTGATTGTATCCTGAATAGCCATCTAGGAATGACATCATTTCCGACCCATTTACCTTTTGAAGGATTTCGTCAATGGTAGGTAAAGGGTAATTGTCCTTTTGTGAGGCCTTATTCAGATTTCTAAAATCAATACATAGCCTTATCTCTCCACTCTTTTTCCTCACAGGGACCAAGTTAGCAACCCATGTGGAATGCCTAACAGGAAAGATGATTTTAGCTTCTAATAGTCACTTTACCTCCTTTTCTATCAAGGGCTCTAGTAACGGATTGACTGGCCTCTGTCTTTGCCTAAAGGGTTTGGAGTCTGGTTTCAAAGGGATTGTATGCATTATAACATTCTGATCATAAGTTCTCAACTCCTTATAGCTCCAAGCTATGCAATCTATGTATTCCTTCAATGCATTGGCAATGGAATTCTTTTCATGTTTGGTACATGCCTTTGCAATGAGTATTTCGCGAGGGTTTTCTGCACTTCCAATATTGGTCGAGTCACAAGCCTCTTTGGGAGGTGGAACTTTTCTCCCTCCTTTCGGTTGGTATCCAATATCAAACATTTTCTCTAATGAGGCCATCCCATTTGGCATCTCATTCCATTTTCCAGTAGCTTCCATTTTCAAACCTGCCTCTTCTTGCCCCCTCTCGTCTTCATCAATAACCTGATTTTCAAAGATACCAGAATTAGTAACAAAATTGAATATATGTCTGTCACTATCAAAGACTTGGAAATTCATGACGTTATCAGGTATCGAGGGGCAAGGGACTAATTCTATGGAAAATTTCTTGCACTTCTTGTGATCCGTTGGTTTAAGCATGCTAGCAGCTACGGCCAAAGAATCTGCCAAACGATGCCTTTTCTAGAGATTAGAGATATGTTAAAAGCATCAAATTCATTTATTAAATCTCTAACTCTGGTTTGGTAAAGGTTGAGCCGCTTGTTCTTACATGCATATTGTCCTTTAACTTGTTTTACCACCAATTCAGAATCACCTAAGACCTTGATACATTTGATTTTCTTTCGAAGGGCCAATTGAAGTCCGAAAATCAAGGCCTCATATTCTGCCACATTGTTGGTGGCTGGGAACTGTAATCTATATGCAACCAACATAGGTTTTCTGTCTAGACATGAAAGTTCAATACCAGCTCCCACCCCTTGTTTGGACTTGGATCCATCAAATCTTAAAGTCCAAACCTTATGGTGTTCTTCAGAATCATTGCATCCAATACTTCCATTTTGAGAATTCTCAAGAATTTCTACGTCCAAGCAATAGGCTCCTAATTCAGTTTCAATGTATTGAATCTCATTAGGTTTGTTGTATTCTGTTATCATTTCCTTGAGCCTAGGTTCACTATCAATTCGAATTTGGTTGGCCACTCCTCTCCAAGGCAACCACATATGTGAAGAGTCTATTACAATGTATCCATTTAAGTTCTTGCTCCAATCTCTTCCCAACACCATGCCATATTTGATAGGAATGTTAAGTACCAATATATCTATGTGATGTTGAACCCTAGGTTCTGAGTTGACCTGAATAAGAATATCCCTTAATTCTCCCACTTCCTCCATGGCCGATCTATCCAGTTGCACCACCTTGCTTTTAGAAGGTTTTGGTGTAAGTCCCAATTTTTGATAGATTTCTAGGGGCATAATGCTAGCAGAGGCCCCTGAATCTATTAGACAATTGTGTAGATTTCTACCAAGCAATTCTAATGGTTATAAGAAATGGGGGCACGTCTCGCTTTTCCCTTTTCAAAACCAATTGGGATTCAACACCCTTAGCTTCATGAACTTGGGTAGGTGGATCCAAACCTTTTGGTGGACTTACTTCTTGGCCTAAAAGTTGGGACATATCATACATTGAGACATTGGCCTTAGTTTTCTTCATGTCTTCTATCAAGTCATAAGTGGGTTTTTCCAAATTTGACATGTTTTGCACCAACTTAGACTTCTCCGCCATTGATGGAGGAGGTGGATTAACATCTCCTTTGAAATCGAGAGGAAGTAATGGGTTGTTTGGAGGGGTAGAGGAAGTTTTGGGATCCTTAGAACTCCTTGTGTAATACTTGTGATTTCCTTTCCCAAAACGTTTATTGGCATGAACTTCCAATGTTTCTTCATCTTCTTTTCCAAAAAACTCCACATCCTCCTCTTCTTCACTTTCTTGGGAATATATAACTTCAGTCAATATAGACTCCTGCTTTCCATGGCAATAGTGCGGGCAATCATTATCACAAGATCCTGACTCTCCAAAATCTTTCGAGACATCTACCTGATTGGCTACGGGATTGGGTACTCGTCCATTATTAGGATGTGTGTTGTATGTTCCTTTTCCTCTATGGTTATGAGGTCGGTTATGACCCATGACTTGGTCAAATTTTTTATTAACATTTCCCATAGTAACCAAAACTTTGGCCAATGTTTCCTTCATGTCTTCTATCACGGATTCAGGCCCATGTGGTTGGGGCACTGTAATTCCAGGCCCAGTTGTATTTGTTGCATTAGCCACCTCTGGAATAGGTACAATGGCTTGGGTCTGGGCACTTTGATTCCATCCTGGATTCACACTTTGAATAGGAGTGATTGTTGGATAAGTCATTGGGCTTGGCGTACTAATCGGAGTGAACCCAGGTATGGTCAACAAGTTATTGCCCATACTGAACCCAGGCAAGGTCATCGGGTTATTTGGAATCAATGCCTGTGTTGAAATAGAGGCATTAGGATAAGTGGGAAATGATGCGACTTGAGATGGTTGTTGGAAATTGTTCATTGTTGGAACTTGTGGTGCCATTAATTGATTCATCATGGCGAATTGATTGTATGGACCGTATTGTCCCATCCCAGTCAATTGAGACAACCCTACTCCAGGTAAATTCATTTGTTGTTCAAGGGTCATTGTCTCCGCATAAGCTAACGAAAGCATCGTAACCTGAGGATTCCTTCTAGTCAACAAGGATGTTAACGGATCTAAAGCTCCAAAGTACAGTTGCAGGGCCACCGTAGGATCTACTACAAAGTGGCGAGTTAAATTTGTATATAGTTTTTGGAACCTCTGATTGAATGTTCTTATGGGCTCATTGGGTAACCTTTTGCATGATACGAATAAATTATAAATTATGGAAGGATCCAACAACATTCGAAATTGGCTAATAAAGGCAGCTTCTAATTGGGCCCATGAAGTAATGGACCCTGTGGGAAGATTCTTGTACCATTCATTGGTCGTACTGTCTAGACTAGCAAGGAAAATTTGACAAGCGATATCTTCATGGGTAACTCCTTGTCTAAACATGTAATCCTTGTAAATTTGGACATGTTCTTCGGTTGTTATGGGACCATCATGCATGAATTTAGGCAATCCCATTTCAATATTTCTAGGCAAGTCATGGACTACCCCAGGGATATCCAAGGGAGAACTTTGCGCACCATACCAAAGGGCAGGTGGTTGTTGTTGTTGTTGTTGTTGGGCCATGTTATTCAAAGGTATCGACCCTATAGGAACAATGGCGACACTTGTAATGATGGGGACAGACGCACTTGGTGTAGCTATCATGTTTGAAATTGTGGGCTCAGGCCCACTAGACGTACTTGAGTCTAAAGAAGCTCCTAACTCAAGTACACTGGGTGGTATTTCGATCTCTAATGTTTTGTTTCTCGGCTTCCTAGCAGTGGGAGAAAGGCTTTGGAAAATAGTTTCCCCTGTGGTTTTGGACCTAGTAGCTATGTACTCAGGTTGGGCCAGCTTGAAAACTCTAGAACTCTAAAAGACTTCTCTCAACTCACTTGCAAAATAAAACAAATAAATGTTATACCTGCAAGCACAATAGGTGGAAACAAAACTACCCACATTAATCGTTAGAACAGATCACAATCACAAAGCAATAAAGAAGGCCCTCCTTCTAGCGCCAAAATGTTGAGTGAATATTTTTCCCTATAGCAAAATGATCACCACAACTAGAGTCTCAAACAGGAAACTCTCTCTTGCAAAGAAATTAAGTAGCATTATTCATTTCTCCAAGGTTCTTGTGAACAAACATTCATATGCATATAATCAATCAAGACTAAAGCAAATAAATGAATGTATACCAGAATAACTTAAACCATGCAAGTAACAGTTAACAAGGGGCCTTTAATGATTCGAACAAGTACTTTGCAACCATAATCCATTAAATCAACCAAATGCGAAGATAGCTTCTTTTAATGTTCTTGAGATTAAAGTAATCTACCCGAAACCCAGTTAGTAACCTCTTTTATCTTTAGCTTAAAAATATTCCAAATGAGAAAGTGTGTGGTATGAGCCACTTCATTTTAAGCTCCATGCCTTTAACATGAGGTTCATTTAGAGTTAGCGGGTTCGTTTCATCTTCATTTAAAAGTGTTCCACTATCCCTATGTTAGCATTTGGTGTTAGTAAAGTTAGCAATGTTAGCATTAAATGTTAGCAAAAATTAGTAAATTAGCAAGCTAGGATTCATTCACTTGATCTGATTTAGTGTGCATTTGGAATTAGTAGCCCTCCTAAACCCATATTTTATCTAAAAATTAGATGAAGGTGTTTGGAGATGCAAGAATGAAAATCTAAATTAAAGAAGTGGATCTAGAAGCGGCTTTCTCTTCTCCGCTATTAATCCCTGGTTTTCTTTGGGAAACACTAGATCTATAAACAAACCCTCCAATTTTTGGTGCGAGAAGATCACTTTCTCAAGCGCAGATGCAGAGCATACTCTTGGAAGATTTATTTACCTTCTTTATAACTTAGATTATTCATGGCAATAAATGAACTATTTATGAACATAAATTCTGAAAAGGAACAAAATCAAGAAATCAACTACCTACAAAATTTTTGGAATGGACCGAATCCAGGAACGATTAGCAAAATCTGGAATGGACTAGAATAGAATGAAAACAAATGCAAAAATTCTGGAATGGACCCAAATCGAAAAAGTAGATTTTAAAGCAAGACTAATCTAAATATCAAAAAACTAAAACAGAAACATTATTTACAAAAGTTAGCTGGAAAAACAAAACAGGACATTAATTTGGTTAGCAATCTCCTCCCTGCAAAACCCCAAGTTATGAGATGAAATTCTAAAACAACCTGACCTAACAGACCTGCAACATAAACACAATCAAATTAGATCAGATGCAAGACTCTAAGGAAACAAATAATTGCATCATTCCATCATTCACCTATCGTAACCCACTTTATGGCGTAAACGAATAGATACAAGAAGCAATAATGCAAAGGAAAGATTTATAGAAATAGCAGCAGTCTTAGTTTCAATCTCCTTTTGATTTCACACACAAGAGTTGCTCTTGCCAAAAAAAAATCCTTTATTCCGAAAGATAGTCTTTGTTTTTTTTTCTACAATTTCCAACCCTTCTCCACTTCTTTAATGGCGTATTTAAAACCTCTAAAAAAATTTTGTTTCTCCCTCCATGACTATTCGTTTTCTCCTTCCCTTGTGCATGCATGTGTTTTGATTTCCAAAAAAAAACTTTTCATTTCTATTTTGTGGCCCTTCGTTTCATTTCCATGGTTTGGCTTCCTCTGTTTGGTTTTCTTCACTTTTCGTTTGATTTCGAAAGAACGTTTCCTTTTCTCCACATGGGCTTGCGTCCATTTCCTTCCGTGTGTAACGACCATCTTAAATGATTTCAAATCATTAAATATTCCTTATGTAACGTTTTGTCTTATTCATTGGATTTTGTCCTTATGTCCACGTCACTATGCAAGGTTGTTCCCTTGAATATCGACATGTCATGAAATCGTGACACTTCTTGTTTCTCTGCTTGCCTGCCCCTTTTGGCTATAAAAATGTAACATGTCACGATATCGTGACACTTTTTATTTCTTCTATTTCTCTTGGCCACGAAAATGCAACATGTCATGATATCACGACACTTTTGCCTTCTCTCTCTCTTTTGTTGCTTTTAGCCACGAAAATGCAACATGTCGCGATATCGTGACACTTTTCCTTCTTGCTCTTCCTTTTCACATTTTGCCACGAAAATGCAACATGTCACGATATCGCGACACTTTTCATCCTCTTTGTCTTCTTTTGTTTCTTTTGGCCACGAAAATGCAACATGTCACGATATCGCGACACTTTTCTTTCTTCTCTTTTGGCCACGAAAATGCAACATGTCGCGATATCGCGACACTTTTCTTTCTTCTCTTTCTTTGGCCATGAAAATGCAACATGTCGCGATATCGTGACACTTTTCTTTCTTTTTGGTCCGTGAAAATGCAACATGTCGTGATATCGCGACACTTTTCTTTCTTGTTCTTTCTTTTCTCTTTTGGCCATGAAAATGCAACATGTCATGATATCGCGACACTTTTCTTTCTTCTCTTTTGGCCGTGAAAATGCAACATGTCATGATATCATGACACTTTTCTTTCTTCTCTTTTGGCCATGAAAATGCAACATGTCGCGATATCGCGACACTTTTCTTTCTTCTCTTTTGGCCATGAAAATGCAACATGTCATGATATCGTGACACTTTTCTTTCTTCTCTTTTGGCCGTGAAAATGCAACATGTCATGATATCATGACACTTTTTCTTTCTTTCTCTCTCTTTGCTTTGGACCGTGAAAATGCAACATGTCGCGATATCGCGACACTTTTTCCTCCTTGCGGTGTTTTGCTTTTTCTTTGATCTTTAGCATATGGGCCACTTCGGTCTTCTTGGAAAACATGCAAAAAAGGTGGGTCCCCAATTTTGGGGTACGTTGTGGAGCAGCCACAACACTAGGAATCTACATTATTTTGGTATCTAAAAGAATGAGAATGAAAGGTTATAAAATATTTTTTGAAATAGACCTAGTAACTAGAAGGAAGTAAAAGACTCAAGAGTTTAGATATGAAATCCAAAAGAGCAGAAGCACAGTTGGATTAGAGATTACAACAATAGAAGTGAATCTCTTAGCATAGATCTAAGAAGCATATTTATTCTAGAGTGTCCTTCCATTGTAAAAATAAATTAATAAATCATCATGCTATTTTCCTTGCTAGAGTTTAACCTAAATGAGAGTTTATCCAAGAGAAAATTTGTTTATGTATGTTTCTATTTGTTTTAGTATTTACAATTTTTTCTAAAACAATTAATTTTTTTATTAAAAAATAATATAAAGATCTATATTTGAGGATCCCAAACAACATAGTTGATGGGGGATTACAAATCATATTTTGGTATCAAAGCTTCATGTTTTTGATTCCACAATAGTTTCATTTCCTTACTGTTTATACTAGGATCTGTTTTCTAGCCACTTTTGTTTTGTTTTTCCTTGCTTTTTTTCAAGTCCAAAAATAGTCATTATTTTTCAAGCATGAGGAGAACCATTGCTTTTAACTTGTGAGAACTATTGTTTTTCAAGAACATGTAGAAATTGGTTCTAAAATTTTGGACTTGAAAATTCGTATAGTTGCATGTCACTAACTTGATCCCATAGATAGAAAGGAGCATTAGAAGAATATCAACCAAATATTGGGATCTAGAAGTGGAAAAAATAACTCAGATAAAAAATGGATACTAAAATAAGCATAGAAACCAAATTCACACAACTAGAGGAACTTGTAATAGAGTTTGTTTAAGACACTAGGGTTTTTTAAAACATCATGAACTAGTTAATGGACATGATGGATACAAATTTTGATATGAAAATAAATTCTAAAAACCCCCAAAAGTGAGGAAAGCAAATCCAATAGGAAATCTCAAGTCACAAGGATTCATTTGAATCAGGAGATATTTCAAGTTCATTCCCAACATCATTCAAGGTGGAGAGAAATATCAAGATCCCTTCTTTTGAAAGAGATAAATTCTAAAAAATAAAAACATTGGATATGGCAACTTGAAGTCTACTTTAATGTGTACAAAGTAACAACTGATGAATTGAAGATCTCATTTGCTAGATTAGATATGGGTGGTCATGCACTAGTTTGATCGGATGGTCACACAAAATCATAAAGATTATGAAATGAAAATCTAATCCAAATATGGTAATATTTAAATAAGCCACTCTTAGAATAGTTCTATCCTCATGGCTATGAAGTGAAATAACTAATGAGATGATACTCTTACCAGCAAGGAAAATGCAAAAGTGTCCAAGAATACACCATGGATTTTTAGAAGCAGACTATTATTTTTGGAGTTTCATTGAAATATCCACAAATTTTGATGAAATATATTGGTGGACTACATAATCATATCAAAAGACCAGTTCTTCTCTTCACTCCAACCAACATTGACCAAGTCAATATACAAGATCAATACATAGAGGAAGATGGAAGAAAGGGGAGAAAATAATATTCTACAAAGCAAAAGTAGCAAGATATTTCATAGGTGTAGAAGAATATTAAAGACAATAATAAAGGAAATAAGGCTACTAATTCAATCTACAAAGAAAAGGATAAATACTCCAATAAATATTATGATCACTATGACTTACTTGGGCATATGAAGGAGAAATAATGGAAACTTTATCTGAAATTACACCCTAGGAACAAGAAGAATGGGAAAGGAAAGAAGAATGCAACAAATTTTATTTAAAATAAAGGAGTTGAAAATAGATAAGATGTTTATGATAATGTTGTTTATTCTACAATACAAAAGTTTGTAGGTGTAGTAATATCAACTAAAACATTTGAGGAAGAAAGAATCAAATTTTTTTGAGTTAAAATTCAAATTAAGAAAACCAAGATCAATGTCTTGTTTGATTCAAAATATCAATCAAACTTGATCACATAATCCTTAGTGAAGAAAATTGGGCTAATATTATACAAGAATCCTCATCCACATCCACTTGGATAGGTGCACAAATATGTGGAATTAAGTGTTATTAAATTTTACTATCAATTCTACCTATATTGATAAGGTAGAGTAAGGTGTAGTACCTTTGGACATCTATGGCATTGTGTTGGATAATCCTTATATGTACAACAAAAGACTATTTTCTATAGAAAATATAACAAGAATAATATGATAAAGGGAGTATAACCCTACATAATTCATGCTCACAAGAAGAACCAATCTCCATAATAACTACCTACCAAGTAAAGAGGTTGATTAATATCAACAAGAAGTTTGGGTTGCTACTTTTAAAACTTCAAAAGGA
Organism: Wollemia nobilis; assembly: GCA_028583015.1. Lineage (NCBI taxonomy): Eukaryota > Viridiplantae > Streptophyta > Pinopsida > Araucariales > Araucariaceae > Wollemia > Wollemia nobilis. Next base: position 356,870 of record JAQPPZ010001906.1, read on the forward strand.
TAAATGAGTAGAAGCTAAATATATTTCTAAAGGAAGTATAAAGGAGAAAAAATATTAGTTAAAAAATCTCATTCAATCCTCCAAGTATTCCAAGAACCAAAGGGAATGCCTCTAAATATAGTATTTGAGCATGAAATCTAGTTATAACTTGATGCACCAGTTTCAAATGTTGGGCTGCATAGGTAATCCATCATGGAAAGCAATGAATTAAAGAAGAAAATTTAGGATTTTCTAGGATAAATAATAATTATGCCAAGTACTTCTCCATGTGCATCACCAATTTTTATCTTTCCAAATAAGGATGGTGTAAAATGAATCATGCTATGTTCCCAGACTAAACCACATGAAACAAGAAAAAAAGAGGAGAAGATTTCTAACAATTGAGAGAATTAAAAATCACATCTCTTCCTTTATGTTATGGAATATATATTGAGAAAAATGTAGGTAGGGTTAGGGTTCTCAAATCCATATTACATGAAATTCAAAATAACATGAAATGACATTACACATTAAAATAACCTATTCTAATGAGGTCTTATTAAAACCTCATAATAATTAATTTGGAACCTAACTAAAAAACATGAACTTGTAGCATTAACATGTATTCAATCCCCCCTTAATGGTGGAAGATCATTTTATTTTAGTAGAGAGGCTCAGGAGGCTCTTTGTGTAGTCGATTAGCCAATTGTCCATGAAATGTGGCTCCAATATGCTAGGTCACCATATACCATTTGGTCATTCCCCGTGCCATTTCAGGTTTTCACACATTCTAGTTTTATAAAACTAGTACAACCCTTATCCTTTTGCACCCACAAGGGGTTTTCATGAATGGGATAGAACAGAGACAGACCAATACTTTTTACCCACATAAAGGTGGTTTTATAATTAAGCATTAGCCTTGTTGGTCTTGTTGCATCTCCATTGTTAGGGGGAGATGGAGGCTCTCAAGCCTATATGTTGTTTGAACTATTCAAACTTCACCCTCTAGAGTGGCTTGGTGAAGATGTTAGAAATATGATCTACTATTGGATAGTAGTGCATTTGTATTATGCCATCTTGAATAAGTTATCAAATACTATAGACTTTTGTATTGTTGTGTTTGGTTCTATCATGAAATATAGGATTATTTACCATGTGGATTGTTGATTGATTATCCACATGTAGTCTTGTAGGACCTTTTTGAGTGATATCAAGAGTGTGTAATAGCTTTCTCAAACATATAAAATATTTGCTTGTCCTAGCTATAATAATATATTCATCTTCTACTAAAGAATATGTTACAATATTTTATCACTTTAATCTCTATAAAATTGGTGTTCAGCCAAGAAACATCAAGCACCCAAATGTATATCGCTTAGTGTCTTTATCTCTTGAAAAGTCTAATTCTATTTATGTGATGAGTTTGAAATCCATATTCTTTTCATACAATAGGCCATAATTACGAGTTGTTTTTAGGTACCTCAACTCTCTTGTTGCCACTTTCAAGTGACTCTCCTTTGGCTTGGTCATGCACCTTGCTAGAATACCCACTAGATAAGTGATTTCAAGTCTTGTGTTAGTAACATAGATGAGACTACCAACCAGCATTCTATAGAGTGTTGTATCTTCCTCTAGCGTATCATCATTCATGGTGAGTTTTAGATTTGATTCCATTAGTGTTGTCATAGGCAATGCATATTTGAGTTGAAACTTCTCTCGAAGATTGTTTATGTATTTCTCTTGGGTCAAGAATATTTTACCATTTTCTTGAGGTACTTCTATGCCCAAATAGAATTTCATGAATCCCAAATTAGATATATCAAAAGTCTTTGCAAGGTCCATTTTCACTATGTTGATGATGTACTCACTGTTACCTGTTGGAAGAATGTCATCCACAAATACTATAAGGTATGTAATTTTATCTTTATTGTGCTTTATGAATAGTGTTGCATCAATATCTTGGTAATCACACACTTCAAACTCAATTTGCTTAATCCGATATGACAGCTTGCTGAACCAAGCGTGAGTATCTTGGTTCAATCCATATAAAGACTTTATGAGTCAGTATACCTTGTGCTCCTATCCTACAATATCAAAACCTTTTGGTTGTGTCATGCATATTTCTTTGTCAAAAGTACCATTCAAGAAATTATTCTTTACATCTAACTGATGAATCTTTCAACCTTGTTGTGCAACTAAGGTTACAAGAGTCTTTATTTGGTCTATTTTATGGTAGGTGCAAATACCTTGCTTTTGCATGAAGCCTTTAGCCACTAATATCACCTTGTGTTTTTAAAGGGTGCCATCTGATTTATAATTATTTTTGTACATCCATTTATTTCAAAATACCTTTATTCCAAGTGGTAGATCAACTAACTCCTAAGTGTTATTTTTGATCAAATATTCATACTCCTAGTTCATTGCATGTCTCCAAGATGTGTATTTGAAAACTTCTTGGTACATGAGAGGTTCATTATTTAGAATGAGGTGCAGTTCTACAGGTTCTAGTTCAACAAGTAATGATTTATGCACTCTTGCTTGAGGGTACCTCTTATGACCATTTTTCTTGCTTCATCTGGTTTGATGTCCTTTAAGAGTTGGTGAGCTTCATGAATTCATTGAGTGGGGAGTAGTGTGGATGTATCACCTACCTCAAAATTTTCATCATGATCCTAGAATGGATCATTAGGTACTGAGGATGTTGACAAAGATGTATGTGAAACAATACTTTTACCATTATTATCATTACTGTGTGAAGGGGTAGAAGGTGTAAAATATATAGACATAGGCTCAGTATCACAATTAGGTTCCTCCAGACTTGTGGGTTGATTTGTAGATTCTAGATTTTTGAGTAAATTTTTAATGTCTCACCCCCAAACACTAGAATATAAACATCATATATGTTAGCATATTTTGATCTAGGCCAAATATTGTGTCCCCTGGTATGTAATGTAACCAGTTGTTCTTTAGTATTTGCAAACACAACATTACATGTCACAATCACTTTTTTATGTGAGGGAAGGAATACCTTGTACCCCTTCTCATCCATAAGGTATCTAGCAAATATACTTTTAATAGCTTGAGATTTAAGTTTATTTCTATTCTCTAGAAGAATATGAGCATAACAGATAGAACCAAATATTCTAAAGTGGCTAATGGTGGGGGGTGTCTAATCCATTTTTCATGAGGTGATGGGTTGGGTTTTGAGGGACTCATTGTGTTGAGTACATGCATAGCATTCCAGGTGGCTTCAACCTAAAGATATGAAGGCACATTTTTTTAGATAATAAGGGCATGAGACATGTTGACAATTGTTCTATTTATGCACTCAATAATACCATTTTTTTGAGGTGAGTCTGGTATTGTCAATTGATGTTTGATCCCATGTGAGAGCAAGTACTATGTGAATTATTTTGAGGTGTAATCACCACTATTTTAAGTCTTAAATATCTTGATTCTACAACTTGATTCTTATTCTATGCGATCCTTGAATGCTTTTAAGAATTCAAAAGCTTTAGAATTCTCCAAAATTATAGTCCATAGCTTCTTTGAGAAGTCATCGATGAAGGTGATGTAATACCTTTTTTATTTTAATGAGGGAATAGGCATTGGCCCAAAAATTTCTGAGTGACCTAGCTCCAATTTTTGTGTGGACTTCCACTAACACTATGTAAAATGTTATCTATAGGATTTGACAATGATGTATGCTTCACATTTTATGGGTTTGAAATAGAAGTGTGTTATTCCCTTGATGGTGGACTTCATTTGTCCCTATTGGTCAAGTTTTACATGACCCATGCAAGCATTCCATTATACATCAACAAAATGTTTCTTGGGAGTCAGGGTGGCATTAAGTGCCATGTCAAATTCAGCAATGTGAACTTCAAAAGTAGGATGTCTAGCAATTTATATGTATTTTCCATCTAAGAAATCGGTCATGACCACTATTTTAGAGGGTGGATGAATGACTCGAAGAGTTTTATCTTTGGAAGTGACACTTAGATCAAATCCATGGTAGACAAGTGTGGATAGTGATAATAGATTTTGCTTCGAAGTAAGGATGTAGAGAACATCAAGTAGTTAGAAATTAGGTAATCCATGAATTTTTAATCAAACAATTCTAACTTCTTCAACTAGTTAAGAGGATCTATTAGCCATGTGAACTACACCAAGTAATTTTGAGTTGAATTCTTGAAATAAGTCCTTCTTGGAAGTCATGTGATGTGTGGATCCAATATCCATGATCCAAAAATTACTAGTGGAGGCTACGCTAAGGGAAACTCCAATGGATTGTTATGTGGGATGACAAATATCATAGTTAGTATATTTTGAATGTGCCTTATTGAATATTTTAAGATTATCAACATATGGTGATATAGGTGTTCGTATGTTGATGATATGGGAATGCATAAATTGAGCACTATGTAAGACATATAGATTAGAGTCATCTTCATTTACATTATGTGCATTATGCTTTTGAAACTACTTGATCTTGTGTGTGGTAGTTTGGCAATCAGTGGCATAGTTCCCTTTTTTATTACAATTTTTGCACATGACATTTGAGTTGATAGTTCCTTGATAGGTATTAGGCTATTGTATTTGTCCTTGATTATGTTTTCCTTGACTAGTTTGATGTCATGAATGTTAATTTTGACCATTGTTAGAATCGTGTCCTTGTCCTTTACATTTTTCTTGATCATGGCCTTGGCCATGAATTTTGTTACCTTGACTGTTTGAAAAAATTTCATCTTCATCCACCTAAAAGGCTAAGTCACAAAGGTTATAACTGGTGATGTTTGTGTCAAAGATTTTGTCAAGTTCAAAAAAAATTCTATTAAGACTTCAAAGTTGAGAATTTTTAAGGTTCCACTAGTTAATAAACTGGCAAGCAAGTTCTTGTAGTCTGGGATGTGGAAAACTGGTAATATCAATCTTATGATTGCAAGTAGGTGAGGTGTTGAAAGTTGGAGAGGTATAATACGCTTGTCACATAGATTCCCACATATAGATGCTAAATGATGAAATCTAAGTTGTGATGGAGCCCAAGTCCTACCAGTCCTCACCCAGTTTACTATGGTCAATGATATACTCTCTAAAGAGAAGTACATACTCTATTACACAACTATGATGGATATTATACTGGCTTAATTTTAATCTTAATTAAGAGTTTTTAGCTTTTTGAGCACAAGTGAAAGGATAATCCTTTTCCAAAGGTTTCTGGGTATGGCTAACTCCCTTCACTATGTATTCTCATCAAGTCTAGTCCATGTTTGACTCATAGGGCCTTAAATGTGGATTTTACACCACCAAGGAAGTGGTGCCCTATTACGAGGTTAGGATACATAATTAGTTATCAGATGCATTCATTTTAGGGATGATGAAAAGATGTGAATCAATTTACAATGAAATAAAGAAAATAAAAAATAAAAATAGAATTGGAGTGCAAATGGAGTGCTACTACATTGCTAATGTGGTAGTATGTATGTTAGGTTTTGTCAACTTCAACAAATTTTCTACTAAGGATTCAAAGTTGATATTTTTTAAGGTTCCACTAGCTAATAAAATGGCAAGAAGGATCTTGTAGTCTGGGATGTGCAAAACTAGTAATATCAATCTTATGATTGCAAGTAGGTGAGGTGTTGAAATTTGGAGAGGTATAATGAGATTGTCACCTGGATGCCCACATACATATGCTTTATGGTGAAATCCAAGTTGTGATGGATTCCAAATCCTACCAGTCCTCACCTAGTTTACTATGGTCAGTGATATACTCTTTCAAGAGAAGTACATGCTCTATTCCACAACTATGATGGACATTAGACTACCTTAATTTTAATATTAATTAATATTTTTTAGTTTTTTGAGCACAGGTGAAGGGATGATCTCTTTCCAAAGGTTTGTGGGTATGGCTAACCCCCTTCACTGTGTATTCTCATTAAGTCTAGTCCAACTTTGACTCATAGGGTCTTTAATATGTATTTCCAACCACCAAGGAAGTGGTGCCATATTTCAAGGCTAGGCTATAGAATGAGTCATCAGTTGCATTTATTTTAGGGATGATGCAAAGATGTGAATTGATTTGCAATGAAAGAAACCAAATAAAAGCTAAAAATAGACTTGAACTATAAATGGAGTGCTACTATAGTGCTAATGTGGCAGTATGTATATTAGGTGTGATCTACTAGACCTTGCTCACCATCCAAGTGGAATCACTTTTACAAATGAGAGCTATAAGTTAGCCAAAACTAATATAAAAAAAAATTGTAAACCATTTATACAAGTACAATGGAGAGGCTAGAAGCCTATTGTACTATAAAAAAAACATGGTCAGTTTACATAGAGGTTGATCTGAGTGTATGGTTGTGTAAAAATAAACATGATTAGTTTACATAGAGGTCGTTGAAATTCATCAGATCCAAATTTTGTATACTGTATGGCTATGTAAAAAAAATAAACATGGTTAGTTTACACATAGGCTAATGAAATCGATCAGATCTATATTTTGGATACTATATGGTTGTGTAAAAATAAACACTATCAATTTACATAGAGTCCACTAAACTTGGTGAGATCTAGATTTTGGATATTGTATGGCTATGTAAAAAGTGAACATGGTCAGAATACACAGAGGCCACTAAACTTGATCAAATTTAGATTTTGGATACCTACAAATAGATATACAAGCTAATATATGCAATAAAAAAGAAAATCTATGGATGTGTTATGAAATCTCATGCAACATCCTTATGCTCTCCTTCAACTCAAAACATCAATTTGTGGAGAGAAGGGGAATTCAATGCTTCTCCAATATTGGTTGTGGAAGGGTCAAGCATCCAAGCTCTGATAAACTTGTAGCAAGGATCAATGTTATGTGCCCAAGATCAACCATATAAAACAAGAAAAAAGGAGGAAAAGATTTTTGATAATGAAGAGGATGAAAAATAATATCTCTTCCTTTGTGTTATGGAATTATATATTGAGAAAAATTAGATTAGGGTTAGGGTTCCCAAATCCATTTTACATGAAATGATATTACACATTAAAATACCATATTCTAAAGGGGTCTTATTAAAGCCTCGTAACAATTAATTTGGAACCTAACTAATAAACATGACCTTGTAGCATTAACATGTCTTCAAATGGAACCTATAGGATGTGTATTGACTACCAAACACTCAATAAAATCATTATCAAGAACAAGTACCCATTACCCAGGATTGTTGATCTAATGGATCAACTTCAAAAAGCCAAGTATTTCATAAAGCTATATTTGAGGAGTTGATATCACTAAGAATATGGAATGAAGAAGACATATGGAAAACACCATTTAAAATGAAGCAAGGACTTTATTAGTGGCTAGTAGTTTCATTTGGATTATGTAATGCAATAGCAACATTCATGAACTTAATGAATCATGTACTTCATCCCTATTTGGGTATTTTTGTCTTTTTCTACTTATATGACATACTCATATTCAACCAAATATGGGAGGAGCATATGAGGCATCTAAAACAAATACAATAAACTTTGGAGGAGAACAACTTGTTATTGAAAATTCAAAAGTGTAAATTTTCCAAAACCTCTCTAACCTTTTTGGGGTATGTGGTTGGAGAAGGAGAGTTAAAAAATAATCTAGAAAAGATTAAGGTAATTTTCAAGTGGTCAATATTAACCACATTAAGTGAAATAAGCAATTTTATAGGTGTTGTCCAATATCTTAAGAAGATCATTATAAAATTCTCATTATTAGTAACTCCATTGTACTACATCACTACTGTAAGAAGATAATTTCATCAAGGGCACAACAAAGAAAATTTGATAGTCTAAGGTAGAAGATTAGTAGTGGACCGATGTTGGCATTACAAAACTTACAACAACCATTTGAAATTGAAACTGATGGAAGTGAATATGCTATTAGGGGTTTTCTATGTAAGGGAATAGACCTACCTAATATCACTCAAAATTGTTTAGTGGGGTAGTCTTGAAGTATCTAACCTATAAAAAATAACTTTATGCATTCCTCATTCTAAGAAGAAATGACAATACAATTTCCTTGGGAAAGAGATAGTAATACACATAGATAATCAACTCCTTTCCAATATTTCTAATTTCAAAGTAAACTATAGCAAGAAAGATACTTTACATGGAAGGTATTTCTATAATAGTTCCATTTCATCACAAATTATAATAAATGTGTCATTAACAAGATTGTAGACATGCTTTCAAGTCATCCCATTACCAAGGTAGTAGCCATTGGAGAAATCATGTAATTCCAACCTTTTGGGCATTAGTCTTACAAAGAAGAGTACCCACAAGACCTAGAATTCAAATACATGTAGCAAAGGCTATTGAACACTCCATATGTTGATCGAAAAGAGAGTAGTTTTTCATATCCAAAATGGGTACTATATATAGTAAATAAGATTTTCATACCAAAAGGAGAAAGAGTACATGCCATTAGATAAGCCTACACTTTTAAGGTTGTAGGAACTTTAGGTGTAGGAAAAACTATGGCAAATATCCAGTAGTATGCCTATTGGCCAAAGATGTAGAAACAAGTAGCTAGTTATATTAGAAGGTATGTACTCTATAGAATGAGTAAACTAAGTAATAGGAATTTGGAACTATATATACCTCTACCAGTACCTAGTAGGCCATGGGAGAATGTATCCATGGATTTTGTAGGAGGTTTAACACAAACCAAGTAAGGCCATGACTACTTATTTATGGTTTTGAATAGGTTTAGTAAGATGTGCATACTTATTCCATACAAGAAGTTTATCATAGGCCAAGAAGCAACAACATTATTTTTATCATATGTATGGGTACATTTTGGATTGCCAACATCTATTGTGTCCAAAAAAACCTCTAGGTTATTGCAAAATTTTTGGACCACATTATAGCAAAAATAGACATAAAATTAAAAATAATCATAGCCTTTCATCCTCAAATTGATGGTCAAATTGAAGTAGTGAATCACACTTTAGTACAACTATTGAAAGGATACCATAGGAAGCATCCAAAGTCATGGTATGAGAACGTAACATATTTATAACATTCATACAATAGACCTATTCATTTCTCCACTAAAAAATATCTATTTGAAACTTGGTTTGGATATTTACTTCTTTCACCATTGGATGTAATATTTGACTAGAAAAATAAGAAGGAACAACTAGAGCAATGAGAGGAGGATAAAGTGATGAAGTTCATTAAGAGAGTGAGATAAAACCACCTAAAAGTGTAGGAATAGTTAAATGTTAGACAATAAAAATATAAGTCAAGGCATGACCTACATCATGTTGACCATAAGTTTAAGGTGGGAGATAGAGTCTATTTCTATCCTAGTAAGGAACAATTGCATGGCAATGCTAGAAAATTAAAATTGCTTAGGTATTGACCAATTGAGATCATAGAGCAATTCAGTGAGAATAGTTTCTAGTTGAGATTACCTTCTTACATGCAAATATATTTAGTAGTCAATGTGAAGACTCTTTTACTGTTTGAAGAGGAAAATGGAGGAATTTTACACTTAGTTCACTAGAAGATATGGAGGAAGACTTGATATTGTAGAAATAGGTTTAAAACACTCATAGTAGATAATAAGAATATTTGAAATTTTCTAGAAAATAATATCTACCATCCAAAGAAAAAAAGTATATGTTATCATATCAAAACACACTAGCCAACCCAGGTCAGGGGGCTCAAAAAGACAAATATGAATGTGTCTCACATAGAGTAAACTAGTAGGAAGTATCATGTATGGAAGACCACCTATGATGTATTCTTCAAGGTTTTTAATCAAGACTAGCTCTTTGTTGGATTCAATACTTGACACATAGGGATCTTCACGAGCTAAGGCTAAAGGAAAGGAATTGACATAAAAGTAAAAAAATGGGAAAATAAATGCTTTATAGAAAATTAAAACCTACACTATGAGGAAAATGTTCCAAAGAATTAGACCCAAATTTTCAACTATAAAAAGTAGCAATCAAACACAAAAATTTCCATTCTATAGCTAGTGTACACAACCAAACAAAACATACTACTAGGAATCAAAAACAAGTTAAGGAAAGGAGGATAGAGTGAAATTAGTCATGGATTCCATTAACATACCAAAAGTGATTACAAGATAATAAGGCCAAAAGTGTTTTATGATCCTTAGGTGGTGAGGAAAGGTTCAATATCCCCTTGTTACGTTAAAAAAATGGTGAAAGAAAGAGCTTGCAAGGTAGGGTACCAAGCATGAGTAGATAACTCCCAATGACTTTTACAATACAAGTTACGCCTAATTTAAGCTAATAGAAAGGTTCCTTCCCTATGAAGTTTTGTGTATAAGGCCTACAAATTATCCTTTTCTCCTATAGCAAAAATACTTTTGCAAATATGAAATAATAGCTTTGAGGTATCTAGATTTAGGGCCATAAATGTTGATATATGGCCTTAAAATAATTGATTTTTGCTAGTTTTTCTCTCTACTACTATGTTGGCATGGCTACACTATTACTCTTACACTACATTTATTTTAGAATGCATTACCTTGCTAACATAGTAAGCATGACCTCCCTGAGTGATGATTGTTGACAAGGTAGGCTCAGTGGCTCACATGTATGATGGGTGGGTGTCACAGCTAATACGTGGTTGGTTTAGATAGTCTTGGTCATGCAAGTATAGATTTATGGTCAATGGTAGGTGTGTAGGCAACAAATACACCTCCCAAAAGAAGAATAAATGACAATATGTGGATTTGCACATTTTTTCTAAAAATACAATTTTGTCTAAATTGTACAATGTAGGGTTTGTTTAAGTGTGCAATGTAGGGAAATAAAATGCATGAAATGAGTTGTAATGTGCATGAAATATAATTTTATTAAAATAAAATTAGAATTTTAGTAAAACACTAATGAAAAAAAGTTGGTTGGAAAGTTGTCGGTGGTAGTTGTAAATGATGTGATGCCTCAACAATTGCTTTGAAACGGCCTAAACATGTATTATAAACCCCTCCATTAAATTTTTGTAGATTGTTCCATGATAGATATTGTTGTTCAGTATGGTTCATCATTAGTGATCATTGTTTAGTGTTGTCCATTATTGTTCATGATTGTTGTTGATTGTTAAGGAGAATTGCAGGCCATAATACAACACTATTGTGTACGTGCATGTTATCAATTGAGTATGGATTATAGACTTTTGTGTAGTTTTGTAGATATACTATTGTATTAGAATGACTCTAAAATGAGAATAAAGTATTTATTGATACCCAACTATGTATGAGAATTATGGATGAAGAATTGTTCATTAATTCCTTCCTATACATCATAATTGCCAATTTTGCAAGGAGTTGTATGATTTCTAGAATGTACAATACATTTTGTGTTGGATATGGAATATGGTTGGTGATTCCAGTTATGCATGTTGGATTACTAAGTCAAAAATCCTTCATTAGAGTTATCCAATTCCTGTTACATCAAAATCATACATCAACACTATAAATTTGAGATTGAGTAAGTTGCATGGAGGGTTTATTGTAATCGTATAGTCAGCCTCCCTAACCATAAATTTGGTCAATAACTTTGTATTTAGATGGTAATTGCATGATTTGTACTTGTTGGAATGGAATCAATAATTGCCAAAGTTAACAATTACAAAATGACCAAGTTTTTATCTATTAATTAAGTTTAGCAGATTGTATGATTGGAAAATCATATAGTTCAATCTATTGTACAGTTATAACCGTACAATTGAACATTTTGTGATCATATAGTCACAAATTTTACATTTTGGAAATTGTACAATTGCAAATATACAACTATATGGATTGATCCATATCAAGTGTAATTTTCTATAATTCATCCCAAAACCTTCCAATTCACCTTCTTCATCGGTAATACCACCACCTATGCTACATTTGGTATTGTTACCTATCAAATTTTGGGTCAAATTATTACATTAAAAAAGGACCTATGATTGAAAAATTTTGAGAAGGAAAAAATTAAAATTGGAGGTGAATGACAGATACAAGTCTACAAATATGTGGGAAATGGGAATGTAAAGAAGTTTCAGTAAGGAGAAGTACTAGAATTTCTCAAAGGGAAAACATGAATAATTTAGCACACAACACAAATGAACCAGTAATAGAACAAGCATAGACTTTGAATGAAGGAGATAGTGAAAGGTGGGAAATATTATTGATAGAAATGAAAGATAAATTACAAGTACCACTAAGAGTCGAGGAGAACATTGATGTAAGAGAATATATTGACATAGAGATTGTGTGAGGATAAGATGAGTGTATGGTAAAACCTGAACAAATGATGGATATATTATCAAGAGGTGCAGAGGATAGAAGTTAGGTACTAGAGAAACAGTGTGTGAGGTGTCAGAAAGAAATACCAAGACCACAACTAGGACACCAATGAAGGAGATCATAGAGTGAGGATGCACAAGAAGTTGAGAAATAATTGTTTGGTAAAAATAAATTACCTTAGTTAGAAACATCTAATGAAGAGCATCATATTGAATCACCCATATGAAGGAGGAATTAGTCAAGGATTCTAGGGGACTCTTCATCAAAGTTACATAGAAGGAGGAATCTCATTGATGGCTAACATAGCCACAAGACCAAGGAAGTAAAGATGTCCACTTTTCATAGGATAAGGGAAGGAAGACCTGATTAGGTATTAGAGAATTTTTAGAATGGTGTGGAAAGCAGCTGGGTAGAACAATGAGGTAAACTAGAGGTGGTTGTTTCTTGCATTATTTTGAGTATTTACAATAGAATGGCATATAGAATTACCAGAGGATAAGTACCAAACATGGAAAGAATTACATGATGCATTTATGGAAGAATTTTTATCATACGATAATGAGAAAATTTATAGAATACAAGGAGAGAACGAGCATCTTCATTCTTACAATAAAAGGATGAGTAGATTGTTTTACCATTTAAATAAATATTAATCAAAGGCATTTAGGAATATGTGGTTCATAGATGGACTTCTTTCTATGTATCAAAGGAAGATGAAAATATTTTCCCCAAGATCATACCAAGAGGCTTTGGATTATACCTTGATTTGGGAAAGTAATACAAAAATACCACCTAAGAATTAGCATCATGATGCAGATAAGAAAGAACAAAATACTACCATACAAGTAATACAAAATATTATCCAATATGAATGTGTATGACAACCTATCATGGAACAATCAATTGTACAAATAGAGGATATTGTTCAAATGGAATAGTCAATGGTACATTTGGAAGATGTTTACCAAAAGAAATAGTCCATTGTACAATTTGAGGATGTTGTTCTAGTGGAATAGTCAATTATACAATTGGAGGATGTTCTTCCAATGGAACAATAAATTGTACAATGAGAGGATGTTGTTCAAGTGGAACAACCAATTATACAATTTGAGGATGTTATTCAAGTGGAAAAACCAATTGTATAACTAGAGTATGTTTTTTGAAAGGAATAGTTAATTGTACAATTGGAGGATGGTGTTTAAATGGAATAGTCAATTGTACAATTGGAGGATGTTGTTCAAAAGGAATAGTCAATTGTACAATTGGAGGATATTATTCAAGTGGAACAATCAATTGTACAACTGGAGAATGGTTTTCAAGTGGAAAATTCAATTGTACAATTGGAAAATGTTGTCCAAATAGAACTAATTATATAATCAAAATTATCAAACGAATAACGAGACTGTATGATTGTGCAAAATGGAATTGTATAAATGCTAGGTGAAATCAAACAGCTAATACAAATCATATAATTGATGGGTGTGATCATACAATTTATAAAAATTGTACTAATGAGTGAAATCGTATAGTTGATAGATATTGTACGATTGCAAGTTAAATCATACAATATGAAATCATTCAATGTCAAATTGTACAATATGAAACTATTCAATATGAAATCATACAAAATAAAATTGTACAAGATAAAATTGTACAACATGGAATCATGCAGAGCAAAATCATACAAGAAGAAGAATATCCATTAGTGGTTAAGATAGGGTAGTTTGAGGCCAATATTTAGTCACCTAGAGTCTGAGAGAAGCAAAATGGAGTCGACGATGAGTTGTTTAAGTGGGGTGAACAAAGATCACCAAAGTGCCAATAAAGAGAAAAATTTAGCTTTGATAGTGATGATTTTAATAGCTCTACCCCTCGATCCCACCCTATATCATGATAGGGTATGTGTGAAGGGTGTTTCCCCTTGACCCTACAATGGGAGTCCCACCCCCTTGACCCCTAACAAGGGTGATAGTGGGAATTTTCCATCATGTTGATGATGTTGTTCATCTTGTTCATGTTTAAGGCCATAGGGTGGTGTGAGTTGCCAATTATAGTGGACCTTTGGAATAGGTAGAAGTAAAAGGAGCATGACAAGAGATATCGATACATTATTTAGAAAATAAAAAGAAAAATAAAAGCAAATAAAAAATAAAAATAATAAAATATTAGTGAAAAAGCAAATAAAAGATAAAATTTACATGCAAAAAGGATTGAGTTGGCAATCATCCATAAAAATAGATAAAAATACATGCAATAAATGGTGAGGTGGCATATTTTTCATGCATTGGATGTTTTGGCTATAAAATAAAGTGCCATGCATATATTTTTCACTAGTTGAACAAATCAAATAGGTAAAATTAGGTGATTTCAGGACCAAGGAGTAGTGCAAATTCTATTTTTAGAAGAATTTACCATAGGGGTATGCAAACAAAAACTAGTTAGCTGATTTTTCACATGTATTATGAATTTGCAATGTGGAGTTTTCTTTATTCCAAACTTGCAAGGAAAATCAAGCATAACAAGGAGTGCATTTGAATGACCAAAATGCTTTTTCAGGAAAAAATCCAGGGTTTCTTTTTCCAAAAAATATAGGGTTTGTAGATCTTTTCTAAAGACAAACACTAAGTTGGGGGTTTTATAATTTTTTTAAAAATAGGGTTTGTTGTGTTGTTTTAAAAAAAGCAAAGGAAGGAGAATGGAGTTAAAAACCCTAATTGTGTACAATAAAATTGCCACAAGGAAGAAATTTTAGCTATTGCATACATTGGAGTAGAAGGGAAAATGTCATACACTATTAGATATTGTACAAATTGTAAGTTGCAAAGCTAAATAATTACACATTTGGGAGGAAAAAACTACACAAGTGAGCTAGAAAGCATACTGAAGAAGTAGAAATTGCACAACGATTGTAAAATCCAAAGGAGAAATCATACAAATATGACCAATTTGGGGGCAAGAGCAAGTATCTATAGCAAATTGTATGATTTTTAGGAGAAATTGCATGAACTGAAGCTAATTGTATGATTTGGAAGTGAAAATATACAATTTAGTGTGCAATTGTATGATATGGAAGTGAAATTGTATGATTTAGGGTATAATTGAATTATTTGATAGCTCAATTGTATAATTTGGGTACAATTATATGATTTGGGAGCTCAATTGTACAATTTAGGGTGTAATTATATGATTTCAATGTATAATTGTATGATCTAAGTGTAATTGAATGATTTGAGAGCCCAATTGTATGAATTTAGGTGCATTTGTATGGAATTACAATGCAATTGTATGATTTTGGGAGCAATTGTATGTTTTTGGGTGCAATTGTATAAAATTAGGGTAGATTGTATAATTTTGAAATAAAATTATCCAATTATACAAAATTGGTGAAGAATAGGGGGTTCCACAAAGATAAATTTCTATGCAGGATGATCATCGAGTAGGAATTATAGGCTCATATATGATGAATTGTGACAAGAACCAAACACTCACTAGGTCCACTACATTAGTGAAATTTGTGGCCTAGGCAAGAAGTACCCTATCCTATACGAGACCAAGGACAAGGATTTCATCCATGAGGAGGGCAAGGCTATTATAATTGAAGGGAAAAATGTTATAGGCTATGGAGGGGACACATAAATTAACGTGGTGGTAGAGGAAGGGATCAACCACAATTTTAGAAGGAGAATCAAATGGATCCACCAAGAGCACACTAGAGGGAGCTTTGGAGTAAAATTTATAGAGAAGCTACCCAAGAAATTTAGGAAGACCTTCTTAGAAAGGACGAGGGAGGACAAGTAGACTTGAAAAATATAAATTTCACACAAATGGTAGGTGAATTATCTAAAAATGGTAGAATATAAATGTCCAAGATCACGTTCTCAAGGTAGTATTAAATCAGGCACAAATTAATATTTTGGCATAAGTACCCCCACTAGACAATGTGTTCTTTAATGAATACTTATTGTATATGATGTAGTATTATGATGCTAGTAATAATTGCACCTTTATCCAGATAAGAAATCAGTGTTTGAAGGTGGAGTTCTTAGCTACTAATTTATGAAGAATATTTGGATTGTCAACAGAAGGGCTTCCCATTAAGAAAGGACATGTGGACCACATTGAGACCCACAAGTTGATCACAAAGTTGACACCACTTAAGTCTTCATCAGCTACTAATTATTTTAGTCCTAGTAGATGAGGGATCAAGCAAAGTATGTTTAAGACCAAAGAGCTTATATGTGTTATGAATGTAGTCATGGCTTGATTGTTCATAGAGGTATGGTCTTTATAAATATCAATCTAGATAGCACTATATATCAAGGCTATCACCAAGGGAGTGTAGTATGGCTAGGGCATATACTTAGCTCAATAAATTTAATGATTTTTGTTGAGAACAAGGGAAATAAAATCGATGGCATTCCATGCAATCGCTATAATATTGGATGTATTTTCTAATTGAAAAATACCTTTCTATGAGTTAACAACTCCATGAGATCTACCAAATGATTAGCCTTCCATACTGCTATGGGTTAAGACATTCCCAATCTCCAAAGCTACTCCAAAAAAGCCAAAATAGAAGAAGCACACAAAAATACTAAAACATGTATTAGCTATAGAGAGTGAGACTTTTGAGGAAGAAATTCACCATTGGTAGAAAAGATATCACCAACTACATTTGAAGTCTAATTCAAAGAAACAAGCACCCACACAAAATTTGTAGAATCAACCACCGTATAACAAGGAGGAGGAGGCAACAGTACTAGAACCAAGTCTAGTGAGCACATGAAGGCAATGAGAGATGCAACCACAAGAGAAATTTCCTGTACATATTGAGAAATTGTAGACAATGGTCATAGATCTAGTATAGAAAATGAACTTGGGAATGAAGACATTACAGTTGGAAAATATTAATGCTACAATGGAAACAAGCCAGATAGGATAAATAATGGGAGCTCCTGCATTGATCAATGCCAATAATTTTAAACTGTTGGAGGTATCCAAGCACTGGATGGATAGAATAGTAATACCACCATGAATGAAATAAAAGGAAGTGATGGTGACTCTAATAAATGATAAAAATAATAAGAAGCCACACATATGGATTATCATGAGAGGTGGTAATAGTCAATCGATGGAGGGAAATGAGATACAAACATAAGAGCAATCTAATCTAGTACCTATAGTAATGATGGGAGAATAGCTAAAGGCACATGATGAAGTTCAGGTACTTGGAAAAGAAAAATAGTTAGCAAAAAATGTCATTGATGTCGACAAAATCATATTAGAGGAAGTAGACCACAAAGCATGAACTATAGCTCAATTTTTTATATAGGAAGAGACTATGATAGATCCCATTAAGGAGATTAGACAAAGATCACTTTTGGATGAGGAAGTAAAGGAAAGGAAATAAAAATAGGAAATGGATTACATACTTTGGACAATATTTTTTCTCAAAGTACAACTATTCAAAATTTCAGAGGAAGGAGAATATATGAATGAACAAGTGGACCATTTCTTGGAGCAAATCTATAAAATATTATTGAGTACCCAATTATAGTTTTGCATAGGTTTTATAGGAAATTCAAAGTGATGGAGGGAGAGAACCTTCATGGATATGGAAAAGGTCATGGAGTGGGTGTGTAGTGAAGATCAAACCAAGAGCATAACATAGATACATTCACAACATCCATGATAGTTACCAAGAGGAGAGGTAACAAATATGTTAGGAGTTGCTGATTTTCCAAAAGGGATGAAAATAAATTATAGGAGCACCCACAAGTATATATGAATTTGAATAAAAAATAGAGGTGTCCATTGAATATAGTCGATATATAGTATCAAAGGGCCTCACAACAATTGACCTTCATTTTCCAAAGATTTAATTTCCCAACACGTTGGATTGAATGGCTTACCTTGGGACTTGACCAAATCTATCAAGCTAAGAAATATCAATAGGATGAAGTGGAAGAAACTACAAAAGAGATGACTACAATTAAAGAAGAATTGGAATGTAACAATAAAGAATATGAGAAGATGTTTAAGCAGGTGGAAACAACAATGACAAGTATGAAGCAAGCCTAGGAGGATAAGCTATAGTCACAAGAAAAGGAAAACTAACTTATGATCCATCAACTAGAAGAACAAAAGAAACAACTATAGAGGCAATATGAGTTGTTACAATGGTATGTTGCTCAGATTAAATAGTAGGAGGACTAGTTGAGTTTGAAAAAAAATATTAAGTAATAAGAAGAATAGTTGGCAAAGTAGAAGGAGCAATTGATAAAACATGAAGATCAATTGAAGATGCATGATGGTCAACTACAATTGAAGGAATGTAAAATTGAGAAAATGGTAAACTATGCCAATTGCTACAATCAAATCGGCATGGATAATAAGGCTATGCTTTAATTCAAGGAGGAACTTCAATAGGCCCATCAATTTGAATTGCAAAAGAGAGATCATGTGATTGTAGAGAAGAATGAGGAACATGTTATAGCTGTTTAGATAGAGGATTATTTGAAATAAAAGCTACAAAAAGGTGCAATAGAGAGGGAGAAAGAGTTACTACAACTAATGGCAATCACAGAGGATAAGGAAAACACATATGGACTTAAATTTGGAGAGATAATTAATTATGCTAACAACTTGTGAAATGAGCAAGCCATCCTCCAAGTTCAACTGCAAGATCTCCAGCAAGATCAATAACCTATGACCAAGAAGAATACATTTATGGGGACACTAGCTAATTTAAAGGGGAGGGTAGATGTAGGAAAAAATCCACCTCCTAAAAGAACAAAAAAATGAAAATATGTGGATTTGCATAATTTTGTCTAAATGTACAATGTAGGGTTTGTTTAATTGTGTAATGTAGGGAGATAAAATGCATGAAATGAAATGAAATGAGTTTTAATGTGCATGAAATGTAATTTTATGAAAATCAAATTATAACCTTTGTAAAATATTAATGAAATCAAGTTGGCTGGGAAGTTGCAGGTGGTAGTTGTAAATGATGTGATGCCTAAGAAACTACTTTGGAATGGCTTGGACATGCATTATAAACCCCCCAATTCAATTTTTATAGGTTTTTTACTGATAGAGATCATAATTTAGTATCGTTCATCATTAGCGATCATTGTTCAATGTTGCCCATTATTTTTCATGATTATTGTTGATTGTTAAGGAGAATTACATACCATAATACAATATTGTTGTGTATGTGCGTGTTATTCATTGAGTATGGATTGTAGACTTTCATGCAATTCTATATATATACTATTGCATTGGAATGATTCTACAATGAGAATAAATTATTGATTGATACCCAACTATGTATGAGAATTTTGGATGAAGAATTATTCATTAATTCCTTCTTGTACATTTTTTTTTTTTTGTTTGTTGTTTTGGTTTTTGGAATTTACATGGTGGAATTAGTAGTCGCCACGAATCTAGGCAAGTTGTCCAGCTTTTTATGGTTGCCATAGTATTCTGTGTTGTCCACCCTAGAAGCCACCACATAGATCTTCATGCAGTCGCCCCTATAACCACCATGCCACAATCATTTTTAACCTTTTACGCCACTAAAAGCACCAGGAAAGGGACAAACGTTATGTCCGATGAGGCCCAAGATTTGAACCTTGGACCTCTGCCCCCTTATGGATTTTGGATGAACCAATTGGTCTACACCTCGGACCTCCTTCTTGTACATTTTAATTGGCATGTTTGCAAGGAGTTGTATGGTATTTAGAATGCACAATATATTTTGTGTTAGATCTAAAACATGGTTGGTGATTCCAATTATGCATGATGGATTACTAAGTCAGTAATCTAACTACTACACTAAAATTTTACATCAAATGATATAGATTTGAGATTGAGTAAGTTGCATGGAGGGTTTAGTGTAACCATACAATCAACCTCCCTAAATGTATAGTTGGTCAATAACTTTGCATTTAGATGGTAATTTCATGATTTGTACTTGCTAAAATGGAATTGATGATTACCAAAGTGAAAAATTACAAAATGACCAAGTTTTTGCCTATTAACTCAGTTTGGTAAGATTCTATGATTGGTAAATCATATAGTTTAGTCTATTGTATGGTTATAACTATACAATTGAATATTTTGTGATCATATAGTCATTAATTGTACATTTTGGAAATCGTATAGTTGTAACCATGATGTACGGATTGGCCTATATTAAGTTGTAACGATCTAAAAAGCATACACCTAACTAGTGCATCAATTGAAATCGAGTATTAAAGCAATAAAGAATAGACAACAATGAATTTAACAAGAAAGTAAGGTTTCCTTTTATTAAAAATTTGTCAAATCCAGATTACATATACGTCCCTCTTAGGGATACTCAATTTTTGATACAATTGATACAATTTTGAAGACCCTCTAAACGAGGGGGTGGTGTAATCCATAGACTTTTTAGAAGGTACACGAACTGCTTAAGGCCAAAGATAGCCTTCTTCTCCTTTGGTTGGAGGCATATGCTACCTTGAATGCCTTGAAAATGATTAGGTCCTGTAAACCCTACGTTCAAGAAACAACATGAAAGGGGTTAATGACAAAGGAGGCCTCTCTTGATGAGGCTTTTGAGACAATTGCATAAATTGATGATAAAGAAAGCAAGAAAGCATGTAAATCTATGAAGATATGCAAGAAATCATCAAATTACTATAAAGCATGTAAAGAAAGCATGAAATCTAGCAATTAGGAAGCCTAATTAGCCATTAGAACTTGAAAAGCATGAAACTAGTCTAAATTGATAATTGCAAGGAAATGGAAGCAAATCTACCTCTAAATCCTAAATTAACCGGTCAAATATCTGCTAAAATGTTAATCTATGCTAGATTAAGCTAATTGCATAACTAGAAATGGAAATCTACTGCTAAAACAAAGGAAATTAAAGATCAAACCCTCATCGCGGGTCTGAGGTGCAACTAGCACTATTAGCCACGGTTAGCCATGGCTGAGGTGCAAATGTTCTTGCTCTTGTAATCAGGGCTTGGATCTCTGATTCCCTCCATGGAATTGATGATCAAGGGTCACCTCTGTGTCCCAAGATGGATTGGTGGTTGAATTTGATAAGATTCACATTCGATTGGCTTGATTTTGTGATTGATGCTTCTTAGTCCTTTGGAAGCTCCATTGATGGATTCATGCTTGTCACTCCACAATTGGGTAGCATTTTGACTCTCCTCAAGGGGTTGTCAATTCACTATCCATTTTGGTAGAGCTTCACTGCATTCCAACTCAATATTATTCCAGAATTCTCCCCAATTTGGAGGGGGTCTTATAGCCTTCCTAATCTCTAATCTTGGCTTGCTTGGGAAGCCAAGATCAAGATCCAGGAGGTTGGATCAGTTGGGAGGAAAAATCTCGAAGCTTCCCCACCCAAAACCATTTGAATCTTCATTGCCCAGACCATTGTAACCAAATTTGGCTCGGCCTAGGATTCAAAATAGTTTTGGTGCTAGCCATGGCTCTGAGGCGTAGCTAGCTCTGTTAGCCATGGGTGTCAACTGTGGCTAAGGCTGAGTAGGCCAAATCTACCTAAATTGAGTGGTTAAAACCACTACTTCACCTTGGAGTTGTCCAAGATCCTTCATATGGTCTATTAGCATACCCATATGAGTAGTCCCCTACACATGATGCATTTTAGGTGTCTACAGATGCCCCTTTTGGGATGCATTGTGAGAACAAACAATGCTGAGAAAAAATAGACCTCCTAAAACCATGTCGTAGGTTGAATGATGATCATTGATCTGATCAACATTAGATGCCCAATCCTACAAAAGGACGTGCATCTTAGAATCATTGCTTCCAACTGAGGGAAGGCTTAATTTGCAAAGCGTTTGCAAGCTCCACGGTGATCGGGTAGCTTTAGTGCTACAATAGTACCGATAGGTGGAGAGCTACTAGCTTAACTATCATATTTGCTTTTTTCCCTAGCAAAGGGTAAGCTTATGATAGTTGTTGGCAATGATTCATAAGATGAACGCAATTTGACAAGATCGAGTGATCTCCTATTGAATTTGATTATGATTATTGATATTATGACTACCCCCTCAAGTGACGAGTCGATGAGGGTAGGACAATTAATGAAGTGATGAGTCGCTTGACCAACATGATTGATTTGAACAATTGAAGACTTTAGCACTTTGATATTACTTGGCAAGGCCTAATTCAGCCATGATTTCAACTATTAATAGTAATTGTACATCTCTATCCCATGGAGCAGTCCAGCCACAATGGCCTTCTTAGGGAATCAAGATGATAGCAATTCCAATTAGGTTTATGTTGAATCATAATGTTCGATGATCTACTAAAAATGTCATAGAAGAATTGAGATAAATCCTCATTCCCATGGGGCAGTCTAGCCATTGTGGCCTTCTTAGGGATTGAAGTGAAGCATATCAATTCAATGATGACTAATTTACCCCAAATGGCCTTATGGTAATTTACTCATCTTGTCGGATTGCATGGATCGCAAGTCACTACAACCACCAAGTGTATAGGGTAAATAACTGGATACGAGGCGCATTTGAATTTTTGAATTATGTAAATTTTTTGTTATTTTTGAAAATTTTGAGGGTTTTGCACCATTAGATATTTTTGATTTTGCATTTTGAAGCTCCTCATGGTGAAATTTTGAGGGTATTTATGGTTGGATGCTAACCATGCTTGTCAAATATAGCTAATTTTTGCAAATTCCTTAGCCATAGCTCTGACCCATGGTCGAAAAACCCTAATTCTATACCCATGGTTTCCAAGCATGGTCGAGGGCAAAATGGAAATATAAAATAAAAATATATCATTTTCAATTCATTATTTTCCAATTTGCTATAACTATCAAGAGAGCTCTGAGAGGTGAGATTAAAATTTGACACGGAATGCTGAACCGAAAACTCACACCCATGGCTGACCAAGTAGAGGCATCTTCCAATGGTGGAGCCGGTGCCACGAAGGTAGCATCAAACCTCACTCATTTTATTACCAACTTAAAATGAACCTCATTAATAAATGGGTTAAATGAACCAAATTAAACTATTGGTAAAGAACCTCACCCTAGTTAGGATTAGTCTAGGTTAGCTTAGATGGGAGGGTATTTAATTTTTTTGGGTTGCTCGAGATGGGAAGTGACCTCAAAAGGGGTGCTTCTCTTAGCCATGGGTGGAAGACATGACTCCCAATTGGTAAATTGGGGGCCATGATTATCAACCATAGTGAGATTCAAATCCCAATGGTCAAAAATTTGACCATTGCCATCGATCATGGGTCCCAGCCATGATTGAGCAACTTTAGGAAAATTTTTAATTTTTTATTTTTTTTGAAATTTGACTTATTTAATTGATTTTTTTGAAATTTTCTTGTGCATTTATGAATTTTTTTATCTTTTTGAAGATTTTTTGAATTTTTTTGACTTTTGAAGTACATTTTTTATGTTTTTGATTGATTTTATGTATTATTATTTGCCCTTTTAGCTGACTACCTAGAGCGAGGGAGTCTAAGCTCTTTCATGACCTCCTCCATAAGATTAGTGATGCTGACCGAGAGTGGTTCACCACTATAGGCCTTGGTTATGTCATCCAACTACCATCCATTAGGGCTGACCAAGCCTACATGACTACTTTGGCCCATCGTTGGGATGCACGGACCAACACATTTCATCTATCGACTAGAGAGATCATGATCACCTTAGAGGATGTCTACCACATCTTTCACATCCCTATCGATGGTGAGGCCATCACCTCTTCACCTACCATGGTGAAGGTTATAGTATTCTAATGGATCTTTGGTGCTCGGAGTGATGAGGCACTAGAGGACATTGACCATGAGGGTGTGCCCATTGAGCATTAGTATAGGGTGTATGTCTTCATAGAGTGATAGGCCATCCTGATGTACCTATGCATACATGTCCTACTCCCAGATACATCTGGAGTGAGGTTCCCTTGGAACCTCTTAGCTAGGATGTAGGACCTTCTAGGGAGTACTAGAGAGCAGCCATTAATTCTATCATGGGGTAGCACCCTACTAGCATAGCTCTATGATGAGTTGTACAAGATCACTCAATGAGGCCACATTGGGGTTGCCTAAACATGCTACTCTAGATATGGGTATGGAAGCACATCACCATTGACCACCCAAGAGGACTTCCACGATATATTGGCGATATTATAGAGGCTTCACAATGCTATGCTACTTGCTAGCCTAGAGAGGTTGAGGGGTTCAGGAGTAGGTCTCGAGTAGGGGATCTCTAGTACTACCTAGATCGATTGACTAGACTATGGCCAGAGCAGGTTCTATGGTGACCCTACATGGACTATCCTGCATGGGGGGAGGCAGACAATTATTTGAGGTAGACAAGATAAGATAGGTGGCTCCTCGGGTGTAAGCTTGACATACATGAGTTCTTCCATTTCTCATGTATCACTAGGTAGTTTGGGATCTACCAAGATATTCCACCAGTGCCTACTATCTACCACCACCTTAAGGTGGAGAAGGATTTGACTTGGCCTACTATGACTCCACTAGGTGATGAGGATGATGACTAGTAGGATTCAAGATTAGCAGATGTAGGGACCACTACTGATTATGATGCCTGGTGGACTACCAGGATATGGTGAGGTGGTGGCCCACTAGGTAGAGTTGGGGATGGAGCCATAGGAGCAGAGGCAAATCTATATGGGTGATGAGTTTACCAGTGGATAGAAGGTGGATGGGGTGAGGGTGCAACCATAGAGGAGGAGCCCCGATGATGAGGTCTCATAACTCAGAGCCTAGGTGGTTAGCTTGCAGTCACAATTGGGGACCACTAGATGTAGATTCTAGGGAGGGACACCTCCATTACCACTCTACAGGCACAACTTAGAGTAGCACAAGATCAGCTAGCATAGGGATAGGAGTAGTGGTAGGGATACCAAGAGGAGAGGACTCTTCACCTAGCATAGATTGAGAGTGCCACTATAGCTCTAGAGAAGATGATGCTTGAGTGGGATCTTCTATAGTCTTAGCTAGACATCATGACTCAGGAGAGGGATCTACTGAGGATCACATGAGGTGAGACCTTGAATCCATAGGCTGCTCCTATGGCTCCAATTGTATAGGGACCCATAGGATTGGACCCATATATAGAGATTAGGAGACTATAGGCTCTCATCTAGACTCATATTAAGTAGCATGCTTCAGATGCTACTCACATCACTCTCCTAGAGGGAGAGGTCACACTCTATGGTGGTGAGATTCTAGAGAGATCCAGAGCTCCAGGGACTCAGAGGACTCGGACATGGGAGATAGGGTAGTCCTCAGCTCGGCCTAGCCATAGGACTCATAGGTCTGAGAGGTCCACTAGTACCAGCTCCAGGTGGACTCATCGAGAGGGTGGAGGTGATGGAGGAGCCTCATAGATAGGGGGTGTAGGCCAATCATGATTATGCATTGGGTATATTGTATCATTTTTTAGTGTAAGGTCTGAGGACCTACACATTTGTAGCCTATGGGTATTTTGGGCACACCTATGTACTCTTTGAGACACACATATTTATATGATATGACATTGGATTTATGACTCATTATATGTGTACATTTATTTGTTTTATGTTTATGAGATGCATATGGATGCAATGCTTATATGTTATGTTGATTTGATGCTATATGATGTGATGTATGGATGACATGCACTAGCTAGATGATGGATGTATGACTAGATATTGTGATCTAGATGTGTAGATGGACTACTATGATGTATGCATATGGATGCAATTTTAGATGTTAAATGCATGTTTAATTTGATTTACTTGTATGCATTTAATTTATGATGTTATGATATGATGAATGCAATGTATGTAATGCATTATTTACATGATGATGATCTAATGTAAATGAACCTGTATGCTTTAATCACTTAAAACATAAGGAATGAATGCAATATGAGTTAACAATCTAATGGATGACACCACAAAATGTATAACAATCATGAATGTAATTGATATATCTTATCATAAGAATTAATCAATTAGACATCCATATGTGAGATGAAATGATGTATTGTTTCTATTCATAAGCTTTTGTAAGTTAAAAGATATGCACAAAATAGTCAGTGGTCATCTAAATATCATTGTTGATATCCATCCGGTATCTAACCTATGTTATGAACACCCCTTAATAAACAAAATCTTATAAAAATAAGTTGATAATTGAATGATTGAAATGAGTTGTTGCTATTTGGGAATTTTTGAGGTTTTCCATGAGACTCAAACACCCTAGTTGACTTATCAAAAGTTGTATAATGACTATACTAGACTTCTGAAAGATAAAGTTTTTGCTATGAAAGACCAAGCTATTCATTACCCCTATGTGTGCAAATGAATATATTAGATGAGACATAAGCATACCCCAATGCTAGGTGGGATTCATTCAACCCATTGTTGTATTGGGGATCCTCAAATGTCCACCCGATCCTAGGTTTGGACTTAGTTGGACTAGACCACTAGGCAATACAAGCCACCTAAAGCTAGCTCATTTGTGAATTGCTAGACCTACCCCAATGTCAGGTGGGATTCATTCAGCCCATTGTTGTATTGGGGATCACTCCATGATTTTTGAGTATTGACCATTCCAGGGATTCAAGTTCACCCCTTTATTTTCTTCAATTTATTGGGATACTTGCTCATATATAGTGATAAAAATCACTATTTATTTTGTATTTTTTTTTATTTTGTTTTGAGCAAGGGATTTGATTTGATTTTGGGATTTTGCTCCTTTTTGTAAGCAAGGGATTTCTTCGGGTAGGGGGGAACTTGTCCTTTTTCCAATGACCACTACTCTAGACCATTGCGCCTCACAAATGAGCAAGTAACAAAACCTTTCGCTTAAGGTGACTCGGACCACTTTGTAGTGT
Organism: Wollemia nobilis; assembly: GCA_028583015.1. Lineage (NCBI taxonomy): Eukaryota > Viridiplantae > Streptophyta > Pinopsida > Araucariales > Araucariaceae > Wollemia > Wollemia nobilis. The sequence continues at coordinate 384,064 of JAQPPZ010001906.1, forward strand.
TCATCCTTCCTTACCCTAATTAGGATTGTTAATGTGTTTGATTAGTGATGGGATTTTGATATGCTAAGTGCTATCAAAACTAGACCTCATCTACAAAAGCAAAGCAAGCTTTCTACTAAATTTGAGAAGACCACTAGGTATGGCTGAATGACTGAAAAACCCTAGTATATTCTTCATAGCAACAGGAGGGGTTGTGTTGAGAAACACAATTACTCACAAGGGTGATGGATGATGATGATGCATAGATGCATGATTGAAATACAAACGTGGTGTCGTTTGTAAGATTGCAAACACAACCTATCCTAATGCAAGTGCGATGGATGGAAATGCCTAATGCAATGCAATTAAATGAAATGCAAGTGCAAAATGAAATGCATGATGCAAATGTTTTTGAAGTTTTGAATATTTTGCAATATTTTTAGATTTTATTGCTTTTTGATTTTTATGGATTTTGAAATTTTCCATATTTTTGAATTTTTGAATTATTATGTATGGAATGCCTTAAGATGAAGGATGTTGAGAGGTTCAGGCTCTTCAACACCTTCAAGTGATGTTAGGTGATATGTTCCAGGTCCAATCTGCTCTGAGATGATATAAGGACCTAACCAGTTAGCCACAAATTTATCTCGCAAGTGCGGCGGTAGGTTTGAGTTCTATTGGTTCTCTTTCAGCACAAGATCACCAACTTTAAAGTCTCTCAGATGGACTTTATTATTGTAAGCTCATTTTAAGTACTCTTGATAAACATGAAGATGCTCAAGGGCATTCACATGATGTTCATCAAGAAGCATCAATTGATCAAGGTGAGCTTGTCATGTAGTGTCATCATCGATGAACTCTTTCAATGTGATGCGCAGCATTGGAATTTCCAACTCTAAGGGCATAATGGCCTCAATGCCATATACTAGTGAAAATGGGGTTGCCCTAGTGGGCATCCGAATGCTAGTCCTGTAAGCCCATAATGCAAGGGGTAGCTAGATGTGCCAATATTTGTGGTTTTCTTGTACCATATTTTTCAAGATGGCTACCACTATCTTGTTTGAAGCCTCAGCTTGCCCGTTTGCCTATGGATAGTATGGAGTCACAAAACTATGTTGTATATTGTACTTGGATGTCAAAGCCCTTACAATTTTATTCTTGAATGACGTTCCATTATCCAAGATTATCTTGGATGGTATCCCAAAATGACTAATGATATTGTGAAGTATAAACTCCGTAATACATGCTCTAGTTGTCATTGTTAAAGGGATTGCTTCCACCCACTTTGTAAAATACTCAGTAGCCATTATAATAAATGTATGCCAGCCCGATGATGGGGGAGAGATCTTACCGATTAGATCTAAACCCCACTAAGCAAATGGCCAAGCCGCTTGAATGGGTTGTAAGGCCTACGATGGCAAGTGCATAAGATTAGCATGATGTTGACATTTAATGCATTTCTTGACATACGTGATGCAATCCTTCTCCATAGTGGGCCAATAATAACCCATTCAAAGGATGCACTTGACAATGGCCATACCACTAAAATGGCCACCGCATGTACCATCATGAGCTTGCAAAATTGCCCAAGCTGACTCTTGGGGCTCAAGACAATGAAGGAGAATTCCATCATAGCTTTGATGATACAAGATGTCTCCTAGCAAGACATACTTTGTCACTTTCTATCTAAATGTCATGCTTCACGACACGCAATAATCCCTAATGGATTAAACCAGATTCCAAATCAAATTCTATCAATAGCATGATCCACTTTGCAGTACGTGTATTATGATATGTCTTGCTCATCATATACTACAAAGGATTTTTTTGGATATCACATACATCATATGACTTAGCATGTAATGATGCAACTTCTTCATTGCAAACACCACTGCTAAACACAACTTCTCCATATATGCATACCCTAGCTCATAACTCACCAAGGTGCGACTGATGTAATATATCACTTGCTCTTTATCTTGCACATTCTTTTGGGCTAACATAGTTCCCAATGCAAATTCAATAGTTGATATATATAGCAAGAAAGGCACATCTAATCTTGGTGGAGCTAGCACTGGCAGCGTTGCTAGGTATTTCTTAATTTTAGTGAAGGCCACTTGACAGTCCTCGTCCCAATTGAATGGGACCCCTTGTGTAGCAGTCGATTCATGGGTCGACATTTGTTTGATAATTGTGTGATAAATCACTTTATGGATGCTACTTTGCCTGTAGGCTTCTTAACTCTTTGATATTTATGGGAGGATGCATTTCTAATATGGCCTTGACCTTCACTAGGTCAACTTTGATCCCTCATTTTGAAATGATGAATCCCAAGAGCTTTCCTAAAGTTACACCAAATATGCACTTCTTGGGATTCAACTTGACATTATGCTCTATCAGGTGATCGAAGACCTTCCTCAGGACCTCTACATGCTCGAACCAAAAATGACTTTGCCAATAAGTCATCGATATAATCTTCTAAGATTTTGTGCATGTAGTCATGGAAAATATATGTCATGGCTTGTTGATATGTGGCACTAATATTTTTAAGGCCGAATGGCATAACTTTATAATAGAATGTTCCCCATGGTATTGTGAACATGTTTTGTGTTGGTCTTCGACTTTAATCTGAATTTGATTGTAACCAAAAAACCATCCATAAGGGAGAGCATCTCATGACCTACAGTTGCATCTACAAGAGCATCTATGTTGGGCAACGAGAATGAATCCTTTGGTGTTGCCTTGTTGAGGTCTCTAAAATTCGTATAGATATGGATCCTTCCATCAAGTTTTCCTATAGGTACCATGTTTGATACCCATTCTGGATAGTCGATGGAGATAATGAACTCTACATCCAACAACTTCTGTAGCTCATATTTAACCATTAAAGTGACTGTTGGATGCATCTTCCTGAGCTTCTACTTGATAGGCCTTTTAGAGGGATCTAGCGAAAGGTTATGAGTAACCATTTTTGGATCTAGTCCTGGCATATCCTTGTATGTCCAAGCAAAGAGATCAGGTCTCTCTTTCAGTAGAGGGATGAGGTTGGCACACTCATCAGGAGATAGACTCTCTCCAAACTTAACCTTCTTAGGATTAGTGGGATCATCACTGATATCCACATCGAAGGTTTCCTCTACTGACATATGTGATCCCTCCTCAAGCTGGTGAGGTATAGGAATCAAGTGGATGTCATCAGCTAGGTTTAAAGGTCCTACATTCAAATTTCCCTCAGTGTGATAAACATCATGTGCACAGCCTAGTGCAAAATGGAAAGGTTGCAATATTTCTTCATTAGGGAAGAAATCTTCAGGCTCTAGTGGTGAATCAATGTGATCCCAATCAATAGCATCTACATTAAGATACAATGGTTTGGAAGGATCGACTGGATTATGAAGTGGAGTGGTCAAATCAATGGAGATCATATTGATGGAATGGATTAGATCTCTAAGACCATGTGTGTGCAATTCTAACTTATCTATGCTATTCACATACCCAAGATGTGGCTCTAGGGGTATGGGGATCTCTAGATCCGATCTATGAATAGACTGGAAAGTGGGATCACTTGGCTCAAGGAGCTACATGTATGTCGATGGATCAGGGAAGACTATATGATAAATCATATCCAAATTGGGTGGTCTCCCTCTAAGGCATGGGCCAGGATAGACTCTCTGATACATCTCATCGATGTCAACCAGCTCATGATGATGGCATAAATAGTGAGGCCCGAGATAGGCTCTCTCAATCTCATCCTCATCATCACTATCATATATGAGTCCTTCACCCCATCGACTAGAATCGGGTGATTAGCAAGATGAGGCCCAAGGTAGGCCCACTCTTCATAGCCACTATCATCAATGAGGGATCCCTCATTCTCACCCACTATCTCCATGGGCAATAGATGATGTAAATGTAGAGGACCTAAGTAAGCCAACTTAATCTTATCCTCATATCATTCATTGCTTGAGGATTGCTCATTATCATCTATTCCAGAATCACAATCTAGTCCATCACTTTCGATAATGGACTCTGCTTGCACTTCCTCAGAAGCAACTTCTGATTTAATGTCGATTGCTATACCCAGATTCTAGATCTGCATACCAGTGTCATCGGTAGCTTCATGAATTTCAATGTCCAAGTTGGCTCTTGGATTGTCTCTTGGATTGACCTCTACCATGATGTTATCATGATAGATCTCAGGTGGCTCAATAGAGACGTAGGTTACCAGCCTATTACCCCTTCGTATGCGAGAAGGGTTAGGGTGATAAGGATTCCAATCCACATCATCCCCCAAACTGAGGTTCAGATGATCTAAAGATGCTACTAGGAGCTCATCCTATCCTCTTATATGGTAGCCTAACCCGAACCTATCAGTTGGTAGCTGATACTATGGTTCGATGGGAACTCGATGCCCTTGCTCGAATAAGCCTAAACCATAACCATGCCAATGGTAACGTTCGAAATAGTGCAAGGTGAATTCAGGGTTAGAAAAATAATGAACATTCACCATGAATGGTTCATCATCATCCTCATCTATGGGCGTGCGATTTGCAAGTTGATCAAGCCCTCCATAAATGAAGTTTGTTTGGTTGGGTGGCACCCCCAGTGGTACCACCATTCCCATGGGAAAGTGATGGGCTTGAGGTCAGCCCATATCCTATGCAGTTTCGATAAATGGTATGAATGTCATATTCTGCATGATATATTCTGCTAATCTAGGATTAACCAAATGTACGGTCACCTATGGTGTAGATGACCCTACTGAAGAAGTAGGTGAGGTAGGCTGAGGTGCCTCCTCGACTTGATTTTGAGTATCCCCTTCATCCATGGGACTAGGAACCTTGATAGTTGCTACCTTGGGTGCTTGCTTTGGCTCTTTTTCACCCATAACTACCTTAAGCTTCTTGTCATTCCTAAGCATTTTGGATGTCGTAGGCTTTGTTGAAGCTATTGTTGTGTGCTCTGATAGTTGTGGTGCTACCGTGGAAGGTCCTACACACACTCCTTTTAATTTACCTTCTAGATGTTTGATTGGTGATGTCGATCATATATCCAGATGCATTGAGGGGAGAATGAAATCTCTCAAAAAATCAGCTAAGTTCACATATTTGAATGGCTCCTCATCAGAAGGAACCATGTGAACTTGTCCCTCATGTATATATTTAATACATTGATGTAAAATCGAGGGAATGCAATGCATTTCTCTAATCCAAGGCCTCCCTAGGAGGATGTTATACTGCATGGCACCTTCTATCACATGACACATCATAGGGATGGTCTTCAGTCCAACCTGAATCGAAAGAACTATAGTACCTACCATTGAGCATAGTGCATCGTTAAATGCTCTCAAGGTGAAAGTAGAAGGTACAATGTGTGACTTTGGCAACTTTAGATGTGTCAATGCCTTGGTAGTAATAATGTTGATTGATGACCCTATGTCAATAAAAACCCATTTGAATGGTGTGTGATTAACACATGTAATTATATGTAGTGGTGGGTCCGCTATAGCAGTGGAGACCATCTTAATCTCGTGATCATTAAATTGAATCACTGGTTCACTACACTACTGCACATGTCCCATGAAGTTCATAAATGCTTCAGGGTCCTAGGACTAAACTTTGATAGACCTTAGGATGTCCATGAGCATCTCCCTATGCTTAGGAGACTGCTGAATCAGTTCATAGATTGACAACTTCGTTGGAGTTGTCTGTAGGCTTTGAACTAGCCTACTCCTGATAGTCACCACCGGTCTAGTTGGTGGGCCTAGAACATTTTATATTGGCCTTTTTGAGGTGCAATTTGAACCCTAATTGGAGCTAGAGGTGGATTTGGTCGCTCATACCTCCCTTATCTTGTGACAACATTGACCATGCCGATGAATCCTTGAGTTGGTGGTTCCACCCACACTTGATTCACATGACCAACATTGTTCCTCGATGGCTCATGATTTGGTAAGGGGTTCTTGAAGATCCCCATATTTTGGTTGTCTAGAGCTTGAGGGTTGTCCACAATTAGCTCACCTCTTTTAATCATGTTTTGTACTACATGTTTAAAACTCTAACATCCTTCGATGTCATGTCCCTTCATCCTATGGAAAGTGCAATATAGATCATCCCTATACCCCTTTGGTTTGGGTTGATTAGGGTCTATTAACTTGATCTTCAGTAAGTTGAGGGCCTTGGCCTCACACAGTTGATGGAATATCGATGTCATCAACTCCGAAAAAGGTGTGAACTAGTGAGGTGGGTGTTGTTCTTTATTCTTACCCTTCTTGTTATTATTGCATTGATCATATCATGCAGGAGGAGGTTGGGCTTGATAATTCTATTGTTGCCCCTTATCCCCTTTTTAGAGGTTTAACACCACTTGGTTTACATGGGCCGGCTTGGCCTATTCCTTTTGATTGTGGGTGTTCTTCTTGTTCCATTCCTTCTTGTTTTGGAGCTTCAAGTTACCCTCCTATAACTTGATGTCCTCTATTACCTTGGCTTGCACCAAGGCCTCCTCAAATGTTTGATACTATTGCAACTACAATAGTAACGAGATGTGCTTCACACAACTCTTTGTAAACATCCGAGTTAGTTCTATGGTCAGAATGGAAAATGGCAACTTTACCATTATCTTTCTCCATATTTTCCCATAATCCATGATCGGCTCATCATCATGTTGCATTAAAGTAGCCAGATCGGATAGGTTTACCTTCTTCTTGATGTCGAAGGAGAAGCATTCAAGAAATGCATTAGCCAGCTATTCAAAGCTGGTTATGTTGTGCCTCTTAAGTTGATTGAACCACTCTCGGGCAGGGCCTGAAAGGGTTGTGATGAAGGTTCTCAGCAATAGAGCATCATTGCTTTCTATCTGAAAGCACATATCCATAAAGCTCGTAACATGTTCCTGAGCATCCTCCTCTCCTTGAAATTTCTCCAGCTTTGGCATCTCAAAGTGCTCGAGATACGCTGGAATGGGCACTGAAGGGCATAAAGGCTCATTATGAATCTTGTTCAAGGTTGGCTTTTGATAAGTCATCCCTTGTTTCTCTATAGCTCGAACCTTGTCTACCAAGGCCTGATAGGCCTTCGAAGATAGAATTTCCTCTTCTCTGAGAGGTCGTTGAGGAGCCTTTGGAGGTAAATTCTTCTTCGGTCGAGGTGGAGGACTAGGCTCATCCTCCACGTCTACTAAGGAGATCTCAGGATATTCCTATTCTTGTTCATCTCCTACTACTTCTTCATACTACGTACACCCATGATGTTCTAGCGCTTGGTGCTGCATCATGTTTTGGGCCATGTGGTGAGTACGAGTTTCAATGTGCTCAGGGTGCAAATCAGGCTGCAAAGTAGCTCATCTATGAGTGTGCTCCATGTATTCACTACGAGGGGGTAAATTGGCATGAGCCAATCGATCCTCTCACTCAACACACTCCTTTTGATCAAGGATGCATTGCTCATGCATGTGTTGCTCAAAAATATGTTACCTTAGCAACCTCTATCTCTGAGTATCCTCATTTTTAAGGTGCTCACGCTCTACATGGACATCTTCCAATTGATCTTGGAAGATCTACTACCATTGTTTTGACACCAATTTCTATGATCGATCTATAAGATCGGTCATATGTGGTCTCTGGTGTATCTATTCTATCCAAGTAGCTTTATCGGTATGACCTCCAATAGACTTGTTTGCCATGCTCTTGCCTTTGTCTATGTAGATGACATTCACATTCTAGTGTTGTCTATGCTCTATGCCCGCATGGGTCGATGGGGCAAGTATACTACGAGAATGCTTAGAGCATTCTCCTAGTTCTCTGATGGTCCTACATGTGCTCTCACTATGAGAACTCATAGAATGAGAGTGTGCAATCAAGGGTTTATACCCTAGCTACCCTAGGACTCTATCAAGACCATCCAATTGTCTAGTGCACCATGACTCATGTGGTGGCATACCATTGACTCCAACCTTAGACATATCAAATGTGAACTTACCAAGTTCATTGTTGTTTGGAGTCTATGTGGGCCTATGCTTTGAAGCAGCCCTCTCTTCCTACCCCTGAATGGGTGGATTTTCTACTTGTCTATTTTGAACTGATGGGGGCCTTGAGCCACCCTTAGCTCGAGTATGGATGGGAACCAACTTGGTTATAGTTCCTTCCTCAATGATGTACTCTTCAATGGATCTAGTGGATCCATGAGGTGTACGATCATGATATATGCTCCCATGCTCGAAGGCCCCATGTTGGGATCTTCCATACTCAGATCTATCTCATGAGGCATGTACATTGCCTCCTCTAGGTGGGGTATTCTGATGAGAACCCCCACATGTAGAGTTATCCCCTCTAATGCTCATCGAACATCATTCGAGAGGATCTTGTGATTGAGGGTTTGATGCATTGTGTTGTGCATTGGGTGGAGCTTCGACTTTGACCTTGGTTCTGCATCGAGATCAGCCTCTCCATGTTCTAACCATGATGTGTATTATCTCGTATGTAGATTTTAAAGCAAACAAAGAAAACAAGAATGATTATCTCTTTTAAATTTTTTTGTGAGCCCTACACTGGTTTGATGTGTTTTGAAATTTGTTGAAAACTTAAACTACTCTCATCATGTTTGAAATTGTTGATGTAATGCTCAATAGTTTAAGGGTTTTCACCTGTATGCTCATAGCTCGACAATCGGAAATGAAAGTCATGGTCACGTAAACCCCCAAAATGTGGAGATGAAATCCACACCTAGGTAGGGAGCACAAGTCCTACCGATCCTCACCCAACACCCCGTGCACAATGATACACCCCTTCGAAGAGGAATGCATGCTATTTTGCATGGTTAGGATAGATCTTGGAGTCGGTATTGGCCAATAGTACAAGGTTCGAGGGAGTTGGGCCAATGGATGGAAATCACTACCACCATCATTGAACCCTACTAGTGGTTGGATATGACTTCCAACTCACTAGCATTTAAGTGTTGTGTGGTGTGTGTGTGTTCATTTTATACTTTGCATGAAAGGGAAAATGCAACACCAAGCATACAATGCTCTTTCCTATATGCCTAATGATAAAAGCATTTTAATATTCAGAAAGATGCATCTAATTATTGAAATGTATTTCAGAGAATGCAGTTAAATGATCTAATAGGCCTCTGATTGGGCCACAACAAGTAAACTCTACAAACAGACTCTGACTATTAGCCATGGGATAGAACCATAGGTAATAGTGCTAGCATGAGATAGAGTAATAGGCCAAGAATTTAGCCATATTTGATAGGCATAGCTAACAGATCTAGCCATGTCTTAGCATGGCTGATAGACAACATAAAAATTGCATAGAAATTCTTCACTTTACTATTTCTCTAGGTGATTTAATTACCTACAATAGTGAAAACAATAAAATATAAAAATTACAGAGGATCAAGGTTACCTGGATTCCTCATCTGATGGAGAGACAATCTGATATCTATCTACTTTTTTGATCTACTGCTAGCCATGGCTGTCAAGCATGGTGGAGACTATGCATCATGGTTGTCAAGCGTGGCTGACACCTGCAACAAAAAAGTTCAAAAATCCATCAGTTCTTGCAGAATTTGTGGGGTTTCCATCATGATCGCCATCTGTAATGATCTAAAAAGCATACACCTAACTAGTGCATCAATTGAAATCGAGTATTAAAGCAATAAAGAATAGACAACAATGAATTTAACAAGAAAGTAGGGTTTCATTTTATTAAAACTTTGTCAAATCCAGATTACATATACGTCCCTCTTAGGGATACTCAATTTTTGATACAATTGATACAATATTGAAGACCCTCTAAACGAGGGGGTGGTGTAATCCATAGACTTTTTAGAAGGTACACGAACTGCTTAAGGCCAAAGATAGCCTTCTTCTCCTTTGGTTGGAGGCATATGCTGCCTTGAATGCCTTGAAAATGATTAGGTCCTGTAAACCCTGCATTCAAGAAACAACATGAAAGGGGTTAATAACAAAGGAGGCCTCTCTTGATGAGGCTTTTGAGACAATTGCATAAATTGATGATAAAGAAAGCAAGAAAGCATGTAAATCTATGAAGATATGCAAGAAATCACCAAATTACTATAAAGCATGTAAAGAAAGCATGAAATCTAGCAATTAGGAAGCCTAATTAGCCATTAGAACTTGAAAAGCATGAAACTAGTCTAAATTGATAATTGCAAGGAAATGGAAGCAAATCTACCTCTAAATCCTAAATTAACCGGTCAAATGTCTGCTAAAATGTTAATCTATGCTAGATTAAGCTAATTGCATAACTGGAAATGGAAATATACTGCTAAAACAAAGGAAATTAAAGATCAAACCCTCACCATGGGTCTGAGGTGCAGCTGGCACTATTAGCCATGGTTGACAACCATGACTGAGGTGAAAGTGTTCTTGCTCTTGTAATCAGGGCTTGGATCTCTAATTCCCTCCATGGAATTGATGATCAAGGGTCACCTCTATGTCCCAAGATGGATTGGTGGTTGAATTTGATGAGATTCACGTTCGATTGGCTTGATTTTGTGATTGATGCTTCTTAGTCCTTTGGAAGCTCCATTGATGGATTCATGCTTGTCACTCCACAATTGGGTAGCATTTCGACTCTCCTCAAGGGGTTGTCAATTCACTATCCATTTTGGTAGAGCTTCACTACATTTCAACTCAAGATTATTCTAGACTTCTCCCCAATTTGAAGGGGGTCTTATAGCCTTCCTAATCTCTAATATTGGCTTGCTTGGGAAGCCAAGATCAAGATCCAGGAGGTTGGATCAGTTGGGAGGAAAACTCTCGAAGCTTCCCCACCCAAAACCATTTGAATTCTCATTGCCTAGACCGTTGTAACCAAATTTGGCTCGGCTCAGGATTCAAAATAGTTTTGATGCTAGCCATGGCTCTGAGGTGTAGCTAGCTCTATTAGCCATGGGTGTCAATCGTGGCTAAGGCTGAGTATGCCAACTCTACCCAAATTGAGTGGTTAAAACCACTGCTTCACCTTGGAGTTGTCCAAGATCATTCATATGGTCTATTAGCATGCCCATATGAGTAGTCCCCTACACATGACGTATTTTAGGTGTCTACACAAGTGCAATTTTCTATACTTCATCCTAGAACCTTCTAATTCACCTCCCTCATTAGGAATACCACCACCTATGCTACAATGTGGTCTTCTTAATTGCTCATTTGTGTACTTCCTCCCTCATGTGTGCAACTATTGCATGTCATTGGGTGAGGTGAAAATATCTATAGCCAATGATGGGCCTTCTCTATCTAAGTGCTAGCATTTCCCTTGATCATATCTCAACTAATCACCAAATTACTAGCTTTGGGCTTTATCAAATTGTTTTCCTATTTTCTATTAACTTCTCCATAAAAAGGGCCACATGAACCATTAGATTGAAATTCAATGGTTGATAGATATTATTGCCATTGATGCAGTTGGATTTGGGTGGAATATGAGCATCAAATATAGATGGAAGATATAATGTTTGGTGTGGTTTCTAAGTTTATCTACCTTTCCTTGGAGTTCTTTGTTTTCCTTGAAGGTAAAAAGTGCCTTTTAACTACTTTTCCTTAGCATGTCTTTATTTCAAATAAGTTTTATTTATAGTGAAGTGAGGATGTAGGGAAATATTCCCTATGGCTTTGGGGTCTTCCAATGCCTTTAAGTCTACTCAAAAGGTGAACCTAGATTTATTTACTTTGTCCATGGGGTAGGTCAAATTTTGGAAGCCATAATTATAAACACAAAATGACAAAAAAATGAAATTGTAATAAAAGTAAAAATAATGAGGAATAAAATTTAGGGGAATGTGTGGGGAGGTTCAATGATATGGGAGCTTGCTCATTTGAGCTCCCACTTCCTCCCACTCTCCTTAAAATATGCTAAAGCCTATTGAAAGTGGTGATAGTTCCTCAAGAACTCAACTTGGTCTAGGCATGAGAAATCATTTCTCCATGCACATATTCTTGCATGTGCACCTAGATATCTACAATAGATTCGATAGCTTTTATGGCATATTCAACTATTAGGACCTTTGGTCACTTCTAGAAATTTAGTCATATTTCTTTTTTCTCTTTGAAGGACTATGCATATTCATGCTCTAATATGGGGGTATGTATTTCTTCCCATAAAGGTGGTAGTCCATTTTGACTAAAAGAATCTAAGAAATCATGCAAACTATTGATCACCTTGTTAGGGATTATAATTAGGCTGCATATTCATATTCTAATTGCTCCCTATTTATGGCATTCCAAATGTCCTTGAATGTCCCCTTAATCCTATATTTTGGTAACTTCTAGCTCTTGCTCACTCATGGGGATGATCAAAAATTGGAAATTCTTTTTGTTATGCATCTATTTTTACTTGGTTTTGAAGGTTTGCTCTACCTCTTGAGTAATTTCCACACTTAATTAGGATGTTTTGCTGATGAAATAAAAAATTCAAGACATCAAAGATGTGGAATTGGCTATGATTCCCTAGTATGTGGTACAATCATCTTAGATCAATGTGGTGGTATTATGCTGTACAATTTAGAGCATATCTTTTGTCCTTCCTCTAGATTTGGGTGCCAAAACTTTAAGAACTCTACTTGAAGTTCTCTATCACTTCAAATCTGATGTTTTTAGCCCTTTTGGATAGGTTAGGATATACTACCACTTCTAATACATATTTTATGAATTCAGGGCCCATGGAAAGAGGGAAGGGCATCATTATATCTCGTCTAGAAGAGGTTGTAGAGGGATTTTATGGAGTAGGCATATATCTTACCCTAGGCATAGGGATTTTAGTGCTACTTATTCTCTTCTCCATTACTTCTTGGATATTTTTTGTAGTTGTGCTTTTATCAACTTAAGCTCTATCTCCCTTATAGTATTTAACACCTTAATATATTTCCAAAGATCATGCTTACAAAAAGTATTTTAAGGTTACTATTTCAATTTTTATAGATCTCCCTTTGGGGTGTTAGCACATGAATCAAATTTAATTACTTCATGCACATGAAATATTCTCTTTTTATAGGGATGGAGTGGGAGGTATCTATTGTCTTCTCAACTTAGGTTTATGTTTAATTTTTAAAATTATTATCTTCCCTTTGAGCCATAGAAATCTCCACTTTGTAAGATTTGACTTCTTATCTACTATGAATGCATAATATGGCTACCAAATTCTGATAGATATGGAATTTACCCCAAATAATTGGACCTAAAACTTCCACTTTAGTGATGAATGTATGGATGCATAGTTGTTGGGAATGTATGAATGCATCTTATCTATGAAGTAATTAGAGTCTAGCAACTCTTATTCTATTAAGTAGGCATACTCCCCTCCTCTTTTGAAATATATTTTCTCTATGTATTACATGTGGAGGGGTTCTAATGGGATTTTTAACTTAGTCCCATATATAGTTAAAAAGAAACATATGGGTCCAGTTAAGTGATAGGTATCCTCTGATCTTAGTGGTGAACTCACTTGAGAGGTATATTCCAAATGATATTGGGAGATCTATCACCACTATATCTTGATGAAATTTCAATTCATGGAATGCTTTGAGTGCTATAGAAAGGTCTCAAATGATTCCAAATACTGGCACTAGAGTGGCATATAATTGCATCACCTTATTATTGGTATGCTCTGGTGATAGGCCAAGTGTTTCTACCTCTTTTTTGGCATAATTGATGTATTGGAACCTGATTCAACTATGTATTTATGTATTAGTTGATCTCCATAGATTGAGGTCAAGTAGAATAGCATAGGATTAGGCTTGTTGAGCCTAAAATTTATAGCACAAAATGTGTTCCTTGTATGATAATTTTTTTTTTGTTTCTTTAGAGCTTCTTCTAAGTTCTTCATCTATTCTAGAATATAAAGGATACTCCAAAGAGTCATGGATATAGTATAATTCCTTAGGTGCTCCACCACATTTAAATTTATTATAGAATAAGATTTTGGAATTGGTTGATGTTTTTAAGAGCGTAGTCCTTTCTATCATTAAATGTGGTCTCTACCTTAGATTTTTAAAGGTAAATTTTATCACTGTTAGGACTGCTCATCCTTGATTCACTGGTGCAACGCATGCTGATGTTGGAGGGATCCTTTGATTTTCTATTTCTTTCCTCTAATATCTATCCTCTATCAATATAGATTTTCCTTTCTATACAATTGCCATCCTTTTACCCTCTCATTTGAGGGATCTACTTTGTCAAATATGATATATAATTTTGCTTCATCCTATGTGATAAATATCTACTCCAAAGTTGATAAGTTAGTAGCTAAGGGTGTGGTAAAATACTGAGTTATAGGTTCTAGGATTGGAATTATGACTTTTTACTAACGATGGGAAATATTATCGTGGCAAGAAGATGTACCTACAACTTTATATTCTATTTCGATATAATAGTCAATAGAAGAAATTTTAGGAGTAGGATATTACTAGCCACTAGGATCTTCAATGTAGTTGTTCTAGGTGGCAACCAAGTCCTTAGTTGAGCTTGTAGGAACTTGATGGAACGATATGAACATGGGTATTATATACCAAGTTGGGGCTTTGGGATGACCAAGATTATTATTGGCAAAAAATGAAGGCCATTGATATCCAATAGGAGATGGTCGAGCATTTGGGTTTCCTTTTTAGAAGGAAGGATTTAGATAACTTATGAAGGGAAACATTTAAATGTTACACTATCCCTTTAGTAATATTACATAACTAGAGAGGGTCCTCATAGTCTTGAATAGTTTATCCATTTTAGCATCTTAATGGGAGGAAGCTTGATTTTTCTCTAGGTATGTGATAGGATGAATAGACTAGTGTCAGGATGTATAATTAGAGAGAAACAACAAGGGGGGTGAATGGAATAAAGCAATGGTGGAAGTGGTCTAGGATATAGTATTACTATTTATATTAGGTCTTTCTTAGATTTAATGGCAATATCTTATGCCTTTAGTATTGAATTACCATCCTTAGAATTAACCATTATGGAAATATTAGAATTAAAATATTTTAAATAGTAAATGAATGCCATACTAGGAGGTGGTTGGATATTACTAGGGATACTATACTACGTCTTGTGGAATCAAACACTAAAATCATCCATTGTCTCTATAGGTACCCTCTGATGGTTTTTAGTTTCTCCAAGAGGGATGCTTCGTCTTCTCTCCAAAACATTTTATCAAGAGCTCTACCAATTGGTCCTAGCTTTTTATTTATCATGGGATAATACTAAAGTACCATTCATGAACTCTACCTTAAAAGGAAGTCATCAATAGTCTCAAATATATATATATATATATATATATATATATATATATATATATATATATATATATATATATTTTATGAAATGCACATCATACAAGCTCAACATATTGTAAGTGTTCTATCAAAGTGACAACATCTTCTCCCAAAAAGTAAGGTAATACTTGAGTGATACAATATGTCTTGGTTCCCATGTATTAGATGAGGCTGGTGGAATTAGGATACCTCTATCATCCCATGCTAAAAACATTCTAGGAGACTAATGTACCATAGCCACCATTTTGTGCTATTGATTCCTACTTTATACTTAGTTGATAAGTGGCACCAACTCTTGTTAATTGGCTTGGGCAAAGGCTCTAGTCATAAGCCTTTTACTCATTTAATTTTAAACCCTTCTTTTAATAATTAAGTCATCAGGTCAGGATATTTTTCTTCAACAATATCATGAGATAGATACCCCCACTAGAATATTGATATATTATTTGTTAGATATTTTCTCTGAAGTCTATCCCTTTTCAATATAAGTCATCAAAAAAAGTTAGATGAATTTTCTAGGTGATTATCTTCAAGTAGGTATACTATGACCTTAACTAAAACCATAGTTGGACTTCTTCAATCTTTATTAGCCAAATGTAGAATTTTATCCTACTATATGTTCTAGGTAGACTATTGTCATATCATAATGCACCCACAAACCTAGGTTTGTAGGCTTGACAAGATGAATGTATCCATGCCTACATAGAGAAAAATATATTAGGAAGCACCATGGATGGGAGACCACCTATGAGGCAACCTATGGGGTTTTGAATAGAGGTTGGCTCCTCATCGGATCTAATACTTAATGCACATTGGACCTCCACAAGGCTAGGGAAAGGAATTGCAATGAATGTAAAAATAAGAAATTAAACACTTTGCAAAAAATAAAACCTAAGCTACAAGGGTGATGCACCAAACAATTAAATCTCAATTTTTGACTTCAATAAGTGGCAATTGAACATGACAAATGTCATCCTATGACTATTGAACACAACCAAGCAAAACAGACAGATAAAAATCAAAACAAGTTAAATAAAGGAGGATAAAGCAAAAATAGTCATGACTTGTATTAACATGTCGAAAGTGATTATAAGACAATGAGACCCGAGGGTTTCAATGCTGCTTAGGCTATTAGAGAAGGTTTGGGGTCCTCTTGTTAGAATAAAAAGGCAAAATGAAAGGAAGAGCCATCAAGACTAGGTACTAGGCATGCGGAAATAACTCCCAATACATTCTATAGTATAAGTTAGGCCTATTTATAGCCAAGAGGAGGGTTCCTTCCCTTCGAAGATCTATATTCAAAATACCTGTAAATTATCTTCTTCTCATACAACCAAAATCTTTATGCAAATTTAAATTGAAAGCCTTAAGGGGTCTAGATTCGAGGTCATAAATGCTAAAAGCTTTCAAGGCCTTGATTATCAATTATTATTGAATCATCTCTCTATTTCTATATTGAGGTAGTTGCACTATTACTCTTCCATCACATTTCTCCTATAATGCATCACCTTATTCTCACATGCATGGTGGGTAGTTTTTAATGAACCGTTACACCAAAACCTTAAGGTATTAGTAATATGATCCGAATACACCAGGATCATACCCACTTTGAGACAAAAATATGAATAACAGGCTTGACTCTTCGTCTACTCCTATGCAGGGAATCTACCATGATAAACCCAAATTTATGCTTGATTCATTACTTGAACCTAGGTGGTTGCTATGATACTAAATGTAACAAACAGTTACACCAAAAACTTGAGGTATTAGTGAAATCTGAATACACCAGGATCATAACATAGTTGTTGCAACTAACACATAGTTGATTTTAATAGACTTAGCCATGAAAGTTAAGCTTTATGGCCAATGGCAAGTGTTCTTCTTAATTGTTCCTTTGTTTGCTTCCTCCCTTGTGTGTGTAGATATCACATGTCCTTGAGTGAGGTGGAAATATCTATTGGTATGGTCAATGGTAGGCTTTATCCATATAGGCATTGGTACTTCCCTCCTAGGGCTCTTGATTGGTCGCCATATGTCTAGAACTTTCCTCTTTATTGTGGTCTTCTTCATTGAAATGACCATGTAGACCACTAGATTAAAATCAATGGCCCACACACATTAGTGCCCTTGACATGGCTAGATTTAGGTGAAATATGAGTGTTGGCCATATATGTATGATATAATGGTCAATATGGCTTCTCGAGCTTATCCATATTTCCTTAGAGTTCTTTTATTTTCTTTCAAATACTTTTTTCTTGGCTTGTCCTACTTTCACCTGAGTTTTATTTTGAATGAAGTAAGGCTATAGGTAAAATTTCCCTATAGTATAATAAAAAAATAATCAAGGAGTTGTTCCTCGTCTTATACCTAAATTTTAGCTTTTAGGACCAAAAGCTTCTAAACATGGAAAGTGTGATCATAAATCATTCTTCGAGATTAGCACATGTAATTATTGACATGTTGCACATCAAATAAATTAGCATATTTTTTTAGACCACTACATTAGCATATAGGAAATCTAATATTAAATGCCACCTCATCCTATAGAGACATGTAGATGTACAATTTTAAGTGTCACCTTATAATGTAAAACCATGGGATATTCCTATAAAAAACTTGCACATGGAATAATAAAAAAGGTTTTCTAATAATTCACGTCAGTTTAATATTTGAAATGGATGAGGATAAAAGGTTATATAAATTTGTTAAATAGATATAGAAACTAGAGGCAAGCAAAAGACTCAAAGGTCATATTTGAAAACCAAAAGAGTGGAAGCATATTTGGATCAAATATTACAATAACAAAATTTAATCTCTTGGCATAGTTCTAAGAAACATCTTACTTCTAGACTATTGTAAAATCCTTCCATTGTAAAATTGAATGAATAAATCAAAAATCTAATTTTCCCACTAGATTTTTATCTCACCCAATGTTTCTTAGGAGAAAATTTATTTATGTATATTCCTATTAGTTTTAGTTTTTAAAACTTTCTTCTACAACAACTAATTCTTAATATATATATAAATTTATACATATATATATATATATATATATATATATATACATATACATACATACATATATATATATATATATATATATATATATATATATATATATATATATAAAGATCTATACTTGAGGATCCTAAACAACATAGTTGATAGGGGATTACAAATCACATAATGATGTTATGGACCCACCAAGCAATAATCAATTTGGTTACCATATCTCCTTGGAACTTAAGTTAGCTAGGATCAAAATACATGATTTCAATTCCAATCCCACAATTTTCACTCCATATTATCTTTTCTCTATGTTATCTATGTTGAGCTCATACCCTTCTCCGGAATCATACACAAACCTTGTAGATGCCCTTCAAAAGGAAACATAATAGGCCCTCATATTGCACATCATGCTACATGTTAGAGCAATTATGTTAGCTTTTGAATATGCCTACCAAAGGTATCAAATGTGATCATCTCTTCACCTCATCTTGTCTACTCTTGGAGGATGGGTTGCACTTATTCTACATATTGTGTTTACATAACAATTTATGGATCTACCTAGTGTAGAATAATGCATAATATGTCCCTCCATATGCCTACAAGTTTCTCCTTCCCTATTTGTGGATATTTTTTAGGATGCAATGATTATCCAATTCAGGAATAGTGCACCTACATTACACTTGCACTAGGTAATTTATGCTAGCATATTTTCCACATCCTCATTTAGAAAACCCTCCTATCCCATAATAGTTTTCTAATAAATTTCTTCTATACTTATTTTATAAAATTTCTAATTAATTAATTCTCTATCAAACATTAATGTCTCTTGTCTTTGTTAACTTTTACCATTGACTCAATTCCTTTTTCTCTTATCTATATGAACTTAAATATCATCCTAAGATCTGTTATCAATTTGATAGGCACAAACACTCATCCTCTATATCCTCATGGGTATATAATGGTACTAGGATAATATCTCAAAAACATTCCATTATATCATACTATTATAATTTCTTTGATCACTATGCACCTTTCTTCATCTCCTCCTAATAGCTCAATCTATCTTTATTCTATTTCATTAAATATATTTTCCATCAAGGCTTGACTCTATTTACCCTCATTGTCCTAATGAATTAATGAGTAGGGTGAGATTTTCTAACCATCTACACTAAATTTGCATTAATGACCCTGTTTCTTGATGGTATATAAGGGTATCATAATTAACTCTCCTCACTAGACATAATATCTCACCCATAAGCTCATTGTTCTCTCTTAATATTTAGCTAGGACCAAATATTCCTCCTTATATAAGAATCATTGTTGAACTATGGTCCCTCAAGAGGATGGGATATACATAAGTCTAGTGTCTAGTGAGTACATCCTAATCATATGTTATCATTAGGTAGTAGGCTTTATATACACCATCTCTCTTGAGCACTTAAGATAGGTTGATCACATTGTAAATATTATGCATGGTGTTTCTAATAAACCATTCCTATATCTACCATAATACCCCTACAATTCCTCATTAAATTATGCACCCTTGAGAGGATGGGGTCTAATAATATGGATATCTAACAAGTACGTCATAGTCATATGTGCTCAGTAGGTGTTAGACTATCTAGTAACTATATCTCATTGGCACTTATGCTAGCTAGGAAAAAAATATACCTTTTCCACCATATCATTTTTCCTCATTAAATTAGATACCATGGAGAGGATGAAACCTCGTTGGTTGTTGTATGACAAGTGCATAATAGTCTTATGAACCTAATGGATAATCATCTATGTGGTTGCCATCCTTCCCTTATACTTAAATCATTTATGCCACACTCTATTATATGTAGGCCTTAACTATCCATTTTTCATTACTTTGGGCCTTAAATAGCCACTACTCATAATTTTGGGCCTTAACTAGCCATTGTTCATACTTTTGGATCTTAATTGGCCACTATTCATACAATTAGGTCTTAACTAGCCATTATTCATATTTTTGGGTCTTAACTAACCATTAATCATACTTTTGGGTCTTAAATGGCCTAAAAAGAGCTACATTGAGGAATTAGAATATGAGCGCTTGGTAGTAAACATTGAAGATATAGTGTTTGTAAGTAGTTGAAGTAGAGAAGAAGAAAATATCATGTTGTGAGCCTGGTAGTGAGTACATATGAAAGTACCTAAGGAGAAAAATATCTAGGAGAGAAGATAATGGTCCATATCCTAGAGGAAAGTGCATGAGAAAACACTCATTTTGAGAGAAAACATAGGTTTGAGAATATTTCAGTTGACTCATAGAAATGTTGATCCAAAGAAAATATTTGAGTGAAAGGAAAGAAGGTGCAAAACCTGAGGATAATGCCCAAGGGAAAAGTTTGAGAGTACCTAAGAAGGAAATTTCTATAATATAATACAAATTATAATGCAAACAAAATATACGCATGTAGAAGAAAATTGTTACATATAAAAGGTGTCAAATATGAAAATACCACCAAGTTTCTAAAGTAATTCAAATATTTCCTACATAATTATTTGACTATGTATGCAAATATTAAAGTTGGAAGGGTTATCAAGTTTTTTAAATGAGGGAGTGAATTTCAAGAAATATAGAATTAAACATAAGTGTTTAAATTGAATTCATATGTGAATGAAATATATTGAAGAGGAATTGTTAATTGAAGAAAATATTGAAGGAAATTAATTTGGGAGTTATAAGAAGAATTTAAAAAGATTAAAGAAGAAAATTGATTATTAAAAAGTGAATTATAAAAATATTAAAATTGAATGAGATAATTGAAGGGAGTAATAAGAATATAATTAATTAAAGAATAAAAAATTGAAGAAGAAGAAGAATAAAATTGAATATTGAAGATTTAAGAAGAATAAAAATTTTAAGAGAACAATTAAAAGAATGAATAATTGAAGGAAGAAATAAATTAATTATTGAAGAAAACAATTTGAATCGAAGAAGAATTTTTTTTTGAAGAGAGAGTAAAGACAAATTAAAGAAGAATTATATGAATAATTTGGAGATAAAATATTTTTTTCTTTTATGATAAAGGAAATTATTAAAAATGGAAAATACAAATTTTTCCTTTTTGAATCTCAAATACTAAAAGGACCTAACTTTACCCCATCCAAAAATAAGATGAAATCAATACTTATTCTAGATGATATAATTAGAAGACAAAAATTAAACATGAAGTTGGAAAGGCTCTTATGTTAGTCACATTTGATATATTATATGAAATTTAGGCACATATAAATCAGACTGAAACTTTGAAAATTGTGTGGGATAAATTATGCATAATCTTTCAAGGAAATAATGGAGCTACTATTTTACACTTGCAATCACAAATATATTTCCTAAAATTTCATGATGGAGAAAATATTGAACGTTTTCTTTGAAGGGTAGTGAAATTGAAATTGAAACTACACACTATGGGAGAAAAAGTGGAAGAAAAATTTCTTGTTGAAGTTACACGAAGAGCACTACAAAAATATTTAAAACATTAGTCACCTCTCTTCAAGGTGCTAAAGAGTATCCTTTGATGAATTAGTTGACATAATTCAAGAATATGAAATAGAAAACGATGCGAGAGATGAAATAAAAAGCAATGCTCTTATTTAAAAAAAAAAAAATTCAAATAATATTGCTTCATTTTCATAGTATCAACCTGAGTAAAGAAAAAATATTTTCACATATGTAACCAAGAATGGAATAACACCAATTATTGTAGATACTATTCTCTAAATCAATGAAATCAAATTAATAGACCTTTCCAAAGATACCAACACAAACAATATCAACCTAATCAATAGCAATACACATCAACACAATAATGATATCCAAAATGAGAAAAAAAAATGGTTCAAGAAGTACAAGAATATAAAAAATCAATTGTTGAGCAAGGTGTAGCAACAGTATTGTCATTGTTGTTAACATAGTCAGATAGATCAGTTGATGCAATGGACAAGAGTTTAGAGGCTACTCAGAGTATGTACAGTGATGTTAAATACTTATGAGGATGTTTACCCACATTTTTGCATATTATCCAAGAAGACCGAAGTGGCCCATATGCTAAAGATCAAACAAAAAGCAAAACACCGCAAAGGAAAAAAGTGTCGCGATATCACATGTTGCATTTTTGCGACCAAAAGAAAAGAGAAAATGCAAAGAGAAAAAGTGTCGCGATATCGCGACATGTTGCATTTTCGCAGCCAAAAAGAGAAGAGAAAATGCAAGGAGAAAAAGTGTTGCGATATCGCGACATGTTGCATTTTCACGGCCAAAAGAGAAGAGAAAATGCAAGGAGAAAAAGTGTCACGATATCGTGACATGTTGCATTTTCGCGGTCCAAAGAGAAGAGAAAATGCAAGGAGAAAAAAGTGTCACGATATCGCGACATGTATTTTCATGGGCCAAAAGAAATAGAAAGAGCAAGGAGAAAAAAGTGTCGCTATATCGCGACATGTTGTATTTTCGTGGGCCAAAGCAAAGAGAAAGAGCAAGGAGAAAAAGTGTCACATTTTTGCAGGCCAAAGCAAAGAGAAAGAGAAAGGAGAAAAAGTGGCGCGATATCACGACATGTATTTTTGCAGTTCGATGCAAAGAGAAAGAGCAAGAAGGAAAAATTGTCGCGATATCATGACATGTAGCATTTTTGTGGTTCGATGCAAAGAGAAATAGAAAGAAGAAAAAATTGTCATGATATTGTGGATTGAATAATAGATCAAAGAGTTATGATGGTAGAAATACATCTATTTTTTTGATTGAACACCATGTGCAATATTTTAAATGTAATGGTCATGGGCACATAGCAAGGTTTTATCCAAGAAATTTTGTATCTAATCTAAGGCAAGACAGTAGATTTTATCAGACACAAATAATGCAACACAGACAGGGAAGAAATCATGTGCATCAAAGAAAGGAAAATAATCATCCATCAAGGATGCACAAGAGACAACCACCCAAGAGAAATGTTCAAGTTCACAAAAAGGTTCAAAATAGGGATGTAGTTGAAAAACTCAAGCCCAAGTTCAAGAAAGTTTGGAGAAAGAAAGAAGAGGGGAAATCGTGTCTCCTTGGACTAAAGGAGACTACTCCTCTATTGTACTAAGAAGCTCCAGGTAGCACATCCTCAGGGGGAGCAGTCTTAAATTTTTATTTTAATGCTCTTAATTTTTTTTGTTATTAGAGGATGAAAGGCAAGTAGTCAGGAGGAGTTGTCGTATAGTTGTCAAAGTGTGTTTTAGTTCATGTAGTTGTTTGTGGAGGTAATAAGAGAGCATTAATTTTCTCTAAAGAAGTAGCCATTATCAAAGAGATGCCAGAGTCAAAGAAAATAGTGGCACTAGCACCTAGTTGGTCAAGAGTGCCAAGTGGCACATGCAAGGCAAAGATGTTGAGAGAATAGCACCCAGGTGGTGAAGCGCCAAGGAGGACAAGATGCCCATGCACCTAAGAAAGTCTTGCATTATTTGAGAAATGCGAGATATTTCTTGAGGAATCCCTTGATCATAGCGAGGATAAATGCTCCCTGGAATCGCATGAATAATGTTCGCCTAAGACATTGAGTAGCCCTAACATATGCCCTAGCAAGAAGAAGAATACTTAGTGTTGATGATTGTACGTAGATTGAGGTTCCAATGCGAGATGTAACAGTCCACTATCAATACTTGCACAGGCAATGAAAATGTTCATGGCAGCCGTTAGAAACCAGAGACATTGAGTTGCACAACGGATGCAAGGCAAAGTCATCAGTCACAGAGGAGGTGGCAGTCAAAAGGCTGAAGAAATTATGCATAGGCTGCTTAGAGAGTTGGTCACTTTTGATTTGGGAGTAACTTTTGCATAGCTGAGAGTTGCGTGTTGATCAAGCTATACTAAATAAGTAAAAGCAAGGTACAAAAAGAATTATAATATGATGAGCAGATATTAGAGTGCTTATCCAAGAAGACTTTATGACAAAAAGAGTACCAATGGAGGTGCATTCTATCTTGGAGATAGGTTGGTCACGTGGCACAGTAAGAAACAAGAGTCAGTCTCCTTATCCACACCCATAGGCAGAATATATTGTAGTGACAGTGTTTTGTATGCAGGTATTATGGATGAAACAAACCCTGAAAGATCTTGGTATTAACTTTAGTGAGCCAATTTTAGTTAAGTGTGATAACACCAGTGCCATTAACATCTCAAAGAAATCGGTTATGCATTCTCGCACAAAACATATTGCTATCCAATATCACTTTTTGAAGGAGAAAGTTGCAGAAAGTGAGGTTAAGTTGGATTTTGTTCCAACAACAAACCAAGTAGCGGTATCTTCACAAAATCATTGCCCAAGGAAGTCTTTGAGTATCTTCGCAATAAACTGGGAGTGGTAATGTTTCCCAAGAATTGACTAGCTATAGGGACCACATTCTCAGGGGGAGCATTTGTGTATTTGTTTATCTTTTTGCTCATGTTTGTGATTTTTGCTAAGTATAATAATTTTTGCCTAAGAATGTTGTGCATTGACTCAGGGGGAGTTTGCAGTAGCCCTTTGATATTGTTTTCAATGGGGAAGAAGAGTTACAGGAAAGTGCACGTGTGTTGCCAACAATTCCAAAGGGGGATATTGTTGAGCAAGGTGCAGCAACAGTATTGTCATTATTGTCAACATAGTCAGATAGATCGGTTGATGCAGTGGACAGGAGTTCAGAGGCTACTTAGAGTATGTACAGTGATTTTAAATACTTATGAGGATGTTTACCCACCTTTTTGCATATTATCCAAGAAGACCGAAGTGACCCATATGCTAAAGATCAAACAAAAAGCAAAACACCGCAAAGAAAAAAGTGTCGTGATATCGCGACATGTTGCTTTTTCATGGCCAAAAGAGAAGAGAAAATGCAAGGAGAAAAAGTGTCGTGATATCGTGACATGTTGCATTTTCACGTCCAAAAAGAGAAGAGAAAATGCAAGGAGAAAAAGTGTCGCGATATCGCGACATGTTGCATTTTTGTGGCCAAAAGAGAAGAGAAAATGCAAGGAGAAAAAGTGTCGCGATATCGCGACATGTTGCATTTTCATGGTCCAAAGAGAAGAGAAAATGCAAGGAGAAAAAAGTGTCGTGATATCGCGACATGTATTTTCGCGAGCCAAAGGAAAGAGAAATAGCAAGGAGAAAAAAGTATCACAATATCGTGACATGTTGTATTTTCACGGGCCAAAGCAAGAGAAAGAGCAAGGAGAAAAAGTGTCACGATATTGCGACATGTTGTATTTTTGCGGGCCAAAGCAAAGATAAAGAGAAAGGAGAAAAAGTGTTGCGATATCACGACATGTATTTTCACGATCCGATGCAAAGAGAAAGAGCAAGAAGGAAAAAGTGTCGCGATATCGCAACATGTAGCATTTTTGCGGTCCGATGCAAATAGAAAGAGCAAGAAGGAAAAGGTGTCATGATATCACGACATGTCGCATTTTCATGACACAAATAGGGCAGAAAGTCAGTGAAACAAAAGTGTCGCGATATCGTGACATGTCGTATTTTTGCGACTCAAAAAGGGTAGGCAGGCAGAGAAACAAAAGTGTTGTGATATCGTGACATGTCACATTTTTGCGACCCAAAAAGGGTAGGCAGGCAGAGAAACAAAAGTGTCATGATATCATGACATGTTGCATTTTTGCGACTCAAAAAGGGCAGGCAGGTAGAGAAACAAAAGTGTCACGATATCGTGACATGTCACATTTTTGCGACTCAAAAGGGCAAGCAGGCAGAGAAAAAAAAGTGTCACGATATCGCGACATGTCACATTTTTGTGACTTAAACACAAACAGTCATGATCGAGAAAATTAATAGTCATGAAGGAGAAAATGAACAGTCAGGGAAAGAAGCAGATGCATGCCCATGTGGAGAAAATGAATAGTCATGAAAGGAGAAAACAAACAGTCATGGAAAGAAGCGGATGCATGCCCACGTGGAGAAAAAGGAATAGTCATAAAGGAGAAAATGAACAGTCATCAATGGATAAAAAGAACAGTCATGGAAAGAAGCAGATGCATGCCCATGTGGAAAAAAGAAAATGAAGGGCCTCAAAATAGAAATGAAAAGCTTTTTCAGAAACCAAAATGCATGCATGCACAAAGGAGAAAACGAACAGTCATGAAGGAGAAAACGAACAGTCATGGTAGGAGAATATAGTGTCAATTCTTTGCATGTGATGTGTTTGACGAAATGCCTTCTCAATATATACAAAATGAGTTACATAAAGAAGGAGTTACAATTGACAAGTGGTATATGAGAATATGAAAGGAGTTACAACTGGAGTTACAAAGAGAAAGGATTGTTATAAAAGAATTGTTTCTTGGAGAATTTATTATGCACGAGAGGCAAGCAAGAAGGGTGTGTGTTGTGTGAATAGTGGGCAATGTTGGGTAAGTAATAGACCAGTCAGGGTCTTGTAAAAGTGAAGGCATTTCTATGTCAATCTTCTAGTTTCAAATGGAAGTCAAAGTTGGTGCTTGGCTTTAGGGATTGGTGCTCCTTCCAGTTGGTGCTGGTAAATTAGGGGTTGGTGCTCCTTCTAGTTGGTGCTGGTAAATCAGGGGTTGGTGCTCTTTTCTGTTGATGCAGATAAATCAAGGGTTGGTGCTCCTTTTTGTTGGTGTAGATAAATCAGGGGTTGGTGCTCCTTTCTGTTGGTGCAGATAAATCAAGGGATGGTGTTCCTTTCTGTTGGTGCAGATAAATTAGGGGTTGGTGCTCCTTCTAGTGGGTGCTAGTAAATTTATTGTAAATTTGTGCTTTGCAAATATTGGATTTGGATGGGAGTCCAAACAATCATTTTTGAGGAGTAGCAAAATCGATGAACCTCATTACATCTTGTGTTGTGTGATGTTCTCTTGTTATACTTGTTTTATCTGGTTTTAAGTTTTCATTGTTTCGGCTTTAATAGTTGAATATTTAAGCTTAAAAAGAGCTACACTGATTCACCCCCCCTCTCAGTGTCATTGTGAGACTAATAATTGGTATTAGATCCAGTTTCACTTGTCAAGCTAAATCAGCTAGGGTTGATCTTGGATTAGTATGCAATGGATAAGAAGAATAGATCCTCCTCCAATAAGGCATCTCAGTCAGTTTCAGTTCATGTGGAAGAGAAAAATGAACTAGAAAATATAGGAGTGAATTCTGAAGTATGTTATGAAAACCTTGAGGTTGAAGTAGATCTAGCAGGTGAGTTGATCATTGCACTTGAAGAGTTGAATATAGAAAGGAGAAAGAACAAAATACTATCCAAGAAGTTAGAAGAATATGGGGATAAGCTTGAAGATCTCTTCTTAAAAATTCATAAATCCAAGAAAATAGAAGAAGCCTTGAAGTCACACCTAGATGATAAAGTCGATGTATGTAGCAAACGTGAAGAGGAATCTAACAAAGTTATTAGTGATCTAAAGTTGTAAGTAGAAGAGTCCAAAAGGATTGAAGAAACTCTCAGGTCACAGATCAATGAGAAAGAGACTGTTTGTGGAAAACAAGAAGAAGAGATTGTTTTTTTGAAGAAACAACTAGAAGAGGCCAATACAAATCTCAAATTTGAGAAGATCACAGAGTTTGTTTCAGGGTTTGTACATTAACATCTCAAAGAATCCGGTTATGCATTCTCGCACAAAACATATTGCTATCTGGTATCACTTTTTGAAGGAGAAAGTTACGAAAGGTGAGGTTAAGTTGGATTTTGTTCCAACAACAAAGCAAGTAGCGGATATCTTCACAAAACCGTTGCCAAGGAAGTCTTTGAGTATCTTCACAATAAATTGGGAGTGGTCATGTTTCCCAAGAATTGACTAGCTATTAGGACCACATTCCTAGGGGAAGCATTTGTGTATTTGTTTATCTTTTTGCTCATGTTTGTGATTTTTGCTAAGTATAATAATTTTTGCCTAAGAATTTTGTGCATGGACTCAGGGGGAGTTTGCAGCAACCCTTTGATATTGTTGTCAAAGGGGGAGAAGAGTTACAGGAAAGTGCATGTGTGTTGCCAACAATTCCAAAGGGGGAGATTGTTGAGCAAGGTGCGATGTGATATTGTCATTGTTATCAACACGATCGGATAGATCAGTTGATGCAGTGGAAAAGAGTTCTGAGGCTACTCAAAGTATGTACAGTGATGTTAAATGCTTATGAGGATGTTTACCCACCTTTTTGCATATTATCCAAGAAGACCGAAGTGGCCCATATGCTAAAGATCAAAGAAAAAGTAAAACACTACAAAAAAAAAAGTGTCGCGATATCGCGACATGTTGCATTTTCATGGCCAAAAGAGAAGAGAAAATGCAAGGAGAAAAAGTGTCGCGATATCGTGACATGTTGCATTTTTGCGGCCAAAAAGAGAAGAGAAAATGCAAGGAGAAAAAGTGTCGCGATATCGCAACATGTTGCATTTTCACGGCCAAAAGAGAAGAGAAAATGCAAGGAGAAAAAGTGTCGTGATATCACAACATGTTGCATTTTCGCGGTCCAAAGAGAAGAGAAAATGTAAGGAGAAAAAAGTGTCATGATATCGCGACATGTTGCAATATTTTTACATGTTGCTCATATGCATTGCTATAGTAAAAATATTTTTAATAATATTTTAAAATATTTATGTTCATTGTTATAGATTGATTCTTGTATGTTCTTGAGATATTATTTGATCCTGGTGATTGATTTACTTGTGACAATAGTGGTGATTTATTACCAAACTAGCAATTTTTCATAATTTTGGACCTTAATTAATCATTGTTCATAATTTTGGTCCTTAACTAGCCATTATTCATAATATTGGGCCTTAACTAGTCACTATTCATAGTTTTGGGTCTTAAGTAGTCATTGCTCACAATTTTAGGCCTTAGCTAGCCACTATTCATAATTTTGGGCCTTAACTAGCCACTATTTTTATTTTGGGTGTTATCTAGCCACTACTTAGCACTTATAGGCCTTGATTGATCATGAATCATATTTTGGGCCTTAATTAGTCATTGTTCAAATTTATAGGCCTTAACTAACCTTTGTACATGGTTTTTATAGATAATGGACATAATTAAGTCATTTTGGGCCTTAATTAGCCATTATTTATCATTTTAGGTCTTAATTGGCCATTATTTATCATTTTAGGTCTTAATTGGTCATTGTTCATGCTTTGGGCCTTAACTGGTCAATACACATATGTTTTTATAAATAATATAAATAATTTAGCGATTTTGGACCTTAACTAGCCATATATAAATACTACACTATTTATGTTGTGGGTCTTAACTGGTCATTATTCATAAATTTAGGTCTTAACTAGCAATGATTCATGATTTTGAGTCTTAACTAACCACTATTTATAATTTTGGGCCTTAACCAGCCATTGCTCATACTTTTTGGCCTTAACTAGCCATTGTTCATAATTTTGGTCCTTAACTAACCACTATTCAAAATTCTAGGTCTTAACTAACTATTGTATATAATTCTTGTAAATAATGTAAATATTTGATTATAAAATGTTTAAAATTATGGGCATTAATTGGCCATTCTTAAAATATTTGATCTTAACTAACCACTCTTCATACTATTTTGCCCTAACTGGCCATGCTCACAAATTTTAGGCCTTAAATATCCACAAACAAAACTTCGAGTCCTTAACTAGCCAATGTACACACTTTTTGTAAATAATCTATATAGTTTCTTACACGTAATAAATTCAACAATTTTGGGCCGTAATTGCTTAAAAATTCCTAGGCCTTAATTGGCCACTATTCATAACTTTAGGCCTTAACTAGCCATCGTTTATAATTTTAGGCCTTAATTGGTTATTGTTCAACCATTTTAGGCTTTAACTGGCCAATTTTCACATCTTGGGATTTAATTGGCCATTGTACAAAATTTTGGGCCTTAAATGACCACTATTCATCATTTTGGGCCTTAATAGGCCATCATTCATATTTTAGGCCTTAATTGGTCACTCTCAAGAATTTTTGGGTCTTAATTGATTGATTTTTGTAAATAGTGGATACAATTCAATCATTTCGGGCCTTAACTGGTCATTATTCACATCTTGGGCCTTAACTAGCTTATGTACATACTTTTTGTAGATACATTAAATAATTCAGTAATTTTAGGCCTTAATTGGCCACTATTCAAACTTTTGTGTCTTAATTGGATGATGTACATAGTTTTTGTAAATGATATAAATAATTTAATACTTTTGGCTATGTTCATAATTTATGGGCCTTAATTGGCTATGTTCACCAATTTTTGTCTTTTTGGGCCTTAACTAACCACATACAGTTCTTTTCATGCCTTCCATTTTTCAAAATAAATTACTTTTGTTAAAAATACTTCATGTTCTACAACATTCCCTAAACTTGTCTAATCCCCTACAAAATTATGATATAAATCCTTGCTAGTCCACTACCTATCCTTACCTAAATTCCATATACTTTTAAAAATTTAGTTTCTTCCTATAAATTCATGCAAAACCTCATTATAGCAAAAAGGATTTTTCTATCACAATTAAATTCTCTTTTCATCCATTTGACTTACAATTTTTTTGCAAAAGAAACAATTATTTCCAAATTTTTATGTTATTATTTAATGAATTCTACACAATTATTTCCAACCAATATTAATTTGTCAAAATCAATAAGTCTATATCTAATCATATATAAAATAACCCTGCTATATTAATATAATCCTCAATTTGTAATTCAATTAACCATTTAACCTTAAATTCCATCATCCATATGATAATCATCAACTACATCTTACATTAATTATAAATTGCTCGACTAATTTAGTATCAATTAATCAAACAACTCTAAATAACTAATCAAAACAACATCATCACAGACTACTATATCCAAATCATGACATACATCCATATAAATTATACATACTAGATCATGGTACAAATTAATGGCATAGTAAATAATGATCAATCATATATAATAAATGTTATACACATCAGTCTCAAAATGATACATCTGGTGTGTCATCTAACAAAATTAGCACACAAAGAATCATATATCTACAAAATTGGACTAATAGGCCTCATAAATCTCCAAAATTGAAGGCATTATCTCTATTAATAACTATCCCCTATATCTCCTCCTCCTATAGGTGATGGTGGTGGTGGTGGTGGTGGTGGCATATTAATTAAATTGGATATTATCTTAGACTTAAAGCATGAGCATGATCTAATCATGGAAGGTGATGGTTATATCTGATCCTATAGGACAACCTAGTGATAGATACCTCTATACTACTCGACACATCCATGATCTAACTATGCATTCAAAAACCACACCATGGCATCTTGATTCTGACCTATCCAAACTATGACTGCCTATACATGGGCATCATCTCTCTCCCTCATCGTGCATGTCATCTTCTCTCTCTTATGCTCCATGCAATATCTCAAAGCATCCAAATATGTGACCATGCTTGATAATTATCCCTATACACTATCATACTCCACAATATCTTGCCACACCTTTATCCTTAATGTTATTATTTTCCTTACCTTATACACCTATATACTGTAATGATCTTATACAACCTAGGCTAGGCATATCTAAATATATGCCATGTATGCCTAGTAGCCTTGGCACTCCACCTCTTTATTCATCTCTAGGATTGTGATCTAAGCCTCTAAGTTCCTCAATATAAAAGTATAACCCTCTCAGTTGCTTCTTCCTCAGCCTAGGTCCTACTCAACCCAAACTCTACTCCTACTCCTATATCTAGGGGAGCACATCAATCGATGATATAACTAGTACCTTCTCTAGAATTGAGCCTACTATTTTCTCCCTACTCTACCTCTCTCCATGCCTCCTCTAGGCATCTCTTTAATATCTCTAAAAATTTGGGTGCAATTAATGCTTCACCCAATACCTGGTCTCTGCTATCAATCAACCTGGTTAAATCGATCTATACCATATCATGTAGCCTGGACCAACCATAGCATCATCAACACTTGTCTCAATAATAGGTGCATCATTAATAGCCTCATATTGAAAGATTTCTAGGTTAGGTGGGCCTCCTACACCTATCCCTCTCATGGCCTATTTACACCAAAAATTGCCCATCCTAGGTGCTTCTTGTAATTACCCAAACTTCCATAACACATGGTTATATCAATAGAGCTCCCACTCCATATACAAACTCACTAACCACCTAATCCATTGCACTCATGCTAACTAAAATTTATCTTCCTTTCATCTAATATGATGACATCACATTCTCCAAATGATTAGATTGATGCATAAATCATCTATCATCCAATGTGTAGGTGCTAGTAATCCCATATATGACTATTATAGGTCACTCATAATGAAATGCCCATAAAAAAAAATATAGGTCTCTTTGCATCCTTGAATATCTCTAGAAGCCCCTTTGAGCACCATACAATGATGTGAACCTAGCACCATACCTAGAGCAATGAGAAATAGGTCAAGATCTATCCCTCCCTATACATGATCTTGTACAATGTTTGGTAGAGTTGTGCTAGTATCACTAGCCCCTAGGTGAGAGACATATGTTGTTCATGTATATAGGTGACAACTTCTCAACATTCCCATGGAATGGCTCTCCTACTCATGTGGCCTATCAATATATATGATGTCACTACACATAGGAGATATGTTAATTGGTATACTCATACAAGGATACAATTGATATTTGATGGTGTAGTTAAACATAATTTTAATTTTGTCAAATTTGGGGTGGTGTCCAAAGGTTGTATGCGATAGGAACAACTTAGGTAGGTTTTGGTAATGAGATTCCTAAAACAATATTTTATAAAATCAAATTACTCTATGAAAAATAAGTCTTGCTAAAAATTGAATCATGCTTGTAGAAATGAAAATCACACTTGTAGGAAAATCAAATGACACGCTTTTCACGAAAGGAAATCTTATGTAGCAACTGCATAAAAACTAGCATGGGGAACAAAAATATTATATAGACAAATCTACAATGATAACATCCTAAAATAATTAAAACATATATATATAAAGGTGATGCTTTCCATTGTGCTAATGGATCAGGCCTTTACTCCTTGACCCAATGGAAAGTAGTCCTTGCTTAAAAATATAATTAGAAACAAACCTAAACATAAAAATAATTATTATCTATTGAGGAGAAAATTTAATTCTTCTAAACAATTTGCAATACATCCTCTTCATCTTTGTCCTCCATCCTATTCTAACTCAACTCACAAAAAGGAGGTATAAAAACTTAAATAATTATACCATTGTCGGTCTCCAAATCAATAGGTATAAACAAAAGAACAATTACATTTGGTAGTCCAACTTAGTAAACAACTTTGGTGTACTTTAACTACCATATTGGAGTGATTAGGAAATAAATAAAATAAGTTTAAAACTATTCCTAACTCCTACATACACAATCTAGTGGTCTTTTTCTCTTTCCTAGCTTGTTTCTAGTTGTTAATAACATTTTGTTTTGGTTGTTACAATTAGTCAAAAGGAGTTGACCAGATTTAGCAAAAATATGTTTTCCTACCAATTTTGTGCTTTGTAGAATGCCATATACTTATGCTTTTGTCTCTTAGTTCCATATCACCTGCATAATATCACAACAATGCATTCATCCTTCATCTTTAGCCATGTAGAAGTTTAACCATCTCAGGTTTTGATGCTAGGTAATAGGTTTGTCCAATGCCTTACTTTGACTATCCTATTTTTAGTGCTTGTTACTAGATTGTTATAACAACATGGGTGGTATATTATCTAACAATAAAATAAATAATTTATCCTTTTCCATAAAGGAATATCATATTGGAGGAGCTAGAAAACAAAAAGGTGCACATATAAAATATCTTCTAAAATGTGCAAGACTATATTTTCCTATTCCCATAAGTTGCAGTTAGTTGTAATAGTTGGCTATAACAACAAAATATAAATAAAAAGTTGACTTAATGGTATTTTCCATGTTCCATTATGTTCTTTTCTTTTTCCATGTTAGCATGTTTGATGCTGACATCATCATGTTTTGTGTTGATTTTATCATTATGTTTAGTGTTGACATCATCATTTATGTTGTTGACATCATTATGTATGGTGTTAACATCATCCATTGTTTAGTGCTAAATATAACTATTTTATTATACAAGTTACTATTATGTCTGATTCCTAGTGAACAGAGTTAGGTTTGATGTAAGCTAAATGAACACTATTCAACACCTCCTTCAATTGCAGTCCTAGGTAAGAAATAAACCTAAAACTAGATCCCAAGATTTGCCAAAACCCCTAACTATGTACAAAGCTAAATAACCTTATATTTATTATAAAATATTGGCATTAATCAATTAAAATATCCTTTATTTACCTTTCTTGGAACATAATGTCACTCTACCTATTTAAGCATGCATTTACTCCTAATTACCTTATTTAATCACATAACTATTGCAATGATAAAACAAAACATAATATAATGGTGCAAGAAAATGGCAAAAAGGTGGCAAAGTGGGGTATTTTTGAGCCTCATAACTCCCCCCAACCTATTTGTAGGTATGTCCTCATATCACAATTGATTATCTTAAAACACAACTCACTTTTGAGGCTTATCCTCTATTCATTTTGCTATCCTATAGTACTTTTCAAATGTGCCAAATTCTACATGGTCGAAATGAATACCTTAGATCCTTCTATGGGTTGTCTTGTTTCTAACCTAAGTAAATTTAATTTTTCTTTTCCTTCTACTACATTTAATTCTTCTATTTTTTTATTTTTATTTTTTAATTTCTCTTTTCCTTTTTTTTTAGTATTTTACACTTCCAACATATTGTTGCCACATGGAGCATCTAACTATTTTGCACTGGAACACTTTGTTTAGAATTGATTAACATGGCAATTACTTATGAACTCTTTAGAGCTACCCAATAAATTTTGGTTCTCAACCACTCAATAAAATAAAAGGCATAAAAAAGGTATTAGCATCATGCAAAAAATTTCCAATCCATTGGGATCCCTTTGTAAACCATCCTCTATGCATCATAGACTATGAATTTTCTAAAATCATACAAAAGTTACAATACTAAACAAAGTAAAAAGGAAAAAAACATATATTGTTAGGAGAGATCACTCATGATGCCTTGAAGAGGGTAGGGACCTATAACTAATCCAAGACTTTTAGGGTTAAAAATAAACTAGAAGAAAAACACAAGGGCACACACCAAAATACATACATACATACATGTTATACCAACCCAAAATCTATTGAACCATTTTTTTAAAAAGAGGACTTACAAAAAATGATCACAATGAAGGAACCTTACTTTATTTATTTTAGCATGCAATATTTCACCACATTTTATTTCTAATTCATTGTAGATAACACTTAATGGAAAGGAGTGGCCATCTCTCATAATCTTATGGGGTTTATCTTACTAAAACCTACACATTTAGAAGGATGCCATTAAGTGGTTTTCCCACCTTTCCCATACCTTCATCATATAGGTACCATTTAACCATGACATAGGGATTATCATTTAAGGTATATAACACTTAAATGGGGATACTCATTCCCTAACCTTACTATAATTCCATCTCATTTAGGTAGGTTATTCAAGCGTTGAGCATTGGTGCTTAGTTACCACACATCCATTGGCTAACTAAGATTATTTTCTCTTTGATGACAACTAACATGACCCACTAAACCTACATGATTTAGGAATCACCATTACTTCTTGGTTAATGGTCTTCCCATACCTCATATGGGACACACCTGATCCTACATGTTCAAGGTGTGACAATTCACTAGTACCCTAGCTATTGTATTCACACAAATCCTTCTAGTTTTATGAGTTCTTAGCTATTGCATTCTTGCAACTCCTTCTAGGACTCATATCTATCTAGTTATTTCATTCATACAACTCCTCCCAGGATTGGGCTTTAAAAAATTAGGGGAATATTTCTACCCATCCCAAGGTTAGAAAATTTATTACAACACTTAATCCAAAAGATAACAATAACAATAAGCATGCCATAAACCAACACATATGAAATGTTAGAAATGTAAACCAAAAGCCACATTAGATTAAACCAAACTTGACATTAGTTCAAGTGCTCATATAACATAATGTTGGAACAAAATTAACCAGTATTCCATAATAAAGTATAACTTCTTTAAAAGTAAGTGCCATCATATAATACTTTAATCATAGTTTCAAAACTTATAATCGATAGCACTCAAAACTAAATTAACCCCATTAAGGATTTCTCAAAAACACTTTAATGAATCATAAAATTTTAGTTTGTACAATAATCACTTTTACAAAACTTAATAAACAATTCAATATTTACAAAGCCTTTCTTCCACATCTACTAATGATTCAAATCTCTAGGAAGTCATTCCCACAATTCCTCGAACCAACCACAAACCAACAAGTCTCTTTGAAAGGATATTACCATTCAAAGTGTTAAGAGGTATACTTGGGGATGAGAATAGTTGTTCATACAATGCAATTCTAATAATATCATTCTCTATTATACCACAACGATGCATAAATCCAAATAATCACAACCTTCCAAAACAATACAAGAGAATCCCATGCTTATCTTTTTTAATGACTCATTAATCCACACATGTCTTAGGAATTCATTAACATAGTTTCTCTTTAAAAACCATAAATCAACAATACAATGAATAGAGAAGCCCATACTTCTCCATATAATAGTCCTCTAACCCCGCAAGGGTCTCGAGAAGCATTATACAAGTCTCTATTCAAAACCAAAGATCAAATAGAGAAGCCCATACTTCTTTGTATAATAATTCTCTAACCCACAAGGGTCTCGAGAATTATTCTATGAGTTTCTTTCCAAAACCAAATATAATCAATACATCAAATAGAGAAGCCCATACTTCTTTGTATAATAATCCTCTAGTCCACAAGGGTCTCGACAATTATTATACGAGTTTCATTTTTTAAAAACCACAATACATCTAACTTTAGATTACCTTTATTTTCAAATCTTATCATTCTAAGATTAAAATAAGAAGGATTCACATCTAAAATGTAAACTTAAATATCAACTAAACATAAAGCTTCTAAGAGCAAGCAAATAGATTCAAATTTAAATCTAACATAAAGCTTAGCAAATAGATTCAAATTTAAATCTAACATAAAAATTAGCAAATATATTCTAATTTAAATCTAACATAAAGCTTAGCAAATAGATTCAATTTTAAATCTAACATAAAGGTTAGAAAATATATTCTAACATAAATCTTAGAAAATATATTCAACTTTAAATCTAACATAAATCTTCTAAAGAGCAAACAACGCTCCAACTGAGAAAAAAACTAACAAAACCTGAAACAACACTAGAGCAAGACTAGGGTAACACATATGATCCTCAACAACACACCTAGCTAACATAAGAAGAAACTACCCAAAACTCAACAATAAATAGCCCATGGTGCAGATCGCTACCCAAGACAACTACGAGCAATGCTAGCACATAGGTAAATAATAAGAGCATGCTTGGCTTGAAAGGAAATAAAAGCACATGGATCAACTACAATAAACACCACACCAAACACAACCTGCCACCCTACAAAAAGGGGAAATGAACTAGATGAACTAACCTCCACCACATAAACCAATACAATATGTAGGGTGATCTATCACCAAGTAAACGACGTAGCCTACAAGGCACAATAGGTGGATCAACCAAGCATGGTTCCCATAAAAAAAATTTTGACAAAGGGTGTAGAAGGCATCAATAAATAAACCAATGGTAACTAAAAAGATAATACAAAAAGGTAGGGAATATTGAAATCGAACAACAAAAACCAATGAGATTACACCGGCAAAAGAAATAACAAAGCATAAAAGGTAAAAAAACAATGATAAAACAACACAAGCATAAAGTGTATCCAAAATAGGGACAAACACCTAAATCATAGGTTCTAAAATCTCCTCCAAATTGCTTTTCCACATCGTTGGTTTGTCACTATCTTTTGCTTTCACTTTCGTCACTTCCTCAGATGTCTATTACCCCTTGAATTTAAGGAAGAAGCCTTACATTTAGTGAATGAAAATACTTTTCATGAGCAAAGGGTGTTATTATCTTCCTTGCCATGCATGAATGAGTGGTTTTACTACCCAATATTTCAATATATATGGTACTTAATGCTTGGTTCCTTGATTAATATTTTAATTAAAGCATGAATAAAATTATGCAAAGCTTTATTAATTGATAACATTAAATTTACCACACAAGAAAAACAAGGGCATAATAAGCTAATCAAAACATAACATCTTCTCTAGCCATAAGAAACTAGGACAAGCCTGGCACAACGTCCTCAATATTCTACACCATTGTTTTATCCTCAAATAGGTGGCCCTTTTATGATACTACAAGCCATATCCAATCTTATTGAGGAGGTCCATTGTGAGCAATATATT
Source organism: Wollemia nobilis (assembly GCA_028583015.1). Lineage (NCBI taxonomy): Eukaryota > Viridiplantae > Streptophyta > Pinopsida > Araucariales > Araucariaceae > Wollemia > Wollemia nobilis. Next base: position 422,778 of record JAQPPZ010001906.1, read on the forward strand.
GGCCCAATGGTGTGAACATGGAGACTCAAAATAATATGCATCTATATGAAGGTAATTTTTTCATGTTTAACAAGATTTATTGATGAGTAAGTCATCATCATCACTTTTCCAAAGTAACTCTCAATATGTGTGGCTTATACCTACATTTCCACTAGAGATAGGTACCTAATCCTGCATCCACAAATGGATTAATAGTACCCTATTCTATACTTGAAAATACAAAAAATATTCCATCATAAAGAACTTGTGTCATTTATTAAACATAACCTCATAATTCATTGTTCATAAAAGTTCTGCAAAGTAGTGGTGTTAAACATACATACATATATACATACATACATGCATACATACATATACATACACACACACAAACACACATACACATATTTTTTCTTTTTCTTTTTTTCATGAAGAACATAAGCTTATACTGAGAGGGGGGTGAACAGTATAAGATAAAACTTTTTACTTTTCAATCCAAATGATAACAACAATAATACTAAAGCAGTAAATATTGCACACATCATCACACACATGAGAGACATGATTTAACGTGGTTCACCCAATGTGGGCTACTCCACGGAGAAAATATTCCTTATAAATTTTCTCAATGAATATTTTGGGAATCAAATCCCTATTACAATGTTTATGGACCTCTGTCCAAAGGAGACACCAATCCCCTTATGCTCTAGTTTGTGGATCTCTCTCCATAGGAGACCTCTATCCCCACTACTCTAGTTTGTGGATCTCTCTCCATAGGAGAACTCTATCCCCTCTTCTCTGGTTTGTGGATCTCTCTCCATAGGAGAACTCTATCCCCTCTGCTCTATTTATATCTCTCTCACAAACACTATCTCACTCTACTCACAACACTGATTCAACCTACTCACAAGTCTACCTCAAAACTTGCTCAAAATCTACCTCTAACCTGCTCACAAGTCTGCCTCAAAACCTGCTCACAAATCTATCTCTAACCTACTCAAAATCTGCCTCAAATCTATCTCTAACCTACTCACAATATCTCTCAACCTTTCTAAAACTACTACCTGCTCACAATATCTGCTCAATTCTGCTCTAATACATGCTCATAAATGCTTATAACACATGCTCAAAAAATTTCACAAAGATGCAAAAACTTACCTTTAAACCTAGCACAAGTAGTTCACAATCTCTAGCACAAATGTCTCAAACTCTTTCAACAATAGAAGCACAAATTATTCTCAAACTCTATCCCAAATGTTTCCAAAACATTCAACAATGAAGCACAATATCCTCACTCAAATATTTCCAACAATGCTTATCAAACAATCCTTTTCACTCCACCTTATGTTCCAAAACATTCACTTCAACAAAACACTTTAAACAAAGGATGATGTGCCCATACCTCTTAATTTGCTCTTATGGAGATATGTCTTCAAAACCTATCTCACAAATAACTAATTTCTCTAATGCCACTCCAATGGTTAGATTGCAAGATATTTTCTCAAACACATCCACATGAATTTTCACTTCAAAAGATATTTCACCATACAAAGATTACAATAAAATATCAACCACTATAACACCTTATTACTCCTATTCTCTCATGTAAAATAATGCTTCAACAAAACAAACCAGAAATTACACACATGAATTTCACATATACACCTTATACCTCCTTATGAAAACAAAAATAATGCACTTCAAATTTCAATAAGACCAAAGAAATTATCACTTCATCTCATGCATCCACCAAGCACTAGCAATCTGAAATTTCACCTTTTCAACCCTTTCTTAAAAAAAAAATCAAATCACTTTACTATCCTTATGGCTCCCTAACCATTTCACATCAACATAATAAAAATTAACTAACCCTTATAACTCCCTAACCAAGCTTAAAGTGCATACCTTTAAAAAATTTAATTCTACCCTCAAGCACTGCCATCGTTGTTCGAACCCATGACCTCATTGGCCCTAGCACCCTAGCACAAGGGCAAACACCACATGGGCTAGCCACCCACACAAGCCCAAGGAGCACATGCTCCTTCTTCTCCTCTACCACCGATGCAAAAGACTTCAACACACAAAAACCCTTCGTGTGAATCGAACACCGAACCTGCCGCCTACAATGCGCTCCGCAAGTCGAGCTTGCCAGCTAGGCTACCATCCACCATCGGATGGTGTTTGGACACCCTCCGCCTTTATCTTTGCACTGCCTCAAATTTCATAGAAAATTCTATCTCTGCCTCCACTACTTTGCTGAATACGAAAATTGCAAGTCTTAATTTCTTGGGGATTAATTGAACACCATGGCTTGCAAAAACATTAGCCTTTTTATACACATTGCCCTTTGACTTTGGACGTCGGCTCCACTTGGAAAATTGCCTCCATGCAATTTCAAATTTTGATTTTTGGCACCATTAAACCTTTTCAAAAATATTATAATAATTTAAATCTAAGGTAGATTTAAATATTATAATTTTATTTTAACCTTTTGGGTCCTTTAATTTTTAATTATTATAATTATTTAAATCTTCATAGATTTAAATATTATAATATTTTTCTTCTTCTTGGACCTTTTCTTTGGAAAACCTCTTCCTTTTTATTTTGCAAATGCCACCATGGTAAAGCCATTAAACCTTTATTTTTCTTGACATAAATGACAACCAATGTCATTAACCTATGCCATTAATTCTTTGACATCAATGACAACAATATACTCAAAATTTCCAACAATCTCCCCCTTTGTCATTGATGGCAACCCTTTTCTAAAAAATTTTTTTCCTTTTTCCATACCATTTGATTCCAAATCTGCTCCCCCTGAGAAACTACTCCCCCTGATTGAATGCTCTCCCCCTTACTCAAATCTCTCCCCCTTTGACATCAATGGCAAAGGGACTCCTTTGGGGCTAAAGATAAGACTCTTAGCTCAGCCCCCTCCCCACCTCCTCTCCTTGAGGTGATTAATTTTGGGGTGGGAGTAAAACTACTCCCAATTTTCCTCTAAGATACTCAAAAGTTTCCTTTGGAAGTGGCTTAGTGAAAATATCCACAATTTGTTCCTTTGTAGTAACATATTCCAATTTGACTTGCTTATCCATCACTTGTTCTCTCAAAAAATGGTATTTGATCGGAATGTGCTTGGTCCTGGAGTGCATCACTGGATTCTTTGAAATGTTTATAGCACTTGTATTATCACATAGTATGGAGATAGGATGATCATGCTCTATCTTGAAGTCCTTTAAAGTTTACTTCATCCATAACACCTATGTACAACAAGCAACCACTGCAATGTACTCTACCTCTACTATGGATAAGGATATTGATGCATATTTCTTGCTTAGCCAAGAGACTAAACAATCTCCAAGAAAGAACGCTCCTCCACTTGTGCTTTTTCTATCATCAATACTGCTTGCCCAATATGCATCTGTATATGCTATGAGAGTGAAATTATCACTTTTGGGATACCAGAGTCCAAAATCCATAGTCCCTTTTAAATACCTGAGAATCCTCTTTATTGCCATTACATGTGTTTCCTTTGGTGTTGCTTGAAATCTTGCCACCAGTCCCACTACCTGCATTATATCTGGTCTTGTAGTTGTGACATATAGTAAGATGCCAATCATAGATCTATACAATATCTGATTTGCCTCAGGAGATTCATCATCTTTACTCAACTTGCATCCTGTAATCATGGGGGTACTTACTGGTTTGTAGTCTTCTAACTTGAATTTCTTCAACATCTCTTTTATATACTTGGTTTGTGAGAGAAATACACCCTTCTCTGATTGTGAAATCTGTAGTCCAAGAAAGAAGGACAACTCACCAAGCATTGACATTTCAAATTCATTTTGCATACTCTTTGTAAATTTTTGACACATCTTATCATTATTACCTCCAAAAATGATATCATCCACATAAACAACCATAATTAGTAAGTCATTTCCTTCATTTTTGATGTATAAATTATTGTCCACTATTCCTTTCCTAAAACCCTATTCCTGAAGATACTTATCCAACCTTGAATACCAAGCTCTAGGAGCTTGCTTTAGTCCATAAAGTGCCTTCTTTAATCTACATACATAATCTGGCTTATCAGTTAGGTTGAATCCCTCAGGTTGCTCAATGTAGACCTCTTCTTCCAAGACACCATTAAGAAAAGCTGATTTAACATCCATTTGATATACTTTGAAGTTTTTGAAACTTGAGAAAGCTAAAAATATCCTTATGGCCTCAAGTCATGCAACAGGAGAAAATGTTTCATCAAAATCAATCCCTTCAACCTATGCATAACCTTTGCATACCAATCTTGCTTTATTTCTGACTACCTGACCATATTCATTTAACTTGTTTCTGAAAACCCATTTAGTGCCAATTACATTCTTATATTTTGGTCATGGAACAAGTTCCCAAGTCTCACTTTTTTCTATTTGATCCAATTCCTCATCCATTGCCTTGACCCAAAACTTATCTTCTCTTGCCTCATTGAAATCCTTGGGCTCAATTTTAGATAACAAGGAAAAATTTGCATGCTCACTTGTTCCTATTATCTTTCTCCTTGTCTGTATTTCATCTGGATTTCCAATAATTAGATCTCTTGGATGATTTTTTTGCACATACCTAGATGGAGTCTTAGGTAGTGTTCTTTGTGTTTCTTCTTCTTCTGATTCTTCACCTAATTCTTCTTGGCAACTTTCTTCTTCAATTTCTTGAGTTGGTTCTTTTGACCCTATCTGTTCATCAACTATCACATTTATACTTTCCACAATTGTATGTGTCCTCTTATTATAGCACCTATAGGCTTTGCTTTTAGTGGAATAGCCAAGGAAAATACCCTCATCACATCTTGAATCAAACTTACCCAAATTTTTCTCTTCCCATCTTATGTAGCATTTGCTTCCAAAAATTTTGAAATATTTTATAGTAGTTGGTCTCCCTTTCTAGAGCTCATATGGGGTTTTGTGATGATTTACTCTTACTTGAGCTCTATTGATGATATATACTATTGTATGAACTACATCTCTCCAAAAACCATCTGAAATATTAGACTCATTCAACATAGCTTTGGCCATATTTTCAATAGTCCTATTTTTCCTTTCAACTACTCCATTTTGTTGAGGAGTTCTTGTTGTTGAATATTCTATTTTGATCCCATGTTATTCACAAAAATCTATGAATTCACCTGAAGTAAATTCTCCTCCTCTATCTGATCTTAAACACTTAATCCTTCTACCTGTTTCATTTTCTACTAATTCTTTGAATGCCTTGAACTTCTCAAAGGCTTCTGAATTTTCTTTTAAGAAGGCTACCCAAGTCATTCTGGAGAAGTCATCTATAAATAACATGAAGTAACTTTCACCTAGTAGACTCTTTGTCCTTGTAGGACCACATAGGTCAGTGTGAACTAGTTTCAATGGTTCAGATGACGTAAATTATTTTGACTTGAAACTTGTTCTTGTTTGCTTTCCATGCTGACATTGTGCACAAATTGTGTTTTGTGGCCTTTTTATCTTGGGTAAATCTCTGACTGCCTGCTTGTTGCTTATTTTCACTATGTTGTCAAAGTTTAGATGACCCATTCTTCTATGCCATAACCAACTCTCATCTTCTTGTGATAAGAAACACTTTTCTCCCTTAATCTCACTTAGCATGTAGAGATTGTTTGTAGTTCTATTGGCATCTGCAATGAGCTTTCTAGTTTTAGATTTTCTAATCTCACATTTATTTGGATGAAAAGTTACCATGTGTCCTTGATCACAAAGTTGGCTTACACTTAGTAAATTGTGCCTCAATCCCTTGACATACAATACATTCTCTATCTTTGTTTTTCCATTATCTAAACTCAAAGTTCCTTTCCCATAGATTTTTGTTGAACCATTATCACCAAATTTTACTGATCCTCCATTGATTTCTTTAAATACAAGAAATTTACTCTTGTCCCCTATCATATGACTTGAACAACCACTATCAAGAAACCATTGTTTTCTCTTATCTTGCACATGAAGAGTTGTTTGTACCAACATTGACTTCACTTTTTCTTGCTCTTTTCTCTCTCTCCTAATTGTTGAGGTTGTATTCTTTTGAGCCTTTTGATCCTCCTTTTTGCTTAATTCAGGAAATACCATTTTACACCATTTGGCCTTGTGCCCAAAGTTATTGCATTTGTAACATATGATATTGTCATTCATGAGAGGTGCAAAAGAATTGAAATTTCTATCAACATTATCTCTCACATAACCAGTGCAATGTACAACTCTATGACCATATTTGTTACATGAAAAACAATAGCCATGGAAGAGATTTTGTAACCTGTTGGAGTGCCTTGAATAATATGGTCGCATGCTTCTTCCTTTGTTGTTACTTATATTGACTTTTCCATGGATCTTCTTCTTCCTTCTTGATGCTATTGCATTTCAATTACCTACCGGCCCTCCTTTTGATATCTTTGTTCCTTGGGAGCTTGACTCCTCTTTCTATTTCCCTAACTTTATATCTTGCTGTAACTTACCCTTAGTCTCTTCAACTTCCTTTCTTAGAGAGACAATTTATGATTCTAATATTTCACATTCTAACTCTTTTGCCTTTAACTATTCTACCATATCCTATTCAATTTTCCTTCCCTCTTCAACTTTTACCTTGAGCTCTGTGAGGTTTTGTAGAAGTTCCATCTTTGCTTCCTCATCCTCTTGGATTTGATCCTTCAAACTTGAATTCTTCCTTCTAACCTTTTCCAAGTTTCTAAGAGCAGCAATAAATTCCTCTTTTATGTCGATCATGGCCTCTTCTCCATTTTTTGAGGTCATGTATGTTCTTGTGGGATCTTCCTTCAAGATGTTAGGCTTTTCATGAAGGAACCCACTCTGATACCAATTGAAGAACATAAGATTATACTGAGAGGGGGGTGAACAGTATAAGATAAAACTTTTTACTTTTCAATCCAAATGATAACAATAATAATATCAAAGTAGTAAATATTGCACACATCATCACACACATGAGAGACATGATTTAACGTGGTTCACCCAATGTGGGCTACTCCATGGAGAAAATATTTCTTATAAATTTTCTCAATGAATATTTTGGGAATCAAATCCCTATTACAATGTTTATGGACCTCTATCCAAAGGAGACACCAATCCCCTTATACTTTGGTTTGTGGATCTCTCTCCATAGGAGAACTCTATCCCCACTACTCTGGTTTGTGGATCTCTCTCCATAGGAGAACTCTATCCCCTCTGCTCTGGTTTGTGGATCTCTCTCCATAGGAGAACTCTATCCCCTCTACTCTGGTTTGTGGATCTCTCTCCACAATATAACTCTACTCTCTTTCCTCACAACACTGATTCAACCTACTCACAAGTCTACCTTAAAACCTGCTCAAAATCTACCTCTAACCTGCTCACAATTCTACCTCAAACCTACTCACAAATCTATCTCTAACCTACTCATAATTCTGCCTCAAACCCTTCTCAAAATCTATCTCTAACCTTCTCACAATATCTGCTCAATTATATTCTAAAACATGCTCATAACTACTCATAACACACACTCAAAACTTGCTCTAATACATGCTCATAACTTTTTATAACACATGCTCAAAAAGATTTCTCAAAGATGCAAAACTTATCTTCAACCCTAGCACAAGTAGTTCACAATATCTAGCACAAATATCTCAAACTCTTTCAACAATAGAAGCACAAATTATTCTCAAATTCTATCCCAAATGTTTCCAAAATATTCAACAATGAAGCACAATATCCTCACTCAAATATTTCCAACAATGCTTATCAAACAATCCTTTTCACTCCACCTTATGTTCCAAAACATTCACTTCAACAAAACACTTTAAACAAAGGATGATGTGCCCATACCTCTTAATTTGCTCTTATGGAGATATGTCTTCAAAACCTATCTCACAAATAACTAATTTCTCTAATGCCACTCCAATGGTTAGATTGCAAGATATTTTCTCAAAACATCCACATGAATTTTCACTTCAAAAGATATTTCACCATACAAAGATTACAATAAAATATCAACCACTATAACACCTTATTACTCCTATTCTTTCATGCAAAATAATGCTCAACAAAACAAACCAGAAATTACACACATGAATTTCACATATACACCTTATACCTCCTTATGAAAACACAATAATGCACTTCAAATTTCAATAAGACCAAAGAAATTATCACTTCATCTCATGCATCCACCAAGCACTAGCAATCTGAAATTTCACCTTTCAACCCTTTCTAAAACAAAAATCAAATCACTTTACTATCCTTATGGCTCCCTAACCATTTCACATCAACATAATAAAAATTAACTAACCCTTATAACTCCCTAACCAAGCTTAAAGTGCATACCTTTTAAAAAATTTAATTCTACCCTCAAGCGTTGCCATCGTTGTTCAAACCCATGACCTCATTGGCCCTCACACCCTAGCACAAGGGCAAACACCACGTGGTCTAGCCACCCACACAAGCCCAAGGAGCACATGCTCCTTCTTCTTCTCTACCATCGGTGCAAAGACTTCAACACGCAAAAACCCTTCATGTGAATCGAATGCCGAACCTACTGCCAACTACACGCTCCACAAGCCGAGCTTGCCAGCTAGGCTACCATCCACCATTGGATGGAGTTTGGACACCCTCTACCTTTATCTTCGCATTGCCTCAAATTTCATAGAATCTTCTATGTCTACCTTCACACCTTTGTCGAAAAAATATTGCAAGTAATAATTTCGGGGGGTAAATTAATTTGAACACCTTGGCTTTACAATACCTTAGCCTTTTTATACACATTGCCTTTTGACCTTGGACGTTGACTCCACTTGAAAAATTGCCTCCATGCAATTTCGATTTTTATTTTTGGCGCCATTAAACCTTTTCAAAAATATTATAATAAATTAAATCTAAGGTAGATTTAATTATTATAATTTTATTTTAACCTTTGGGCCTTTTAATTTTTAATTATTATAATTATTTAAATCTTCATAGATTTAAATATTATAATTTTTTCTTCTTCTTGGACCTTTTCTTTGGAAAACCTCTTCCTTTTTCTTTTGCAAATGCCACCATGGTAAAACCATTAAACCTTTATTTTTCTTGACATAAATGACAACCAATGTCATTAACCTATGCCATTAATTCTTTGACATCAATGACAAAAATATACTCAAAATATATAAGGGACCACCATTTTTTGTTTTCAATCCACTCCTACCTTGGTTGTGTTCACAAGGGATTTTCACAACCATGTTTTTATTTACAAGACTAGTATGTCAAAAACTGGTTTTCATATTAGTCTTGACCTAATGGCACCCCTAGAGGGTTTTTCATTATTAGATCTTTTTTTTTTAACAATGAAAATGGATTCCTCCATGAAAAGGGAAAAGACCTTTCAAAAAGTGCAAATTATTTGTTACTTCAAATGTGTTGTAATATCCTTCTCAATGGTTGGTTTGCTATAAGCAATTCTTATTGTTGCCTAGAGCCAACAAGGTTACACGTATGACCAACTTATTTTCTATCTCATATGGTTGCAGCTATTTGGTTCACAACTTTCTCCCTCTCTCTTTTTATTTTCTCTGTTTTTCACTTTTTTTCTCTTTTTTTTCCATTTTCTTCTTTCCTTTTTTTTTAACCATACTTATGCAATGATGCCAAGCTCACTAGAATTCAAATCTTAAATAATTTTGGTTCTATATACTCTAGATCCAAAAGGCACTAGCATAAGATGACAATGTCAAGCACCGAAAGGTTTTAGTGCTTAATGTCAAGCTATTAAAACTATTTTCAAGGTTATGCTAGTTCCACTAGGTACCACATACCAAATGGATGTCTCCCTAGGGTTATAAAGCCTTCATAGAAAGGAGAACCAAAGCATTTTGGTGCTAACCAACTACTTACAAAGACTTGTTATTCCATATATACCTACATAAAACAAAGTTAAATCCTTAAAAGAATATATCATTTATTTTAAAGGATAAACTTTGTAGAATGGACTGAGTATTTTCTTGAGAACATTCAATTGTGTTAGTTCTTTTAATTATGTGGACAAGTGGTACATGTCTATATTTATTTAGATTAGTCATGGGTTATATGGGAAGTAGAGGTTGTGTGGCTTATCATGGATTATTTTGCTATGGGGAAAGCCTTATGGAATTGATATTTGTTTCCTATGGTTCATGAGAGATTTTGACTAATGAATATCTTTGTAGTTCTCATGTATTAAATTTTATTGAGCCCCTTATTTCAAAAATAAATGTGAAATTACTAAAATATAATTCCTTCAATACCTACTACCTCTCAAGACCATTACGTTTTGCTTGGTTTTAACCTATTTATTCTTCCACTGTATTAGAACAAACTTAGGATCACTTAGCATCATAAGTCAATAGATCATTCATAACCTAAGATTATGACCACCTCACAATAACTTCTATTCATATTCTCCCAATTCTACGTTTCAAAATAATAGAAATAGAGTTAATGATAGATCAACTAAAATTACTTTGGCTTAAGAATAATGGAAATGTGATTGAGTGCTTTAACTTCCAGGACCTTTAATCATGTAATCATAATTTTAGGATCATAATTTATTTATGACTATATGGATCAAATATAGGACAATATACTCAATTGGGGAGATGTGATTTAGTACAAGTATTCATAAATAGTTGATTAAAAATCTACCAAAAATATGATGATATTAGATGTTTGAAAAAAATTCTAGAAATATCATTTTCCTTAGCAACAACGCCAAAAAGTAAGGGTGTCATTAAACATCACTTTCATTTTATCAAATATAGTGTGGTGTCTATAGGTTGTATGTGCTAGGAATAACTTAGGTAGGTTTTAGTAATGGGGTTTCTAAAACACTGTTGTAGAAAATAAAATTACTCTATGAAAAATAAATCTTGCTAAAAATAGAATCATGCTTGCAGAAATAAATATCACACTTGTGGAAAATTTAAATGACACATTTTGTAAGAAAAGAAATGTAATCTAGAAATTGAATAAAACTACCTCGAGGAACTAAAACATTCTATAGATAAATCAACAATGATAACATCCTAAAACAATTAAAACAATATATGCATACAAAGGTGATACTTTCCATTGTGTTGATGGAGTGGCCCCTTACTCCTTAGCCCAATGGAAAGAAATTCTTACTTCAAAATAGAATTAAAAACACACATAAAACAAAAAAATAATGATTATCTATTAAGGAGGAGAAAAATTATTTCTTACAAACAATTTTCTATGCATCATGTTCATCTTAATCTTCCATCCTATTCTAACTCAAGTCACACAAAGGAGGTATAACAAAAACTTAAATAATTATATCATTGCAAGTCTAAAAAAGTTTTTAAAAGCTACAACAAAGATCAATTAAAACTCTACCAATATAACATTGTATTTCTTCTCTAACTTTTTACAAGGTCCTAAGCTACTAGTCTATACATAATAGAGAGGACAACACCCTCTAATTTTTACCAACTTAGGTTCTAGCACCAGGTCATAGTCTTGTCTGGTGCCCAGTTGTGACTATCCTATTTTTAGAGCTTGTTACAAAATTGTTATAACAACAACATGGGTGGAAGATCATCTAACAATAAAATAAATAAATTTATATTTTTCCATAAATGAATGCCATATTAGATGATCTAGAAAATAAAAATGTGGAGGTGTCAATTGTCTTATAAAATATGCAAGACTACCTTGTCATATTCCTTGAAGTTGTTTCTAGTTGTAACTAAAAATAGTTGGCTATAACAAAAAATCAAAAACTAAAAATTTGACTTAATGATATTTTTCCATGTGTCCTTATGTTCCTTATTTTTTCTATGTTAGCATATCTGGTTTTGATGTCATTATCACATCTAGTACTGACATCATCATGTTTGGTATTGATGTCATCCACTATCTAGTGCTAATTGTAATTGTTTTGTTGTAAAGGTTAATGTTCTATCTTGTGCCTAATGAATAAAATCAAGTTTAGTGCTAGTTGAATGAACACAGTTCAACACATCCTTCAACTACAATCTTAGGCAAAAAATGAATCTAAAACTAGAGCCCAAGCTCTGCCAAAATCCTTTTTTTGGGTGTAAAACTAAATAATCTTGTAACTTATTACAAAATATTGGTATTAATTAGAAAAAATGTCCTTTATTTACCTTTCTTGGCACATAATGTCACTTTGTCTATTTAAGCATGCATTTACTCCTAATTACCTTATTTAATCACATAACTATTGCAATGATAAAATAAAACACAATCTAATGGTGCAAAAAGGTGGCAAAAAGATGGTAAAAATGAGGTATTTTTGGGTCTCATCAATGTCAATCCCACACTATACCAATCAAAATTGTGGGTCATCGATCAGTAGTTGCATGGCTTGAGACATGTTTGGACTAGTATAGACTTGTTCTTCCCAAATGGGCACCTATATAATCCACCACACATACTCTAGTGTGATGGTCATCTCACCCATTAATAATAAAAAAATTATACTCTTAGGATACAACATCTCTATTAAGGTAGTCAATAATGCTTTATTAAACTCAATCTTGGGCATGAACACTAGGTGTGCCATATCAATCACATTCATATGCATTATCTATCAGCATGAAAAAATCCAAAAGAGACTCTAGTATATCTATTTGTCTCTTGCAACACTCCAATACTCTAAACTACACCAATATATTAGTCTCATAAGACTAACTAAATTTCTAAACCTAGCCTCCTTTCCTACTTTACCAAAATTACATCAACTTGATGAAATCGCCATAATAATATTGCCAATGGTATGGAAAAATCATGATTAAATTATTGTGGCTTGTCAAAATCGCCATTAAAAAATTCTCTTTGATTCAAAATAGCTTTTGGATCACAAAATATCCATTATCTATGGTGATTTCATGAATTAAATTAATTTGAAAAATCACTAGTGGTTGAAAAAATCATAAATGATGAGATCACTTGATGCAAACAAAATCACCAACAAAAAATTTACATGCATTTTCAAATAGTAAAATTCAAGTTTCAAGTAGTGTTTTAAGAGCATACTTGTAATCCCTCATCTCCTACTACTAATTCTCAAATGGCATTCGCATGTTGTGTGGTTCATCCCTACTACGCCATGGAAGCTCACATCGAAATTCCTCACACCACGCTCCTTTTTGTTATCATAAATGATAATTATAAATTTTTTACCCCCAATTCTTTTACCACACCCTAGGCCTCCCAAATTATTTCTCCCATTTTTATCTTTAGATCACCCCATCCTATTTGAGATTCCTCAAGAATGTTCATTTTCCTTCTAAAAATCAAGGGGGCACCCTAGGCTGGGGGTATAAGTGCAATTAATGTTGCCCAAAAAATGATAATTTTTCAAGTTTCTTTTTAAAAGCATATTTTTTGCACCATACCTTTTCCACCACCATACTAGCCATTAGAAAGTTTCCTTTCCTCAAAATTAGGTGATGTACTACTATTTTTAATGTATTTATGGTACAATGAATGCATAAAAAAGGGGGAAAATATAAATTCCCAATTTTGACACACCTAAATGTTTAAAATTTCACTAAGAATCCAAACCAATCAAATTAACTATTATGAACCAAATTTTAAGCATTTATTACTCAATAATAAGATTGTAAGATATGAAATCACTATTAACAATGTTAGTTTCACCAAAATTGTTTTTCTCACTAAATTTAAACCCCCATCTCATTTGACCCATAATAGTCAAATAAATAAAATCACTTGTACAAAATTGCCATCACAGTTTCATTGACAATGAATTTGTCATGTCAAGTATAGAATCTTAGATTCTCTTCCCCCTTGAACCTCCCACCATTTATGATCTAATATTATCTTAGATTTGTGCCATATCCTTGTATATTGTAAACTCCAAGACTTACCCATTTTGAGATCTACCTCCTTTGTCCTCTATGACATGAATTTAAAACAATTAACTTCAATTTCATGTCACCATGAATTCTCTTTTCCTCCCCCAAGGCTATGAAAGTTTTATAAATTGATACCTTGGGGTAACCTCACAAGATATAATTCTTTCTAACAAAACTCTACGAATTTATTCTCTCCAAGTACTCAAGATTTCATTAATTTGTTCTAACAACTGATTTCTATCTTGACATTTGAGTAAATCCACATTTGGGGGCAAGAGAAGGGATAAACTCATTAATTTGGGTTTGTAAATATTTTTTTTTATTCTTCCTTTCAACTTGCAATTTGTATTAGCTTGGTTAACATTTTACCTAATATATTTTTGCTATAGGTTGCATTTGTTTGGATTCTCTTTACTTACTAATCCTTAGACTAACTCTTTTCTTTTTGCAACCTTCTAATCCATTGTTTTGTAGTTCTTTTATTAAATTTTTTTTATACACCTAACTTTTGATCAATCCTAGCCTAGATCCCAACCATATCCTTGATGCCTTCATCTTCTAATTTTATTTTTTACAACCATAATGAAACCGACATTGTTATGCTATAGGTGGTGAATTTTTTGTCTATTATTTCAGCCTAGGCTTTAGTCTTGTAGCTCTATTTATATAGCACACCTCATTTACCCATACTATAAATTACTTTCCACACACACTTTTGCTTGAACTTTTATAAATTCTTACACTGGTTCTTTTTATTTTTCCTTGTAGAATAAAATCATTGTTGCTCCATTATAGGCAGTGATTTTGTCATTCATAGGGTTTTCTTCAATCTTAGTCCCTTGATCCCACTTTAAAAATATATCCTCTTTGTTTACATTGTCTCTTACTCAATACACTTTTAACTGGATAATATTTAGCATATTTTACCCTATGTTATTCTTGGTTTTCCCTGTAGAATGAAATCATTGCTAATTAGTTATAGGGAACAATTTCATCATACATGTTCATACATATTATTTTTTTACAAATATTTTGGTTTACTAAGGAACCTAGAGGTTTCACCACCTAAGACAAAAACCTCATTGTCTCCTTTAGCTTGGAAAACCCTCTAAAAACTAATCTTTATTTTAAGTTCTACTATTTTAAAGGCCTAAACAAAATTGCTAGAGAACAATTATAGGTGATGATTTTTTAAGCAATTATCCTATGCATAGGTAATTATTTTGTAAAACCTAGTCTTTTCTTTACCATTTCAAAAATATTTCCTCTTTGGTAGTTTACTCGTTTCTTGCATTAGTTTAGGCCCTTTGTTTCTATTTTTACATATAAAAGGGGAAAAACAAAGGAACTTAGAATTTGGTTTAAGATCAATTTTCTTTTCCTAATTTTAGGCAATAAAGTGAATACCATATAGTTTTTACTTTAGGCTAATTTATTTTTATATTTCCTTGAATCCTTGCTTTAGAAAAAAATGAAAGTATTTTAATTTTCTTGTACTCATTTGAAAAGAAAAAGTTATATAGGATATTTCTTGTATTATTGCATTTTTATCTAGAATTAGGTTTAAAATTGGTCAAGAAACTTGAAAAATGGGTATCCTTTCTTGATTTCTTATGAACCCCTAGGTGTTTGTTAAATTGAAGTCACAAAAACCAAGCATATGACATAACACACATCCCATTGTAAACATTAATGTGAGAATAAGAGGGACCTAAGTTTTGACCCCTAGACACCTCTCACGCTTAGGGAGCAGAAATATGTATTTATAATAAGAACACCAACAAAAATTTTATAGGTGGTAAAGAGTCTCATCATATTAATATGGGATAAGGATGACTAGCTTTATGATGATGTATATATAATATGATCTTATTAGACCTGTAGACACCTAAAACATGTCATGTTTAGGAGACTACTCATATGAGCACATCTGAAGACCATATGACCAATTTTGGACCTTTCCAAGAGCAAGTAGTGGTCCTAACCACTCAAAATGGTAGTTTTAGCCCATTTAAGCTTAGCAGTTGTAGACTAGAGTGGCCAGCTGAGTAGCCAGTTTAGCAGTTGTAGACTAGAGCGGCCAGAAATCTTGGTCGTTATAGGCTAGAGTGGCCAACTGAGCAGCCAGTTTAGCCATTGTAGGCTAGAGCGGCCACAACTAGCCGCTACTGACGATAGTGGCTAAGCCCTAAATATGCAATTTGCTATCAAATTAGCCTAATTTCAGGTGGAAGTGGTAGTTTGCATGCAATAAAGTCGAGCGGGGATAACTTTGCATTCCTCATCATAACCAGTCTACATGAGAGACTCAAGTCTAGATTTAGACATTAGTTAACTACCCCTCAAGGGTAGACAAAAGCTTAAATTCTCATGCTAACATCCAGTGTGCATGAGGGATTCAATCCTAGGGTTGGAACATTGACCTAGGGCTTCAAACACTTTATAAGGAGTAAACCTAAAAGCACTAGGGGACCTTATTTTATCAATCAAGAGAGAGAGAACATCACATATCAAAATTTTGAACAGGTTGGATCATTGAGGAGAGCTTCTAGAGACTTGGAGAGCTTCCCTTGGAGATCAATTTTGTGGTGAAGCCCTATCATATTGGAGGGCAAATATAAACATATACGGTAATCATTCTAACATTAGTAGCAAACTTGATCCCATAGCCTTTGGATCAATAGAGACATATTTCACCTTAGCGGCCACTATCCTAGACAGTGGCCCGCAACCTAGTCTAGGGTTTAGGTGATAGTTTCTATTATTCTACTTTCTCCATGTTTTCATGTCATTAGCATAAGCATTATTTTATTATTTGCATTCATAGTACTAGTTTCATTGCATTTATTTCCATTAAGCATATTTATTGCTAACAACCTCATCCAAGGAGGCAATCTTGGACATCTAAGCGTGTGTTGTTGTTTCATTGATTTCAGGGCTATAGGTTCATCGGATAGATCCACAACATTCAAAAGCACAAAGATCCCTCTAGGAACCATACCTGGAGAAGGAGGCATCTATAAGCCCTCATACAGTTTCATGTGTGTCATCGAGAAGCCTATGAAAGTGCATCACCCCTTTGCAAGGGGATATTTTATTCACTTGTACCATCATTGTAATCTGTAAATGAGGGTATCCCTTAGAGGGATTTATATGTAACTAGATCTTGGAAATATAAATACAAAGTTCATTCTTCTCTTTGTTATTTCCATGTTATATGCATTTCATGGTTTTTCATTTCATTTCACTATAATATTGCAAGTAGAGTAGAGGTGTGTGCTTCCCCGAGGTCACTACAGATGGTGATCATGGTGGGACCCCCACCAAATTTTTTCTTTTCAAATCACTGATATTCAAGTTTTTTTTGTGTGTAGATTCAATCACTTTGGTCTACAGTGGCAAAAAATCAGCCACTCCTACAGACAACGACCAAAAATCAACCGCTCCTACTACAATGGCCAAAAATCAACCACTCTAATCAACAACGGCTAGTAGAGAAGTGCAGCAGAGGGCAAAATTTTTATCATCTGAGTAGGATTCGAGGTTGGTACCCCTTTTCTGTATTTTTTTATTTTCTATCTGCATCTAGTTTCTTAAAAATAAAAAACATTAAAACACATTTCAAATTAGGAAAAATAAAAGAAAAAGAAATAAAAACTGCATTTTGCATTTCCTAGGTTTCTTTTAGATTTCCTCTAGGCGTTGCTAGGAATAGTGGACCTCTACCTGTAAGGTCTGCCCTAGTCTCCAGCATGCTAGGCCATTGTATTTTGGTTTGCTTGCATGTGGCCCAATCAGTGGCTATTTTCATCACAAAATAGGAGAGTGCATTAAAATCATATAGACTAGTTATAGATGCATTTGTCTGAAAATGAAATGTTCTTTTTAGGCATTGTAGGAAAGTAGTCATGAATTTTGGTTGATGCATTACTTTCTATTTTAAAATCTAAAAATAATCACACACACTTGCACGTATCATAATAAACATTGGGGAGTTGGATTTCATCACCAACCCCCAATTCAGTCCGATGACGTTGGAATTCACCTCCTTCCACCGGCTTGCCCCCTAGATATTCCTAGAATGGAATAAGGAACTTATTTATAGTGGTACTAGTTACTCATGTTCAAACTATCTCCCACTATTGGAACAATCATTGGTTTAGAGTGGAAGAGCTAGGCGAACCCCCCACTGGGATTTAAGCGGTGTACCCTAGTCTCTTTTTGAGAAAATCATGTTTGGCATGGGTGTTCTTGGTTCCCACTATGGATGAGTCCCCTCATTCTAAATCCAAATCAAGAGCAAGAAATCAAGAGCAACAACAAATCTAAACACACTGAAACCAGTTTTAGGACACACATTTAATCCATAAAAGAGATAATCATATTATCTGCTTTGTGTGTTTCTTTGTTATTAGGGACCAAAACCTAACCATAATTTTTAGGGAAATTTATTGAAAAAAAACTACTTTTTGATTCTACATCCAATGGATCAAGAATAAATCAGAGCTATAACAAAAAAGTTATTTTGGTTTTATTTTTACTCTATTTTCAAGGCTGAAAATAGGGAAAAACTACACTGAAACAATCATAAAGTGGGCTAGACAACTCCAAAAACTGCCAAATTTATTTTGTTGTCTTAGTTAGCCCCTGGGGCACCTCTCCCAAAAATTTTGAGTCCTAACTCTTCACGGTTCAAAAATTCCTAAAAATTCCTAAAAGTGGGCATTTCCCCATGGACCCCGGTTGGCCGATTATTTCAAAAATACAAAATTTTGACCCAAAAGTCAAATTTTGGAGTTATAGCTCATTGTGATCAGCACGATGCACTAATCATTTTGATATATGACACCCACAACATTTTTTAAAAGTCAAAAATTTTATAACAAAAATTATGGTCGAGAGACCTCCCATGGTGAGCAAGACCTTCAATCTAGAGAGGGAATCAGGTTCCATACCCACCACATCTCATTACACTGAGAGTTCAAATCAGCCCAATGAGGGGCAAGATAGAGGGAAGAGAGTTGCCAACCTTGTTGCACAATTCGAAGTAGACAAGAACCCTCGCATAGAGTTGCAGAGTCATAGGCCCAACACAACAAACCGATCAAATCAGTCACATGGGTCACATGCAATTCAGAGAGAACAAATGCTCCAAGATCAATTGGATGAGTGGGATCAAATTTATTCAAGACCGACTTCCAAAACCATAGCCATAAAATATTCTGCATCTGGAAGCTCACAAAGCGTGACTTCTAAACGCACCACTCAACCTGGGGAAGCTTCAAAGTGACCCCACAAGTCTCATATAGAGTCCGACTATAGGGACACTTATCAACAATACACAGATCAAGTTACACTAGCTAGCCAAAGCAAAGAAATAGTAAAAACCTCTTTGAGGAATCTATGAATCAGAACTACATGAACAGAATCAGATAGATATGAACCTTCTCTAACAACGCAATCTAACCACATGCGATGGTTAGAAAATGCATTGTGCAAAGAGCGAGAGCTAGTGGAAGCTCTCGAGCATGAAAAACAAAGAGAAAGGCTTTTGTACCAACATGAGAAGCATTTAAGAGAACAAGTTGAGCAACTAGCTCATATCAATTTACAAGCAAATGGTAATGATCATCAAAGAGATAAATGTGTTGAATCACCAAAAGAAGGGTGCACTAGACAAGAAGAAAGCCCACAATGAAACCACCACTCAAATCATGAACAAAATCAAACTAGTGGGGAAAGGGTAAACATGATAAATCAGGATCAAACACATCTTGAATCCCCTCTTAGGAGGGAAGAGAATAGAACAAGTCAAGTGGATAAAGGGTTACCTCCATTACCACCATGAGTGGGCCTGCAAGAAGAGGAACTCCTTGCCTCAAAGGCATTCTAGGAACTCACTAAAAAGATCAAATCCTTTGAGAAGCAAGATATGGCTAGGCACCAACCAACATTGAGTAAAATACACAACCAACCATTGTGCCCATCAGTCCCTAGCCCTGCATATCCTAAGCACTTTGAGATGCCTAGGTTAGAAAAATTTAAGGGTGAAGAGGATGCACAAGAGCATGTTACCAACTTCATCAATGCATGTTTTCATCTTGAAGACAATGATGCTCTTATGTTAAGAACCTTCATTATGACATTTTTGGGTGCTGCCACTCAATGGTTCAACCAACTGCCCAAGCACAACATATCCAGTTTTGAACAACTAGTGAATGCATTCTTAAAACGTTTCTCTTTTGGTGCTAAGAAGAAGGTGAATCTCTCAGACCTGGCCAACCTAAAGCAGTATGATGATGAGCCAGTCATGGATTATGGGGATAGATGGAGAAAAATCATGGCAAAGTTATCATTTTCCATCCTGATCGAAGAGCTAATCCGAATGTTCACAAAAAGTTATGCCAAGCACATCTCATTACTATTGCAACTACAATAGTATGATACATTCGAAGAAGCCTTGGCTCAAGCCAAGCTTATTGAAGATATAAAGCTGGAAGAAGGAGACCTAAAGCTCCATAGTGAGAAAGAATGGAACGAGAGCATGCAACATCAACCACAATAGACCGAACCTATGCATGTCAACCAGATTATGTTAAACATTCCAAAAGTAGCACAAAGCCAACAACAAGAAAACTATCAGGCTCAACCTCCTACTGTGCATTACAACCAGTGCAACAAGAATCAAGGTAGGGGCAAACAGAAACAACCCCCTCACAACTATACGCCATTGCCTAAATCCTTGGCATCAATTTTCAACCACCTTCATGAGGCCAAGGTTTTAAACTTGCCTAAGGAGCGCATCCTAGATCCTAATTGCCCCAAACCTAAGGGGTATAGGGAAGATCTCTATTGTGTTTACCATCGAAAAAATGGCCATGATATCCAGGATTGTGTTGCATTCAAGAATATAGTGCAGGATATGTTGGATAAGAATGAATTGCAAAACATCAACATATTCAAAAATATTCTCCCCAATCATGGGGCCAACAACAATCAAGTTGAGCACATCAATGAGGTGCACATAGCCCCACCTGAAGAGGGTTTTATAGGTATGATCAATACTACAATAAGAAGCAAAATATGCCTTGATCAACCCAACATACCAAAAAAGTCAACTAAAGCTGATAATCTATCATAGTCCATACCAACAATAAGTTCAATGCACTTACAAAAGGACCCTGTGATTGCCTTTCATAGGCAGGAGATTAAGACAATCTCTCAGGATGAACCTGATCCTCCGCTCCACATCATAGTAAGCATCAATCGAATTCCGTACAAGAGAGTCTTGATTGACACTGGGTCATCCATCAACATCATCATAACTATAACTTTGAAGCATTTAAATCTACCACCTTCACGCATTAAGGACACAACATTTACATTGAGGGCCTTCAATGATGCTACTTCCCCAACAATTGGCACAATAATCCTACCTATACAGGTTGGGATAAAGATGATACCTACATTGTGCCATATCTTGGAAGGTGAGAGGCAGTACAACATATTGCTAGGTAGACCATGGATGAGGGATATGGAATGTGTGCCTTCCATAGTACACCAAAATCTAAAATTCATACACCAAGGACAAGTGTATGTGGTCCCCCATGACCCTGAGCCATTCAAATATTACAAGAAGGTCGATGAGACACAAGAAAAAGTGCCTTCTCAAGAGTTTGTGGCAATGGTCAATAGCAAGGTAGAGGACCAAGTGACTCTAAAGTAGATAAAACAAGATGTGGAGCAATCAGATGTTGCTTCCCCATTGAAGGGATCAAAACCATTGGCTTTAGTCACCCCCAATTCACTTCACATGTTGCCTCATCAAGAGCAAAAACAAGTGCTTCCCCCACATCAGATTGGGGATACTCAAGCTGGCACAGTTCAACACTACGAAGTGAAACAAAAACATGAACTAAGTCATAAACATGAGCATGTGGATACCACTATCAAAGTGGGTCATCATGAAGCCTCCACATCTACTCAAATAAAGGAAATGGGTGACTTAGAGTTACCTAGTAGATCTTTAGCACCTACTTTATCACCTCCTTCAATAGACAATGGTATTTCAAACCAATCGCTAGAAATACACATGGGAGCCTTATCAGTATTGGAGCATATGCAAAATCACCTCTATAATATAGAGGCCCAAATGGATAAATAAAATGAGGCATTGCACTTTATCATGAACCAGCTTGAGAGCCAAGAATTACAGAAGCAACCCTCATCTAAGATCAAACCACCTCCTATGCATCCACAAGAAAAGCCTCAACTAGAGCAAGCACCAACTCGACCGCCTCAACAACCTAGCAAGTATCCCTCATTGCTTGAGCCTGCATTATCGATTTTCAATCGATTAATTGCCGTAAATGCCATCACCCTACCAGAGGTGCAACCTTTAGATCCAAATCATCCTAAACCTCGAGGGTATGAGGAAGAGTCACACTATCTATATCATAGGCAAAATGGGCATGATATTCAATCATGTCGAGGTTTCAAAGCCATAGTACACAACATGCTCAACAAAAAGCAACTTCAAATCATCAACCAACAAGTGACCATAGTCAGCAATCCATCTCTTGCACCAAAAAGGCAAGAAGAGCCCCTTGAGCTAGCAAGTGACATACCTAGGGCTCAACCTGGTCCTCATACCAGGACAAAGCATGCTAAACAATCAAAGCAACAACAATGCATTTGGACTCCTTTAAACGAGTCTATGTCTGATATTTTTCAAAAGTTGCAGGAAGCTAGGGTCATCACCTTACCTGACATAAAGCCTCTAGACCCAAACAGAGCTAAACCCAAGGGTTATAGGGAGGACCATTACTGCATCTACCACCGAATAGAGGGCCATGACATTTGCAATTGCCATGGATTCAAGATTGTGGTCCAAGACCTATTAGAATGAAATGAGCTCCATCCAGATGGTTCACTCATTCCTCCCCATCCAGAACAGGGGCACCTCACAAAGATCTATGCCCCAATCGAGAGAGTTGATTTCCATCACTCTTCCTAAGCAGGTTGATTACATTGTAGTGGACAACATGTGCACTAGGGGTCTTAAAGGTAAAATACCTTCCCCATCATCCACATCAAGTTCAATGAGACAAAGTGAGGGTTCTGAAGGTATCACACCTTCCTCACTTTCATTGAGTGGCACACACATTGGGGGTATTTAAGGTATCACACCTTCCCCCCATAATATATCAAAAATACAAAAACATTCAAATATATCAAAAATATAAAAACAAATATAAAACATAAAAATACAAACAAATCAAAAAACAGTAAAATCAAAAATGAAAGGCACCAGGGGCATCTCTAAGATGCTTGGTCAAATCTCATCAAAAATGCTCCAAGGGCATCTTCATGCCACTTGGTCAAATTAATAAAAAATGCTCCAAGGGTATCTTTATGCCGCTTGGTCACCTTAATAAAAAATGCTCCAAGGGCATCTTCATATCGCTTGGTCAAATTAATCAAAAATTCTCCAAGGGCATCTTCAAGCCGCTTGGTCACCTTAATAAAAAATGCTCCAAGGGTATCTTAATGCCCTTGGTCAAATTAATCAAAATATCTCCAAAGGCATCTTCAAGCCACTTGGTCAAATAAAATCTCCAAGGCATCCCCAAGCCTTTGGTCAAAAAAAATCCCAAAGGCATCATAAGCCTTTGTAAAAAAAAAATCACAAAAGGCTCCAAAGGCATCTTCAAGCCATTTGGTCAAAACATCAAAAAGGCTCCAAAGGCATCTTCAAGCCATTTGGTCAAAACATCAAAAAGCTCCAAAGGCATCTTCAAGCCATTTGGTCAAATCATCAAAAGGCTCCAAAGGCATCTTCAAGCCATTTGGTCAAATCATCAAAAACTCCAAAGGCATTCTTCAACCTTTGGTCAAATCAAAAATCCAAAGGCACTAAAACCTTTGGTCAACAATTCAAAAATAAAAGTTCAAAAAAAATTCAAAATAAAAATTCAAAAACATTCAAAACAATCAAAGTTCAATAAACAATTGAAAGCATCAAAAATACAAAAATATTTGCATTACACATTTACATTTCCATTCATGTAGTTGCATTACATTCACACTTTGCATCCATTACATTTGCATTAGATACATTTGTGTTTGCAATATTACAAATGATACCACATTTGTATCTCAATCATGCATCATCAAAATCCATCGCCATCCATCACCCATGTGTGTAACTGTGTTTTTCAACACAACCCCTCCTATTGCTATAAGGAATATACTAGGGTTTTTCGGTCACTCAACCATACCTAGTGGTTTTATCAAACTTTGTAGAAAGTTATTTTAGCTTTTGATAGGTGAGGTTTAGTTTTGATAGTACCTGGTATATCTCAGAATCCTATCACTAATTAAAACACTAAAATCCTAGTTGAAACAAGGGAAAGATGAATGCTACGAAGCGGTATTAGGTATCCTAAGGTGAAAAAGGTTTATCTTGCTCATCCCCCTATGCGACCGGTTCGAAAATGTTGAGAATTGGCAAAAGGACAAGTTCACCCCTACCCAAATAAATCCCTTGCTTTAATCAAAACAAGCAAAAATCTTGAACAAAGCAAAAGTTCAAAAACAAGTGATTATCATCACTACAAAAGTCCCCAAACAAATCAAAGTTCAAAGTTCAGAATAATTCAAAAGTACAAATAAATAGTGATGATCATCACTACATAAATCCCTTGCTCAAAAGGAAAAACAAAAAGTCAAAATAAACAATGATTTTCATCACTAAAACATGAGCAAGTATCCCTAATAAATATGAAGAAAAGAAGGGAGTATGAACTTGAATCCCTGGAATTCTCAGTGTGAACGAGCCTTACGCATGACGATATGTCTATCACATTAGCATCTCGCTTTTGTATAGACCAATGTTTGCATGTGGATGAGCTAGCTTTAGGTAAGTCCTGTACTTGCCTAGTGGTATAGTCCAACTAAGTCCAACTTAGGATCAGATAAACACTTGAGGATCCCTAATACTTAGCAATGGGCTGAAAGAATCCTGCCTGACATCGAAGGAAATGCTTGAGTTCTATCTAAATATATTCATTTGCACACACAGGGATAATGAATATCTAGGTCTTCATAACAAAGCTTTATCCTTCAAGGGCTATGTATGGTCAGTATACAACTTTTGATCGAGTAACTAGGGTGTTTGAGTCTCAGGGAAAACCTCAAAAATATCCTCATAGCAAAAAATCATTCCATCAAGGCAAATCATACATACATATCACATCATCTCACCTCACATTTGAATGTTTAAATAATTAATTCTTATTATAAGAGTTATTATTTACATTCATGATTTTTATACATTCTGTGGTGTCGCCCATTAGATTGTCAAAACTCATATCACATGCATACCTTATATTTTAAGTGATTAAAGCATATAGGTTCATGTACATTAGATCACCATCATAATGCATTTCACATATTTCATTTATCATATCATAACAATATAAGTTAGATGCATACAATTAAATCAAAATTAAACATGCATTTAACAATAAGCACTGCATCCATAAATGCATACATCACCATAGTGCATCTATACATCTAGATCATGGCATCTAATAACACATCTATCATCTAGCTAGCACATGTCACCAACACATTACAAATGTTGGCAATTTTGGGTTTGAGATCCTAGCTTCTTGTCTATGAGTTGTCATTGATGTCAAAAGGAGCTGGCATTAATGTCAAGAGGATTTATTGGCTTCAAAGGTTGAAGATTCCAAAGAATATTTTCTAGAAGATTTCGGAGAGATTCCATGTGGCAGATGAAAAGGTTTTTATCAAAACCATGGCAGGTTTAAGGGTTTTTATTAAAACCAGGTGGATGCATTAAGGGTTTTTCTCAAAACCACTCTCAGCTTAATGCAAAGGTTGGAGACACTTATTAATTAAATAACTTAATTAATAAAACCTTTTTAAGGTTTTTTAATTAATTATTTATTTGATTTAGTGATTAAATTATTTTAATAATTTAATGGGTTCTCCACCTAAGGTCTAAGGTCTAAAAGACCTTTGATTATTTTTAAATAATCAAAAGGGTTTCATAAACCCTAAAGTTGTTTCGAAGGCACCAAAATAATATTAATTCGAAAAGTTTGAATTATCCTCCCGCCGACGTCGTGCATAGCATGGAAGTTTGGCTATATAAGCCATAACCTATAGTCCAAAGCAATGGAGTGAAAGAAATTTGAATTGCACAAAGGTTGGGAAGTAAAAGCTACGGCTATCATTTTTTTGCCACGTTTATCCGCCGCCAAAGGGTTAAGGAGAAGGAGACTCTTGCTAGCCTTCAAGCTAGCATCGTTGGCCTAGTGGCAACGACTGTTCTGCGAAGGCGCTTGAAGGGAGGTCAAGCGTTCGACTCCCGCCATGGAGTGTGAGAAGAGTTTTTGCGCTCCGATTTTTTCGGAGGCACTATTGACCCACGATTTTCGGAAGCATTTTTTTTGGTAAGGTTTTTTAAATAAAATCTGCATTTTGTTAAAGAAGAAGTGGTTGGGCAGATTTATTTAAAATTATTTTTGAGGTTAAATGCTTCTTTGGAGATATAAGGTTGATAGTGTGTGGTTGAGATTTTTGGCTTGATTGTTGAGTGAGATTTGCTTAGAAGCTATTATTCCTTGAGCATGGTTTAATTAATTTGGAGAAATAAGGTGTAAAAGGATATATTGTTTGTATGCTTTATATTTTTGGTAGTTGACTTCTAAGGATTGGAGTCATAAGGTGTTTTATGGAATAAATATTTTTGTGGTTACTTTTATGATCTAACCCTAACTTGGTGGCAAAGTTGAGGGTGGTGTTGGTAACAGGTTGAAGAACTATTCTCTTCTTCCTCAAACAAAGGTATGGGCAACTTCTTCCATGTATATTGTTGATGGTGTATTTTCTGAAATTGAGTTTGGAGTGAAAAGGTTGTCTACTAGGTATTCTTGTTGGTGTAAATCCCATTTTCTGGATATTGAAGATTGTTTATGCATTAAAATCATTGATGAGTTTTTTGGGTGAATGCATAATTCTGGTTGAGGAAGAGGAAGCATTTTTGCACTAGGGTTTATGTTAGTAAGTCTTGCTACTTGCATTGAGATGGTGAAACCCTTAGTTGGTTGTTTTGAGATTGATGGTTGAGTTGCTTCCATAGAGGTTGTTTTGATCAAGTTAATGCTTTACTTGATACATGATTTGGGCTTACTCCATTGAGATTGATTTGAGCAAGTTATTCTTTGCATTGGTGATTTATGTTGGTGGTTGTTTTGTTCAAATACCTTTGGAGGGAAAAGGATGTCTACTAGTTTCCTTTTCATGTAGTGATTGGTTGAATGCTTCAAGGTTAATGTTGAGTTGAATGATGTTGGTTAAACCTTGTCTATAAGCATTGTTGTTAAAGCCCTAATTGGTTGAGAAAAGATATTGGTTGTGGAAAGAACATGAGTATCATTGTTATATGAGATATTGCATGGTTGGCAATTGTTGGGTTGTGTTTCATGTTCTTGAGAAAAGCATACTACATCTATCTTATTCTTTTGAGATTGAGATTGAGTTGAGATTGAGATTGGGAGTTAAGTATAGAACATATTGAGTCTCTAACAATTCTCTTTATGTTTCTATGAGATTTGAGATTGAGATTGGGAGTTAAGTATAGAACATATTGAGTCTCTAACAATTCTCTTTATGCTTCTATGAGGTTGATGAATCACATTGGGTCTCTAACAATTCTCTTTGTGGGTTCATGCTAAGCAAGTTTTTCTTGATGAACTTGTGAGCTGATTTGGACAGGTTCTAGTGAAGACTTGTGAGCTGATTTGGATAGGTTCTAGTGAGGACTTGTGAGCTGAATTGGACAGGTTCTAGTGAGGACTTGTGAGCTGATTTGGACAGGTTCTAGTGAGGACTTGTGAGCTGATTTGGACAAGTTCTAGGGAGGACTTGTGAGCTGATTTGGATAGGTCCTAGCAGAGGACTTGAGGACAGAGTTGAAGTGGTTCTTTGAGAAGAACCTGAGGACAATTTTGACAAGTCTTTGAGAAGGCTTGTGTGCAGCAGAGATTGATTTGTTCAAGCTTTATGAGTTGAGCTTGGGACAGATCTGACAGAGTGAGGAAGACTTGTCTTTGGACCGAGTGGCTGTGTTTAGTACGAGGTTGATGAGTTGTTGTGGAGGTGATCAGTGAGGACAGAGGTCTCTTGAGGCTGAGCATTGAGGATAGGAGGTCTTCTGTGGAAAGGAGTTCCACGTGCTAGCGGAATAAGAGGTAGGTGATCTTCTAAAGTATCATTTCCAGAGCTGAGGGGAAGGATTCTCCTTTGGGTAGGAGGCTCATAAATTCGTGAGGAGGGGAAGGATTCTCCTTTGGGCAGGAGGCTCATAAATTCGTGAGGAGGGGAAGGATTCTCCTTTGGGCAAGAGGCTCATAAATACTTGAGCAGGGGAAGGTTTCTCCTTTGGGATGAGGCTCATAAACATTGTAATTGGGAAGGATTCCCAAAGAACTTTGAGAAAGCTTTTTAGAGAAAAGTTTTGTGGAGGTAGCCCATGTTGGGTGAACCACGTTAAAATTGGTGTCTCATTGTGTGTTGCTTTATGCATTGCTTTGATATTGCTATTGGTTCATTGCTTTGTGAAGTTGAAGTTAAATAGAGAAAGTAAAAAGAGGTCTTATACTGTTCACCCCCCCTCTCAGTATAAGCTTGTGTTCTTCAATTGGTATCAGAGCGGGTTCCTTCGGAAAGTTTAACAACTTGAAGGAAAATATTGTAAAGAACACAATGGAATCTACAAGTGGTAATGCAACACCTATTCTTGATGGGGCAGATTTTGGGCTTTGGAGTGCTAGGATGAAGGTTCATCTTATGGCTCTTGGAAATGAAGTTTGGGAAGTGATTGAGGATGAGTATACCATTCCTGAGCATGGTCCTTCTACTAAGGAAGAGAGGCTCCTACATCATAGCAATTCAAAGGCAATGAATGCAATCCTAAAGGGTTTACAGAAGGCAGATCTTACCAAGGTGATTCACTACAAGACAACTAGTGAAATGTGGAAACAGTTGAAGGTGGTTCATACAGGTGATGCAAATGTTTGAAAGGCCAAGTTGAGACACTTCAAAGGTATGTTTGAACAACTCAAGATGAATGATGAAGAAAATATTAGTGACTATATGCTTCGTATGGATGAGATTGTTAACTCTATGAAGGAACTAGGTCTTGAGCTTGCTAAAAATGATATTTGTGATAAGATTTTGAGGTCTCTTCCAAATAGATTTAGTGAAAATATTTCTGCTATTGAGGAAGCTAAGGATTTGGATAAGTTGAAAAAGGATGAGCTTCATAGTATACTTGCAGACATTTGAGTTGAGAACTCAAGTGAAGGTTGATGTTAAGAAGGAGGTGGCTTTCAAGGCTACCAAGAAATCCAAGGGTAAAGAGCTTCAAGATAGTGATGAGTCTTCTAGTGATGAAGAGGCATATTATAGCAAGAAGGGCAAGTTCTCAAGAAAGCACAAAGGTATGAAATATGTCAAGTGTTTCAATTGTGGAAAGTTTGGTCATTATGCTACTAACTGTACTGCTGCCAAGGATGAAAGTGATGAAGATAAACAAGATTATAAGAGCAAGGATTATGAAAGGCACAGGCATCAAAGGAAGAATAAAGATGAGCAAAGCAATCAAGGAAAGAGGTACTCTCACAAACACAAGAAAATTTTCTACCTAGACAAGGCAAGTAAGTGTTCTAGTAGTGATAGTGAAAGTTCTTCAAGTGATGTTGGAAATGAGATGTTGTTCCTAACAAAAAAAGAAGAAGAAAAGAAACATAGATTTGTCCTTATGAAATGTTTTAGATGTGGAAATTTTGGACATCTTGAGGATGATTGCACAAATTATGGATTGATTTCTAGTTATACTATGTATGAGGATGCTTCAAAAAATTGTAAGGAAGATCTTTGTATGGCTTTAGAAAATGGTAGCACCTCTAGTGATAAGAAATCTGAAAAAGTCATTGATGTTTCAAAAGGCAAACAAATAGTGGAAGTTATAGAGGATGGTGAAGTAGATCTTGAAGCTAAACTTGTTAGTGCTCTTAGTGCTTTGAAAAATGAAAGAAAGAAGAATGCTAGACTCAATGATAAATTGGATGAATGTTGTATTGAGAGAGATGAGCTTATAGAAAGTCTTGACTTCTCTATAGCTAAGACACATAAACTTAAGGATAATTTAGAGTCTAAGGTTCTTGAGTATAGAGAGTTGGAACAGAAAGTGGATTCCTTGAAAGAGGAAACTAAAGAGTACAAGGAGAAGCTTTATAGGTTTGAAGATAGCACCAAAAAGGTAAATTCAATCATCAAAAATCAAATAAGGACAACAGATAAAACAGGTCTTGGTTTCGGTAAGAAACACATGGAACAGGTTGGCAACTCTACTGGGGAATCTAGTAAGAGATTCCAAAAAGAAGAGAGTTCTGATGAGGAAAGTGCTTCAGAAAAAGAGTCCTTGAGTGATTCCGCCGACGTCATGCATAGCATGGAAGTTTGGCTATATAAGCCATAACCTATAGTCCAAAGCAATGGAGTGAAAAAGAAATTTGAATTGCCCAAAGTTTGGGAAGTAAAAGCTGTGGCTATCATTTTTTGCCACATTTATCCACTGCCAAAGGGTTAAGGAGAAGGAGACTCTTGCTAGCCTTCAATCTAGCATCATTGGCCTAGTGGCAATGACTGTTCTGCAAAGGTGCTTAAAGGGAGGTCAAGCGTTCGACTCCCGTCGTGGAGTGTGAGAAGATTTTTTGCGCTCCGATTTTTTTGGAGGCACTGTTGACCAATGATTTTCAAAAGCATTTTTTTTGGTAAGGTTTTTTAAATAAAATCTACATTTTGTTAAAGAAGAAGTGGTTGGGTAGATTTATTTAAAATTATTTTTAAGGTTAAAATCTTCTTTGGAGATATAAGGTTGATAGTGTGTTGTTGAGATTTTTGGCTTGATTGTTGAGTGAGATTTGCTTAGAAGCTATTATTCCTTGAGCATGGTTTAATTAATTTGGAGAAATAAGGTGTAAAAGGATATATTTTTTGTATGCTTTATATTTTTGGTAGTTGACTTCTAAGGATTGGAGTCATAAGGTGTTTTATGGAATAAATATTTTTGGAATCATAAAACAGGAATCAAAAAAAGGGGAGAAAGTTTATAGGACCTAAGAGGTCAAATCAAGGAATGTTTAATGGCAGATGTTTTTCTTGTCACAAGTTTGGTCACATGGCTTCATATTGGATGACTCAAGTGAGTAAGTTATATGACAGATTCAGAGGTGGTAATTTCTTTCAAGGGTATTGCTACTCTTGTAAACAGTTTGGGCACAATGTTGTTTATTGCAAGGCTAATAACGAGAACAGGGTTGGTCAGAACAGATGAAGTCAAAGATCAGGTATGCCTCAAAGAAATAAAATTTTTAGTTGTTATAAGTGCAACAATGAATGTCACATAGCTAGATAGTGTAGAGCTAAAATTCCAAGGTACAAGAACAGGAACATGGGTATGAACAAGCACAAGAATTAAGACATAGATAAGAACAAGAACGATAACAAGAACAGCATCAGTGACATGAACAAGAACAAAAATATGGAAAAGGAGAACAAGAGAAGACATGGTAAGGCAGCTATAGACACTAATGAAGATCAGTGCCTAATGAGATTTTTACTCTCACTCCAAAATTAATCACCTCAACAAGAGGTGGGGGAGGGACTAAGCTAAGAGACTCATTCTTAGTCCCAATCACCAAAGGTGACCCTTTGCCATTGATGACAAAGGGGGAGATATATGAGTAAGGGGGAGAGCCTCAAGTCAGGGGGAGCTAATTTCTAAATAGCAGTTTTGAGTTTCAGTGTTGTTGAGAAGCATGGTTTGCCATCAATGACAAAGGGGGAGATTGTTGGCAATTTTGGGTTTGAGATCCTAGCTTCTTGTATATGAGTTGTCATTGATGTCAAAAGGAACTGGCATTATTTTCAAGAGGATTTATTGGCTTCAAAGGTTGAAGATTCCAAAGAATCTTTTCTAGAATATTTCAGAGAAATTCCATGTGGCATATGAAAAGGTTTTTATCAAAACCATGGCAGGTTTAAGGGTTTTTATTAAAACTAGGTGGATGCATTAAGGGTTTTTTCTCAAAACCACTCTCAGCTTAATGCGAAGGTTGGAGACACTTATTAATTAAATAACTTAATTAATAAAACCTTTTTGAGGTTTTTTAATTAATTATTTATTTGATTTAGTGATTAAATTATTTTAATAATTTAATGGGTTCTCCACCTAAGGTATAAAAGACCTGTGATTATTTTTTAATAATCAAAAGGGTTTCATAAACCCTAAAGTTGTTTTGAAGGTGCCAAAATAATATTTCAAAAAATTTGAATTATCCTTCCACCGACGTCATGCATAGCATGGAATTTTGGCCATATAAGCCATAACCTATAGTCCAAAGCAATGGAGTGAAAAAGAAATTTGAATTGCCCAAAGTTTGGGAAGTAAAAGCTATGGCTATCATTTTTTGCCACGTTTATCCACTGCCAAAGGGTTAAGGAGAAGGAGACTCTTGCTAGCCTTCAAGCTAGCGTCGTTGGCCTAGTGGCAATGACTGTTCTATGAAGGTGGTTAAAGGGAGGTCAAGCGTTCGACTCCCACCGTGGAGTGTGAGAAGAGTTTTTGCGCTCCAATTTTTTTGGAGGCACTGTTGACCAATGATTTTCGAAAGCATTTTTTTTGGTAAGGTTTTTTAAATAAAATCTACATTTTGTTAAAGAAGAAGTGGTTGGGCAGATTTATTTAAAATTATTTTTAAGGTTAAAAGCTTCTTTGGAGATATAAGGTTGATAGTGTGTTGTTGAGATTTTTGGCTTGATTGTTGAGTGAGATTTGCTTAGAAGCTATTATTCCTTGATCATGGTTTAATTAATTTGGAGAAATAAGGTGTAAAAGGATATATTGTTTGTATGCTTTATATTTTTGGTAGTTGACTTCTAAGGATTGGAGTCATAAAGTGTTTTATGAAATAAATATTTTTGTGGTTACTTTTATGATCTAACCCTAACTTGGTGGCAAAGTTGAGGGTGGTGTTGGTAACAGGTTGAAGAACTATTCTCTTCTTCCTCAAACAAAGTTATGGGCAACTTCTTTCATGTATATTGTTGATGATGCATTTTTTGAAATTGAGTTTTGGGTGAAAAGGTTGTATACTAGGTATTCTTGTTGGTGTAAATCCCATTTTCTGGATATTGAAGATTGTTTATGCATTAAAATCATTGATGATTTTTTTTTTGGGTGAATGCATAATTCTGGTTGAGGAAGAGGAAGCATTTTTACGCTAGGGTTTATGTTAGTAAGTCTTGCTACTTGCATTGAGATGGTGAAACCCTTAGTTGGATGTTTTAAGATTGATGGTTGAGTTGCTTCCATAGAGGTTGTTTTGATCAAGTTAATGCTTTACATGATACATGATTTGGGCTTACTCCATTGAGATTGATTTGAGCAAGTTATTCTTTGCATTGGTGATTTATGTTTGTGGTTATTTTGTTCAAATACCTTTGGATGGAAAAGGATGTCTACTAGTTTCCTTTTCATGTAGTGATTGGTTGAATGCTTCAAAGTTAATGTTGAGTTGAATGATGTTGGTTAAACCTTGTCTATAAGCATTGTTGTTAAATCCCTAATTGGTTGAGAAAAGATATTGGTTGTGGAAAGAACAAGAGTATCATTGTTATATGAGATATTGCATGGTTGGAAATTGTTGGGTTATGTTTCATGTTCTTGATAAAAGCATACTACATCTATCTTATTCTTTTGAGATTGAGATTGAGTTGAGATTGAGATTGGGAGTTAAGTATAGAACATATTGAGTCTCTAACAATTCTCTTTATGTTTCTATGAGATTTGAGATTGAGATTGGGAGTTAAGTATAGAACATATTAAGTCTCTAACAATTCTCTTTATGCTTCTATGAGGTTGATGAATCACATTGGGTCTCTAAAAATTCTCTTTGTGGGTTCATGCTAAGCAAGTTTTTCTTGATGAACTTGTGAGCTGATTTGGACAGGTTCTAGTGAAGACTTGTGAGATGATTTGGACAGGTTCTAGTGAGGACTTGTGAGCTGAATTGGATAGGTTCTAGTGAGGACTTGTGAGCTGATTTGGACAGGTTCTAGTGAGGACTTGTGATCTGATTTGGACAAGTTCTAGGGAGGACTTGTGAGCTGATTTGGACAGGTCCTAGCAGAGGACTTGAGGACAGAGTTGAAGTGGTTCTTTGAGAAGAACCTGAGGACATTTTTGAAAAGTCTTTGAGAAGGCTTGTGTGCAGTAGAGATTGATTTGTTCAAGCTTTATGAGTTGAGCTTGGGACAGATCTGACAGAGTGAGGAAGACTTGTGTTGGACCGACTAACTGTGTTTAGTACAAGTTGATGAGTTGTTGTGGAGGTGATCGGTGAGGACGAGAGGGCTCTTGAGGCTAAGCATTGAGGATAGGAGGTCTTCTGTGGAAAGGAGTTCCACGTGCTAGCAGAATAAGAGGCAGGTGATCTTCTCAAGTATCATTTCCAGAGCTGAGGGGAAGGATTGTCCTTTGGGCAAGAGGCTCATAAATTTATGAGGAGGGGGAGGATTATCCTTTGGGAAGGAGGCTCATAAATTTGTGAGGAGTGGAAGGATTCTCCTTTGGGCAGAGGCTCATAAATACTTGAGTAGGGGAAGGTTTCTCCTTTGGGCTGAGGCTCATAAACATTGTAATTGGGAAGGATTCCTAAAGAACTTTGAGAAAGCTTTTTAGAGAAAAGTTTTGTGGAGGTAGCCCATGTTGGGTGAACCACATTAAAAATGGTGTCTCATTATGTGTTGCTTTATGCATTGCTTTGATATTGCTATTGGTTCATTGCTTTGCAAAGTTGAAGTTAAATAGATAACGTAAAAAGAGGTCTTATACTATTCTCCCCCCCTCTCAGTATAAGCTTGTGTTCTTCAACAAAATCAAATAATTATCTAGGCATAGCATCCATCATTGCATCCTTAACATAAAATCAAAACAAAAACATTTCTAAACATCAACTGGGGTATTATTGATATCATACTTCTCCTAATCAAAAATCAAATAGTAAAATTAAAATCAATTTCAAAATGCCCCAAAGGTATGATAAGCCCTTTGGTCAACCTAAAATTCCCCAAAGAGGATAAGCCCATTGGTCAACCCAAAATGATCCAAAAGTAGCATAAGCCCTTTGGTCAAACCAAAATTCTCCAAAGGTAGCATAAGCCCCTTGTTCAAACCAAAATTCCCCAAAGGTGGCATAACCCCTTTGGTCAACCCAAAATGCCCCAAAGGACATAAGCCCTTTGGTCAAAAAAAATTGTCCCAAAGGTAGCATAAGCCCTTTGGTCAAACCAAAATTCCCCAAAGAGGATAAGCCCTTTGGTCAAACAAAAATGCCCCAAAGGGGATAAGCCCTTTGGTCAACCCAAAATACCCCAAAGGGGATAAGTCCTTTGGTCAAACCAAAATTCCCCAAAGGTAGCATAAGCCCTTTGGTCAAACCAAAATACTCCAAAGGTAGAATAGGCCCTTTGGTAAAACCAAAATGTCCCAAAGGGGATAAGCCCTTTGGTCAAACCAAAACACCCCAAAGGTAGCATAATCCCTTTGGTCAAACCAAAATTCCCCAAAGGGGATAAGCCCTTTGGTCAAACCAAAATGCTCCAAAGGTGGCCTAAGCCTTTTGGTAAAACCAAAATTCCCCAAAGGACATACGCCCTTTGGTCAATTCCAAAATTCTCCAAAGGTAGCATAAGCCCTTTGGTCAAACCAAAATTCCCCAAGGGGATAAGCCCTTTGGTCAAACCAAAAAGCCCCAAATGTAACATAAGCCCTTTGGTCAAAACAAAAAGCCCCAAAGGTAGCACAAGCCCTTTGGTCAAACCAAAATGTCCCAAAGGGTATAAGCCCTTTGGTCAAACCAAAATGCCCCAAAGAGCATAAGCCCTTTGGTCAACTCACAAAAACCCCAAAGGGGATAAGCCCTTTTGTCAAACCCAAAATGCCCCAAAGGGGATAAGCCCTTTGGTCAAACCCAAAATGCCCCAAAGGTAGCATAAGCCCTTTGGTCAAAATAAAATGCCCCAAAGGTAGCATAAACCCTTTGGTCCAAAAAAAAAGCCCCAAAGGTGGCATAAGCCCTTTGGTCAACTCACAAAGGCCCCAAAGAGTATAAACCCTTTGGTCAACTCACAAAATACCCCAAAGGTAGCACAAGTCCTCTGGTCAACTCACAAAATGACCCAAAGGCATATTAAAGCCCTTTGGTCAACTCACTTCACCTAACAACTACATGACTGGGGCATCTAATATTGATCAAATCAATGATCATCACACACCCTATAATATGGCTCTAGATGGTCTACTTTTTTGCTCTGCGTTATGTTTTGCTCATAGCGCATCCCAAAAAAGGGCATTTGTAGACACCTAAAATGTGTCATATTTAAGAGACTATTCATATGAGCACATCTTAAGACCATATGACCAATTTTGGACCTTTCCAAGAGCAAGCAATGGTCCTAACCACTCAAAATGGTAGTTTTAGCCCATTTAAGCTTAGCAGCTATAGACTAGAGTAGTAAGATGAGCAGCCAGTTTAGTAGATGTAGACTATAGTGGCCAACAATATTGGCCACTATAGACTAGAGCAGCCAGTTGAGCAACCAATTTAGCCATTATAGGCTGGAGCGGCCACAGGTAGCCGTTACTAACGATAGCGGATAAGCCCTAAATATGTAATTTTCCATTAAATTAGACTAATTGCAAGTGGAAGCGATAGTTTACATGCAATAAATCTAAGTGGGGATAACTTTATATTCCTCCTCACAACCAGTCTACATGAGAGACTCAAGTATGGATTTAGACATCAGTTAACTGCCCCTCAAGGGTAGA
This sequence comes from Wollemia nobilis, assembly GCA_028583015.1. NCBI lineage: Eukaryota > Viridiplantae > Streptophyta > Pinopsida > Araucariales > Araucariaceae > Wollemia > Wollemia nobilis. The sequence continues at coordinate 459,665 of JAQPPZ010001906.1, forward strand.
CAAAAGCTTAAATTCTCATGCTAACATCAAGTGCACATGAGGGATTCAGTCCTAGGGTTCGAACATTGACCTAGGGCTTAAAAAAATTTATAAGGAGTAAACCTGAAAGCACTAGGGGACCTTATTTTATCAATCAATAAAGAGAGAACATCACATATCATAATTTTGAACAGGTTGGATCATTAAGGAGAGCTTCTAGATACTTGGAGAGCTTCCCTTGGAGATCAATTTTATGGCAAAGCCCTATCATATTGGAGGGAAAATATGAACATATACGGTAATAATTATAACATTAGTAGCAGACTTGAGCCCATAGCCTTTGGGTCAATAGAGATAGATTTCACCTTAGTGGCCACTGTCCTAGATAGTGGCCCGCAATCTAGTCTAGGGTTTAGGTGATAGTTTCTATTATTTTGCTTTCTCTATGTTTTCATGTCATTAGCATAAGCATTATTTCAGTATTTGCATTCATAGTATTAGTTTCATTGCATCTGTTTCCATTGAGCATATTTATTGCTAACAACCTCATCCAGGGAGGCAATCTCGGACATCTAAGCGTGTGTTGTTGTTTCATTGATTTTAGGGCTACAGGTTCATCAAATAGATCTACAACATATGGGAGGAAGAAGATCCATCTAGGAACCTAACCTGGATAAGGAGGCATCTATAAGCCCTCATACAATTTTGTGTGCGTCACCAGGAATCCTTTGAAAGCACACCACCCCTTTTCAAGGGGAAATTTTATTCACTTGTACTTCATTGTATCGAAATGGGTATCCCTCAAAGGGACCGACATGTAACCGGGTTTCAATATAAATAAAAATATCTCTCTTTTTTATTTTTTTGTTATATGCATTTCATGGTCTTTCATTTCATTTTGGTATAATATTGCAAGTAGAGTAGAGGTGTGTGCTCCCCGGGGTCTCTATAAGAAAAAAAGGCCAAAAGTTTGAAAGAGTACTTATGAACACTATTAATGTAATATAAAATAAATTGTATATGTAATCCTACAAGCCTTCTTCATGTGAATCCTATGAGCATGACTTATGTAATCCTTCAAGCATCATTTATGTAAGCCTAAGGACACTGTAGTAAAATTTCACTACATAGGGCAAACTCCTTCCCAAAATAGAATTTTTGAACAAGATCGACACCTAAAGCTAACCAAAATAAGAGGCTCTTAAATCCCCTTCATATATCATGTATATAATTTAAATAAGATGCCAACAAAGGAATATTTTCACCAAAAGTTTCTAGTGTGTTCAAAAATACCTATGCCATAAAGCAAAGTTAACCACTTGAACTAATTAAATAAAGGGTTATAGACTTTCCAATGGTAACTAAGTTGCATCCCATAGTTGACAAGATCCCCAAATCCTTTTTAGTGGAAACTAAAAGGGTTCCATTTATGGTAGGACCTATATTAGCTTGATGCACTTGGGCCCATTCCCTAACCTAGTGGGTGGATCTCAAAATCTAATTTCTCTCTTTTTGTAATTGGGTTGCAACACATCGTATACCTGGGTGTGGTTTCTCAATACAGTGAGAAATATATCAACTGATAAAAACCAAAGAACCTTAAAGTAAAATAGAAAGGGTGATAATATGAACCAAGTAAAGGTTCAACAATATCATTTGATCTTGTTAATATGGATCCCATAAAGGAATCATGGAAATAGGCATAATAAGAGCATGCACAAGAAAAATTAGACTCAAAATCTATCCATAAACCAAAGTTTGTTAATCCCCATATAGAGGTATTTTTAATGTATCAACAATCAAAAGGAATAAGACGACATCAAATGTAGCATCAAGCAGTCTAGGGGGTAAGCAAGGAACATGGGAATATGAGATACCAAAATAATTTTACCACCAAAATAAAGGCTTGGAACCAAGATCATTGATATAACTTGGTAATCTAGTCTAAAAGAGGGTAAGTATACCAAGATAGGGTAGAATTTTTGGAGATATTACATTATTTCATAACATTATAGTACCTTGGTGTACTATTGTAAATATTAGTTTAGTGTATATAATTTATTTTAATGTAATAACGTGTGCAAGGTGTGTAACTAAGAAGTGTAGAAGTGTGAGTGTGCAAAGTGTCAAGTGAGTGAGTGAAAAGTCATAGGTTTTAGGTTTCAAATATGCAAGTAAAGATTCATGAGATGTGGCAAGACGTAAAGCGAAGAGTCATGAGATTTCGATGTAATGTGAAGAATGTGAAAGCATGCATCTATCATGACCCAAAATTTCCATTCCAATAGTAAGGGTTTTTTTTTACCCTAGTATTTTATCAAGGAACTAACCTACTTGCAAAGGATATTCTTCCTTAAGTAATCTTCCATGTATATCTTTTTGAGGCTCACCCATCCCTACATCTTACATACTTTTGGCTACGTAAGTGTACTAGGTGTAGATACTAGATTTACAAGCCATCCTTCTCATTATCTTTCATGAGCTAGATTTCCCTCTTTCATCCTATCAAAAGGAGCATGCTTTCCTTCTCACACCTCATAAGTCCATCTATGTAGGTGCTAGGTACGTATTAGAATCGACTATCCCTCTCATCTCCTTAATGAGCTAATCATTCCATTGTTGTGCCTCATTTCTATCTTACTTTGTGGAATCAATAACTTAGGTATCCCTATCATCCATTATACCATTCAGTTTCACTTCCTCACAAGATTAATTTTATAACACCAAAGGTTTCTCTAACTCTTTCATTATTCATTTGAGTTAACTAGTTGCATTCCCCCATCAAGATCTTTTATGATTGTATTAGCATAATACTAGTAATTCTAGTTCAATGCCTTTCCATTGCATATTATGAGCTACCAAGTTTGTGTTACTCTAGCCATTAAGTTAATAACAAGCATTACATCAAAGTAAAAGGAAATCATAACGAAGTACCCATTCATTGAAGGTAAATAAGGTTTCACTAACATTTCCAACTTGAACCCTTTTTAACAAAATAGAAGTGCCACTATTCCACATGTGATAGTAAGATAAAACCATACAAGGCTTATAGACATTTCATGGATCTCTTATCAAATCTTGAAGCATAAACAATCTAACATTATCTCATAATGATCTATTTATACTTTTAAGTAATCAAGACCATAACATAATCCATTAACTTTTTGCAACATACTACCATAAATAATACCCTATAAAAAATCACACAACACCATATTTACCTTGGGAGAAACCCTTATGGGAAAACCCATCCCAAAAATTATTTCTTTATTATAATATTTAAAATAATGGTTCCATGCATTGTCCAAGGTATCTCATAATACCTTGCTTCCAATATATGAACTACAACATTCTCTTGAAAACAACAATATGAATTGGTCTTTCAATTCATAATCAATAGCTATTTTCAAATTCTAACAATTACAATTTTCTCCTTTTCATCATATATAGGATCCCTCAAAGGAGACCTCTTTTATCCTTTCCAAAAAGTAAGCTAGAAGATAGATTTCATATCTCTTTTTCCTAAACTAATAGTAATACAAATGTTGGCTCATATTTACTTCACCAAATCCATACTGCAAGTAATATCTAGTTCCACAACATTAATTCAAATCAATACTGCAAGTAATATCTAGTTCCACAACATTAATCATTTTGTTGTTCCTCTACAAAGGTCATTAGACAAACATAATGTCACCATTGCCTTACAAACAATAAAGGTTAGAAGATAATTCAATATTTTTCAATTATCACAATAAGATCACCATTAATCAATCTTTACCAACTAAGATTTCGATATTCTACCACATATGTTCTAAATTCTTAATCAAACATCACCATTTGAGTTAGTAATAATCATTCATTACTATAATCAACAACTGGTGGATAATCGGGTAGTAAAAACTTCTTGGTTGATGATGACACAAAGCCTCAAGGAAGACTTAACGTATAAGGTTCTAGATAGCCATGTGTACAACATCACACATGGTGCTCTACTATGCACAATCACTACTACCAAGTGATGGCTATACGACCATCACTCGATGGTTGAATTACTATGGAGAAGATATTTCTTTTAAATACCCTCGGCCCTCTTCTTTCCAATCCATATGGGATAACACTTGGTAACCGAGTGACCTTGGTAGACGATTCTACTCAGACCACGATATCGTCGCTCTAACCCATAGGCACCATTTCACACAGAGTCTTGTTGGGATTTACACAAGGTAATGCATGCAGATGGTTAATATCTATTACACTTATTGAAAAGCTAAAACCACCACAACTCCTGGATATGTTCCCCATCTGGTGAATGGTACATCTAGAAAATAGTTTTGCCTACAAGCTATTTGTATTGAAAACCCACCCCAAAACCATATTTTCTTTAACAAAAACTCTACATTTTCTAAAGGAAAAGCAAAGCTCTTTCAAACGATTACCAGGTTGTAGGCTAAAGACAAGATCTTTCTAAGTCAAAACCTAGAATCTTTAACATTCACAACCTAAATTTATAAGACAATATTTCATTAATTGGGCATCATTTCCTCCATTCATTAATTCAATGTTCACTTCTAGCGAAGGATGCGAATTTCCTAGGTATACTACACTATCAAAAATACATTCAAAATTCAAGTTTCCTCAAGCCTGATATTCACCTAGTATATCATTTAATAACGAAATAGTTTGGTCAATAATTTGGGTATCGTTTTGACATGAGAAACACTTATATTATCTCCCTACTCTAAAACCAGAGAGAAGAATGTTCTTCAAACTTATTCCAAGCTTCAATTTACTACTATCAAGATAAAGTGATGAAGCCACTAAAATAGATAAATAGAAGCTCAAAAACCAATATAGTCGCACATCACTCAGATTATCAATAACATAAACTGAAACCATCATTTTTCCAGCCAGATGCATACATATTTTTAAATCGTTCAAGCATACATAAGAAATAATAAGGAAAGGATAAGTTTTAAGCATTACTCAGTCACCACGTTGCCTTTTCTTCCTCTGCAAATCCATTCGCTCACTCCTCTATCTCCAAAACCCCCAAGAACCAACAACAAAACAAAACCCATTTTCCTACCTTTCTATCCATGCTCTCCAAAATTCATCCCTCTCCACTCTCTTCTCCACTTACCTTCCAACTGCCATTACATGCTCGATCCCCCTTTCTTCTTCAATTTTCACTACACTCTCTTGATAATTATCATCATGCATAATAATTTGAATCATGAATTAAAGAGAAAGACTATTCTCATGCAAAATAAAATCTTGCTAAACTTAAATTCAACTATCTTTAGTTTAACAATTCCCAAGTTAATATTTTAACTTATAAAGCAATCACCTCCATGAAAGAAGCATAAGAAATTAACTCAAAAGCTACATCCAAGTCAAATTCCAAACATGAACACATTAAATAGATTAACATCAACCAAACCTACTCACAAGCATCATGTTTTACCCAAATGAGAAACAACATATTTTCTCTATCTAACTTACTCATAGTTAGAAGTGTTTGCATACCCATCATGCAACTAAGCTAAGTATTAATGTTGATCGAATCCACACATAATATTTCATTTTAGAACCAAAATAAGTTCCACCAAGGTGGGGTGTTACATCCTCCCCCCTTGGAATAAACATAGTCCATTATGTTCAACCATTAGCAAAGTTTAATCATCACTCAAACAAGAATGGAAAGTGTTTTTGCATATCTACCACTTTCTCCCAAGTGGCATTTCTTTCGGAATAGTGGTCCCATTGGACCTTGCATTGCTCCAAGGTCCCTTTCCTCAACTACTTGGAGCAAAACTCAAGGATATTTACTGGATGCACCTCTATAGCCTCTGGATTCACCATCTACAAATTAGAAAAGTCCCACACATGATCAGGATTAGAAATGTATTTTCTAAGCAATGATATGTGAAAGGTGTCATGAATCTTGGATAGGCTGGGTGGTAAGGCAAGTCGATATGCCACATGACTGATATTTTCTATAATTTCAAAGGGTCCAACAAAATGAGGGTCCAATTTTATGGACTTAATAGCGCTCTTCATTGGTCGCACCCTCAAAAATACTCTATCACCTACAAAAAATTCTCTTGGCGACCTCTTAAGATCAACATAACTTTTATGATGATCCATGACTTCTTTAAGCCTTTCCCTGATCATCCTTAACTATTGTTCCATTTCCCTAACCATGTCTAGTCCAAGCACAATCCGATCTTCTGGATTATCCCATGATAATGGTGTCCTACACCTCCTACCATATAGAGCTTTGAAAGGTGCCATGCCTAAGGTCATATGATGACCATTATTGTAGGTAAATTCTACTAGATGAAGATAATCTTCCCATTGGGTCTTCTGATCCATACAATACATGTGAAGCATATCCTCCAACACCTGGTTCACCCTTTCAATTTGTCCATCGATTTTTGGGTGATATGCAAAACTGATGTTTAGCCTAGTACCAATGGCATGATGTAAAGTTTACCAAAACTCAGAAGTAAACTTTGAGTCTCTATCTAAAATAATCACTTCTAGAAAACCATGAAGCCTAAAAATATCTTTGGCAAATCTATTAGCCACAATCATGACATCATCCTTGGTATTCTTGGGTATAAAATGTGCAACCTTGGTCAATCTATCGACCACAACTAGGATTGCATCATGTTGGAACCTAGTCTTTGGCAAACCTACAATGAAATCCATTGAAATCACCTACCATTTCTATGTAGGTACATCATGAGGATACAACAGTCCTGTAGGATGTCTGTGCTTAGCCTTAAATTTTTGATATTTGAGACATTGGGAGATAAATTTATGTGATGTCTCCTTTCATCCTTGACCAGTAGAAGGTTTTCTTCATATTATCTCTCATCTTTGCTCCTCTTGGGTGAGTAGAATATGGAGATCTATGAGCTTCATTCATGATCATTTTTCTCAGATCACTAATCTTAGGAATCACTACCCTATCCTTGAAACATAAGAACCCATCCTTGATGCTGAAATCCTTGCTTTCATCAGGTTTCTTTTCCATATTTACCTAAATTTGGTTGTAATATTCATCCTAATGTTGCATTCTCTTGACTTGTTCCATCAAATCTACATGGATGTGGGTCAAAACAATAATATCTTCACCTACTAAGAGCATCGACAACCTTGTTTTCTTTCCCTTTGATGTACTCAATGTCAAAATCATACTCGATGAGAAACTCCATCCACCTTCTCTACCTAGCATTTAGCAAAGGTTGAGTAAATATGTATCTCAGACTTTGGTGGTCTATTCTCAACTCAAAGGGTCCTCCTACCAAGTAATGTCACCAGATCTTGAGGGTGTACACTATGGCTACCAATTCCAAGTCATGGGTAGCATAGTTGACCTCATGCCTTTTGAGTTTCCTTGATCCATAGGCCACCACTACTTCATTTTGTGAGAGAACTCCTCCCAAACCTTCCAATGATGCATCTATACACATAGAAAAACTACCCTAAGGGTCTAGAATCTTCAATATGGGAGTTGTAGTGAGTTTTTGCTTGAGCAAATTAAAAGTTACCTCACATTTGTCTATCCATTTGAACTCCTTTCCCTTCCTCTAAAGGTTTGTTATTGCAACTGCTATCCTAGAGTAGTCTTTTACATAGCACCTGTAGTATCCAATTAGACCCATGAAGCTTCGCACTTCGATCACACTTGTAGGCACCAACCAATTCAATATGGCCTCTATCTTCTTGGGATCCACAACTATCCCTTCAAATGATATGATATGTCCCAAATATTGCACTTTCAACTCATAGAAGTCATATTTAGATAGATTCCCATATAATTGATTCTCCCTTAGCAGTTCCAACACAATCCTAAGGTGTCTATCATGCTCTACCTTATTTTGGGAATAAATCAAAATATCATCCAAGAACACAAGAATGAATCGATCCAGGTGTTTCCTAAAAATGCTATTCATCAAATTCATGAATGTTGTTGGAGCATTCATTAAACCAAAAGGTAATATAGTGAACTCATAATGTCCATATCGAGTTTTAAAAGTTGTCTTATGGGTATCCTCCTCATGGATCCTCAATTGATGGTATCCAGATTTTAGATCAATATTTGTAAAGATAGTGGCATCCCTCAACTGATCAAATAGATCCTCAATTTTGGGTAGAGGATATCTATTTTTAACTAGTTGCCTTGTTAAGAATTCTATAATCTATGCATAACCTCAAGGAACCATCCTTTTTCTTTACGAACAAAATAGGTGCACCCCAAGGTGATACACTTGGTCTAATCAAACCTTTCTCTAGCAACCCTTGCAATTGTACTTTTAGCTCTTGCATCTCAATGGGGTTCATTCTATAAGGAGCCCTATGAATAGGCTCTACCCTAGGTTTAAGCTCAATTGTGAAGTCAAATTCACATTTTGGAGGTAATCCAAGTAAATCTTCTAGAAATACATCCCTAAATTCTTAGAGTACTAGGTGTTTTCCAAACACCTCTTCCTTCTTTTCATTTTCTATCTCATTCAGTTTTACTACATAAATTGTTCCTCCCATTTTTATGGCTTTCTTAAGTTGCATTGCCGAGAGGATTTGGGGTTGAAAGGCCCCTTGTAGGCTATACACTCTCTATGTTTTCCTACCATATTCCATGTACTCAATCCATATTTCCTGAAAATTGATCACAACCTTATGTGCATGTAACCAATCCATTCCTAGGACTATATCAAAAGCATGTAGTGGTGCTACATACAGATAACCAATGGTCGTACTACTAGGTAAGGTGATTTCGATCATAGGATAGCACTGATTCACAAAGTAGGTTTATCCTAAACCATACTCGACCTTCCACCCATGTGCCAAGATTCTTAGCCTTTTCAGTATATCTTTAATCAAATTAGAGGAAACAAAGCTATCCATAGCTCCACTATCAATCAAAATTTTAATATTTCTATCAAAAATATTACCCCTTATAAGTAGCAATGTGGCTTGTCCTTCCAAATTTTGACTTCCTATCACTGCATAGATCTTGTGAGTAGGTTCCTTGCATGCAGGTTCTCTATAAGCTAGTTCTTTTCCTTTCAAACTTGGTCCTACTCTGAGTGGACAATTGTTAGCATAGTGTGGTCCACCATAATCAAAGCATCCAATCTTGGGCCTTGGATGATTTTTTTCTTCTACTCTTCTTCTACTTTCACTACTAATGGGGGGTTAGCCTGACCCTAAGGTAATGGTTTGTTATTACCATTGTGGTGATTGTTAGAATCATGATTCTTTCCTTGGAACCTCCTCCTAAACTTTCCTTGCTTCCTATCATTTCTTCTATCACAACTATTGGAGCTTTTATTTAGCTGCTCTCCTTCCCATTTCATGAAGCCTACACTATTTCTTTTCCTTAGTGCCTCTCTACCCTATTTTGGTAACCCTTCATAGTCGAAGTAGAGCTTAAGGTAAGTTTCATATTTTCTTGGCTAGGTCATAGGCCTTCTGAAGAGTACTAGGTTCTCGCATGTTCACTTCATGTCCTACTCTAGGATCTGCTCCTAGTATGAATTTATGTACCTTCATCTTCTCATTATATGTGGGCACATATTTCAATAACTTGATAAATTTTTGGTAATATACCTCCACCATATTATTTCCCTATTTAATATTATGTGAGGAATATTCCTTTAAAGGCTACTACAAAGTCCTCCCATTTTAGATCAACTGTGACCTCAATTCCTTGTTTCCCACTAAACATTTCCCACCAATCCAAGCCAACACCCTGTAAGTGTAGAGTGGCATATGATGTTCGAGTCCCAGTGGAATAATTCTTCATATTATAAAAAGTCTCTATCTCTTTCAGCCAAGCCTTAGATGCATCACCACCTTCCTCTCCATTGAACTTGGAGGATTTTAGATGCTTCATATCCCTACCCAATTCTACCTCAAGTCAATTTTTGGCCTATTGTGCCTCTGAAAGGGGTTCATTAACCTGTTCCACCCTAGAATTCCTAGCTTGAGTATCATGATTCACTATCACTTCCAATAGTTGCCTTTGTGTTTCCATCTATTCACAAAGTAAAGCAACTATTGCAAGGAGATCCTCCCTTTCATTATTAGGATTATTTATTTCTACATCTAGGGTTCTAACCTCAACATTAGTTTGTTGTATCTACCTCATTGATGGGGTAGCACCCCCTCTCCTCCTCCTTAGTGGCATTTTCCCTAGCCACACACAGAGATATAGTGAGGTTTAGATCATAGTTACTTCTCAAATTAACTCTCCTACTCTTAACTAAGCATCTAGTTGACTTAGCTATACAATCAGGTTAAAGTCTAATGGATACACTTATTCATGTAGGTGTAGTCCTTACATTGCGTGTGTCCTATTACACACTTTTATCTAAGCTTACACAGAGAATCCTGTATCCCTACAAACCAAGTGCTCTGATACCAAATGTCATGACCCAAAATTTCCATTCCAATAGTAAGTTTTTTTTTTACCCTAGTCTTTTATCAAGGAACTAACCTACTTGCAAAGGATATTATTCCTTAAGTAATCTTCCACGTATATATTTTTTGAGGCTCACCCATCCCTACATCTTACATACTTCAGCTACGTAAGTGTACTAGGTGTAGATACTAGATTTACAAGCCATCCTTCTCATTATCTTTCATGAGCTAGCTTTCCCTCTTTCATTCTATTAAAAGGAGCACACTTTCCTTCTCACACCTCATAAGTCCATCTATGTAGGTGCTAGGTACATATTAGAATCAACTATCCCTCTCATCTCCTTAATGAGCTAATAATTCCATTGTTGTGCCTCATTTCTATCTTACTTTGTGGAATCAATAACTTAGGTATCCCTATCATCCATTAAATAATTCAGTTTCACTTCCTCACAAGATTAATTTTATACCACCAAAGGTTTCTCTAACTCATTCATTATTCATTTGAGTTAACTAGTTGCATTCCTCCATAAATGTTTTTTATGATCGTATTAGCATAATACTAGTAATTCTAGTTCAATGCCTTTCCATTGCATATTATGAGCTACCAAGTTTGTGTTACTCTAGCCATTAAGTTAATAACAAGCATTACATCAAAGTAAAAGGAAATCATAACGAAGTACCCATTCATTGAAGGTAAATAAGGTTTCACTAACATTTCCAACTTGAACCCTTTTTAACAAAATAGAAGTGCCACTATTCCATTTGTGATAGTAAGATAAAACTATACAAGGCTTATAGACATTTCATGGATCTCTTATCAAATATTGAAGCATAAACAATCTAACATTAACTCATAATGATCTATTTATACTTTTTAAGTAATCAAGACCATAACATAATCCATTAACTTTTTGCAACATACTACCATAAATAATGGACCACAAAAGATCACACAACACCATATTTACCCTGGGAGAAACCCTTATGGGAAAACCCAACCCAAAAATCATTTATTATATATTAAAAAAACCCACCCCAAAACAAATCTAAAAAACTAAAATCCCCCCCCCCCACCTCCAAAATCACACTAATATTTTAACCCACCCCCCCAACCAAAAACCAAAAAAAATTCCCCCTCCCCCCCAACAACCCAAAAACTCCTTAAGTTCCACAACATTAATTCAAATCAATACTCCAAGTAATATCTAGTTCCACAACATTAATCATTTTGTTTTTCCTCTCCAAATATCATTAGACAAACATAATGTCATCATTGCCTTACAAACAATAAAGGTTAGAATATAATTCAATATTTTTCAATTATCACAATAAGATCACCATTAATCAATATTTACAACTAAGCTTTTGATATTCTACCATAGATGTTCTAAATACTTAATCAAACATCACCATCTGAGTTAGCAATAATCATTCATTACTATAATCAACAATTGGTGGATAATCAAGTAGTAAAAACTTCTCGATTGACGATGACACAGAGCCTCAAGGAAGACTTAATATAAGGTTCTAGATAGTCATGTGTACAATGTCACACATGCTACTCTACTATGCACAATCATTATTACCAAGTGATGGTTATATGACCATCACTCGATGGTAAAATTACTATAGAGAAGGTATTTCTTTTAAACGCCCTTGGCCCTCTTCTTTCCAATCCATATGGGATAACACTTGGTAACCAAGTGACCTTGGTAGACGATTCTACTCAGACCACAATGTCATTGCTCTAACCCATAGGTATCATTTCACATAAAGTCTTGCTAGGATTTACACAAGGTAATACATGCAGATGGTTAATATCTATTACACTTATCAAAAAGCTAAAACCACCACAACTCCTAGATACATTCCCCATATGGTGAATGGTATGTCCAAAAAATAGTTTACCTACAAGCTATTTGTATTGAAAACCCACCCCAAAACCATATTTGCTTTAACAAAAACTCTACATTTTCTAAAGGAAAAGCAAAGATCTTTCAAATGATTACCAAGTTGTAGGCTAGAGACAAGATCTTCTAAGTCAAAACATAGAATATTTAACATTCACAACCTAAATTTATAAGATAAGATTTCATTAATTGGGCATCATTTCCTCCATTCATTAATTCAACGTTCACTTCCAATGAAGGACGTGAACTTCCTAGGTATACTACACTATCAAGAATACATTCAAAATTCAAGTTTCCTCAAGCCTGATATTCACCTAGTATATAATTTAATAATGAAATAGTTTGGTCAATAATTTGGGCATCATTTTGACATGAGAAACACTTATATTATCTCCCTACTCTGAAACCAGAGAGAAGAATGTTCTTCAAACTTATTCCAAGCTTCAATTTACTACTACTAAGATAAAGCGATGAAGCCACTAAAATAGACAAATAGAAGCTCAAAAACCAATATAGTCACACATCACTCAGATTATCAATAACATAAACTAAAACCATCATTTTTCTAGCCAGATGCATACATTTTTTTAAATCATTCAAGAATAGATAAGAAATTATAAGGAAAGGATAATTTTTAAGCACTACTCAATCACCACGCTACCTTTTCTTCCTCTACGAATTCATTTGCTCGCTCCTCCATCTCCAAAACCCCTAATAATTAACAACCAAAATAAAATCCTTTTTTCACCTTTCTATATAGGCTCTCTCAAAATCCATCCATCTCCACTCTCTTCTCCACTTACCTTCCAATTGCCATTACGTGCTCGATCCCCCTTTCTTCTCTGGTTTTCATTGCACTCTCTTGATAATTATCATCATGCATAATAACTTGAATCATGAATTAAAGATAAATACTATTCTCATGCAAAATAAAAGCTTGCTAAACTTAAATTCAACTGTATTTAGTTTAACAATTCCCAAGTTAATCTTTTAACTTATAAATCAATCACATACCTAGAAGAAACATAAGAAATTAACTCAAAAGTTACATCCAATTCAAATTCCAAACATGAACACATTAAATATATTAACATCAACCAAACCTACTCATAAGCATTATGTTTTACCCAAATGAGAAACAACATATTTTCTCTATCTTACTCATAGTTAGAAGTGTTTGCATACCCATCATGCAACTAAGCTAAGTATTAATGTTGATCGAATCCACATAATATTTCATTTTAGAACCCAAAAGAAGTTCTAGCAAGGTGGGTTGTTACAACATCTCCTAGATGTTTGAGTAGAGCAATAGTTAGAGAATTTATGAGTCGAGTTTATAGCTCCATAATGGATACAAAGCTCCATGCATTGTAAAAATAAAGGTTTATGTATTTATTTGATTATTAATAAAGGTTTATTTTGTAAAATATTTGAGTTAATATATGAATGAGATTTATGTGATTAGTTTTTTATGATCCTAGGATACTAACTTGTGAGAAATTTTGGCAGAATTGACGTAAGAATTGAAAGGAGGGAAAGCCATGACTGCCAAAATATCAAGCAATATAAACCAGATCTAGTGGGAATAGTAGGGCTTTGTTAGCAAGCCAAAATCCACCACCAAAGCTCAATTTTCCACATGAAAAGGGGGTTCACTAATGACACATCTACAAAGATATCACTCCACCCATAGGAATATTTATAATGATAAGACCCCCCAAACAACTTTGGATATTTCAAAAATAAATGAAACATGGTACTCCTAGATCAACAACCAAGAATAACACAAGCACTACTGCCCATAGCCACTTGGGAAAATTTTTGAATTTTGAATTTTGGCCCATAGCCATTTGGAAAAAAAAAATTAATTTTGAATTTTGACATGAGTATTATAAATAGTAAATTTTGGAAGACAAAGAATAAGAAGAATTATTTTTGTGCCTAACATTTGGTCTTGAATGTTTTTTATTTATTTATGCTTTCTATATATCAGTCTGAACTCAAGCCTCAAGTCATGACATGTATAGATAGTTGAGCCTCTATATGTTTTGTATGGTTTTAATATTATTTTAATATGAATACTAGGAACTATGAATATTATAAATGTGTATCTTGTTCTTTAGCACACATATATATTTCTAAGGAGAATTGTGACTAGCATCTATATTGGTCTACATGGGAGATCATCCATTATGCAATCATATCGAATAGTAACCATGATCAAGTCTAGCTATCTTGTTGTGGCTCCCATGTTCATTCATCCCATTGATGTCCAAAAAGGAAACTAAAATATTTGGTGCATCACCTCTTTAGCATAGGATTTAAGTTTCATTTATTTCTATTATTTACCATCTCTTTATTTCCTACCTATTTTTTCCAACAAAAAAAAATAGTTTATATTAGCTTAGAAAGCAAGGAAATAAATAAAGCATTGAAGATCATAGTCAAAAATGGATCCAAAATTGATAAAACCCTATAGTTCATCTAGTAGAGTTGCATCCCATGCTCCCCAAAATTTATAAACTGCTACTCCACACATGGTATGAGCACCAAATGCACCCGATGAACTACATGCAAATGGTCATGATGCCTAGAGTATAAGGACCAAATATAGTCCTCAATAGTTTAACTAGCATACCCAATGGGACCCTAATTGCTATATCCATCCCCTAATTTGAAGTTAGGCTAAGGATATAGTGAAATTCTTATTTCATAGCTTGTTGGAGCATATAGAAAATTCACTTGGTGACTTTACTACAAAATAGGACCTTTAAATAATTGCCTTTCACATTCTAGACCAAGGTTATCGTGGGAATCTCTATATTTTGAATATTTTAAGCAAAAACACTCACCACCTAGTGATTACACTACGAAAATAGGAGAATAGAACCCTAAAAAAGTAGCAAATCCTCTAAAGGTATATCATCTATTTCATGAACCCTAATTCTATCATAAGATCTAGTGCAAGGGAAAAGTCTCAATTGTTATTTCCCCCTCTAAACCTTGGTAATAAATGAAGATGTCAATGACAAAACATTGCTACCTCTTAAATCCTAAATAAAAAAGGCTCCTAGAATGGAATGATAGACGCTCCTTGTATCCACTGATGCCACCAACCACTTGGGATGAGATTTTAGTCTCTACATTGAAGTCCTTTCCATATTTCATCAAAGAAGATGCAATAACTTCAACCAATCATCTCCAACATATGGTAAACCTATGCATTCTATATAACATTGAGGAAAAAATGTTGTTCTTAAACTTCTAGTGGCCTCCTTCAAAGGTAAATCATAAGAATGGTACATCTCACTTGCTCCACACTCCATCATTGATTGGGACCAACTTGCTAATCTATTCATGGATATATTTGGGGGAAATGTGGATGGAGTATCTCTATTGAATTAGTTGGTGACCATAAAAAGAGCTCTGATGGAAGCTATGGTTACTTTAATGCTAGATTCCATAGGTCCTTGTATAGAATTATAGAGGAAATATCACCCTTTCTAGGTATGGCTTTTATATACTATATTAAGGTATTCAATTTAAAAATAGCCATGATGATAAAGTATAAATAAGGAAATTCATCACCAATAGCCTATGGCATAGCCATTTGAGCTAAGATATATCTTGTCCAAATTGGAATATTAGTTCATGTTGGTATCCGAGTTGACATCAAGCAGAATTTAAAATTATGACCCTTATCTTCCAACTTTCTAATTAGGCATGCACCCGCTGGTCATAGTCTAGATACCAACATTGGATGGATTAAAGATTAGTCTAATCTAACCTCTAGAGTAGGCTGGTATTCCTTGTCAACTGATAGAGTGTTGAATCATTTGAGCGGAGTTAAATTTTTAAAATATAGTGATAGAAATGAGTTTAGGGCTAGGAAGTAATGATTAGACAGTGGCCGAATAAATCTAACAACATAGGTATCTATAGGAAAACCCTTGTGACAAACAATTTCTAATGTCCCACACTTGAAATTAACAACACTCAAAATAGGTGATCTTCATCAATTAGACGAATAGAGATATACTTCAAGAAATCATTTCAACATCACAGATACTAAATATCCAATATAATAGAATAAGATCAGTGCCAATATTTAACATAAAAGAACCTCTTGCAAGCATAGATTCAATCATGAAATATTTTAAAATACTCTAAGCTAGTTATCCAATATCAATAGAATAGACTAACAATATCAACAGTAGCATAAAAGCATTTCATAGCTTGAATATCTCAAATATTACAGAAGACACCATTCTAAGTCAAACATCCAAATAATACCCCTTCTATTGATTTGTAGAGTATTTACATATAAGGACAAGCAAATTCTCTAGAGCCAACCCTAAAAAATGAGGGTTTGACATCTATTTATAATATTACATGCTTACAAAATTAAAGAAGGTGGAACATTACAAGAAAAATACCAAATCATCCAGGTGTTGAGGTGGCAACCTCTTATTTGTATTTGATGAAAGAAGAAAATGAATGATCTTGTGCTTCTTTGTAATTCAACTTATACAACTTGATGGTATTTCATGGTGTTTGGATCTAGACTATCAAAACCATAATTGAGGTAGTCCACCATTCTTGTGATGCTATCCAGCCACAGATCTACAACTATCAATATATTTTAGTTCTTGGTATCTTCGATGCTTCACCTATTGGTTCACTTCAATCAACCATATCACTTTACAAAATATTTGCCTTTATGTGCATTAAAGCTCAGTAAAACAAACTGACCGTTGGTCTGTTCATGAATTGCTAAGATCAAAGCTTGAACACTAGCATCATCTCTAAAATATAGAGACATATCATAGCCCACTTATTGCAAATGCTTTACTCATCTTTTTATCGCTTTGACCACGGGCTGAAGCAAATAATGTTTCAACATAAAATATGCGTTGAGCTATGTGGGATGGAGCATTGCACTGGCCCATAACTTTTAATCTTCATTTTACTTTATTTTTCTTTGTATCCATGACGTAGAAAAAAGTCTGGATCATGTTGTAGTCTGCACCTCAAAACTAGCAAGTGCAATGTTTGACCATTGCTGACCATGGGGTAGGACATTGCTTTGGCCCACATGGTATATAACTTTAAACTACGTGCTATGAAACCTTGCACTAGCCCGCTTATTGTGATCTTCTTTCATGAATGTTGACTTCTTTGACCGTAGGATGGAGCATTATTCACTATGTTGTTGTGATAGGAAATACTCTTTATATTGCACAAGGTAGAACAGTGTATTGTAAACCGCAATTCGAAGAGTAGTGATGTCACTTTTGACTAATGTTGATCATGGGCTAAAAAAGTGTTCCATGTCGTGTGGGATAGAACATGTTGTAAGCCATTGCACTTCCCTTCATGTTTTAGCTCATGATTTTTAAGTGGTTAATTTTGGATTTTGACCAATTTGACCGTGGGGTAGAACATCTTGTGCTGAGCTGGTGCCATGGGGTAGAGCTGGATTTTCCTAAGGATGTGGCCATTTTGGGCATACATAGTGGCACCTCCTGTGGGGTTTTTATCACAATTTCTAAGATCTCATAGTCTTATCCATTAGGCATCAAGAGTCAAAAATGATGAAAATATAAAATGACAAGAAAAAGCTAGATGAAATGAAGGAGAAATTCTAAAAAAAGGAATATGTATGAGGTAAAAATAAAGGAAACATATGCAATGGGAAAATAGAGGATATGTAAGGAAAGATAAAATTCAATCTTCAGTAGATTATGCTTCATCGAATAAATTCTATGTGACCATCACTCTCTAGAAAATTTATGTAGATACTCAGAGAGTAACAGTTCACATGGAAATCATGCTGGAAACAATAAAATTTGCAACTCCTTCCGTGAACGCATCCTTAGTCTAGCTATATAAATATTTATTCTCTTTTATAATCCCAGATATATTGAACAAAAATCTTTGATTTACTATAGGGTTCATGCTTTATGACTATCCACTGATAGTGTCAGAATCAAGAAAATATACAAAAATATACACATGAATACAAAAGTTCTTAAGTCCAATTTTGCTACAAAGTTGTTTATTCTTGTTCATTCTCTTGTTGATTCTTTTTCTTGATCTGCTCATCTTGTACCTCTTCAGTGTATTTAGAAATATTTTCTGATTTTTCTTCCTCCCAGTGAGTTTTCTCTTCAATTATTTCTTGTTTCTTCTCTTCAATATCACCATCTTGGTCTTCCACGACCTCTTTTTCTTCCTGGGAAGTCTTCTACCTATATTTAGGCTCTACAACTGTTCCAAACAACTAGATCATATATTTTAGGGTATGCAATTCTTGGCTCCAGGATGATTCAGTAGGGTTGGTTATTTATTTGATTCGCTTATGAATATACTCCAACTTAGAAATCTCGTTATAAGTCATGGAATTACTCTTTTTCACCAAATCTTCCATTAGATATTTGATCCTAGTCAAGTTTTTTATCATCTAAGAGATCTTCACTTGGTCAATAAGATATTCTCAAGCATCTATCTCAGATTCCTCTTGGATGATTGTGGCTACATTCTTTTGTATATCCTCTTATTTTAGTAGGGTATTATTTTCAACCCAAAGTCCTCCAAAACCATACTGCATCATCTCCTGATTAATATCTACAATATCTTGGAGTGTGCCCTCAATATTTTCTGATAGTAACCAGCTCTTATGAAGCAACCTATTCTTATAAACCATGATTCTAGTGGCCAACCTAGAAGTATTCTATGCCTTCCTAGTGATAGGCTTTGCAGCTTCATTGAATCTGCTTTCAGATAGCTTAAAAATTTGTTCTACTAGTATCACCATAGGCTATAGCTCCTTAGTGAATTTATCTATATATGAATGACTTGGTAGCTTGCAATAAATGACTTGCATCATCCATATAGTCAATTACATGTTGGATTTCCAAATATTTTTCAAGGATTTCAGACCATATCTTCTTTCTAACATTTTTTACTCCTTTTGAAAATCTTGCAACTTTGGCCTTCTCAATTTGAAGTTGATTCTTCAAATGTTGTATTTATTTGGATTGAGCTTCATTCTTTTTCTTCTGCTCTTCAACTTGATCTTTAAATTTTATGGCACCTCAATATATGCTTTACCAGATCTTGACCTTATTTCTCATAGCTTTCTCCACATTTTTATGATAATCATTTGTCTTCTCTAGCTTCTCAAATTTTTCCTCCAACTTTCCACATTGTTCCCTATAAATGTCAATCTTGACATAGAAAGTTTCAAGGTGAGCCTTTGCTATCACCAACTCATCCTCCACCTACAATTGATCAATATACTTTGTATTCTCCTCTATACAATAATATTCTGAAGTCATGTCTTCTTCCGGTTTGCTTACGAGAGGAGTGATGAATCTAGCTATCCTTTGCCTTGTTATTGGATCAACAATCATGGTTTTTCTCCATTTAGCCATATTATTTGAAGGCTTAGACAATTTCTCAGCCCAAAAATCTTGAATTTTTTATAAAAATTTCTTTCCTTTCTATAAAGAGGCTACTTTGGGATGATTTGTAGATGTTGGAGTAGCTATAAGGTAAGGGAGGATATACTCAAATGTTAATGAAAGAGGAGTGTTTGTGAGGATAGTGAAGTCTGTAATTACTGCAGAAGTTACAACTGGGAAAGACATGGCGATAGATGTTATGAACATAGAATGAGATGGGCAAGATGGAGGACATTGCCCTTCTAATGTTAATTTAGGTAATGACATTGAGGGTGGAGATGAATAAGTGAGCGATGATTTTACTAGGATTTGGGATGAATGGAGGAGGTGGATTGGTTTGAATTATGAGGGTGAGAGGGAACCTTCTATTACAACTCTTCTTGAGAATGGAAAGGAGATTATTTTTGGCAAGGATAAGGAGAATAAGGAATAGAAATCATACATTCACCTACAGAAGTAGGGTATTCAAAAATGTCTTCTATGCTTTGATGTAGTTCTTACTGCACTAGTGGCTTTGAAACTGATACAAGGACTTATTTAGCAATTTGCCCTTGATCCATTTTTAGTTTCTTGCACATCGTATCCTTTCTATTTAAAACCTTGGATATTATGGTCTTATCATTATCTGTATTCTCCTTAGATTATGCTTTTTGTAATGCAACTTTAGTAGTCAAAGTCGACTTTACTGCAAATGCAGTGGTGAAATTCACAAGAGTGAATACAAAATTGTCATTTTTTTTCTTCCAATCTATGTCAGCTAGAGGAGGCTCTCCACCCAGGGATAAGCATTATTTCCTTTTCATTGCCTGGATGATTTTTTTATTTCCTTCTCCACCACCAAAGTAATGTATTTTTCTCATAATTTGAGGCCCCATAAAATATTTTTGTAATTGCTCTTGTGAAGGTTCAAATGCCTTCGGGGCTTCCTCAGCTATTGATGGAGAATTTATATCTACTTCTTGTATTTCTTCTTACGAAGGTGGAGAAGAGGAATCTAATGATACTTGAGTTTTCTCTTTTTCTTGTGTTTCAACTTTTTAGTAACTCAACACCAAACTCCTAGTATTTTTAGCCTTCTAGGTTTTAATGTGCTTCTCATACAACTTAGAGAAATCAATGTCTACTTGTCGACCAAATCTAGTGTTTTTTGCACATGTTTCAACTCTCATCTGCCACCAATCCATAATTTTACCATTATCCTAGCCTTGTTTCTTCTCATTTTCTTTTATCTTAGACTCTTCCAATTAGTGGTCTTTGTTCTTCTCAATATCATAATCAACCATTTGTTCATAAAAGTCTCTCCATGGAGGTAGTTGTTCCATTTTATTAAATGTTCTATTCTAGTGGGACATTTTATTTGTTATTTATACCCTCTTCAACATGGAGCCTCAATTTTTTTTTAAATTTGAGGGCTCTTTCTCCATTTAGGGCAGTATTATTTTTCAAGGACTTGTCATCAGGGTCATATATCCATCTTTATGGAATGTACAACAGTCCTAGTCTCTCCAAATATTGAGTAATTTTCTTATATTTATCCCTTATGGTTATTGTTATATCATCTACGTTATGAGATTAAATCACTAGTCCTTTTCTTCCTTTACTTGTGTCAAAATTGATGTTGATAAAGTTAGCTTACCTTAAATACTCTAGTGCTAACAACTTACTAGTAACAAAATGGGGTAATAGAAAGGATTTACCAATGAAACTATAGAGTCTAATAACAGTTCCCTTTATGAGGATATACCATTCTCCTTCTTTAGTGTCCTCTACTCATAAAACCTATTTAGCCAGAGATGGTAGCCTAGGGTATTTTCCATACATGACCTTCAGCATTGGCCCTAAAAATTCCAAGTTGAATATGTAGTACAACTTTGTATTCCTTAAATGGATGGTCCAATGATAAATCTAAATAGGGTATCCATTATCGTTGGTGTATCTAAATAGAATCTAGGGCATCATGTGTATTATAGAAGCATAAAACATCCATATCAAATTTGAACAATTCCAGAAGGAGGGGTTCTCTAAATCCTTTTTCATCCTGACCAATTTTTCATGCATTCTTTTAGTTATATAGGTTGGCCAATCAAAATAAATTGGCTTGATGTCTTCTTCCTCTACTTTGGGTTTATACATTTTTCATTGTAAATGTAATACATGGTGGCTATTTACCAATCTCTTACATACTGGTCAGAGTATAGACCCTCTAGGAAGGCCAACATGGTGAAAATATCTAGGTTAGCAAAATGTTCAATGGCGATTGGGGCTTTTGGCAAGGATTTCCTAGACTTGATAGTTTTGAATTAGCTATAAAAACACTTCCTAAAAGGCTTTCCTTCATGAGCATGTCCCTATAGGGAGTAGTACCTACCCTACTCTACTGTGTTGAAAGGTTTAGGCCCTGCAAGGGATTCTACACATATGGTGAACAAATCTAGGCAAGCCTTAGCAGTTATGTTAAACAATAATTTTCCCTTGGTGGTCTTTACTAATTTTTCCCTAGGGTCATAAAACTTGACAATATCTGATATTAACTTAGAGTAGGGATGCATGGAATCACATATATAAAATGAAAAAAAGTAGCAAACAACACAACCACTTGAATTATCATGGGTTCACCCTTTTGGAATTTGTCATCAATATCTCTTCTGAGCTTATTTCTTCTTATCCATGTCATCCCAGTGTTAGCCACTACTTTTGCTTTGGCAATATAGCATTCCAAGTTGAAAATCACCTATTGTACAACTTTCTAAGCTACTTATGATGCCATTTTTTGAGAAAATTCATCGAGTATTTACTCTTTCTTATATTCGATAGCTTCATATCACCACTTTATTTATAACTTTCTAGTAAGTAGGTGCTACTTGCAAAATTAATGGTGATTGACAATTACATTTAGTTACTCCGACATGCATACCTTCTACCATTAATGTAATTGGAAGACAAATACCTGTTGCACTCTTCTCAATTCAAAAGGTGAGAAGCTTGGCAATAGAAAACATCAAACTATTTTTTGGAAATATGTTGAATATTTTCCATGTCATTCTAGTGGGGTTAAAACTAAATGGTACTGGATGTTGTGTACGATATACTCACTAGGGTTCGGGGTTGGATCAGGTCCAAAATAGGGGTTCGAGGGTGGTAGCCCTCAGAAAATTAGGGGTCTGAGGGAAACAACCCTCAACCAAATTTTTTGGGTTTTTTTAGTTATATTTAGACCCATATGGGCTTTTAGGGTTAATATATTTGAACCCTTGATTTTTTTCGCATGATATTATCAAATATGTGCATGTGCCTTTTTTATATATAACACTTGGATTAGATTTTGGAGAGATACAGAAGGAGAATATTATTGTATTGGAGACGGTCAAGTTAATGCAATAATAAGATAATATTGTGTTGGTTTTTTCTCGATTGAGGGTTTCCAAGATAAATATTATGTAATGTGTGAATCTATGATCTTATTTTGATTATGTTATTACTGCTTTTTTTATTTAGTTTATCAAGGCTCTTTATTTCTCTTCATTTAGTATTAGAGCTAGGTTTTAGCTTTGTTCGAGGAGTAAGGGTTTCAACCCTATGATAAATTAATTCTTGAGTGGGAGCCATATGCAAAAATATCTAGGCAAAGAAGAAATATGTGAAGCACACGAATAGATATTGAAAAAATTAATGGAAAAAAAATTGAGTTATGGAAACTCAAGATGGAGGATCTGTTGGTTGATAGAGATCAATGGATTGCAGTCTCAGGAATAAAACCAACATCAATGATAGATGAGGATTGGCTAAAAATTGATAGGAAGGCAAGGAGCTCTATCAAATTGTGCTTATCTAATTTGGTATTATTGAATGTATCTACAAAGACCACGACAAAGTTATTATGGGAGAATCTGGGAACATTGTATCAGATAAAGTCACTAGTAAATAAACTCTTTCTTCGAAATAAGTTTCATTCACTTCGGATAAATGATGGTGACTCTATGGCTGAACATATGAATGCTTTTAACATCGTGGTAAGTCAATTAACCTCTATAGAAGTAAAAATAGATGAAGAGAAAAAATGTATTACTTTACTTTGTTCATTACCTGATTCACGGGATAACCTTGTTATGGCTATCACCAATACTACATCTACATTGAAAGTAGAGGATATAGTAGGAACTTTGTTGTCTGGGGAGATGAGATGAAAATATTCTATGGATTATCATCAATTGGAAGCAGTTATTGTGAGAGGTTGTTCTAAAGAAAGAAGTAAAAATAAATCAGGATAAAAGAAATTAAAATCTAGGGGTAAATTTGTTGCCTTCAAAAAAAGAAAATGTTGGAACTGTGGTAAAGCAGGACATTATAAAAGATACTACAGATCTAAAAAGGCTAATAATAATCGATCATCTGATGAAGGAATTTCTATAGAAATGAAGACCATAAATGAAGATTTGGGGTACTTATTCTTAGCTACAACATGCTCAAGTGAATGTGATGACTCATGGTTGATTAACTCAGGTGCTTCTTTTCATATGAATCCTCATAGAGAGGAGTTCTGTGAATATGAAAATATAGATGGAGGTAAAGTCTTCTTGGGAGACAATTCAACATATAAAATAATAGGTCAAGAAAGATTCACACTGATGCTAAAAGATGAAAGAATTAAAATCCTTCTTGGTGTGTTGCATATTTTGGTTTTGGCAAGGAATTTGATATCTATGAGTAATACGAATGATGCATTTGAATGTGGTATTCAATAAGGATAGTTGCAAGATGGTCCGTGGATCCTTGGTGTTGGCAAGAGGATTTTACACATGAACTTTTTTTAGACTTGAGGCTAGCACTGTAAGTATTAATTGCAATAACTATTCAGATGTACAAAAAAATAAAATGGTTGAAATGGATTTGAGTATTACTATAGTGAATACAATGTTGTGGAATCAATGCATGGGGCATATTCGTGAGAAATGACTTCAAACATTGACAATGAAAGTTATGGCTAAAGGACTACTTGATTGCGCATTAAATTTAATTTTTGTGAGCACAGTATTTTTAGGAAATAAACCAGAGTCAAGTTTCCAAGTAGTGCTACAAGGTATGAAGGAATTCTACATCTAGTTCACAATGATGTGTTTGAACTGGAAAAAGTACCATCATTAGGTAATTCTATCTATTTTGTTGCATTTATAGATGTCTTCTCAAGAAATACATGGGTATATATTCTAAAAAAATAAATCTGAGGTTTTTAATAAATTTAAAGAGTTTAAGGCTCTTGTACAAAATTATATAGAGAAAAAGATAAAGGTATTGAGAAGTAATAATGATGGTGAGTATCATTCTAATGAATTTGAGCAATTTTACAAGGATTGTGGAATATAAAGGTAGAGAAAAACTTCGTATACTCCAAAATAGAATGGGGTTTCAGAACGGACGAACAATACATTGATGGATAAGGCTAGAAGCATGTTAAGTGGTGCAGGGTTAGAAAATAAGTTCTAGGTAGAAGCTATGTTAATATCTTGTTATCTCATCAATAGATCTCCTACCTCAGATTTGGTGGACAAGACTCCATAGGAAGTATGGACTGGTAAGAAACCCTCTCTTAGACATATAAGGGTTTTTGGTTGTGATGCTTATATGTATGTCCCAAAATAGAAAAGGACTAAGCTAGACTATAAATATGAAAAATGCATATTTATGGGTTATAGTACTAGTGTTAAAGGATATAAGTTATGGAACCCAAAAACATAGAAGGTTGTTTACAGTTGTAATGTGATCTTTAGAGAAACAAAATGGATTTTAAAACAGGAAATGTAACCAAAAAAATAACCAGAAATAATGTAGGTAAAATTGGAACAGAAGGAAGAACCAGTGGTAGAACTCAAATTACAGAGAGATTCTAAAGAGGAATATTTAGAGGAAGAAGGTTAGGAGGAAGTTGAATATGCAAAACCTAGAACTCCAATTTTGAGGGGATCGGATCAAGAGAGAAGACTTCTAGATAGGTATAGTCCTTCAAATTTTTATTCTACAATTAATTTATTAGTTACTGATGAAGAACCCAAGACTTTAAATGAGGTACTTCAGTCAAGTGATAATAAGTCTTGGAATAGGGCTATGGAAGAAGAAATGGAGTCCTTGGATAAAAATAAGACATGGGACCTGCTGAAATTACCTCCTAGTAGAAAATTTGTTGGTTGTAAATGGTTATCTAAGAAGAAGTGCAATGTAGAAGTAAATTTCGAGAAGTACAAGGCTCGCTTGGTAGGAAAATGATTTTCTCAGGTTGAGGAAATTGAATTTGGTGAGATATTTTCTCCTATGCCTAAACTAACTTCAATCATATTTTTCTTGGCTATTTCTACTACTTTTGATTTTGAAATAGAATAGATGGATGTAAAGACAGCTTTTCTACATGGTGAACTTGATGAAGATATATATATGTCACAACCAAAATGCTTTAAGGTAAAAGTTAAGGAGGACTTGGTATGCAAGCTGAAGAAGTCTCTTTACGGGTTGAAGCAGTCTCCAAGGATGTGGAACCAAAAATTTGACAGGTTTGTCTTGACACTTGGACTTGGAAAAAGCAAACTAGATCCATGTGTATATTTCAAAAAGGAAGGTGAAAATTATGTTATCATGGTATTGTATGTGGATGACATGTTAATTGGTAATCGTAAGGAGATGATAAAGTTACTGAAATCTCAGTTATCTTCTGAATTTGACATGAAGGATTTGGATGCTACAAAATTTATTTTGGGTATGGAAATAATAAGGGATCATAAAAATATAATGTTATGGTTAAATGAAAGGAAAGATGTTAATTTGATACTACAAAAGTTTAGAATACATGATTGTAAACCAGTATGTACTCCTTATCCAGTTGGTCAAAAATTATTTGTTGAACAATACCCCAAAATAGATGAGGAAATTGAAGAAACGCATCATGTTCCTTATGCTAGTGTTATGGGCAGTTTGATGTATGCAATGGTCTATACTAGACCTTATATTGCACATGTAGTGGGATTAGTTAGAAGATATATGTCAAATCCAAGAAATGTGCATTGGACTTTTGTGAATAGGATCTTCAGATACTTGCATGGAACTATAAATTATGCTATTTGTTATGAAGGAAAATTTGGAGACAATGATATTGTAAATCTACAAGGGTTTGTGGATGTTTTTTGTTTTGGATATCTTGATAAGATAAGATCCATGAGTGCTTATGTGTTCAAGATTTTTGGAGGGGCAATAAGTTGGTTGAGTAAAAAGCAATTAGTTGTTGATTTATCCAATACAGAAGTAGAGTACATTGTAGCAACTCTTTCTAATAAAGAAGTAGTGTGGCTACAAATGTTGTGTTCAATAGTTGGAATTAAATAGAAGGTTGTGAGAATTAATAGTGACAATTAGAGTACAATATTTCGAGAAAATAATCTCGGTTTTCATGATCAATCAAAACATATTGATATAAAGTACCATTTTTGTGAGAGAGATGGTTGAAGAGAACCGAGTTATATTGAGAAAGTTGATACAAAGAAGAATATTATTGATTTTTTAACAAAGGTTGTACCTGCTCAAAAATTTTCTTGGTGTAGAAGATATATGGTTATGGTTGCCCTTTATAGTTGACAATGGCAATTGTTAGCCCCTATGGAAAGTATTCAACAACTCGGAGAATGTTGGAAATATGTTGAATATTTTACATATTATTCTGGTGGGGTTAACACTAAATGGTACTGGATGTTGTGTATGATATACTTGCCTTGCTTTAGGGTATTTTAAGTTATATTTAGACCCATGGGATTTTAGGGTTACTTTATTTGAATCCTTTTTTTTTTCTCATGATATTGTAAAATTTGTGCATGTGCCTTTGTTATATATATCGCACTTACATTAGGGTTTTGAGAAAGATAGAAGGAGAATATTATTGTATTGGATACAGTTAAGTTAATGCAATAATAAGATAATATTGTGTTGGTTTTTTCCCGATTGAGGATTTATAGAATAAATATTGTGTAATGTGTGAATCTATGATATTATTCTTTTGATTATGGTATTACTGCTTTTATATTTAGTTTATTGGGGCTCTTTATTTCTCTTCACTATTCACTGATTGGTCACAACGTAGCGCACACTCAAAATTTGTAGTACTTTTATGTATCATTATTTTAAAGAGTGGCATAGAGCACATGTTATATCCAATGGCTACCTTTACCCTTTGGAAATATGGCCTTTTAGTCAAAATCTTGTTTGCACACCACTGAACAACTTTTCTCTTTTTTTATTTATTTTTGTACATAAAAATTTAGAAAAGAAAACAACGGTATGATATAAATATATACATATGTTACAAGAAAGGTACTCTTAATCAAGGTATATTTTCAAATGGAATCCATTAACCGATATCGACTGAATGTTTCCCTCTAAGTATTCAAGCTGGAAATAATTACTTTCTTTAATATCAACTATTTTGAAAGGGTCATCCTAGAAAGAGTACAATTTTTTATAATGACCTAGCATAGCTCTCTCCACATTCCACCTTAGGACAAAGTCACATATTTTGAATTTTCTAAATTTTACCTTATTTTTGAACCATCCCTTAATTTCAAATGAGTGCCTCTATAAATCCTCATATGCTTGAGTTCTCTTCTCCTCTAACTGAAGTAGATGTGTTAATCTAGTTTTAGCTAGACTTTGATCAGACTCTTAATTTGTGTTTACCAACATGAGAGCTGGTATCTCCAAGTGAATAGGTAGGACTACTTCTTTTCCATACACCAATACATAGGGAGAGGTCTTAATATATTTCTTGATGGTAATCATGTCTGCCCATAGAGCTTGTTCTAAAACCATATGCCAACTCCTTTTGTTATCCTCTAGTGATCTCTTTAGAATTCTAAGCAATTTTTTTAGTTGACTCTGCTAATCCATTCCCTTAAGGATAGTAGTTGGAGGAGTTATTATAGCTATTTATACCATATGTGCTAGAAAACTCAATTTTTTTAGCTCCTATGCAGGCTGGACCATTGTCACTTACTATAATTTCAAGGATACCAAACCTTGTGATCAAGCTCTCCATGAAGTCGATTACCATTTCCTGATCTAATTTCTTTGTGGGAATGGATTCTACCCATCTGGTAAGGTAATCTATGGTAGTTAAGATATACTTATGCCCTATTGAGGAGTTGGGATTTATTGTTCCAATAAAGTCTAGTCCCCACTATTGAAAATGCTCTTCTACTTAAATAGGTTTTAGGAGGAATGATGCATTTCTAGTCCTTCCCACATACCTCTGACATTCATCACATGTTCTTGTTATTTTGAAGATATTGATAAAAATAGTAGGTTAGTATTAACCTGCCCTAATTATTTTCATAGTTTTAATGCTTCCTAAAAATGTCCTCCAGATAACCCTCCATGGAACTTTTTAATAACATTTTATTTTTGATCATCTTTCAAGCATCTTAGGAGGATTCCATAAATATTTCTTATATATAATCCTTCTAGTAGTAGAACATACTTCAAGACTTGAAGTCTATATATCCTCCTTTGTGATGGGTTAAGGCCTTGAGGGAAAATCCCTATTTGAAAATATTTGACCATCTTATCAACTCAGTCTGAACTTTTCTATTGAAAACTTTTAGTCTAATATTCTATTGGTGGTTGGCAAGTTGATATATGTTCTGCAACTATATTTTCTATCAACCCTTGGCACAATGCTTTATCTATGACCAATTTGGTAGGATGGATTTCTAGATCATACTCCTAGATTTTAGTAATCCATCTAGCTATTTTGTCTCATAGTTCACCTTGTAAAATAAAACTTCTTCCGCATGGGTGAACCACATACACCAGAATTTTACTTTGAGCCAAGTATTGCCTAAAATTCTTTAATGACTTCATCATTGCAAATACTTGTCTCAATAAAGTTGTATTTGATCTGGTATCCATGGAGAGTTTGACTCTAGAAAAATATGGGGTGCTCTTCTCCATCATCATTCTTCTGGGTAAGCACAAAATAAATAGCTTTCTTTAGCTCCATAAGCATATAAAATGAAATTATTTCTAAAATTAGGATTTACCAGAACTAGAGTGGTGGCAATAGATTGTTTAATGATCTCAAAAACTTGTTTCCTTGCTTCTATCCACTTGAAATCTATATTTTTTGTCTAGCTGTAATTGCTTACATTTAATTTTATCAATCTAGGGTAATCCAGGTTATATTTAAAGAGTAGAAATCCAATATAGATTGTACCGTAGTGGTTAATACTTAGACTTGATTCTGTTCTCTTTTAGTCTCAGGTTTTGCAAGAAAAATAACAATTGCAGTAAACAAAAATTATGCAAAAATTGAAATAATATGCAATTTATGATTTATATAAATTAAACATGATATTTTCCTAACAATGTTTTTATCTATTGATGCATTTACCTAATGATGATATTACCTATTTATGAGGATCCTCATGCAAATAGTTAGTTTTAATTATCTATTTTTACTTTATACTCTATGATAATGTAATTTAATTTATTTTATAATCTAAAGTTAATTCTATGTACTAACTACTCCTATCCTATTACAGGGGTGAGAGAATAGGGACTAATTGTAGGAGTGGGCCCTGCCTCCTAGAGGATAGTGTAAGTCTTTCTCCCCTAAACTATTTTATCTCAGTAACTAATGTGCATTACTACTACTAACATTATTCTAATCTATGAATGCAGGAAAAATACAATGACGATTACATAAAAGAAATCATGAAGAAATAAATGACAAAGTAATTGATACAATTACCATATGCATAACAAAAAGTGTTGTTGCTTTATTACTGGAAATTTAGGCGTACATAGTTGCGCATCCTTTCTTCAGAAATTGTATACAGAACTAACATTTCGACATTATAACATTAAAGCATTAAAAACTCTAGACCTTTTCAAAGGTCTCCCTTTGTAATATATAATGTCGCTTGGACATTCTGAATAAAATTCTTCCACATATTTTCCATGTGGCTTTGTTGGCTTGATGATGCGACAACTATTTTTCTAATAGAAATAATCTAAACTGACATGGTTTCCTAACCTACTTGGACTCAATCATAACCTAAGTGGTCCAAGTGGCATTTCACAAATAAACATAACAAAACACTTCTAATTTAAATATTCGTAAGATATAACAATACAACTATATACCCCTTTATTCACAGAGAGGACATAACATCTTGCATCAAAATCTAGACAACTTAAAAACATACTAATTTTACAATTTTATGAAATAACTTTATAATAGCTTTAATAATCATAATTTTCTCGTGCATAATTTTTGACATGTCAACCAACTGTGCTGACTGGAAATATTTCGTAACAATATTCTACCACATAAGAGTGCCATGCTATCACTAACGTGGCACACAATGTGTTGGTCAATTGACTTAGTCAAACCTTTTCATAACTCTTGTTGGTAGACATCTTCGGTAATAGTCTTTAGTAGATATCTTCTGTAACAGATTTTAGTAGATGTCTTCTATAACAAATTTCAGCAATTGTGTTCTATAACATCCATCTGTAACCTGCATCTATGAGTCTTCTTAACACATCATCTTTGTGACTATTTTTCCTATGCTCAACATCTGGTTCAAGTCTTGTTCTACCGCATCAATCTCCTATGAAGTGTTCTTCAACGTTCTCCTGTCCAAGCATACAAAACTTGCACATATTTTGTGTAAAATTCATGCATTTATCAATTTAACCTCATACATCATTTTGACTGATAAATCACATAAGTAAAGTGAAATAATCATTAAAAATCCATTTACATCCATGATTTACAAGCATAAAATAGGTAAAATTTTGTATACAATATGTGCTAATTAATCACTCATCATTTTCCCCCAAACTGAAGGAGATGCATGTCCTCATGCATAGGAGAAAATGAAATTAACAAAACATTAAACATCACAAATATTGATCATGATATATAATAGATGAAATATTTGTAGATACAATAAATAAATAAAATTTTGTAGTTTCTTTAGAAATATCCTTGCAGATATATGAAATATGATAGTACAACTGTTCATAGGGATGATCAGATAGATCTATTAATTGTAGCTTCTACAATTATTTGACTGAAAAATACTTGTAACAATACTACAATCATAAGAGATAAACAATTTTAGAAGTAAACTTAAAACATACATCATCATATGGTAATATAATAGCACTATTTTCAAGTAAATATCTGCAGATAAAATAAACTATTTCAACTCTTCGGAGAATATCTCTCACAAAGAAAATGAAATATCACAACGGTTCTTGCAGAAAAAGAATGAAACATCAGGACTGTTTCATTGAGATAATCCACCAAAGCTGAGGAAACACTGCAATTATGTAACATCAACACTGTAGTTATAGTAAACAAACATTTTCAAGCATAAACTAAAATAAACATCATCATACTACAATATCATCTTCAGACACATATCATAAAAATGATCTGTAGGCATAAAATAAAATATTCAAAACATTATGTAGAAATAAAATCATCAGCATTAAATCTTAAATAAAGTCTGTAATGTCTGTGAAATCATAGAAGTTTTTATCAGAATTTAGTTTTATCCGACTTTTGATCGTCGAGAGGAAATCAATGTGGATGGTAGTCATTTTTCTAGCAAGTTTCTTTTTGTGCTTCACTTTTTACACCTATTCTCTGGCTTTTTGATCATCTATGGAAGGTTCAACAATGATGGTTTTTACATGTTCTACTTCAAAAGATCCTTCCTCTTGCATTGTATCATGCATCTTGGAAAGCAGAGGTGGTTCTATTGTTTCAACAATATTATTAATGATCACATCGATATCTGGGGGCATCCCAACATCCAAGACCAAATATCTTTGGGAAGTTCTAGCTTTATTGGATGGGCCTAGTTCTTGAGGATGATTTTGTTGAAGTAAACTGGAAATTGGCATTGAGTTGTCTTCTTCAAGAACTTGGGTGAAATCAATAATCTTACTAAAATTGACCTATTTTCTTTATTTTCTACCGACTTTAGAACTTTTATTTGGAGAGGTATCGATAGATGGTGGTTGGTTGACTGGGTCAGTAGGTTTCATCACCCTATCCACAGCAATTTGTTTGAGCAAGTCTATCTAGAGAGTAAGGGCACGTTGAACCAATTTTGAGTGGTATGTAAACTCATTGTAGAGCCTGTCAAGTTTTATGTGCAGCAAAGTCTGTTATGTCCAAATATATGCCAAGGACTCCATGGATGGCTCAGGCATAGGTAAGTTAGTATCTTGTCCAAACATTTCTCCCACTTCTTGGTTTTTAGGGATAAATTTCTTACATCAAGTTTTATGTGCAAGTTGAGAGGTTTTGGCCGACCTGGTACTGGTACGATGTTTACATTCTAGAGGTTCTTCTTCCTGAATTTTTGGTTCTAACTCCTCATAAGACGTACTATTTTTAGGGGGTTCACATTCATTGGACTCAAAATGAAATGATAGGTTGGACTCCTCTACAATAGTTCCCTGTTCCCATGTTATCTTGGCTTCATGTGCTTTTTGTAGAACTAGAAGTTTAATTAATCCATGATGGGTAATCAGATGGAATTTAGGGCTATTATTAGGATTTTTGGGGTGCACATGGAGAATTGTAGCCTTAAGATATTGATATAGGAAATACGGTAAATTTATAATGCAGTCCTTCTATCCTGGGTACTTAAGATTTAGTAACATTTTGAGATGATATCCCCCATAGCTAGATAACCTCCCTTCTAGCGTGAAAATTTTATAATGAGTACAACAACTTCTTACCATTTAAGGGGAAGTGAGGAGGTGGCTATCCCTTTTGTCCAACCTTCCTTATCATGGATTATAGTGCACCTTTCTCCAAACTTCTCAACCATTTGTTTAACACTTTTAGAGGAGGATTTATAGTAGGGTTGTCCTACTTCAAGTAGACTCAAAGTTTCAAAAATTAGACTGGGATTGATGGTGATTGAGATTTCTCCAACACGGGTGACCATAGTCATGGGGTTGTAGTTCATAATGAACTACTTCACCACGCCTTGGTTGTGCCCTTGAAATTTTGTAAGGGCATCCCACCATCGGGTATCTTGGAATAACTTCTTCACAGAGTCACTAGGATTCTGTGTTTGGATGGAAGGGGGTTCACTCCTCTTGTGAAACATAGACCTAGGTATTTTGATAGACAAGAATAGACATGATAGAGGTTTTTTTTTTTAATTGAATGGGATGGTTTGAAAATTCTACTTCAACTGACTGAAAAACCTGCAATAGTTATGTTCCAAAATATTTTTATGCATACAAATAGGCAGAATTTCCTTTACATTTAAAAAAAAATTCGTATGCAGAAAAACGTAGCAGATAGGAATAAATTTATACTTCTGCATGGATAGAATAACTAGTTTCTTTTGCAACAGCAATGATTAGGAAATAAAGTATTGTTTTATCTTCTGTGACTCCCCACTAGAAACATATTTTGCTATTAAAAAAATATTCTATTTCAAAATGATTTAACAATTTACCTTGTCGCTTTCGGTCACTATCAACTTTGTATCATCCCTCAATGATGTTTTGATAATAATTTCTATCGATATTTTATCTTTGTCCAACATTTTTTAATCTCCTCCTCACAATTTCGTTCGACTACAATCAATTTCTTCTTTGACATTTGGAGTTCTATTTTAGATCGCACAAAGGATTTTTCCAAAAATCCTAGAGCTTCTACAGAAGGATTTAGATTATTTTTGTTAGAAAATGAAATGCTTGATCTTATTGAATGACAAAGACCTTGCTTAAATAGCAAGCACAATCGATCCATTGGCATAACAAGACCGAATCCCGCCCAAGTTATCCTAGTAACAACTTAGGATATAATTTATTATTCTGACACCCCCCCCTTAAGTGGTACTAGGATATACTAACTTCCCCCTTAAGTGATACTAGGAGGTAGTGAAAAACAATAAAAACAAGTGGTATATCCACAAGTATGAGTCTCAAAAATAAGGCCTGATAAGGTATTCATGTACAATATATGCATAAAAAAAATTGTTGGAAAGATGATAAAAAATCACAAGGGAGAAAACCACCTACCATAATAGAAAGAAGAATAAGAAGGAGAAATATGTGCATGGAGGATGAAGGAAGATTCTCAACCCCCCTTACGGACAACTTCCATCAAGAAGCTTGCAAAGGATCCATGATATGTCTCAGAAAATTAGAGAAGCCTCGTCGTTTTACTAAATGAAACCATACTCCCAAACTGGTGCTTGTGACACAAATCAAGGTTGTGAACCATGAAAAAATGTCACTAAAGAAAACCCCTTCAAACCAAAGTGTCTCACAAAAATAAGAGTGTGAATATAAGATGGAAAGAACCACAAGTATCGCAAGGGATGTCCAAATAAACCCCACAAGCATAAGTGGTGGTTTCCACCTATATGAATACAATGGTTGATAACAAGGTCCAAAAAAATATGGACAAATAGAAAAAAAAAAGGGAAACTTAAACTGAAAGAGAACCAAAGTAGCTCTCGAATGTGTCCTTATGGTGATCTCCTCATCTTACCATAATGCATGGGTAAATAGTTGCTACAACCGCTAGGTGATGTAGAGGATATGACTAGATACTAGGATCACATTAACAAATATCTGGGAGTGTCGGGTTCAACCAAGAATGCACTCCATGATACAATATTTTTGAGGCCAAAAAACATAGGTTAAACTGCCTCAAAATGGAAATTTGACACCACAAATGTGTCCATATTGGAAAAATATTTTCGATGAATATAAATACCCCTATGATTTGGTATCATAGTAGTCTTCATTTTCAGAAAAAACAACCTTCTTTTTTTCTCACAAGGGAATATTCCAGAATAATGGAATAAAGCACGGTTTTAAAAAAATCTCTCGTAGGAGATTTACAGGGTCCTTCCACATTTTAAGTGGAAAATAATATATATATATATATATATATATATATATATATATATATATATATATATTAATTAGTGCCCCATGCAATTTTTTTTCCCTTTCCATTTGCCCTCTTTTTAAAAAAGAATGGGCCCAAACCTTTAAAAAAATCTATAATCCCTAAAAAAACATGACCACCTCATTTTTTTTTGTAACATTATCGATCCTTTAAATATTATTCTCGCCAACACCACAAAGGAAATTCCTTCCAACATATTTTTATACACTAGAGCAGAACCAATAAGGACTTAAAAGCAAGGGGAGGAAGTCCTTTGGCGAGCAAACAATCGATGCCATTCAGAGTTTGGTACCTGAAATTGCTGCTCAAACCCATGTGGAGAGCCCACGTAGATGCATTCAAAAAAGTTGGAGGTGGCCTATTAGGGGTCTCAAAAGATGCCAAATCACCAATGCACTTACCCCTACCTTTTCCACTATCAGGACCTTGAAGGGAAATTACGGATCTACCTCAACCCTTGATTTACACCCCTGCCAAAATATCAACAGTTGTGGTAGACAAAAGACTCCTGTAGAAGTGGTGTATGTGGGAAAAGAGGGGAAAGAGAAAAAAAAAAAAAGGAAAAAAAAAAAAAAAAAAAAGAAAAAAAAAAAAAAAAAAAAAAAAAAAAAAAAAAAAAAAAAAAAAAAAAAAAAAAAAAAGAAAGAAAAAAAAAAAAAAAAAAAAAAAAAAAAAAGAAAGAAAAAAAAGAAAGAAAAAAAAAAAAAAAAAACACAAAACAAAAAAAAAAAAAAAAAAGAAGTCATAACATGAGAAGTAGAAGGGAAAGAAGTAAAAGCAGACAAGGAAGAAAAGGAAAAAAGAAAAAAGGAAAAGAGGAAAAAAAAGGGGGAAAAAGGAAAAAAAAGGAAAGAAAAAAGGAAGAGGGAAAGAGGAGAATTTAATTATTTTTAGGTTTTATTTCCTTTACATGTAGTTATGCAATGCAATGAATCTCAATCCTTTATTTTATTTTAATCGATGGCCCTGAATGCATATCCATGTCACTTCCATTCGATTGGTTGTTGAAAGCTACGTATTGGAAATCGGTGGCTTTTGCAAATGGCGATCGAAGATAGCTTACAGGGGAAGTTTCTAGAATTGGTGTATGACTTATCCTTCCCTTAATAATGGACCTTTGTTTAGACTTTAATCACCATATGATGTTTACTATCTATGGTGTCTCGTATTATTGTCCCATGTAGTGACTTGTCATCCATCACATTCAATTTTGAGGTGGTCGACGCTTTCCTATTCACTTTGTATTTTTGGTGCAAGAATTCTCGCCACCTAGCATGGGGTGAGGGTTAAATTTTGGTTCTAAAATTATAATACTTTTTTTCTTCTGCCTTACGACTTCAATCACCATGATGTAATAGTAAATTCTTTTAAATTTTTATCCCCTAGATATGTATAATTTTACCATGTATGCAGTCCCTTTTCTATCGTGTCACTAACATCAATGCCCTCATTGTATTACCTTCATGTTTTGATTTAATTATTTTTATTTTTTTTTGTCATCATTCATGCTGGCCCTATGATCGATGTTCATATTTCCTTCGTGGTTGACATCCACACTTTCCTTATGATCGATGTCCTTTTAATGATTGGTGGCCAATCATAGGCATACACATCATATGTTTGCTTATGGTATTATTTCAGGCTTTACCTTTATGCAATCGTGGAAAACTCTTGGCACACTTTTCGATATCAAATTTTAATTGTTCCTTGCATATATTTTTAAATTTTAATTCCATACCTTAGTTTGTATGCCAAATTTCATGAGTTTCAAAGGGTGGTCAAAGGAAATTTTATAAATATTCATGCAATTTACCCTTTTCTCTTTTTTTCAAAACCTTAATAAATAATATTAATAAGTTTCTTCTTTATTCCTATGTTGACACGTGTCATCTTTACTTGCGCCAGTCTTAATATTGACACTTAGAAAAATTTCAGAAGATGCGCTACAAATTTTGTCTACGGATGATGTTTACAGAAGATGTCTACAGAACCTATTTGCAGAATATGTATACAGAACCTATCTACAGAATCCATCTATAGAACCTAGTTATAGAAAACATTTACAAAAGCTATCTATAGAAGTTATCTATAGAAGATGTTTACAAAACTATCTATAGAAGCTATCTACAGAACCTAGTTACAGAAACTATAATTATAGAGTTGAGAAAATACTTTACCTGATTCTTCCCCCCAAACTGTATTATGGATTCTGAATATCTTTTACTTACTTCCCCCCCAAACTGTATTTTTGGCTATATAGCCAAAAAAAATGAAGAGGGTTTTATTTTTGTAAAGACTTATATTATGGTGAATTGGATATAGTAATGAGTTTTATTTATGGGGGATTATTCTATTTATACTAGATATATATTTATTTATTATTATTATTATTTTTGTGATTATGCTTCCTGAATTTCATTAAGGAGTTCCAAGTGAGAGAAAAGTAATGATTGTAAACTTGATATCAGTCATCAATATATGCAAAATAGATCTTTATCAAAGGTGTGGATGATTTTAACACTAGTTGTGAATAGAAAAGTGGGATAGATATTCTGATATCATTGTGATGGCTTTTCCTTTTCTTTGGGGGTATACATATTTTTGATGTTCTTATAGGGGTGCAAAGCTTTGGGGAGTTGGATTCCCAACCACTCTATCAGAGTCCTGATGGGAATTGTAACCCTATCCTTACTACTTTGTCCCTATAAGTAAAATACAAACCATATTTTTGTAGGATGGAATGAACTATAGTACCCATATAGGAATTTGCTTCTAACTTTTGCTTGCTTATGATATTCTAGAGTTGTTTCACAAAGACTCAAACATCCTAGTGACCTTAAACAAATTCATCTATTCATATCACAAATCAATATGATGTTAAAGTTATCCTAATATTTTCAAGCCTCTCAAGGACCAATTGTGTGTGTAGTGAATGTTCATTTCCCATTATGAGTAAGGATTGAGTAAAACAATGGTCACTTATGCCAACAAGCTAGCTTATCTGAGAGCATCCATAGGTCTTGTCCAGACTTAGCGCTACTACGTAAGGATACCTTATTGCTAGGTGGGTTTCATTCAACCCATTGTTGTAATGAGGATCACCCCATGGTTTTTGAGACACTAAGAATTCTAGGGATTCAAGCTCTTCACCCTTATTTTATTGAATTTTTCTTGGGATACTTGCTCATTTTGAGAGAGAGAGCAAGGGATATTTTATTGCTTTTTGGGATTCTTGCTTATTTTAAGGGGAAGCAAGAAGATAATTTTTGGGATACTTGCTCATTTAGATAGAGAGCAAGGGATTTTTTTTTGTGGGGTGAAGGGGGAGCTTGTCCTTTTGCCAATTCATTAGCTATCTAGACCATGCACACAATTGGATAAGTAGGGGAAACCATTCACTTTATGGCAATAGTAACTCATGAGTTATTCTTTCCAATACTTCACAATGTTTTTATTTGTTATAATGTGCGTAGTCCAAGAGGAAACTTGATTGACTAGGGATAACTTATGACACCAAAATATTGCTTGATTTTCAATGAAAATTTGCTCAAAACACTAGTGGTGGTTGAGTAATTGAAAACACCTAGATTTTGTTAGCAAACAAAGTGTTATGCAGAGTGTGGCAGTCATTTTCCTACAAGTTCTCAGACTGATATAAGTAAAAGAAATGTCCTTTTAGGATCTTTTTGAAATAATATTGAGACTAAAAATTGATGAAAATAAGATATAAGTATTGCAAATATAGGAACTCCATTATGAAACAAAGGAAGCAAAATTATTTTTTTTTAAGAGAGAGAAGTTATCATTCAATAGTTGTTGGTTGCAGTTCAGAGATACACTACAAATCAACTTGTTGCTTAAGGTGGTGTATGAATTCTTCCTTAGATAATGGCTTTTTATAAAGTTTAAGCCTATGCCCATTTACTAGTAGTCTTCTTGTTGAATCATCTATGGGCTTAAGTTTAACTGTACCATTCCCGAACATCTCTTCAATTTCATAGGGTCCTAGCCATCTTGTCCTCAATTTACCTTGAAAATCTTGGTAGTGAGAGTCAAACAACAAGGCCCAATCTCCTGGTTGAAATGTTCATGGTATAATGTGTTTATCATGCCATTTATTTCTTTGTTGTTGGGTTAATTCAGTCCTGTGTAATACCTCTAGTCTCCTTTCATCCAAAATGTTTAACTTTTCCAATCTAGCCTTTTGTGCTCGGTCCAAATTCATGTCAAGTTGTATCATTGTGCGAAGAGTTTCTATCTCAAATTCAATGGGCATGATAGCTTGTTTGCCATAGACCATTTCATAAGGTGACAATCCCATGGTGGTTTTCCAAGTTGTATTGTATGCCCATACAACTTATTTTAATATTTTAGCCCAATCAACCCTATTAACAACTATAATTTTTGTAATGATCTTTTCAAGTTCTCTATTCATAACTTCTACTTGTCCATTAGCTTGAGGGTGATATGGTGAGGTTTTCCTATATTTTATTTGATAGATGTCAACAAAATGTGCAATTACCTTGGAGAGAAATTGGGATCCATGATCCAAAACTAGTTCTCTAGGTGCTCCAAAGCATTGCATAATATTTTCATAAAGGAAATCGGCTACTGGTTCAGCTTGTGCTCGTGGTAGAGCTTTAACTTCAGCCCACTTAGTGACATAGTCTGTACACACAAGTATGTGTTTATTACCTACACTTGGAGGGTCTATTGGTCCAACAAAGTCAATCCCCCATTTCTTAAATGGTTCAAACATTACTTGTGGAACCAAAGGTATTTCCATTGAAGGTGTAGGTTTACTAGCTCTTTGACAAGCATCACATCTATCAACAAATTTATAGGTATATTTATTCATAGTAGGCCAAAAGTAACCAGTTTGTAGTATTTTACTAACTATCCTTTGGGTGGCATAATGACCTCCATAGGGTTCTTCATGTGCTTCTCGAATGATGTCATATACATCTTCTTCTTGCACACATCTCCTAATTACTTGGTCAGGGCATGTTTTAAACAAGATTCCATTAATCCACATATAAGGAATACTCTGATGTATTAGTTTTCTATGCTCATGCGGTGTATAGTTTTGAGGTATTTTTCCTGTTACTAGGTAATTTACAATATCAGCATACCAAGGAGTGAAGATAGAGAGAGCAAACAAATGTTCATCAGGAAAATTATCAGGGACTAACTCATTATCATCAAATATTTGCATACGAGATAGGTGATCTGCAATGACATTATCCTTTCCTACCTTATCTATGATTGTAACATTAAACTCTTGTAACAAAAGAAGCCATCTAACCACTCTACCTCCTACTATAGCTTTGTTCATTAAGTACTTAATGGCAGAGTGATCAGTGTGAACAAATACTTCATACCCTATTATGTAATGTTTGAATTTATTAATAGCATGGACTACAACTAAGAATTCTTTTTCAGTGACGGTGTAATTAAGCTCAGCTCCATGCAAATTTTTACTCACATAATAGATAGCATAAGGTATTTTATTCTCTATTTGTTGTAGTACCACTCCTATTGCATATCCTGAGGCATCACAATGGATATGGAAGGGTAATTTCCAATTTGGTCCCCTTAAGATTGGAGTAGTAATCAATTTATCTTTTATAATTTCAAAGGCTTCCTGACATGCTTCAGTCCAATCAAATTCACTTTCTTTAGTTAAGAGTTTAAGCATAGGAGAAGCAATTTTATTGAAATCCTTAATGAATCTATGGTAGTATCCTGCATGCCCTAAAAAGCTTCTTACCTCTATTTGAGTTTTTGGAGGTTGAAGAGACTGAATAACTTGTATTTTTGTAGGATCTACCTTAACACCTTCTTCGGATATGTAATGTCCTAAAACAATTCCTCCTCTCATCATCATGAAACACTTTTCATGACTTAGAGAAAGGTTTTGCTCTATGCATCTAGCTAGGACTTTTTGTAAACTTGCTAGAGTTTCTTCAAAGGTGTCACCATAGACTGTAAAGTCATCCATATAAACTTCTACACATTCATTAATTAAATCAGCAAAGATAGCTAAAACAACTCTTTGGAATGTAGTAGGTGCATTGCATAATCCAAAAGGTAATACTCTATAAGCATAAGTTCCTATGGGACATGTAAAAGTGGTCTTTTCTTGATCTTCCTCAGCTATTGAGACCTGATTATATCCACTAAATCCATCCAAGAAACAAAAGTATTTCTTACCAACTAGAGTGTCAAGGACTTGATCAATAAAAGGCAATGGGAAATAGTCCTTCTTTATCACTTTATTTAGTTCTCTATAGTCTACACAGATTCTCCATTTACCATTCTTTTTAGGAACTATCACCAATGGTGAAACCCATTGACTATCAGATATAGGGTATATAAATCCCGCATTTAAGAGCTTAACAATTTCTTCCTGAACTATATCTTTCATAGCTAGATTTAATCTCCTTTGAGGTTGTCTTACTAGGTGACAACCTTCTTGAATGAAAATACGATGGGTACAAATACTTGGATGTATCCCTTTCATGTCCTCATAATTCCATGCAAATGTTGTCCAATGCTTCTTTAACACTTCTATCAGTTGTGATTCCTGAATGTTTGTAAGCTCATTGCTTATATTTAAAGCTTTTCCAGATGTAATATCTATTTGTTTATAATTATTATCTATACTCATTATTCCATGTTTAAGAGTGTTTAGTTGATAATTGTAAGGGACCATCTGATGAGGGTAACTTGTGCTTGCTTCACCATTAGTCATGGTAACTTCATTAGCACCTTGTTCCTCATCAAGAAGTGAAGCTAAAGGCCCTTCAATTTCTTGTTGAAAACACTCTCCTAGCATATTGATTGATAAATTTTGTACATTGTCCAAGTCTTCAGGAGAATCATACCACAATTGGTTTGAAAAATCATTGTCTTTTATTGATTCAGGAAATAAGCTAAGATTTTTAGTATACTTACCATTTGAAATAGTCATATTCCTAGATCTACAACTAATATAAGCATCAACTATTGCAAGCCATGGTCTTCCTAATATCAAGGGGTGTCCCCCTAAATTTTTCTTTGGTTGTAAGACTATAAATTCTATAGGGTATTCCCATGAACTTATAAA
The DNA here is from genome assembly GCA_028583015.1 of Wollemia nobilis. Lineage (NCBI taxonomy): Eukaryota > Viridiplantae > Streptophyta > Pinopsida > Araucariales > Araucariaceae > Wollemia > Wollemia nobilis. Next base: position 502,562 of record JAQPPZ010001906.1, read on the forward strand.
AACTATAATATCTTCTAGTTTCCCTTCTAGTTTAATGGTAGATCTATCTACAAGTTGAAGCACTATAGAGGTTGGTTGAATCATGTGTACCCCTAAATATTCTATTGTTTCCTTTGTCATGACATTTATGGAAGCCCCTAAGTCTACTAAGACATTATGCAAGGTTGTCCTACCAATGTGAACTATGAGTATAGGTACTCCAGGGTCTGTATATTTTGGTAACAATTTCTCACCAGTCATGATTTCAGATAGTTGCCCTATAACTTGAATAGTCCTAGGTTCATTCCTCTTTCTCCTTTGTGAATTTGTTATATTCTTTACCAATTTGGAGTAGATGGGAATATCTTTAATAGCTTGTAAAAGAGGAATTATAATAGAGATATTTTCCAATTCTTGAAGAAAATTGAAAGTTGGTTTAGATGGTTCCTTTGGTATAGCCAGTATTTCGAGAAATGGAGCTCTTATTTCTTTTTGAGAAATTTGAACCTCTTTCTATTGATCCAACACTTCTTCTAGGGGAATTTCTATTCCTTCCTCACATTTATCATCTTGTCATTTTTCTTTGCTCAAGTTTTTGGTAGGTTCTTCAAGTTCTGTGAGGGTTGCTCTATGATCATCCAATACTTTTCTAGATCTTAATTGAATTTGTTGACAAGGCATTATAGATATTGAACATGCCTCATTTGTTTCATAGACCTATTGAGTATTTTTATTATTATTGGGGTTAGGCACAGGTTGAGTTGGTAAAGGTGGTTGTTTAGGAGGATTGTTTTTTGGAGGTGGAAGGAGTCTATTTTGAGGTTGGTTTTGAGGTACTTGCCCCCTAAATTGATTTTGAAAGTTTTGTTGTTGGGGCTGCCCTTGAGACCAACTAGGTCCTGTTTGATTGTATTGGCCATTCATATTCCAACTAGATGTGTTTTGACCTTGGCCTACCATCCATGGGGGTGAATTTCCATATGAATTGGGTATGAATTGTGCCCAAGGAGGCATGTTCCAATCTTGATTATATTGATTCCAATTTGACCAATTTGGAGTATTTGACCAATAATTAGGTCTTTGTTGGTTGGAATAATTAGATTTTGACCAATTGGGTGGACCATTAAATGGACCATTCCTTATTTGAGCTATAAAGTAGACATCTTCTACCTCTTCAACCTCAAGCTCTTTGATAGCGGTTTTGACAGCTGAGATATATTTGCAATTTTTAGTATTATGGTTTTTGTCACAGATTTTGCAATAGGCAGAAATGTTGGAAATATTTGTAACATTCAAAGGGCATTCCCTTAGATTATGTTTCTTTCTACATCTATGACAATATATCTCTTCAATATTTTTCTCCTTCGATTTCTTATCCATGAGGTCGAGGGATGATGTCAATGTGCTCAATAAATCGGTTTTGAGATTTTCTAGCATATTACCGATTTCAGCTCATGTTACTCCTCCTCCTGATGATGGGTATTTATTACTTCTTAATGGTTTATTTCTTGAGTAATTTTTACAAATATTTATGATCTCTCCTAATCCCATCTGATGGATATCTCCCTTTGCCATAAGGTTTAGTATGTCTAAGACATCTTCCTTAAGCCCTTTTAGAAAAAGTTCTTTCTGAACTTCCTCATCCAACTCAATGTTTACTCTTGATCCCACAAACTAGAATCTCTCGAGGTAGTCCTCAAGGGATTCATCATATTTTTTATTCATATGAAACAACTCTGCTTTCTTATCCCAAACCCTACAATAGTCTTGGTATCTTTCGAGGAATATGTCTTTTAATCCTCATTCTCCATCCCATCGATTGCAAATATTCTCCCCTAGACCCATGAACCATCTTAAGGTTGCATCCTTAAGTGTAGAAGGGAATAGTCTTAGTTTTTGCTCATTAGTGGTGTAAAAGTAAGCTTGGCACACCACTTCAAATTCAAAGAGAAAGGCATCGGGATCCTCATGTGGTTTCCCATGGAAAGTAGGCAAAACAACAATAGAGACCGGTTTTGGTTCTCTTGTTAGCCTATCTTCAGAAGAAGGAATTGGGAAGGCAAAAGTCTTTCTCTGTCCAATCCCACTTTTCTTTTTTTTTACTTCCCCTTGTTCACTACCCTGATCAACCATGATTGAATATAAGATTTCAAGAATTGGCTCAGGTATAGGTTCGGTAAAGATAGATGAGGGATCGATATGATCATCAAACTCTAGTTTGGGTAGCAGATATATTTTGGGATCTTGTTCTAGAATTTCAATTTGCTTGGTTGATGTAGAATCTAAAGATGTAGTTTTGGTTTCTTTTGACTCAAAAGTTTTAGATTTCTTACTATGGTTTTCTTGGCAATCTACTTTTGGTTTACTAATTTTAATAAATCTACCTTTTGAGTCTCTAGGTCTGAACATGAAACTTTGAAATAAATTTTAGTCTTCCTAGAACAACCTATGAATATCATTGATAGGTTCAAGTTGTTTGGGAGTCATATAATGCTCTTCATTAAATCCAAAGTCTTTTGTTACCAGAGTAATCAATTGGACAATAAAATCCTATTTTACAATTGGATTAGGGTTCTCGAACTATAGTTCGTAATGCAAGTCTTGACATAGTTCTCTAAAGAGTACTACTCTTGGTGCCCTATGATATCTCTAACTATATTCTAGGTTTACTTCCCTATCCTCTATTTTTGCTAGGAAACTATGGATGGTAAGGGAATCTTCAAAATACTGATCCCACGGGTAGGTTACTGAGTTTACTATTGCTCTCCTATTCCCTAACCACCATTCACAACTCCTAATAAGTTCAAGGTAGGGTGAGTGATAGTCTGGCCCTAGAATTTGAGCTATGTTTATCCTCTAGATTTGACTCAATTCATCTGATCTATATTTTATGGTATCAAGATGTTTGCACAGGTGTTCCCACTCTTCCCTAGATGTTTGGTGTTGTTTTTCAAAAAGAAGGTTCACTTCTTGTTCAATCAATAATTTTCTAAGGTCTATAAGTGCAGACTGTTTTAGACTATTTTCCACCATCTAGCAACCTTTCTTTTACTTTTCCTTCTTTTTTTTTTTTGAGTTTGGTTTTGGTTTTGTTTGGGTTCTATTTTGTTTCTGTTTTTGTTTTATTTTTATTTTTATCACCAATTCAAAACAATCCTACTATTGTCAATTTTAGGTACAACTCATAACAAATGATTTTATAGCTATCCTTAACACAGTAGAATAAAATAGAGTTTTTTTTTTTTTTTTGAAGCAATCATGATGTTACTAAGATTAGGTGCGACTCACGGTCTATGAATCCATACAACCAATCCTAGTATAACAGGAAAATAATAAAATTTTTGAACAATCCTAATGTTTACTAAAATTAGGTGTGACTCATGGTCTATGAATCCATACAACCAATATTAGCACACTAGGAGGAAAATAAAATGAAATATTGCTTGAAAAGTAAATGTGTTGGAAATGAAATTACTGAAAGTAAAAGGTTATTTTGCTATCACTTCTTTGATTATTTAGGAGCATTTCACTATGAATGTGTCACTCAATCATACCTACTTCCTATTTCCATAGGTTAGAGAACCCAGACCAAAGAAAATAATAGCAATCACCCAAAGCATGGAAAATTTGCAAAAAATAAAATTTTAACTATGAAAGCAGTAAAATGATTCCTCAAGAAAAAGAACCTGGAAACATCGAACAAAGGGGCTTGTTGGGACCATCTCGTGCCACTCTGACTCGTATGCATGCCAAGGACTCATACATACCTATTTCCACATACAAGTAAGCCTCTCTTCTTGCATAGCCAAACAACCTTTCTGATTAACAATTACGACACTACTCTCCCCGACAATGATGCCAAAAATATCTAGTTGTAATGCTTACATTTAATTTTATCAATCCAGGGTAATCCAGGTTAGATTTAAAGAGTAGAAATCCAATATAGATTGTACCATAGTGATTAATACTTAGACTTGATTCTGTTCTCTTTTAGTCTCAAGTTTTGCAAGAAAAATAACAATTGTAGTAAACATAAATTATGTAAAAATTGAAATAATATGCAATTTATGATTTAAACATGATATTCGCCTAACAATGTGTTTATCTATTGATGCATTTAATAATGTAATTACCTACTGATGAAATTGCTTACTGATGAGGATCCTCATGCAAATAGTTAGTTTTAATTATCTATTTTTACTTTATACTCTATGATAATGTAATTTAATTTATTTTATAATCTAAAGTTAATTCTATGTACTAACTATTCCTATCCTATTACAGGGGTGAGAGAATAGGGACTGACTGTAGGAGTGGGCCCTACCTCCTAGAGGACAGTGTAAGTCTTTCTCCCCTAAACTATTTTATCTCAGTAACTAATGTGCATTAATACTACTAACATTATTCTAATCTATGAATGCAAGAAAAATACAATGACGATTACATAAAAGAAATCATGCAAAAATAAATGACAAAGTAATTGATACAGTTACCATATGCGTAACAAAAAGTGTTGTTGCTTTATTACTGGAAATTCAGGCGTACATAGTTGCACATTTCTTCAAAAATTGTATAGAATTATTTTTGTAACATTAATAAGCATTAGATATTTCTCCATTAGACCTTTTCAAAGGTCTCCCTATGTAATATATAATGTCACTTTGGACATTCTGAATAAAACTCTTCCACGTATTTTCCATGTGGCTTTGTTGGCTTGATAATGCGACAACTATGTTCCTAACAGAAATAATCTAAACTGACATAGTTTCCTAACCTACTTGGACTTAGTCATAATCTAAGTGGTCCAAGTGGCAATTCATGAACGAACATAACAAAATACTTCTAATTTGAACATTTCGCAAGATATAACAATATAACTATATGCCCCTTTATTCACGGAGAGGACATAATATCTTGCATCGAAATCTAGACAACCTAACAACATACTAACTTTATAATTTTATAAAACAACTTTATAACAACTTCAATAATCATAATTTCCTCATGCATAATCTTTGACAAGTCAACCAACTATGCTGACTGGAAATATTTTGTAACAACATGCTGCCATGTAAGAATGCCATGTTGTCACTGATGTGGCACATAGTGTGTTGGTCAATTGACTTGGTCAAATATTTTTGTAACTCTTGGTGGTAGTCATCTTCGGTAATAGTCTTCAACAACTATCTTCTGTAACATATTTCAGCAACTATGTTCCGTAATAGACTTCAACAACTATGTTCTATAACATCCATCTGTAACCCATGTCTACAGTCTTCTCAATTTGTCATCCTCATGACTATATTCTCTTATGTTCAGCATCTGGTTTGAATCTTGTTTTGCCGCATCAAACTCCTGTGAAGTGTTCTTCAATGTTCTCCTATCCAAGCATACAAAACTTGCACATATTTTGTGTAAAATTCATGCATTTATCAATTTAACCTTATTCATCATTTTAACTGATAAATTACATAAATAAATTGAAGTAATCATTAAAAATCCATTACATTCATGATTTAAAGTCATAAAATAGATAATATTTTACATACAATATATGCTAAATTAACACTCATCATTTTTCTTCAGTATTTTTTAGATAGGTTTCACATTTTGAGTTAAATCGGAGATGATCTTGCTAATAAAGTTGATCTGACCAAAAGTTTTGGGTCCAGTTGGTCAGTGGACCCTATTTTGTAAAATGGTTTTGAGTCAACCAGTTAAAACCCGGTGTTAATTATAAATATTCTCTTACTTACCAAAAAAAAAAAGTTGATCTGACCAAAGAAATAATGTAAATCTTTCTTATTCATAGGCAAGGGGAAAGCAAGAATTAACCTCACTCTGTCTGGATCAATAGATATTCATATTCTTTGGGTTAAGCGAGATGCCAAATTCTCTACATTTCTCAAATAATTGCTCCAAGTGTTCCAGATGGTCTTGTTTTTTTATCGGAGAACACAGTCAGATCATCTAAGTAGATTAGGATGACCTTATTGATTAGCTATTCAAAAGCATAATCCATAGCCCTCTAGAAGGTGGCTCCTACATTTGATAGATCGAAGAGCATTCTATGGTAAGAAAAAGTTCCCCATTTGGTGGTAAATACTATCTAGAATTGATCTTCATATTCTACCCAAATATTATTATAATTAGAGAATCCATCGAACAATGAGAACCTCTCTACTCCTAAAATATTATAAATAATCTTATCAATATGAGGGATAAGGTAGAGATATTTCAATGATACCTAGTTGATATTCTTAAAATCTACACACAGACGAATGTCTGCATTCTTATTTCTTACGTGAACCAAGTTTGTTTTTAAGCAAAAAATATCTTACGAGGCAACATTGGTCTGATATACCATTATCATGGGATTCTACACCATCAAAGTCACCCAAGAATTGCACTCGACCCTACCCACACCAACATTATTAATCGGATTTTTGGTACCCAATTCAAATTTTTGGTAGGGTGGAGATTTGAACCTGGGACCTCCCTTGGAGGACTGTCCTCTCCTATCCAACTCACCTACAAAACCTGGGTATATAGGAACCAAGTTAGCCACCCATGTGGAGTGCTTAATTGGATATATAATCTTAGCTTTCAACAATTTGAGCAACTTCTCTCTCATTATGGATTCAATTCTAGGATTCACATGCCTCTACTTCTACCTGAAATGTTTTGCATCTGGTTCTAGCTCAATAGTATGTTGGATCACCTTTTTATCATATACCTTTAGGTCTTCATATGACCAGGATATGATGTCTTGGTATTTTAGGCATAGGGCTTGATCTACTCTACCTCTTCTAGAGAACAACAAATACCAACTTTGAGCTTCTTTCCTTTCTCAATCTCAATTTCCTTATAGATCTTTTCATTGGTCTCCATAGCTTTGGTTTTCCTCCTATCTTCATTATCAAAGAGGATTTCTAGGATGAAAAACCCTCTAGGGATATGATTATTTTTTAATTGGATAACATCTTTTTGGTCTATCTCATTTTGGATTTCCTCTTGAACGGTAGAAAAGAAAGCCTCTCTTACCAAGAAATCAATGATTTATTCATCACTTTCAAAGACTTACAAAAAAATCTATCTATTTGGAACTGCATGCATGAAAACCATTTTGATCCTTTTGTCTTTTGTAACTTCCATATCTGTAGAAGGATTTAAATTAGATCCTTTAACTTCCGAGGAGTTAGCTAGTATATTCTATTTTCTAGGAATAAAGTGAATGTTTATGGAATCAAAGGATTCCATCAAAAACCATACCATGTTTCTATATGCCCTTAAGTAATGGTGTTTACTGCTATATATCTCCCTTACCTAATTAATTATCAGCTTAGAATCACCATACATATTCATTATATTGATACCCATATTCTCTGCTTGCATTAGACCAAAGCACAAAGCTTCGTATTCTACAACATTGTTAGTGCAAGACCAGGCCAGTCTGTATGCAAAAATCTTTACATGTTCTGATGGAGACTACAAAACTACATTGGCACCAGCTCCATTTTTGCATCTTAAACCATCAAAATGCATGGTCCAAGTGTCAATTTCCATTAAGTATTGATTGGATATTACAAGGATACTTTTATCTACTTCTGAAGAAATATTGTATGTGTCCATTCTTGTCTCAAATAAACTGTAATCTTATTTGAACGATAATTCATACTCAGCCTCTAACTCTTCAAAAATTTCTACTAGTTCAAAATCATCTAGGGGTGTGAGGTTACACATATCTTCTTTAATATTCTCAATGTGGTAGGACACAGGCTTCTCAGGTGCTATCCTTATTCTCTTTCCTTTGAAATGAATTACCATGTTGTAGTAATCCAAGTACATACGTCCTCCCAACTTGGCAATGAATTCTCTGGAAAAGCATAGGCTGAAATAAGTCTCAAGATCTACCACTATAATTTATGGCACAATGGTCACTTATAGGGCTCTATGCAATCTCATTAGTCCATCTTTTATTACTCTAACTATCTTAACTAGTGTTCCATCCAAATGCAAAACTCCGAGATAAGATTTAGTATATTCCATACCCATATCTTAACAGACTTCTTTGGGGATAACTATGGTAGATATCCCTGAATCAATCATATAGTTGTGGATTATCCAAACATCCATTCTCAAATAAATGTAAAAGGGAGGAGGTTTGTTCTTTAAAGTAGCAGAAGACATCTTATCTTTCCCATAAGGCATACTAAGGATGGTAGTAGTCTACTTTTCTTGGGGATTCTTACTCAAAGAATCTTTAAGAAAGTATATTTGACAAAGAATGAAGAGAGTATCATAGAGACTAGCCTTAGAGGGAATTATTTTCATCTATTCCAAAATGTTATACTTAGATTCCCTAGAGGGAGGTTATCAAGATTATTTTCTGGTTCACCATACTTCCTCTTGTATTGTTGTGTGGCTTCGATCCTTTGTATTTTAGTTATGGAAGGAAACATTAGATTTTATTGTGCTTCATTTTTTGATCTCATCCTTTCTTTATAATTTTCTTTATCATATATCCTATGGAAACTAACCTCCTTTTCTTGGCTTTTAGGAACCATATCCCTCTTTTTAGCTACATGGGGAATAGGGAATTGGTCACTACTTTGCATAGAGGGATATTTCTTCTTTTGAGAAGGGACCTAAAATTGAACCATATTCTATGGATCAACCTACAATGTCTTCTTTCCAAATATTGTCATGACAGAAATAGGACCTTCTACATCAAGATCTTGACCAAACATGATATGATTTGGTTGCCAAAGCATGTTAAATCTACCTTTTTGGTTATTATTTATTTTTTCTATGGCTTGTTGCACATGATGTTGGTACATAACGCATGATTATGAATCATGAGGATCATTACATACAAGGCACCACACATTCACAAGACTAGTTTTAGAAGAATATTCTTGATCTTCTTGAATCTGATACCTATATTATTGTTGGTACCAATAATTTTATATCTATTAACATAGGGTAATCTCCTTTGCTTATATATCTATCTCCCTTTTTTCCATTGAATTCATATTTTTACTGAGTGTTTTCATGATACTGTTGGTCAAAATGACCACATCTAGGGAAATGAGTGGTCTTCTCAAGATTTCACTAAGTGTAGAGAATAGTCATGACAATGTGAAATTTTGAAGGTGAAGGTAAAGTGAAAGCAAATGGTTGTGATAGCACAATATTTTGAGGTACAAGGCAGAAATAAGAGCTAAAATTCATGATGGCATGACATTTTAAAGATAAAGGCAAGTCGATGGAGAAAAGTTGTGATAGCGCAATATTTTGAAGGTGAAGGCAAGGCTAATGTAAATGGTTGTGATAACATGACATTTTGAAAACAAAAATAGGTTTAACGGAAAATGGTCATGATGGTGCAACATTTTGAAGCCCAAGGGTCAACCCATGACCAAAATTTTTGACGATGCATTATTTTGAAGGTGAAGGTGAAGCTAAGGCAAATGGTCATGATAGCATAAATTTTTGAAGACCAAAATAGGGTTAAGGGAAAATTATCATGATGGCATGAAATTTTGAAGCTCAAGGGTCAATCCATGACCAAAAGTCATGATGGTGTGATATTTTAAAGGTGAAGGTGAAGCTAATGCAAATGGTCATGATAGCATGACATTTTGAAGGTTGAGGTGGAAATAAGAGCTAAAAGTTATGAGAGCACGACATTTTTAAGGCCAAGGGAAAAGCTAAGGAGAAAAGTCACAACATCATGATATTTCGAAGGACAAGGGCCAGATTTGAATCAAAATTCATGATAGAATGACATTTTGAAGACCAAAATAGAGTTAAGAAAAATGGTAATGATGTCGTGACATTTTGAAGTCGAGAGTCCAAATGAAGACTAGAAGCAGTGATTGTGTGACACTCTGAATACAACTGGAACATGATGCCCCAAAGAGGTTAAAGAAGATTGTTGTAACAAGAAGATCTCAACCAATTCCAGTTGAGAGCTCCACACTCTCTTAAATTCTTCTTTACCAGAATGAGCCTACGGACATAATATTGTAACAACTTTCAATTTTTCTATTATGTAAAACTCTTATATAAAGGATGAGCGACCTAAACAAATTGTCAACTCTTAGGTTTTTACAAGGTGATGTATACATACTTCTAAAGCTAATAGAAGATAATTCATTCTGGTGTTTGGCTCATTGGTGTTCTTTATCAAGTATGTATGGATTGTTAATTGCTATATATGGTTAGATTGAATGTAACTTTCTCTAATTATTGCTCTAAATTTCTATAGCTAAGTTGTGCTAACTTTGAAATTAACTCTGCCAATAAGCTTGTGTATTGAATAGTTTTACAGCAGAAGCTTAGTTTCTCTATTTTAATGGTTCTAATAGATGTTTCTCTACAAAAGGCTGTTTAAATTATTTTATTGTTATCTAATATGTACCGCTGAAAATTTCTAGCAATAGCTATATTTACCTCTCTTTATGCATTCCTCTTTCTCTCCCTTTTTCTAAAGAAGCAAGGAACCAGCCTCCTCTATAAATTGAACCGAGTGAAACCCTAATTTAATGTAGTATTTCAATGTTGGCAAAGTCTTGAGCACAAATATAACCAAAGACAAATTTTACTACAACAGTTTTTGGCATGCCCGGTGGGACCCAATCCCACACATTATACAGGTCAAAGGTTTGGTGATTACCTTTGCCATGTTTATTTTTTTATATCACCTAGTGAATCCACCCCAGAAAGGAACCCTATGAAATATTTTACGTAATTATTGGTTATATACCGTATTTTATGATAACTAGATCTAAAGCAAAAAATTTAGAATAATCCATCGAGTTCTTCAATCTACACCTTGGTAGCCTCAGAGCTAATCTTATTTTAGTTGCCAGAATAACTTCTTCATATACTACAAACATAGGATACACAAATTTATCCCTTGCAGCATTTCCTAGTACTACTACTAGTGGAATTTTAACTCCAGATACCCATACATCCATGATATTAGGCAAAGTTATAATTACAATGGCCACAAATTAGCCAATTCTATCCTATCCTTTATAGAACCACACAGGCCCCCTGAACCTGGTTGCTCAACACTCTTTTCTAGCAACGGCCCTAAAAGCATTACCCCATTATGATGGTACTAGGAAGATGACCTATGAGCACTACCAAGATGTGGTAGCACTCACCCCAATACATAATATCACTAAATAATATGTTATAATAATATTGTTGGTCATTTCCTTGAAAGGGAAAATGCTCTATTCATATAAAGTCCTTGATAACCAAACTATATCCACTTAGGCCTAGCTTGCTAGTAAAATAGTTGAGGAATTCAACAAGCACATAGTCCCTTTATCCCTACTAAATTAGTTTATGGTTATCCAAAAACACCCTCAAGAGGAGATTATCAACTTTAACATTAGATTCAGTCGAACTTGGCAGACAGTACCAAATGGGTTGTGACCAACTAATGAGTAGTCAATGTATTATTATCTTAGAGCCTTTAAATAAAATATAAGAATGGACATCAGGTAGTCCCATGTGTTTACATTCCCTAATATTTACCAAGAAGCACAAAAATCAAAGAGAGATCTAATCGCTATTGGAAGGTTCCTGACAAATATTATAATACCCATTTTTCCAAATCTACCTTAAGCATCAAGTGTTGCTTTCCCAACTCCTGCATTAGCTTCTAGTACTACTATTCCCAAATGGATTGGGTAGCCTAAAATTCTAGTAATACAGGCATCCCCTACCCCTCCAATGCTTCCTACTATCCCTACACTCCCTATAGTGACAGTTCCATCTACATCAGATCCTCAACTTGCAGTTCTACAAGATCTGCAAGTATCTTTCAAAAATTTGGTGAATAAATTTATGTCAATGGAAATAAGAGAAGAAAAAATAAATTTCCAACCAAGGAGGTTCCCACAAGTAACGAAATATCAAGCCTCCACCAATGGTAGAATCTATGATAAATCTAACATAGTTTATGCCAATGAAGAGAGCGAACCTTGTAATATTTCAATAGATTCAATTTTTTGGTGCTCCACGTGCAATGACCCTCATGGTGAAACTTATTGTATGATTCACCAACATCATGTCCAAAATATAGCTATTGAGAAGGCCAAAATAACCCTCAAGGGTCAGGTCAATATGATCAGATAAGAGAATCAAAATTTCATGATGCCTTCTATTGAACAATTGGTTGTCCTAACTAGATTAGGTAAGAAACTATTGTAGGTTGACCCCAAAGAGCTTAACCCTTTGAGGGTGCCTTCACTTGTAAGAACCCCCTTCTAGAAGACTCCCCAAAATTTATGTCAAATGGAGCATAATATCATAAAGAAACACATCAACAGAAGGAAACATAGATGCAATAATAAGCTAGGGATAAACTAAGATACCCCTCATTAACTAACCACCAAATAATTTATGCTACTTAGGGTTACAGGAATAAATATGACACAAGTGTAAAAGAGAAAAGTGTCAACCCTCTCCCATTCAACATAGTTGAGAAAATGAAGAAAACACCTTCCAAAGCAACTATGTACGAAGCTTTGCAACTTTTGGGGTAGATAGACTTGTTGTAGGAATATTTGAGATCTATGAAGAATAAAAATAAGACCCCAATCCAGTTGGACTCTACACAAGCTAGCCTAACATCCACTTTAGAAAAAACATACCCCCTCCCTTCTATCTATCTCTCCAGATGTAAGGATGGGTAGTTCACAACTGTATGATAGACTCTAGAGCTAAAACCACTATGATGCCCAAAGTAGTGTGACATCATGGGAATGGAATATACAAGGAGTAGCCCTGGGGTCTTACAATTATATAGAACCCCTGTAAAAATTGTAGGGGTAATTAAAGACATTTATATAGTTCTCTACAAACTACCTCAGCTCATAGTTATACAAGAGGTAGTGGTAGTAGATTTAGAGCCTTATTTTGGCATGTGCCTCTCTAGGGAGTTCACTACAAAGATATTAGGATATTTATCATTAGATTTATCACATCTAGAAATCCCATTCAAGGGTAAGAGAGTGAAAATATTTAATGAAAAGATTTCAACTTTTCATATCGAAAGACTTGAAGAGGAAGGCAAATAGTCCACCACTATGAACATGATTTTAGAGGAACTAGAAGACCTAAATTTGATGGAATAAGCTCTAAATATATTACAGGAGGACTCCAAGACTTCAACACCATGATCAAGACTAACATAGGGAGCTACAAAATTTTAAAACCTGAGAAAAAGAGTCCTCTCCCTCTTCCTTAGGTTGACCAACCCAAAAATAAATTGTGGAAACTTTTCTTCGATGGGATTAGATGTAAAAATGGAATTGAAGCATGTATTGTTCTAGTCTCTCCAATAGGTGAAGAGAAAGTGTTCTCTTACTGGATAACCTAGAGTTGTCCTAATAACATAGCAGAGTATGAAACACTTTGCTTAGGCCTCAAGAAGGTCAAAAATATGGGTATAAAGTAGCTACAGATCTCTGGGGACTCTGAACTGATAGTGAACTAGGTAATTGAGAAATGTGTAAATAAGTAACATTACCTTAAGGCTTACAAGAATAAGGTTTGTGACTTGCTGGAATCCTCTGAATCCTTGAATATAAAATCCATCCCAAGATAAAAGAACACTCATGCAGATTTTCTAGCTTTGGTTGGGTTCAATTTATGCCCTATAATTAATGTCATTCAGAAGTCCAAAACAATTAGGCTAATTTACAGGCCCTCTATGCTAGACAAAGATACTTTCTAGAAGGTATTCAAGAATGACAAACAGATAGTGGACTTCCTTGTTCATGAGATAAATTTCTCAAATAGCAAAACAACCAAAGATGAAGAAGATACATGCATGATCCATTTAAAGAATAATCATATCCCAAAAGGGTTGGTCACCCTTAAAATATTATTTGATAATAATGATAGGTCAACTAGCCATAAAATGAAAGTTGACAAGAACAGATATAGAGAAGCTCAAATGGGACCCTATAAATCCATCAATGTGGGAGTAAACACCACATAAGAAGAACTAGATCAAATCTGAGAATTATGCAAATAATACCCAGACATCATAGCCTGGACTTATAGTGACCTTAAAGTCTACTCTAAGGAAACAATCCAGCATATAGTTGAACTTGAAGAAGGTGCGAAGCAATTCTGATAGAAGCAATCATCGGTGAACCCGAAGATCGAACCCTTGATGAAGTAAGAGTTACTAAAATTGCTTGAGGACAAGATTTTTTATCTGATCAAGCATTCAACTTGGGTAGCCAACCTAGTCCCGATTAGAAATAAGAATGGAGATATCCAGTTGTGCGTAGACTTCCACAACTTGAATAAAGCTTAATTGAAATACCATTACCCTCTTCCATAGATAGATCAGATCCTATATACAATAGTAGGAGTGGAATGGTTTTTGCTCCTAAATGACTTCTTTGGGGAATAATTAGGTGTGGTTTAAAGATGAAAATCAATTCAAGACTACATTCACAACCAAGTGGGGGATATTTTCCTATCAAAGGATGTCCTTCGGTTTGTCCAATGTCGGAGCTACTTTCAAAGATTTATGGATGTAGCTTTTAGAGAACTGGTCAACAAGATAATAGTGATATATCTAGATGATATGATAGTGTTCTACCATAAAAAAGAGAATCACATTGGACATATTAGGAGCATGTTTTAAAAATATAGAGAGTTTGGCATCTCTCTAAATCCTATGAAATCCATATTCACTGTGGAAGGACTCTTACTAGACCATGTCATTTCTAATATCATGCTAGCTATAGACACTAACAGGGTGAAATATTTGCTAGAACTTCCTATACCCACTAACAAAATGGGCCTACAGTATTTCTTCGGCCAAATCAACTTTATGCAAAAATTCATAGCATATTTTGCATAAATTATTAAACCCATGACCAAGTTAAAGAAAAATATTGAGTTCAAATGGACAGACACAAGGAAACAAGATTTCCAATAGATTAAGGAGAAAATAGCTCAAGCCCTCATCTTGGTGAACCTAGATTACTCTAGGGGATTCATCTTATACACTATAGGTGAGCAAGAGAGCTACATCGTAGTGCTCACACAGAAAGGGTCTAACAAAGAAGAAAGATCCATAGCTTTTATGAGCTAGACTATGCAAGAACATGTAGAGAAGTATAACTTCATTGAAAAAATATCTATTACATAATGAAGTATTTGAAAATTTTTAGGTATTTCCTTTCATAGAGTAGGACTATAGTTTATGTAGTTCACCCCGATGTCATAAACTTCATCATAAAAGGAGAAATCGATGATAAAATAGTTGGTTGGATGACAAATATATAAGAATATGATGTGGAAATACACCCAACCAAGCTGGTAAGAGGCAAATCACTTTACTAAGGGCTCACCAAGCTAACTTCACTAGAGAACATAGCTTTCCAAACTCAAGAAGTAGCCTCAAATGATGATCAACCGTCAAAGCAGCTTAATTGGACCTACGAATTAACCAAATACTTCCAAACTGGAAAGTGCCCTTCAAGTATGAATGCTTCATAGAGAAGAAGGTACATTATCTACACTTTGAAGTACACTCAGCTAACTAAGGGGTTGTACAAAAAAAAATTGGATGGAGTATTACTTCGGTGCATAAAGGAAGATCGAAAACATAAGATCTTGGAGGAATTCCATGGAGACTCATCAGGAGGTCACTATTCAGGAAGGACCACTACCTTAAATATCATCAAGTTTGGATATTACTAGACAACCATCTTCATAGATAATTTAAGAGTAACATTAAACTGCAATGAATTCCAGAGATACATTGGGAGAAACCGAAATGCTTCAATACCTCTAAAATCCATTCAGGTTGAATAACCTTTTCAACAATAGGAATTGGATTTCATTGGAATAATAGAGCCCAACTCATCCATTGGGCATAAATACATCCTTATGGCTACTGACTATTTTACTAAGTGGGAAGAAGCAATATACACCAAAAAGGTTGACCAAGAGGTTGTGATGGAATTCATAGAGAGCTTAATCATGAGATTCGATATTCCAGATGCATTGGTCATGGATAATGGCTCATATTTCATAGGCACCAATATGATTTAATTTGCATGTAAATATGGGATTTAATTGAAAACATACTCAAACTATTATCCGTAGGGAAATGGATTAGCCGAATCAACAAATAAAATCTTTCTTAGGATCTTGAAATGGACTCCTAAGGAAAACAAGAGAATTTGGCATTCTCTAATCAACCAAGTATTGTGGGATGATAGAATAACCATAAAGAAGTCTATCAACATGTCTCCCTACTCTCTGGTCTACAGAAAAGAAGTGGTTATTACAATACAAGTATATAATTCTAGAGGAAATATGACCCGTACTAAGTATGGCTTTTATCTACTATCTAAAGACATTCAATTTAGAACTAGTCATGATGATAAATTCTAGAGGAGGAAATTCACTATCTGTAGTGTACGAGATATTCATTCAATCAAAGAGAGACCTGATACAAATTGTAATATTAGTGGCTAGGCCTCTGATACCTCTTTTCCCTAGTGTCCAACCACCATATCAACCCCCTTATGATGGTGCAACCCACCACTTCCAAATAAACCTCTACTTCAAGTCAAACATTAATGCAAACACCTCCATCTATACCCAAGATAATCCCTCCAGTATCCCAATCTCCAAAAATAAGGAGATTGCAAAGCACACTAAGATACAAAAATAATGAAGTTATATCCCTCAAATGTCAACATAATTTCCAAAGGTTCAGTTATCATAATTACCCAAGACACCCTTACAAATAGGAAAATTAAGTATATTGACATACTTTGAATGGATATCACAATTACCCTCCTCAACCCAATAGGGAGTCCTAAAAACATCAATATTTTGGGTGATATCTAGTACCCATACCCATCCCTCTACAACAAGTGCCCCTATATTTGATAAGATATATGGTTCCCATCCAAAATAACTATATAGGAATTCCCTATGGGTGACCATATTATTTCTCTAATTCATACTTTCTAGGTCATAATGAGCTCTAATAGGTGACATGTACTATACCTTTACCTATAAATTAAAAGCCTATGGTCCAAGATCTAGGACCAACCACTCACAATTCACCCCCAAGAGTTTCTTGACCCTAGGGATTAAAAAACCAAAGCAAACATTGGTATTATGAGATGAGGTAAAATTATATCCCATTCCTAGATGCACAATCATGCCATTATACATTTGACCCTAGATATAATTTGATCTTCTGATAAGGGGAAAGAGGAGAGTGATCAAAGAGACCCAAAAACAACAAGACCCAATGTAGAAAGTTAGCAGCCCTAAAACTAGTCAACATCAAAAGAAGAACCAAGTGGAAGAAAATGAGCAGTATAAAAAAACTATCCAAAGCAACTTCTATAAAAATTGGTCTAAGAATCTAATTGGGTAACATGATAAAGGTATAGCCACTAAAATATTTGGATGTGATTGAACACTTGAAGAGTTCCACCATACCTATGCCATTGTGGGATGTCCTTACTATGCTAAAGTAGATGAAGTAGATCAAAGAAGCTTTAGAGAAGCAAAATATCATTTAGAAGTAGGAGTAGGCTATCCTACAAATATCTAGTCCTGGTCCTAATAGATCTAAACCACACACTTCTACTTAACTCTCTTATGCAAGGACAATCTCATTCACAATGACTTTGTGGATTCTAGGGCAAGTACCTTAGTTATTCCTAAAAGAGTGGTTGATTTCTTAGAGATAGCCTATGAATCTATTAATCGAGGGGTAGTGTAGCTAGATGGAACTCTAATTTCTATCCTCACCCTCATCAAACAATTGTAGCTTTCACTGCATTCCAACCCCAATGTGACCATTGCTCAAGAGGTAGTCTTCCTAAGGATATGTTGTGGCACCAAAATGAAACTTACCTCTAAATCCATTTACATGCATTATGTGGAGCATATACCAATGATCAAGGCCAAGGAATAATTGGATTTCCTATCTTCAAAATAAGAATAAGAAGTTGAGATACTTAGGGATAAAGTGCACACCCTTGTACTAGTGACTAGATAGATGAATGAGCCACACAAATGTGGGGAATAAACCTATGTGATGAGCTTGGGCTAGTCAAAATGGGTATATACCTAATCCAATAGAAGGTAATTTTTATACCAAAGGTTGTTTTTTAACAAAGAGTCACCACTCACTAGGACCAATAGATCACACCCCTAGGATTTGGATAACAAGATAGGCAAAATTTTGGTTTACTTTGGTCCAAACACTATAAATTTCTATGGGGAAGCTCTATACATAGTATATGGCATGTGAGAATGTATTGAACTATAAACCATATTAAAAATAGATGATACTTAAATAAATATTATAATATTTAAGTACTATATAACTATTGGTTGAAGTAAATATTGATGTATAAAGGAGGGGAATAAATTCAAATCACCTACATAAAATCAGTTTTATAAATTGCACTATTAGACAACGCATACAAGCAAAGGAGGGTTGTGTAGATTAGAAGGAAAAACAATCAGTAAGAATGAATAAAGAAAATTATTTGGTATGTTACCATCAAACACCCAATAGTTATCAAATTATTGAAAATACATATGTTATGGCTAAATTTGAGGTACCACAATGGATAACCATATCATCATTGATTCAACTACATGAGAAAGATAAAAAATGAGGATTGACATATCAAGAGCTTTAGTGTTTTAGCAAAAAAAGGTCCATAAAATGAGGGATCCTCTTGATACATCCCATGAGCTCCCAAGAAAACCCAGCAAAGAGTACACCCCTTTTCCTTTCAAATCCTAGGGTTTCCAATATTTTCCATGTCGACTCTATTCCTAAACGATAAGGCTACTACTTTTGGGTTCATCACCTCTTACAAATAGAAGTCCCCTATGATTCATAAAACTATAGTGAAATTTCACTACATGAGATAAACCCTTTCCTAAAAGAGATAAGATTGCCACCTAAAGCTAAGAAAAATGAAAGGCTCTGAAGTCTCCTTCATATATCAAGTACCTTATTTGAACAATATGATAGAAAGGGAATATTTATGCTAGAAATTGCTATCATGTTAAAATATACCCATGCCATGAGGTAAAGTTAACCATCCAAGCCAAACCAACAAAGGATTATAGCCTTTTTTGTTGTAACTAAGACACATCCCTCCATCAATATGAGTCTTCGAACCTTTTGGGTGATAATTAAAAATATTCCATTGATGGTAGGATTTATATTAGCTTAGTGCACTTGGGCCCATTCCCAAACCAATCAAGTGGGTCATCAAACTTAGCTATCCTCTTTTAGTAATTGGATTGCAACACACCATATACTCAAGTGTGGTTGATAAATGGCTTAAGTAATATATCCACATAGGAATACCTAAGGACCTTAGAGAAAAAATGGGAGGGGAATAAGATGAACCAAGTAAGGCTTCAATAGGATCATTTGATCTTGTTAATCCATATAGGAATCCCCCAAATGAATCATGACAAGGGATGCAAGAAGAGCATGCATAAGCCAAATCGAACTCAAAACATTTTCATCAAACAAATTTTGATAATCCCCATACAGAGGTATGTTCAACACATAAATAACAAAAATGAGTAGGGTAACATTAAATGCACCATCAATAATTCTAGGGTACAAGTAAGGAACATAGGAAAGGGAGATATTAAAACAACCAAACCACTGGAAGAAAGGTTCATAACCAAGGTCATTACTAGAACCTAATAATCTATTCTAAAATATGGGAAGTATACCAAGATAGGGCATAACCAAAAATATTTTAAGCCATAGATATCAAAATATTAGGTAATTTAAACTAGATCTAGTGGGAATAATAGGGCTTTGTTAGGAATCCAAAATCGACCACCTAACTTAAGTTTCCATAGGAAAAGGGGGTTCATTAATGATGCCTCTACAAAAATACCACTCCACCCATATGAATATTGATAACAACTAGACCCCTAAATAACTTTGGATCTTCCAAAAATAAATGCAACACAATACCCGTAGCTCAGTAATCTCTCTCTCTCTCTCTCTCTCTCTCTCTCTCTCTCTCTCTCTCTCTCTCTCTCTCTCTCTCTCTCTCTCTCTCTCTCTCTCTCTCTCTCTCTCTCTCTCTCTCTCTCTCTCTCTCTCTCTCTCTCTCTCTCTCTCTCTCTCTCTCTCTCTCTCTCTCTCTCTCTCTCTCTCTCTCTCTCTCTCTCTCTCTCTCTCTCTCTCTCTCTCTCTCTCTCTCTCTCTCTCTCTCTCTCTCTCTCTCTCTCTCTCTCTCTCTCTCTCTCTCTCTCTCTCTCTCTCTCTCTCTCTCTCTCTCTCTCTCTCTCTCTCTCTCTCTCTCTCTCTCTCTCTCTCTCTCTCTCTCTCTCTCTCTCTCTCTCTCTCTCTCTCTCTCTCTCTCTCTCTCTCTCTCTCTCTCTCTCTCTCTCTCTCTCTCTCTCTCTCTCTCTCTCTCAAAACATGTATTAGACAACACTAATAATACATCACTCACTCTAAAAATAATTTTAGCTCTTACTTGATTGAAGATATATTTCTAAAGTATTGAAGAAATTATCATTAGAGCCAATTTTATCCATTGAAATGGTGCCTTATGTCCACACCAAACTGCACTTGGTGTTTTTTTATCACCATTGAAGTAGTTCTCTCTCTCTCTCTCTCTCTCTCTCTCTCTCTCTCTCTCTCTCTCTCTCTCTCTCTCTCTCTCTCTCTCTCTCTCTCTCTCTCTCTCTCTCTCTCTCTCTCTCTCTCTCTCTCTCTCTCTCTCTCTCTCTCTCTCTCTCTCTCTCTCTCTCTCTCTCTCTCTCTCTCTCTCTCTCTCTCTCTCTCTCTCTCTCTCTCTCTCTCTCTCTCTCAAAACATGATATTAGAGCAACACTAATAATACATCACTCACTCTAAAAATAGTTTTAGCTCTTACTGATTGAAGATATATTTCTAAAGTATTGAAGGAAATTATCATTAGAGCCAATTTTATCCATTGAAATGGTGCCTTATGTCCACACCAAACTGCACTTGGTGTTTTTTTATCACCATTGGCTACCACTCAAATAGTGGGTTGAATGAAGTAGTGGTCATATATTATTATAGCATGATAGCTATAGTGGTTACTATTCTATGCTAGTCTATGGTTTTGTCTCTTTTCATCATTTTCTCTTTTTTTTTTTATGTTATTATGCCCTTCTCAATACTCACCCCAAATCCATATCCATATAATATGATAGTATATCAATAGAAGTATTAGTTTTTTTAACTTATGTTGCATGTTTGAACTCCATATTGTTAGTCTATGAAGAAATTATTTTTTTGCAATGATTTTAGCCATAGGTAGCAATGGGTCGAGTGTACATGCACCCCTTGACCTTCCATTAGAAGAAGGAGATCTCACATTTTTTCTTCAATTATTAATATCACATAACAATTGGATTATTTTTCTATTTTATGGATGTTCTTCATTTGAATCTTGAGAATAATCTTTTTGCATTGAGTACGTCAAGTTAAAAGTCTCATTTCACTGTTATTTTTCTTCTACATATCGTCAACATCCAATGGTACAATGGTTAGTTTGCTTGATTGTGATCTTTGGTTTAACAATTCAAATATTCCATGCTTATTTTTTTAAGCATTTCCTTGATTGAAGGGAAAGGTATATTGAGTAAAATGTGATTGGTTGGAGGTATTACAGTATTTTGTCCTATTGTAAATATTTAGTCTAGGGTGTGAGTTTGATTTTATGTGTAAATTATGTGTTAAGTTTGTAGGAGTGTGCAAGTGTCATGAAACTAAGTCTGTGAGGTGTCTAGTTAGGAAAAGAAGAATCTTTGAGCGATGTGTCTAGTTTATAAGTAGAGAGTTATATGTAGTCATGACATACTTTATCTTTATATAATATGTGGGACTTATTATTAAAGGAAATAATATGAAGAGCCAAGTTCTCCTATGAGTTTGAGGAGAGCAAAAGCCAAAAGTCATGTAATGTGCAAAGTCTCATGTATCTTTATATTGAGACAAAATAAGGAAATATGTAACTCGTATAAGATTTTCTTTATGCATTGCTTGAGTTTTTATCAATAAGATTTTAAGTGTGATTTATGTTCATTTGATGGATGCATAATATTGATAGGATTTGATATACAATTGATTTATTAATCCTAGAATTCATTAACCTATGAATAATATCATTAAATTTATAATAGTGGTATCAAAGCCACTTAGCAATAAGGAAGGATTGTTAGTACAATCTAAATATCCAAGAAGGAAGGACTAGTGGTCCAAGTTGAAGATTTAGGAGGAAAGGATTTGTGGTCCTTTTGGAGGAAGGAGAAAATATTTAGAGATTGGATTACTAGAGGAGACATGCAAAAGACAACATATTGAAGACTAAATATTGGAGGAGGAGGAGGAGATATTATAGATGTATAATGTGTTGCAAGAGAGAATAGACATGTTACTTGGGATGATTGAAGTGTTGTATAAGAGGATTGATGTGTGACCTGGGAGGATAAACATGCTACCTAAGTAGACATGTTGTGTGAGAGAAATTTAAGGAGAATATGAGTGATGAGGTCTAGAATTTGACTATAATATGTAGTTTATTCCTGCATTTCAGTTGCAACCTTCATGATATATATGTGCATTTTGATAAAAAAATATGTATGTTTTAGTATGATCTTTAGATAAATGTTATCTACAGGCTTATGTTTTGAATGATTGTAATTTTACATAAATCGTGTGAAAGTGTTGTGTTGTTAACAAGTAAAAGCTATAGGTGTTCATAGAGACTGGTACAAAAGAATATGGCTAAAAAAACCTATGATAGATGTGACTAAAATAGCCTAAGGGTGCAGTTGATGAAAACTGGCTATGGAAGGGCACTACTAAAACCATATACGAAAGAAGGTGACTGAAAGTGGCTACGAAAGGATGCTAATGATACAGATTATAGAAACAAATTTATTCTTAGTAGATTTATTTTTTGTACAATAATACTACGTGTATTGCTAGCTTGGTCAATGCTACATGGGCTATTGGAAACGTGAAAAATTTATTATTCCTTGCTAATTTGACCTTATAAGAATTCATTATATAATTTGTTATATGGTTACAATTATGCATTGTAATAAAGAAGGATTACTATAACCATGTTACATTGTACCAGTTGGTATGAATATTAGAATGAAAGAACAAATTACCATCAACATATTTCTTCTATGAGTGTGTAGTGAAATTGTGTATTTTCTTAATGCTTTTATTGTAGTATTTATAACTTCATTTATCTTCCTATGAGTATGAATTAGAAAACTTTAAATTAGTTTAATGAATATAAATTACTGAAAGTAAAGTAAGGTAAAAAGGAGAAGAGATTAATACTGACCTCGAGGAGGTAGGGCCCACTCCAAAAGGTTAGTCCCTAGATCTCTTCCTCCTAAAGTACAATAGATATAGTTAGAATGTAGAATAATATTAAAATATAAATTTTATTAAATTGCATATTATAGAATTATAGAACATATTAAGATAGATAATGCATCATTAAGATCATAAAAAGTGGATCCACAAACCTAGCATAGTTCATAATTGCATCCCTTAAATTAAGCATATTTTTAGTATTTTCAGTTATTGCAAACTTTATTTTATGCAAGAAACTAATAAAAAGAAATAAAATATCAATGATAAAAATTATGGATATCTATACGGGATAACTATTCTTTAAATCTAACCCTAGTTTGACATTAAATGCAAGACGTTACAACTCGAAATTTTGTCACTGTTGCTAGGGAGAATAGTGCGATAATTTATGGTTGAAGACTATTGGATTGCGTGAGAAGGAGAATTTAATTGAATGCAAGTCATGAGTGGCACAAGAAGTTCCACTGAGTGTCTTCACTTTATCATTACCAGGTTCCACTTTCTTTGTTTCAATTTTACTATTTTTCTAGTTAGCATTTAATTTCAACATGTTATTTTTCAGAATTTATGGTTATCACATGTTCGGTTTGGAAAATTTGCTTGCATGTAAGTCAGTGGTGCAACAAGATCATATTGAATGTTTCTTAAACCCAAGTAGTGACAACAATTTAGTATTTATTTCAACATTTTTGTTTTATTTAATTTTAGAAAATTATTTTTAGCATTTTGTGGTTGTTACATTTTTTGTTTTGGAAACTTTACTTGCATGCAAGTCAATGGTGCGACAAGATCATACTGAGTGTTTCTTAAACCAAAATAGTGGTAACATTTCTTAAGTTAGTGTTTATTTCAGCATTTTTGTGGTTGTTAAATATTTTTTTCGGGAAGTTTTACTTGCATGCAAGTTAGGGGTGTGACAAGATCATACCGAGTGTTTCCTAAACTAAAGTAGTGGCAACAATATTTTAGTATTTAATTTCAGCATATTAATTTCAGAATTTTATGATTTCTACATCTTTTTTTGGGAAGCTTTACTTACATGCAAGTCAGTTGTGTGGCAATATCATACCAAGTGTTTCTTAAACTAAAGTAGTAACAATATTTTAATTTTCCTTGTTGCATTAAAATTGACTATTGTAATTTAGATATGATTTTAATAGCAATAACATTACTTCCTTTGAAAAGTAAAG
Organism: Wollemia nobilis; assembly: GCA_028583015.1. Classification (NCBI taxonomy): domain Eukaryota; kingdom Viridiplantae; phylum Streptophyta; class Pinopsida; order Araucariales; family Araucariaceae; genus Wollemia; species Wollemia nobilis. The sequence continues at coordinate 527,183 of JAQPPZ010001906.1, forward strand.
TTTAATTTCTATGAATTGCATTTTTATAAAAAATAAAACAAAAGCAAAAAAAACTATTGAAAATTGAAAAAAAAGTATATGTTGCTAATGGTGGAAACTTGCATTAGCCAGTATGCATTAATAGACCTCAAGAGAATACTTCTAGAACAAGAAATCAACCTACTTTATGAAAAATACATAGGTCCATATTGGGAACAATGGAACCATCTGTGGGAACACCTTGATGTTATTATGCAAAGGTCAAAAGAGTTGGGAAAATTAAAAGGATCAATATAACTAAGGCCCTAGGTACAAATTATCACTCATCCTACTTTGACCTATTGAGAAATTGTGAACATTGGTTAGGGGATAAAAGAGAAAGCATAAACTCATCTACATATCCTTGGGAGCATTACTTTAAGGATTCCCTTATTATCCATAATTTCTTAGAAAATATAAAAAATAGGAAGGTGAGTCTAGAATATAGTAAAAGATACCACAAAGCACCTAGGATTATATGCTTCAGAGAGTTGTGTCATGATTTATAGTTTGAAAATCCTACTACTATACAAGGACAAGATTTTATTACTCAATTGATTCATATTTTAAAGAAATATTTCACATTTGAATAAGAGCATTATATGAACCTTTATTAGTTAGATCCAATCAACTACATCCATAAACTATTCATAAATTTATGAATTGGCCTAGAGATTCAAAAGGAAGATTCATTAAAATTTATGAAGAGAAACAAGAAGAGAACTTTAGAAGAGAATCTAGTGAAAATCTTGACATTGCTAAATTAAAAGAGATTGAGATTGTAGCAACTAAGGATTATTCAAAAGAGCAAACTAGGTTTCCATTAGCTCTACTAGATCAAGATCTTGAAACATTTCTATTACTAAAACTTGAATTTGATAATCATATAGATCCTTCCACTATATTTTCTAAATTCATACCTAGTCTAATCCTTGAATTCCTTCAATCAGTCATGGACAACCATAGTAGTGAACATGGGGAAGAAGCGAGAAACCAAAGGATGAATTGAAAAATAAATAGTGATCACTGAGAAATAGAAGGAAACTAGAGATGAAATAGATAAAGAAAAACTTTTGCCTTTCCAATTCCTTCTCTAGAAGATAGGATAACAAGAGAACCAAATCCTGTCTCTGTTGCTATTTTGCCTACCTTCCATGGAAAACCACATGAGTATCTTGATGCATCCCTTTTTGAGTTTGAAGTGGTTTTCCAAGCTTATTTCTACACCACTTATTAACAAAAGCTACAGCTATTTCCCCCTACACTTAAGGATGCAACCTCGAGATGGTTTATCAGTCTAGGTGAGAGTGTTTATAGATGATGGGATGGAGAAAATGGATTAAAAAATATATTCCTTGAATGGTATTAATATTACTATATATTTAGAAATAAGAAGGTTGAATTACTTCACATGAACCAATGAGAGGAAGATTCCCTTGAAGACTACTTTGAAATATTTTTTTTTTGTGGGTTCTAGAGTTAACATTGAGCTAGATGAACAAATATCAAAGGAACTCTTCCTAAAAGGGTTGAAATAGAATGTCCTTGGTGTATTAAACATTATGGTTAAGGGGGATATTGATGCAGGAGCATCCAAGGGCAACAGAGCAATATTGCATCAACAAAAAAATGTTCTAAGTGTTTTGGCAAAGAAAAATAAGGTGTCGCGATATCACGACAGAAAAAGTGTCGCGATATCGCGACATGTCATGTTTTTGCGACTCAGGAAGGAGAGAGAAAGAGCGGAGGAAAAGATGTCACGATATCGCGACATAAAAAGTGTCGCGATATCGCGACCGAAACAGGGAATAGAAGAGCGGATGAAAAACTGTCGCGATATCATGACAGAAAAAGTGTCGCGATATCGCGACCCAAACAGTAAAGAGAAGGCAGCTAGCGAAGATGTGATTTCGTGGCCCAAACAGGAAAGAGAAGGCAGCTAGTGAAGATGTCATGATTTCACGGCCCAAATAGGAAAGAGAAGGCAGCTAGCGAAGATGTCACGATTTCGTGACATGTCACGGTTTTGCGACCCAAACAAGAAAGAGGAAGCAACAAGCAAGGATGTCGTGATTTCATGACATGTCAAGATTTCGTGACCCGAAGAGGAGAGAGAGCGAGGAAGCAGAAGTGTCGCGATATCGCGACATGTCGCATTTTCACGACGGAAAGGCAGAGAAGGAGCCAGAGACAGAAAAGTGTCGCGATATCGCGACATGTCACATTTTCGTGATGAAAAGGTAGAGAAGGAGCCAGAGACAGAAAAGTGTCACGATATCGCGACATGTCGCATTTTCGTGATGAAAGACAGAGAAAGCGGTTGAGACAAAAAAGCGTCGTGATATCGCGACATGTCGCATTTTTGCAATGAAAGACAGAGAAAGAGCCAAAGGTGGAAAAATATTTCCACGCCCGAAAGACAATCCGAAGACGAAGAGTCGAAAAGGGAGATGTTTCGAATACCTGGACGACGAAGCGACACGGGAAGGCAAAACGAAAGGTTCTAGAAGAGGAAACGAAGGGCCACCAGCTGGAAATGGAGCATCACCTAAGAACCTTTAAAAAGGAGAGCAAAGGCATGCACAGGGGCTAGAAAATTCGAGAACGATAACCTATTTCTGTATTTTCAGAGTTTCAAAATTTTGTAAAAGCGCAACTCTTCTGTGACTTCTATAATATTCTGTGTAACTATAAATCTCTGTTGTATTTTAAATAAAATAAAGTTGTTTTTCTTCTCTGTGAGTTTGGTTCCCGATCAAGTGGTATCAGAGCTGGAAGTTCCTGAGTGTGCAAGCAGATCGCCGGAAGTGAGGCAGTTTGCACCAGGATCTGTGGAAGGGCTTGTGAGAGGAGTGCAGCAGAATGCCTCCAAAAAGAAATCATGGTCACGGGAGAAATGTGGCGTAGGATGAAGATTTTAGAGCGTTGCAGAGGCAAGTGCAAGCCCTGTAGGAAGAGTTGCAAAAAAAGGTCGAACCAAAGGGAGAAGACCAGAGTGACGATGAAGCCTGGGAAACTGAGGGTCCATCAGATGATGAAGAAGCATTGGATCCTTTTGAAGCTAGATTGTTGAAAGCTCTATCTCAGGCCAGGAAGAGACCGAAGTTTGATGTCTCTATATATTCTGGGAATCTCAACCTAGAAGAGTTGATTGATTGGATCAACGATATGGAGGAATACTTTGAGTATGAGGAGATTGCAGATCTTGATAGGATCAAATTTGCAAAAACAAAATTGAAAGGCCATGCTAGTTTATGGTGGAAAGGAGTACAACTCAAAAGAAATAAAAATGGAAAGGAGAAAATAACCAGATGGGACCGAATGGTGGAGAAACTGAAGAGACAATTTATTCTTGTAGATTACGAGTTGGACCTGTTGAGGAGGATGCAAAGTCTAAGGTAGTCAGGCAAGTCTGTCCAAGAATACATAGAAGAATTCTACAAGATCTCCATCAGAACTGGCCATTCAGGGGCTAATAAGGAGAAAGTAGCCAGATACATCAACGGGTTGAGAATGAACATTCAGGAAGAACTCAGCTTGATCAGAATAGCCACCATAGAAGATGCATACCAGTTGGCCTTGAAGGTAGAAGAGAAACTAAATAGAAGATTCGAAGGCAAACAGAGAGGAAGGGATCATGGTGGAAGAACCGGTGGAGGAAATTATCGAGACCAAAAGAAGACTGGTGAAACAAGCAAACCCCAAGAACAAAAAAAGGAGAATACCTACCGCCCACGTGATCAAAACAATGGCTACCAGAGAGGAAGAGGTAGACCTGGACGTGGGTATGGAAGATGGGTATTCCGTGGAACCTATTTCCAGTGTGGAGAAGAGGGACATCGGTCATCCGAGTGTCCTCAACACCAAGAAAGGATGGACAAGAGACCTGAGGGTCATGCCAGAGCTGCTGTGGTAGATGAAGGTGCAGAGTCAGAACACTCTGAAGAAGCAGAAGGAGGAGAAGTGTTGATGATGAGAAGGGCACTGTTGAATGACGAGAAAGAACTAGAACAGAGGAAGAGTCTGTTTCGCACAAGGTGCAAATGTGCAGGGAAGGTCTGCAATGTTATCATTGATAATGGTAGCACAGACAACTTAGTTTTAGAAGAGATGGTTACTAAGTTGAAATTGGGGAAGAAGAAGCACCCACATCCATATTGGATTGCGTGGTTGCAGAAAGACCACAGAGCACTTGTCAATGAACAGTGCTTGGTCAAATTTCACATTGGGAATTATCAAGATGAGGTCCTATGTGATGTTTTGCCGATGGATGCTTGCCATTTATTGTTTGGAAGACCATGGCAATTTGACAGACGTGCAGTGCATGATGGGCATGCAAATACGTACTCTCTGACGAAGGATGGAGTACGTCACAAATTGAAGCCACTGAAAGAAGTGGATGAGAAAGTGTGCGGTAGTGCCAGAATCTGCCTAGTGGATGGAAGACAGTTTTTGGATGGTCTGAAGAAGGATTCAATGTGTTATGCATTAATCCCTACTATTAAGAAAGAATAGTACACAGATGTTCCAGCAGAGGCCGAACACCTGTTAGAAGAATTTCCAGACATCATATCAGATAATGTGCCTGAGGGTTTACCACCGATGAGGAAGATCAGTCACCATATTGATTTGGTACCTGGATCTAGTTTACCCAACAAGGCAGCCCACATAATGACTCCGATGGAAAGTGAGGAGCTGAGCAAGCAAGTCCATGAGTTGTTGAAAAAGGGACTGATTCGAGAAAGCTTGAGTCCATGTGCGGTACCTGCAATACTAGCACCAAAGAAGGATGGGGAGTGGAGGATGTGTACAGACTCCCAAGCTATAAACAAGATCACCATAAAATACAGATTTCCATTACCAAGGATGGATGATATTATGGACTATTTGAGTGGAGCCAAGTACTTCACCAAGATTGACCTGAAGAGTGGCTACCATCAGATTCGGATCAGAGAAGGAGATGAGTGGAAAAGCTGCTTTCAAAACCGGAGAAGGTTTGTATGAGTGGTTGGTCATGCCATTTGGACTAACCAATGCACCAAGCACATTCATGCGGTTGATGAATGAAGTGTTGAAGGAGTTTTTAGGCAAGTTTGTTATTGTCTATTTGGATGACATTTTGATATTCAACAAGAACCTCGGAAGAGCACCCGATGCATATCGGGAGGGTTTTTGAGAAGTCGAGGGAAGAACAGCTTGTTGATCAACTTGAAGAAGTGCAATTTTGTGAAGAAGGAGTTGGTATACCTAGGATTTGTCATCTCGGTTGAAGGTCTAAAAATGGACCTAGAAAAGGTGAGGGCTATCATTGAATGGCCTACTCCAAGAAGCACTTTTGAAGTGAGATCATTTCATGGTCTAGCCAGTTTTTACAAGAAATTCATCAAAAATTTTAGCAGTATTTGTGCACCCCTTACGAAAACAATGAGAGGGGATAGGAAAGACTTTAAGTGGACCCTAGGAGCAGACAAGAGCTTTGATATGTTGAAGAAGAAGGTCACTGAGCAACCTATTTTAGCACTTCCAGATTTTAACAAGGTATTTCAGGTGGACTGTGATGCCAGTGGTAGTGCCATAGGAGTTGTGCTGAGTCAAGAAGGCAAGCCTATTGCTTACTTTAGTGAGAAACTCAATGAGGCCAGGAAGAAGTATTCAGTGTATGACCAAGAGTTCTATGCTATAGTTCAGGCCCTGAAGAAGTGGAGACATTATTTGCTACCAAAAGAGTTTGTGTTATATACTGATCATCAGGCCTTACAGTATATAAATAGCCGGGGAAAACTAAACTAGAGGCACTTGAAGTGGGTTGAGTTTCTGCAGAGTTATTCCTTTGTGTTGAAGCACGGGAGTGGAAAGTCCAATAGAGTTGCGGATGCCTTGAGTAGAAGGCGAGTTTGTTGACGTAAATGAAGGTGGAAGTGTTGGGATTTGATGAATTGAAGGGTTTGTACCTTGAAGATCCCGATTTTGCAGAAGCCTGGAAGGCTTGCTTGGCACCAGTTACCTTGGATAGAACCAAGTGGTTGGATTTTTTGATCCAAGATGGAATGTTGTTCAGAGGAAACCAATTATGCATTCCAAGAAGTTCCATGAGGGAAAATCTAGTCAAAGAAAAACACAGTGGAGGATTGGCTGGACACTTTGGTCGAGATAAGACCATTGCCCTTGTGAGTGAGAATTATTATTGGTCGCAACTGCAGCAAGATGTGCAAAAATTTGTGCAGAGCTATAGAGTCTATCAGATGGCGAAAGGTGTGAGACAGAACACCGGATTATATCAGCCGTTACTTGTACTAGAGAAACCATGGGAAGATGTCAGCATGGATTTCATTCTTGGTCTACCAAGGACACAGAGGGGAAATGATTCCATATTTGTGGTAGTTGATAGGTTTTCAAAGATGGCACATTTTATCCCTTGTCAGAAAACTAATGATGCAGTTCATATTGCAGGTTTGTTTTTCAAAGAGGTGGTACGACTACATGGTCTACCGAAGAGTATCATTTTCGACAGAGATACCAAGTTTGTTGGGTATTTCTGGAGAACCCTGTGGAAGAAACTAAAGACAGATTTGAAATTCAGTTCAGCATACCACCCACAGACAGATGGGCAAACAGAGGTGGTGAACAGAAGTTTGGGTAACCTATTGAGATGCTTGATAGGAGATAAGCCCAAAGGATGGGATCTGATTCTGCCGTAGGCGGAGTTTGCATATAACAATTCTATCAACAAGAGTACCAACAAATCTCCATTCCAGATAATATATGGAAGTAGTCCAAGAAATGCTTCTGAGTTGAGGAAGCTGGATACAAGGGAAAAGTGCAGTGCCGAGGCTGAGGATTTTGCAGAGCACCTGAAGAACCTGCATGAAGAAGTGAAGAAGCATATTGCTAAAATGAATACACAATATAAGATGAAGGCAGACCAGAAGTGGCGGTTCAAGGAATTCGAAGTGGGGGATGAAGTTATGGTCCATCTGAGAAAAGAAAGATTTCCTGCTAAAACCTATAACAAACTAAATATGAAGAAGTTTGGACCATGCAAAATCCTAGCAAAATGGAATTCAAGCAATGCGTATGAAGTAGAATTGCCAAGTGGGCTTAACATATCACCTGTATTTAACATTTCAGATTTGGTGAAATACCATGAGGGGGATAGTAGTGAGACACCAAGCGCAGAGTTGTGGAGTATTCCAGCGTCTACTCCAACCGTAGATGAGATTGAGGAAATACTGGGTCTCCCTCTAACAGTTCAGAAGTGAGGATCACTTCTCAATCTACCCTGGATGTCTGATGCAGGAGCATCCAAGGGCAGCAGAGCAATCTTGCATCAACAAAAATGTTCTAAGTGTTTTGGCAAAGAAAAAATAAGGTGTCGCGATATCGCGATAGAAAAAGTGTCACGATATCACGACATGTCGTGTTTTCGCGACTCAGGAAGGAGAGAGAAAGAGCGGAGGAAAAGATGTCATGATATCGCGACATAAAAAGTGTCGCGATATCGCGACCAAAATAGGGAATAGAAGAGCGGATGAAAAACTGTCGCGATATCACGACAGAAAAAGTGTCGCGATATCGCGACCCAAACAGGAAAGAGAAGGCAGCTAGCGAAGATGTCACGATTTCACGGCCCAAATAGGAAAGAGAAGGCAGCTAGCGAAGATGTCACGATTTCATGGCCCAAACAGGAAAGAGAAGGTAGCTAGCGAAGATGTCATGATTTTGCGACATGTCGCGGTTTCACGACCCAAACAAGAAAGAGGAAGCAGCAAGCAAGGATGTCATGATTTCGCGACCCGAAGAGGAGAGAGAGAGCGAGGAAGCAGAAGTGTCGCGATATCGCGACATGTCGCATTTTCGCGATGGAAAGGTAGAGAAGGAGCCAGAGACAGAAAAGTGTCGCGATATCGCGACATGTCGCATTTTCGCGACGAAAAGGCAGAGAAGGAGCCGGAGACAGAAAAGTGTCGTGATATCGCGACATGTCGCATTTTTGCGACGAAAGACAGAGAAAGCGGTCGAGACAAAAAAGCGTCGCGATATCGCGACATGTCGCATTTTCACGACGAAAGACAGAGAAAGAGCCAAAGGCAAAAAAATGTCACGATATCGCGACATGTCGTATTTTTGCGCCCGAAAGACAAGCCGAAGATGAAGAGTCGAAAAGGGAGACGTTTCGAATACCTGGATGACTAAGCGACACGGGAAGGCGAAACGAAAGTTTGTGGAAGAGGAAACGAAGGGCCACCAACTGGAAATGGAGCGTCACCTGAGAACCTTTAAAAAGGAGAGCAAAGGCATGCACAGGGGCTGGAAAATTTTGAGAACGATAACCTATTTCTATATTTTCAGAGTTTTCAAAATTTTGTAAAAACGCAACTCTTCTGCGACTTCTGTAATATTCTGTGTAACTGTAAATCTCTATTGTATTTTAAATAAAATAAAGTTATTTTTCTTCTTTGTGAGTTTGGTTCCTGATCGGATATCCACCAAATGGAATTTGAATAAATTTTAAACCTTTGCAATAATTACTTAATAAATAAACCACTTAGAAGTAACAAATACTCATCAACATGAGGAGGAATCACAAGAACAAAAATTGATAACATGTTAGAAAGTCTAAAAACTGATTTTTTGAGCACATTAACTACATCTCTTGACCTCATGGAAATAAATATAAAGAACAAGATATTAAATAAATATACTATCATAGATGTAGGAAAATGAATAATCTAAAATAATGTCCTCTTAACATCACAAATGTTTCAAACATTTCTTCTAGCTGTAAAATTTGCAACAAGAATCATAGTACTAAAAATTGTACGTATATCTCACCTGTAAAATCTTCTATAAAAGAGCTTGAAGTTGAGGAAGTAGAGGATGTTTATTTTGTAGCCCAAAGAAGAAGGAACCCATTAAATGGTCCATCTAATTGATCCAATTCTAAATATTCCAACCAGCAAAGACCTAACTATTGGTCAAATGCACCAAACTAGACAAATTGGAATCCATCTAATCAAGAATAGAATATGCTACCATGGGCTCAATTTATGTCCAACCCTTATGGGAGTCCACCTTCATGGACTCAAGGAATGTTAGGAAAAAATCAAAATGTGCCTAATTGGAACACAAATTACCAATATAATCAAGGGGGACCTAGCTGGTCTTAAGGTCCACCCCAACAGAAAAATTAATTTAGGGAACAAGATCCTCAAATTCAACCACAAAATAGACTCCTCCCACATCAAAATAATGTGAACAACCCTCCTCAATAGCCATCCTTGCCAGCTTAATCGGTTCCTAATCCTAATAACAAAAAAATGGTTCAATACGTCTATGAATCCAATAAAAAATTTTCAATAACTGTGATACCTTACCACAGATGTATTTAAGTTTTGGAAAGGTGTTGGATAATAATAAGGTGATCTTTATAGAAATTGAGGAACCTATCCAAAACTCATCTAAAAAGATAGACAAATAGGAAGAATTTTAAGATGAGATATAAACTCTACTACATAATGTTCTGCAAACACAAAAAGAAACCCAAATTCTTCAAAGGAAATATGTGGAAATCCCATTTCTTGAAAGATTAGAAATAACTAAAGAATCCTCCAAACCAACTTTCAATTTCCTTCAAGAACTAGATAATATTACCATTAAGATTCCTATTTTACAAGCTATCAAGGATATTCCTATTTACTCCAAATTAATAAAGAGTATGTGCACAACAAATCTAGGGAGGAAAAAGAAAAATGAACCTCAAACTATCCAAGTTATTGGGTAGTTATCTAAAATAATGACTAGAGGGAGATTGTTGCCAAAATATGCAGATCCTGGAGTACCTATACTCATAGTCCACATTGGTAAAACAACCTTACAAAATATATTAGTGGACCTAGGGGCTGCCATCAATGTTATGACCAAGGAAACACCATAATATTTAGGGGTATATACATTACAACCAACCTCTATAGTGCTTCAACCTATAGATAGATCTACCATTAAACCAAAAGAAAATTTAGAATACATTATAGTTTATGTAAGTTCATGGGAGTATCCTGTAGAATTTGTGGTTCTATAACAAAAGAAAAAATTAGGGGGACATCCCTTAATCCTAGGATACCCATGGCTTGCAACAACTGATTCCTACATCAGTTGTAGGTCTGGAAATATGACTATTTCTAATGGTAAGCACACTAAAGATCTTAGCTTGTTTCTTGAGTCAACATTGGATGAAGGTTTTTCAAAACAACTTTGGTATGATTTTACTAATGACTTGGATGATATTCAAACTCTATTATTTAATGTACTAAGTGAAAATTTACAAAAATATATTGAAGGACCACTACCATTACTTCTAGATAATCAAAAGGAAGACCAATACCAGGATGTTATTTGTCCACCTGAATCTGCCATGTCTAATACCAAAACAAGTACAAGTCAATATCATAAATTGATGCCCTATAACTACAAGTTAAATGTTCTTATACATAAAATAATGGGAATAGATGTAAACACTAAAAACTATAAATAAATAGACATTACACATGGAAAAACTTTAAACATTAACAATGCACTCACAAATATACAAGAGTCACAATTGGTAGATGTAGCACCCTAAAATTGGTGCAGTAAACTTTAGCAATAATTAAAATTACCTTAGTAATAATTCAAATTCAAATTTTCAACCCCGAACCGCCTTTTAACCGCTTTCCTCATTTTTCATGCCATTTTTAGGATTTGTTGTGACCGTTGGACGATATCGTCGCCGATCAGACGATATCGCCTCAGATCGGACGATTTCGTCTGGACTAGGACGTCCAGACGATTTCGTCCCAAAACTAATTTTTCATAATTAGCTTCTGTTTCAACGGCGTCTCTAACCTGGGCAAAAGCGTGTCTGCGCGGTTAGAGACCTCCCCCATTGGAGATCTCCCAAATTGGGATGATCTCCAACCTCCCAACCTCCTTCCTATGCCTATTTAATCTTAGGCCCTCCCCTTGACATTCCCCTGGCTGAATTTTTTTGTACTTCGAGTTTTACATGCATTAGAATGTCTTAGACCACCATTTGCCTTCGTATTTTTCCAAGTTTGTTTGCAGGAACTTTGTTATTTTTCAGTCGGAGCAAGCTCAGATCGTCGTAGACGATCCTGTACAATCTCGGACGATCTCGCACCAATTCGAGATGATTTCGACTACAGTCAACATTGGGGGCAATCAGTGCCTTGAGTTTGCATTCTTTCTCCATTATCTATTGTTTTGCTTTGCATTAGTTAGACTTATTACTATTTTGCATCCTGGAGTTCACCCATATAGCTTAAATGCATGATAAATCATAATTTGACATTAAATCATTGTAATGCATTCATGTTTCTATTTATAATTATCAGTTTGATATTATTATTATCATTTTACATCATTTTCCTCTGTTAGCATTGTTGCATTTTCTGTGTTTTGTATCTATTTCTCTGATTGCAGGTCTCTGATGAATTCGTCAGATCTCAGATGATCTTGTCTGATCGTAGATGATCCTGTCATATCAGAGGCGATCTTGACTGCTTCAAAAATTAGAACCTCCATCAGACATCCGGATCAGATATGACTTTTTAATCTAGCTTATTCTCTGTGTTTTCTATTCAAATCTATTTTCTGTATTCATTTAAATCTGCATTTCATATAGAACAGTTTAGATTCATTTGGCCAAACCTAGGATTTGAATGATTAAAGATAAAATTGAACACATCAAACACATTCCCAACCTAGGCGTGGAAACTGCCATTCAAAAGTTTCCTGGTGAACCCACCATCCATCAAAAAATCACCTTAATACACCTCCCCGAGAGGCGGGACCTTCAAAAGGCCTCTCAGTCTGAGGTATTGTCCCATCCTTCCCGCATCCCCCTTTCGGGCATGGATCCTTTAGCCTGAAGGTAAGGGTGCGGAAAATTTGGAACGATACATTTTGGTGAACCCGACGTGAAACTAAAACCTTTTGAAAACAAAAAAAAAAAAAATAGATGCATTTAAAATCATTAGAAAACTACTAAGTTGCATATCATGTTTAGATGGTAGCTCCTAAGAAAAGACAAGCAGTTACTATAAATGTTAAAAATCAATTAATAGCCATAGAGGTTGATTCTTTGTTTAGAACATCTCAAACATAGAGTCCCACCTTTGTGGGACGAACTTAATAGGAGACTAGGTATCATTTCATCTAGGTCAACAGAACTTAAACAAATCAAGAGGCTTGTCCTAGATAGAATCCTGGATCCTCATCAACTCATTTTTTATCATGAACTTCAGAGAGCTTGCCATAGGTGGTTAGCTTATAGGAGAGCTCTTGTGTCTTCAGAATTGTTCACCTTCGAGGAATACCTCGAGAACGCAGCCACTATACACCAATTCCTAGGTCATGTAGAAGATCAAGAGGTCATTCTTACGGATAGGGAAATATGGAGGAGAGTTCCTAGAGCTGTGTTATATCGAGAGTATTGCCATGAGCTTTACTTCTACAAAACAGAATCTGAAACAGATAATATCACTATAGCACTTTTTGTCAAATTCTTGAAAGAAAATTTTCAATTTGAAGAAGAACATTTCATGACTCCTGAAGAACTTGAGCCCATTAATGATATTTATAAATTGTTTATAGAAAACTAGATCATTGCTTTCATTATTATTATTTCTTGCATTTTGTGTGTTGTTTGTTATCTTTATAATATTGTTATAAAAAACAAGAAAAACCAAAAAACATAACAAAATCAAAACATTTTATTTTAAATATTATAGTAGGTATATAATTAAAATATATACCTCTTAAGCTTGTTGCATATATATATAAAAATATATATATATATATATATATATATATTTCTGAAATCTAAGTTTAAGCACAATGACTAAACTTAGGAATGGTAAACAAACTGAAGAAGAAGAAGAAGAAGAAGATTGGTTAGGCAAGAAAAACAAAAAATTAAATGCCCTTCCTGAGGATCCAATTCCAGAAGAAGAAACTCTAGAACAGCCAGAAGATGACCTGGTTGAAGAAAATGAACAACAAGAAAATGTTAGAGAGGAAGGATCCTCATCCCCTAGAATGGCTCCAGATGGAACTGTTACTTTTGATAACATAGATCATTTCTGGAAATTCTTCAATAATAATATTGGTGCTCTTAATATGGCAGTTCGTATTGATAGGGGACAAATTAGTGACACTCAAGCAGCCATGGAACATATGTTTGACATACACACTAATCCCTTGTCTTTCGTTGATCAAGAAAGTGATAAAGCTGGACCATCCAATATGGATATGGCCGCTATAATTCAGAACATGCAAAAACAACAGGTTACCCAACCTCCTAAGGAACCTGTTATTGAGCCTAAAATCATTCCCACACAAAAGAGACCTTCATTCACTGCTTTATTTCGCCAAACTATTGATCAATATGCTTCAAATCGACAAAAACCTAAAATGAAGCCAAACACCAATTTTCAACAATCACAACATAATACAACTTCAAAACTTCTTCATAACACCCTTCCTACCAACAATTTACACAATAGCAATATAGCATCTAATCTTCATGTCCCTCCATCATATGCTCACAAATCCCATATTAATGCCCTACCGAATCAATATGGTGGGCAAACCAATAATCTGGAAGCCATGGTGAAACAGTTAGCTTCCCGCATGGACCAGATAGATCCCTACCATCCCTCGTACAATTATCGAGAGATGTGTAGTCAACCTCTAGATCCTATAGTTGTAGCACAACCATACCCTAAACACTTTCCCATGCCCGTCCTGCCTATATATAAAGGAACTGAAGATCCCATAGAGCATCTTCGCATGTTTAGGATAGCATGTCATGATATATCACATGATGACTTGTTATTACTAAAAATGTTCCCAAAAAGTTTAGGAGGAATGGCATTAGAGTGGTACTATCAATTGCCCACTCATTCTTTGAGAAATTTTGAAGAGACCGCTGAATCTTTTGTGCATCAATTTAGTGCCTATATCGAAAGGCATGTAACCATTAAAGATTTGTACAACTTAAAACAAGACAAAGATGAATGTTTTGCTGATTTCTTAGCTAGATGGAGGCAGTTGATAGGAAAACTGCACTTTGTGCTACCTTATAGGGAAATGTTGGACATTTTTATTAATAATTTGCAAGAACAAATATCTTATGAGTTATCAATTGCTACCTTAACTACCTTCGATCAGGCTATAGACTTAGCTCGAAGAGTAGAAGATGCTCTCATTAGGAGAGGCCAGCTTAGGAAGAAAGATGATGAGAAAACATCCAGAAATCAATATAAAAACAAACAAGTTGTAGGTGACGGAGTCACTGACAGCAAAAATGTTGCTAATATCAATACAACGAAGACAACAAAAAAATTTATATTGAAACCTCCTGATAAACCTCCTCGAGAGTTTACTAGATTGAATCAACCATTATCAACTATTCTACCCCAATTACTCGAAAGAGGTTTGATTCAATTACCAGCTATCCGGGAACCTGATCCAACCATACCCGGATACAGAGCCGATTTACACTGTGATTTCCATAGAGGGCCTGGACATTCTACCAACTCTTGTAAAAGGTTAAAACATAAAATACAAGATCTGATTGATAATAATGAGATGGAGGTGCAAGCCTTCCAACCTAAACAAAATGCTCCTAATAATGCTCAAAAGAACATTCCCCAAAATCAAAATCAAAATGCTAATCAATCATTAGATATATTTCAACATCCTTTACCAAAACATGGTAAAGAGGTGGCCAATCAAATTGAGCATCATAATGTCCCTCCTCCTACCCGATATGTAGGAACTATTAGCGGACATTTACCTAATCATGATTTACAAAAATTTGACACAACTTTATCCATGGTCACGACCAGGCCCCTACATAATATTCAAACACCGGATCTCAGTGATGTAGAATCGGATACTGAAAGTGACATAGACATCACTTCAAATCAATCGAATAGTTCTGAAGATGAATCAGATCCTATTCAACCTATCACAGATTCTATGGTTCCGGAAGAACCATTTCCTAGAAGAGTTACTACTCGACCCTCTTCTAATCAGTTCCTTTCTAATGAACAAGCTATAAATGCTAGACCAAGACCTATTCAGCATCCTCAATATAACATTGTAGGTACCATCGGAGTCGTTACCAGACAACAAGCTCAAAATTCTCAACAAGAACCAAATCAGAACGATGGATCAACCCCATTTGTTTTGAAAAATCCCAATAAAGGGAATCATGCTCCTAATGTTCAACCTAAACCTCCTTATAATATTAATGAGCAATTATCCAATACTACAGCCAGAATTTCCCTTTTGGACCTATTAAGATCTTCTCCTACACATAGAGATGAATTGATGCTCACATTAAGCCAAATGATGGTACCACAAAACATTCAACCTGAAGCCATGACCAATACTATCATCACTAGAGAAGTCGATTGTATTGACTTTCGAGATAAAGATATACCACAACATAGTTTACATAAGGATAACCCCTTATATATTACTGCCCTAATAGGAGATGTAGCAGTCAAAAGGGTCTTGATTGATAATGGTTCATCTCTAAATATTTGCACTTTTGACTTCTACCAAAGATTTGGGTTTAGAAGTGATGAAATGAAGAAAACTGACATGATCATAAAAGCTTTCAATGACGAAACACAAGAAACATGTGGAGTTATCACCATCCCATTGCAAGTTGGTCCGAGAACCTTAGATACGACCGTGTTTATTGTACATTGCCCCGCATCATACAATATACTCTTGGGTCATCCTTGGATCAATGCAATGCGGGCTGTCCCATCAACTTTACACCAATGTGTTAAATTCGAATTTAAAAATCAGTTGGTCACTATCCATGGTGATCCTAGACCCTTTGATATGTGTGCTTTGGTAGAACCTATTGGAGTTCAATTTTGCCCTGCTCTGTCATCCACACATCCTAATTCTTATTTTTCATCTAAACCCCAATAATCTTCTAAACAAACCACACTAGAACCTCAAAAAGATCTTAAATCCACAACCAATCCTTCATGTTCCATCCCTATCATTTCAAAACCTATAGACCCATCTATTAACACCTCCACATTATCTACATCTATCATACCTTCCACATCTAAAGATATAGGGAATGATCCTTCTACATCTTATGCTCTTTCTGATGAACTCTTACCTGATTTATCTAACATTCTTATATCAGAAAAAACAAATGCTTCTATGCAAAATTCCATTATCTTAAGTAATTTGCCACCATCTCCTCATACTTTGGGCCTCCCACAACCTATGGGAAGTACTTACCAAGTCGGGAGTTGTGCCTTCATTTATAAGGGATATGACTGGGGAAGAATACCTAGGAATATCAAAACTCATCATGAGGGATATGCTCGATGTTATTTTACTAATGAGTATATTAAAGCTAAACCTATAATGCTTAAAATGGGATATAAAGGGAAAGGCTTGGGACCTTTCCAAGATGGTATGAAAGAACCCTTTGAGGTAGAACCATGGCCCGCCCGATGTGGTGTGGGCCTATTTCCTAGTAAGGGTCAACCCTTCCCTTTTGAAGATGATGATCAACTCATATGTTATCAAGATTATTTGGATGGGCGTGATGATTTGCCTCTAAAAAATCAGCCATTTACATGCAATATGCTATCCATAGCTTATCCTAAAATGATTGTTGAATCCGATGATGAGTTGGAAGGAGATATTTTCCATGATGTCTCCATTGAAGAGATGTTACACAATGGTTTTTATTTTGATGGTTCTATACCTACTATAGCCCAACTTGAGGCCACGACTCCTCAAGATGAATTATCCAAGTTAACCTTAAAAGAATTACAAGAATTGGGCGTTTCACCCGCCCCACCTAATTTTGAAAGAGATCTACACATGGAAGTAGAAAACGTCATTAAAGTTAACATTGGAACTGAGGATAATCCCCACATAATCAATATTGGATCAGAATTAAGTCAAGAAAAACAAGAGCAATACATTGCATTCCTTAAAGAATATGAAGATGTCTTCGCTTGGACATATGAAGATATGCCAGGTTTAGACCCTTCTGTAGTCATGCATCACCTAGTAGTCCATCCGGATGCTAAACCTGTTAAACAGAAACTTAGAAAAATGCATCCCAAAGTGGCCTTGCTAGTCAAAGGGGAGTTAGAAAAACTCTTGAATGTTGTTTTTATACAAGCTATTGATTATGTTGAATGGATCTCGAATGTAGTTCCAGTCACCAAGAAAGAAGCTACCAAAGTTAGGGTTTGCACAGACTTTAGAGATATTAACGTTGCATGCCCTAAAGATGATTTTCCTCTTCCAAACATGGATCAAATCATTGATTTTACCTACTGGGAGTGGAATGATGTCCCTAATGGATGGATTTTTTGGTTATAATCAGATCAAGATAGCTCCTGAAGATCAGGCTAAAACAACCTTTATTACCCCCTGGGGTACCTTTTGTTGGAAAGTGATGCCATTTGGCTTAAAGAACGCAGGTGCAACCTATCAACGAGCTATGACTTATATTTTTCATGACATGATGCATGATATCCTACATGATTACGTAGATGATATCATAGCTCGTTCCATCAAAGAAGATGATCATTTAAATGATTTAAGGACAGTGTTTGATCGGTTAAGGGAATATCTTATCCGACTAAATCCTGCTAAATGCATATTCGGAGTTAAGTCCGGTAAACTATTAGGGGTTATAGTTTCTTTACGTGGCATTGAAATTGACCCTCTCAAGATTGTGGCTATCACTGATATGCCCGCACCTACCAATATATCTGAGTTACGAAGTTTACAAGGTAAGCTTCAAGCTATCCGTCGCTTCATCGATAAGCTGGTGGACAAAACTGGTCCCTTTCTTAAGCTTCTTAAGAAGGATGTCCCTTTTAATTGGGATGATGAATGTAAGGAAGCTTTTGAACTTCTCAAACAATACCTCCTTAACCCACCTGTGCTTTCACCGCCTAGACCTGATCGCCCATTTATCCTATATATTTTAGCTTCAGATTTTGCTTTAGGAGCTATGTTAGCTCAACTTGATGATGAGAAAAGAGAACGTGCTAATTATTATATTAGCCAAACTTTAATTAGTTATGAAACCCACTACACAACATTAGAAAAACTATGTCTAGCAGTCATATTTTCTACGCAAAAATTATGCCATTATATGCTCAGTCAGAAAACTTATGTCATTGCTAAATATGATCCCTTGCGGTATCTCATGAGTCGACCTTATTTATCGGGTCGCACAACAAAGTGGGTTCTTGCTCTGAGCGAGTTTGAACTCATGTTTATAGGACAGAAGTCTGTTAAGGGTCAAATCATAGCAGATCAATTAGCTGCTGCACCCTTAGAGTCTACCCATCCCCTCATCATTGAGTTTCCTGATGAATGCCTTCAATTAGAGGCAGACCATGTTGAACAATGGTCCTTATACTTTGATGGAGCCCGATGCATGAGTGGGGCTGGTGCAGGTATTATTTTAATATCTCCACAAAAACACATTATACCTTTGTCCTTTAAATTAACATTTGCTTGCACCAATAATACTGCTGAATATGAAGCTCTAATCCTTGGATTACGAGCTGCCTTGGCGCTAAAAATTAAACATCTGCTAGTTTTTGGTGATTCTCAACTTGTTATAAACCAAATTAATGAAGTTTATCAGACCAGAGATGATAAATTGCGTCCATATAAAGCATATGTTTTACAATTAATATCTCTATTTGATCAAGTTACCTTGGAAGCTATTCCTCGAACTAGCAACCGTGCGGCTGACGCTATGGCCGTAGCTGCATCTCTTCTGCCCTTGGAGTTAGATGACGAATATGCCACCATCATTATTCGTCGACTCCAAGAACCCGCTTCAAATAAGTCATGCTTAGAACCTTTGGATGTGTTTCTAATCAATGAAACTACTCCTGAACCTTGGTATACGGATATATTTGATTTTCTTCACAATGGGACTTTCCCTACCAATTCTAATAGAAACCAACATCGGTTATTACGTAGACGAGCAAGTCGATTTGTAATAATTGGCAATACTTTATATAGGAGATCTTTTGAAGGTATCCTATTGAGATGTTTGAATTTAGAAGAATCCAGATCAGCTTTGAGTGAAGCCCACGATGGATCTTGTGGAGGACACTTCAGTGGTAGTGTCATTGCTAAAAAGCTCCTTAGGATAGGATACTTTTGGCCTACCATGGAGAATGATGCACATGATTATGTGCGCCATTGCGACAAGTGCCAAAAACATGCTGACCTTGTCCATGCCCCTGCACAAGAACTGAAGGCTATTTCATCTCCTTGGCCCTTTTCAAAATGGGGCTTAGACATTATTGGCAAAATTAATCCTGTGTCATCTGATGGACACAAATTCATCATAACCGCCACTGAGTATTTCACGAAGTGGGTTGAAGCTATGCCTTTAGCTTCCTACACTGGAACACAAGTCTCTAAATTTATTTTTAATCAAATCATTTGTAGGTTCGGAATTCCTGCAAATCTCATCTCAGACAATGGAACTTGTTTCAAAAATAAAGATGTTAAGAAATTATGTCAAAAATATAAGATTCAACATCGTTGGTCCACTCCCTATTATCCTCAGGGTAATGGCCAAGCAGAAGCTTCTAACAAAACCTTAATCAAAATTCTCAAAAAATTGGTCAATAAATCTGGCCGCGATTGGCACATTCAATTATATCCAGCTTTGTGGGCATATCGCACTAGTGTTCGTACTCCCACAGGTACTTCACCTTTTGTTTTGGTTTATGGCGCTGAAGCCATTTTTCCCTTTGAATTAGAAGTTCCTTCTTTGGCTCTACTACTTCAAGATACCGAAGTAGGAGATGAATATCGAGCTGGCAGACTCAGTCAACTAGAACTCCTAGATGAAAAGTGCATCAATGCTTTGGAGCATCTTCGTGCCTACCAAAACAAGCTTAAAAGATCATATGCTAAGAAAGTTCGTCATCGATCCTTTGAGGTCGACGATCTTGTTTTAAAAGAAAATAAAAAAAATACTAATGCAACTAAAGACCTTAAAGGTAAATTTGAGCCCAACTGGCTTGGACCATATATTATCACTGCTAAATTTGAATCGGGAGCATACAAATTATCTACCTTAGATGGTAAAGAACTTAAAGAACCCATGAACATTTTGCATCTTAAACGTTACTATGCATAAAAATTGGTCATTTCATCATTGTATATATTTGTTTAAAATATTTCAAAAAACCACTATCTTGTATTTCTTTCAATTTATAAACTTAAAAATATAAAAACACCAAAAACATTCAAAATCATCAAAATCTTCAAAAACATCTTTTATTTTTGTACTTCTCAAATTGTGACATATTGCAGTTATATTTTCAAATTATTTTGGATAAATTAGCATTTATTTGGAATCCCGCACTTTCACATTCACATGAATAAATATCTTGATTTATTTGGCATGATTACTAATCTCTCTTATATCAAAGTCCACAAAATTCAATTAAATAAAGTTTGAGCACAGAGAATTGATCTTGTTATTTACTTAAACCAAGCATATCCTTTCACAATAAAATGATTATATTTGTAATGTCCATGCTATGCTACATAGTAGAAGTGGTTTCTTGAGCGAAAAGTTTCCCCTGCTATCCTATCATGCACATGGTCTAGAATCTTTGAGAATTGACAAAAGGACAAGCTCACCCCTACCCAGAATAAAAATCCCTTGCTCTACAGCTAATCCGAGCAAGTATCCCTAGAATAGGAAGAAAAGAAAAGTTCAAGAAAAAGAGAAAAAGAAAAAGCGTTATTTCAGCATTATCTCAAATATCAAAGCAAAAGATACAAAAAAAAAAGAGAAAGAAAGCAAAATGAGCAAAAGCAAAAGCAATAAAATCCCTTTCCCTACCCATTGAAAAGAAAAGAAGGGTTGATGAGCTTGAATCCCTGGAATTCTCAATTATTCAAAACTGTGAGGTAAGCCCCATAACAAGTGGTTTGTGCCCAACCCGCTTGGCCTTGGGTAACTCCTAGCGTGGTGATATGTCTGTCACATTAGCGACCTTCTTTTGTACAGACCTATGTCTGCTTATGGATTAGCTAGCTCTTGATAACCCGACTTACATAGTAGTCTGGTATGGTTATATGCATCTAAATCATGGTTAATGAACACTTATTTGGTTAATTCAAATCACTTGTATCAAAGTATCTTGCTCAAAACTGGTAAATGAACAATACAATCGCACACACATTTGTATTTGAGAGATTTTGTGTATCATTATGATAAATCAAGATCGGAAATGAACTCACATACGCACATGGGATTCCTTATAAATCTAACTTTTGTCTTTAAGATACCTTGAAATATTTTTGCAAATTGTCTGGAATAATTTCATTTTCTTCTCTGAGAACAATTGTTTAGTATAAAGACAACCACATGCATTACCAAAAAAATCAAAATCATTTTCAAAAACATGCAATAAAGTTACATTTATATATAACTTTTGACTTTTGCGACGATGGTATAATTCCAAAACCAAAATTGGAATTTTATGCCTAGCACAAGTCCTCATCTTCATATTTTCTGTTTATTTTCAAAAATTAAAAATCAACCATGCAATAAAACTATTATTTTCTTCTTTGGATTTCGCGATGATGGTATAAGTCTATACCTAAATATTCTATGCCTAGCGCAAACCATTGTTTTAATTTTATTTTCCCATTTATTTCAAATCATAAAAAACATATGACTTAAATCATTATGTTACACAATTATGCTTTACAAACAAACGAACACTTATTCTATTTCATGTCATTATGTTCAAATTCAATATTGCAACCATGGTATAAATTCTAAGGAATTATTCAAAATTTTATCACACTTAGGAATTTATGCCTAGCAAAAATCATTTTAAAATATTTCATGCATACTATTTTTATGAAAAGTCTGAAAACAAATCACCATCATCATCATCATTTGCATCATCACAACAAAGTCTTAAGACAGTCTCTTAAGCACTCTTTTACTTTTAACAATATTTCTATACTGGGATTAGCTTGACGACCGAGTGAGCGGTGACTCCATGAAATGGTCTATAATAGCGACAATGTCCTTTGAAATTATTGTTAGAAGTCCCTTTTATTTTTTATCAAATCACATCACAACAACCAATTTGTTTACATCAGATTATTTCATTTAAATTTTAAAAGCATGACATTCAAACCATAATATTTCCAAACGACATAATTACATGAATCATCAAATCAATCACACCAAAACATTAAAGCATCATACAAACACATAAGACAAGTCATATGATCAAAAATATCTCATCTATATATATATCAACAATATATACATCATCTCAAAACTGGATCGGTATGCCACAATCTGTACCTCGGCATACTCAATCCTCCATCAAAAATAATAAACACTATGTATCAATCTATGTAGTGTAGTCTATAGCAGCTAGCCTCGAGAACCCCTCGAGCTCTCAGCCTCATCTCCTCTCCCACCCTGAGGTGGAGGAGGTGGCCCCATCGTAGTCCGTGTGGTGCCATGAGTCCTGGACGTCGATCGTGATGATGTCCTAGATGACCCCATCATGATAGGCTCTGCAATATGAGCTGGTAATGGCACCCTCTGCTCTGCTGGCACCGCTTGGTAATATAGAGCCTGATAGA
Organism: Wollemia nobilis; assembly: GCA_028583015.1. Taxonomy (NCBI): domain Eukaryota; kingdom Viridiplantae; phylum Streptophyta; class Pinopsida; order Araucariales; family Araucariaceae; genus Wollemia; species Wollemia nobilis. Next base: position 549,938 of record JAQPPZ010001906.1, read on the forward strand.
ATGTAACCTGGGCAATAGCCCATGCTAAATCCTGAGTGCTCGCCCCTCCACCCCGAGCTCTAAGTCGTGTAGCCTCATCCTGCAAGGACTGCACCTGAGCTCGGAGACGAACAGTCTCCACCCAGAGAGTAGCCATCTCGCTACTCTCTCCTACCTCAACACCCTTGCCCTTATCGAGCGATGGTGGCCTCTCTCTCTATGGAGAAGGGGGTCTCTCCTCCCTCCTCTCCCACTGTCATGGCCTCTACTGAGCTTGTGGTCTCCTCTGCTCTCTCCCACCGTGACCCTATGTCGCCTCAATGGCCGCCTGGCACTGCCTCCCCATCCGATGCACAACTACATGAATCGGACCCTGAGCCCTCGTCATCCGAGGAGGGTGGATGCCTACGTACCAGGCATCATAGCCATCTGCAACCCCAGCGTCGTCACCATCCACTGGCTGGATGGGGGCATCATCTGCGTCTTGACTCCAGAATCATTGCATATCTGGAGCCCCGCTAACTGTAGTGTTATCTCGGATGGTCCGAGAAAACTCGTAGTCCCTGAGAGATGGGATCCCCTGCTGTAGACCGAACTGCCTCAAAACTTGGTCGTAGCGATGGAGCTCCACCTCTCCCCTCTCCATCCTCAGCCAGCAGGTTCGCCTGACGTGAGCCAGCTCCTGTCTATCCTCGGCCCACCCTGGATGATCTCTCCAAGGCCTCCAGGTGATCTGGTCGGAGACAAGGTCATCAAGTAGTCTCCGGGACACTGGCAGATCTATCCGTCATTGTGACCCTCTTCGGAGCCACCAGTAGAAAACTTGGGGCCTCTCCCCATCAATCCCTATCAGTGGGAGCCCTATCGGCCTTCGCACCATGATGTGCTCCCAACACCAAACCTATAGTAGTGATGTCATGACTAGACATCGATCGCCCTTGTATACGACCCCATGCAGGATCCTATACAATCGGCATAGTACAAAGCTCCCCCAAGCAAACCTATATCCATGGTCTCTCATGTCGTAGACCACATCTGTCAATAGCCATGGTAGTCTGCATCCACTCTGATGGCATAGCAGCAGACCACCTACCACCCCAACCAAAACCTGTGTCAGTCTAGATGCCCCAGGCATCTGGCGTAGTGACTCGATGTTCACTCCGCCCTTCTCCAGGGTGAAGCTCGGATCTCTGCATAGTCGCATCATCGCGTGGCCCTGATTGGCCATGGGAGTGATTAGCCATCCTTGTATGGGGATCCTCAAAATCCTCCATACATCCTCCAATGTGGGAGTCATCTCCCCTATCGATAACCGAAAACAAGAAGAACCCGGATACCACCTCTCTGCTAGGGCTGTCAATAGCCCCATATCTGTAGAAACTTGTGGCATATCTGCCACGTGCTGCAAGCCGACCTGAGCCAACTGATCTCGCTCTGCCTGAGATAGAGTGGCCAAGTCATCCCTCAGTCCATCGTATTTCCATTCTCGGCTCTTTAATAATCCTCTCTACAACATAAACAACAAAACAATAAAAATCATTAATAAAATAATTAAAAATGCAAGTAAAATAAGTTCACTTTCATACAAATGATGATATCGTCCACTATTGGATGATATCGTCCCAAATTTGAGCAAATTCATCTTCGATTTCGCATGAGGGAATCGTCCCTTATTGGACGAAATCGTCCCCATATCGCCGATTTCGCCCTTGGACGAAATCGACGATATCGAGACGATTTCGACGAAATCGAGACGATTTCGTCCCGACGACGTCGACGGCCCAAAAATGGCCGCGATGCTCAAAAATCAGTCAAAATTGATCTAAAAAGCATGAAATTCTAAATTAAAGCATTCTAAACTAAGTTTAGACCCTTACCCGTAGCTCGTGTCGGACCTCTGTCGATCTATGTGCTGTCTCAACCATCTTGTCTACAGAGCTCTAGAAATCAGTAAAAATGAACAATAACAATGAATTAGGGTTTTACCCTATTTTTCTTAATTTTATTCAAAAACAATTAAACAACATTTTTAAAATTTTGCTTTTTCGCATTTTTACCTCAAACGTTCGATTTGGGTAAAAACACGGAGGGGGCACCATAGTAAGTTGTCGTACGATTCGACCTAGAATCGTCGCCTAAAAATGGGAATAATTTTTGCTTTCTCATAGATCGAGAAGAACTCATATTTAACGCATTTTCTTCAAAAAATTCGCTAAAGAGGGGGCAAAATGTAGCACCCTAAAATTGGCGCAGTAAACCTTAGCAATAATTAAAATTACCTTAGTAATAATTCAAATTCAAATTTTCAACCCCAAACACCTTTTAACCGCTTTCCTCATTTTCCATGCCATTTTTAGGATTTGTTGTGACCGTTGGACGATATCGTCGCCGATCAGACGATATCGCCTCAGATCGGACGATTTCGTCTGGACTAGGACGTCCAGACGATTTCGTCCCAAAACTAATTTTTCATAATTAGCTTCTGTTTCAACGGCGTCTCTAACCTGGGCAAAAGCGTGTCTGCGCGGTTAGAGACCTCCCCCGTTGGAGATCTCCCAAATTGGGATGATCTCCAACCTCCCAACCTCCTTCCTATGCCTATTTAATCTTAGGCCCTCCCCTTGACATTCCCCTGGCTGAATTTTTCTGTAACTCGAGTTTTACATGCATTAGAATATCTTAGACTACCATTTGCCTTCGTATTTTTCCAAGTTTGTTTGTAGGAACTTTATTGTTTTTCAGCCGGAGCAAGCTCAGATCGTCGCAGATGATCCTGTACAATCTCGGACGATCTCGCACCAATTCGAGACGATTTCGACTGCAGTCAACATTGGGGGCAATCAGTGCCCTGAGTTTGCATTCTTTCTCCATTTATCTATTGTTTTGCTTTGCATTAGTTAGACTTATTACTATTTTGCATCCTGGAGTTCACCCATATAGCTTAAGTGCATGATAAGATCATAATTTGTCATTAAATCATTGTAATGCATTCATGTTTCTATTTATAATTATCATTTGATATTATTATTGTCATTTTACATCATTTTCCTCTGTTGGTATAGTTGCATTTTTTGTATTTTGTATCTATTTCTCTGATTGCAGGTCTCTGACGAATTCGTCTGATGAATTCGTCAGATCTCAGATGATCTTGTCTGATCGCAGATGATCCTGTCATATCAGAGGCGATCTTGACTGCTTCAAAAATTAGAACCTCCATCAGACATCCGGATCAGGTATGGCTTTTTAATCTAGCTTATTCTCTGTGTTTTCTGTTCAAATCTATTTTTTGTATTCATTTAAATCTGCATTTCATATAGAACAGTTTAGATTCATTTGGCCAAACCTAGGATTTGAATGATTAAAGATAAAATTGAACACATCAAACACATTCCCAACCTAGGCGTGGAAACTGCCATTCAAAAGTTTCCTGGTGAACCCACCATCCGTCGAAAAATCACCTTAATACACCTCCCCCGAGAGGCGGGACCTTCAAAAGGCCTCTCAGTCCGAGGTATTGTCCCATCCTTCCCGCATCCCCCTTTCGGGCGCGGATCCTTTAGCCTGAAGGTAAGGGTGCGGAAAATTTGGAACGATACAGTAGATGTACTTAGGCAACATCAAATAGCATTTGCATGGAAATATGAGGATATGAAAGGAATATATACAAATATTTGTACCCATCCTACATTCATCAAATAAGGTTGCCATCTAGTGAGACAACCTCAAAGAAGACTAAATCTAGCCATGAAGGACATAGTTCAAGAAGATATTAGTAAGCTATTGAATGCAATAATTATATACCCAATCTCTGATAGCCAATGGGTATCATCACTTGTGATAGTTCCAAAAACTAATGGAAAATAGAGAATTTGTGTGGATTATAGGGAATGAAATAAGGTTAAAAATAAGGATTATTTTTCTTTACCCTTCATTGATCATGTCCTTGACACCTTGGTTGGAAAGAAATACTTTTTCTTCTTAGATGGTTTTAGTGGGTACAATCAGGTCTCAATAGTAGAAGAAGATCAATAGAAGATAACCTTTACATATATCATAGGTACCTATTATTAAAAAGTTCTACCCTTTGGACTATGCAATGCACCTTCTATTTTTCAAAGGGTTGTGTTGGTTATTTTTGCTAATTTAATCAATGAATGTGTAGAATTCTATATGGAAAATTTCACAGTTTATGGTAACACCTTTGAAGAAACTTTGTTGAGCTTACAAAAATTTCTTTTTATATGCCAAGAACACGATCTCTCCTTGAGCCATGAAAAATGCTTCATGATGATGAGAGGAGTAATTGTCCTAGGACATTATATATCTGAGAAATGTGTTAAATTAGATCCTACAAATATCTAGATCATCGAATCCCTCCAAATTCCAAAGACACAAACTTAGGTAAGGAGATTTTTAGGACATCCTGTATATTATTGTAGGTTCATTAAGGATTTTAGAAAGATCGCATCTCCTATTATTAAGCTCTTTGCAAAAGAAAGTGAGTTTAATTGGATAGAGGAATTCCAAAAAGCCTTTGAAATTATAAAAGATAAACTGACTACCTCTGCCATTTTATGGGAACCAAATTGGGAATTACCCTTTCATATACATTATGATGGTTCAAATTATGCAATAGTTGTAGTACTACAACAAATTAAGAATAAAATACTTTATTCCATATAATATGTGAGCAAAACATTACATGGGGCAGAAATCAACTATACAGTTACTAAAAAGAATTCTTAGTTGTAGTTCATGCCATTAATAAATTCAAACATTATATAATAGGGTATAAAGTATTTTTCCATACTAACCATTCTGCCATTAAATATTGTTAGCGTACTTATTTGTCTCTATTCATTATTTTAGTTCACTGTTACAACTGCTGTAACAGAGATCAGTTCAGCCGGTGTCTATTCCCGGCATTGCTGTATTATTTAATCGCTTGCTGAATAATGAAATCCTGTTCCGTATTTTACATGGCATCAGAGCCAGTTCCGTAAGGTTGCTGGGCAGCGGAATTTTTTCGCAGAGGCAATTTTTTTATATACGCCGCGCGCAATCGCGCGACGTACAGTGAAAGAAAGCAAAGAAAAAAAAAAAAAACAGTCCCGCTGCGTAGGAGGAAGGGGACGGAGTCCGCGCTGCCAGCGTGACTGGCCAGCAGACGGTGGCATCCGGCGCACAGCACAGACGCTGTCGTGGACGCAGGGCAGGTAGCAGTCCCGCCCGCACTGCGCAGGAGGAAGGGGACGGAGCGCGAAAGATCGTGCCCCCCCACCTCGTGGACGGCAAGCGCTTGGCGCGCTGCATCACGGGTGGCTAGAGCCCCCCCCGACGTCTGTCGTAGACGCGCGACAGAGGAGGGACCACCCCCCCCCCCGCGCATGCGACAGGACGTCTATCGCAGTCGCGTGACAGAGGAGGGACACCCCCCCCGTGCGTGTGACAAGAGGAGGGATCACCCCCCCCGCGCGTGCGATAGGACGTCTGTCGCAGACGCGCGACGGAGGAGGGACCACTCCCCCCCGCGCGATCGCAGACGTCGCGACAGGCGGGAACAGGGAGTTTTTTTGAAATTTTCCCCCCGCCAAATTTCGGGTATAAACCCCCCCCTGCGCGTAGTGTGAAACGCGTGCGCGCCCTCCCCCTCCCCCCCCGGGGCAAAAAAAAAAAACGCAGCGAGCTGCGCGGAGGAGAACGAGCGCCTGCGGAGCGCCGTGAGCCGCAGAGCAGCAGCGCGTGAGGCCGAGGAGGAGGACCATCCGGGCGTTGAAAAGGGAGGAGGTTGGCTGATCCCTTCGGATCAGCCCGCTAGCTCACTTGGCAGTGAGCTGTGCGGTAAGGCTCAGGGAGCCTACAGGTCGGGGGTTCAAATCCCGCCGACTCCCCCCAAGGTATAAATTTTTTTATTTTTCAAAGGTTTTATAATAATTATTTTTTTTAGTTAAAATTTTTAATTTTAATTTATTTTTTTAATAGTTTTTGAAAACTTTATAAATTAAAATTTAATTTTTAATTTATTTTTCATAAGTTTTTTAAAAACTATATAAATTAAAATTATTTGTTTTAACTTTAAATAAATAATAATTATTAAAATGCTTTGTTAAAGGAAAATTTTTAATGGGGGATATTTTTTCAAAAAATCAAAGGGGGATTGTGAGTAATTTTATGAAAAACAGCAATTTGGCGAATTGTAAAAGGTGCATTTTCGGCTGTGACCGACACCTTGTGGGTTATTCTTATGGGCATTTTTTTTTGTTGTATGTTGCATATTTCATTTTTTGCACTATAACATTAAAAATTAAAATCAAAGCACTCCCTAAGTCCCCGGAATAATTAAAACCCATCCGTGCAATTTATTGCACTGCAGCGTTCGGTATTTGTGATACCTCTGGCCAGCACTTACAGGTAAAGCTGTCGTGATTTGGCTACTGTATCCACCGCCTAATATAGCTGCTACAACGACGTCTGAGCTTGTTCTCTATAAATCGTCGGGGAGAGATAAGTTAGCCATTTTTGCATTTTTTTACTCCATCCACTACCCTTTATCGCACTTGTGTTTAGGCGTAAATCCTGATGAAGTATTCTTCATAGTGTTTAGGGAAAGTTACGCCCCACGCATGAGAAGAATCTTCTATGGTAGGTGCCATCAACAAGGCGATTCCCTTTCAGTACCGCTTATGTTCCACGTATCGTATGATCTAACCATACGTGTAACCATCTAACCATCAATCCTCTTGTTTGGGTGTATAAGTACTAGTAGATAAGATGGATGGCAAAAATATTTACACTACTTGACCAATGAAAGAATATTATCATGGAATAATAATATTTCTTGAAAATGAACTAGAAGGTCACACCATGTTCTTTAAAAATGCTTCCTTTATTTCATGATGGAGTTCTAACATAAAAAATTTATTCATCTTATCATTCATCAACTTTCAGTTGCAATACTAGGTCTTAAGAAAGAATCTAGATTTTGTGTGTGAAGATATATTATTGTATTATGGAAGGGATGTCATATAGTCATGATGGTATCACAAATTAATAAAACAAGGTAGTAAAATACTTTATTTCTTATAGCCCACACAAGTAATAAAGGGAAGAAAATAATAGTAAGAGTATAATTGCATTTCCATCCAGATGGTTGTGAAATCTGATTTCAAAAAGTTCTAATTCCTTCCCCAAATAAAAGAGAGGGTAGTAAGGATAGGATTACATTTTCATCCAGATGGTTATGTAGTCTAATTCCCCAAAGCCTTAAATATTCTTACTCAGGGAGTAGAGTAATAAGGATAAGAGTGGTTGGGAATACGATTCTCCAAAGCTCTACATCCCTAAACTTAAAAGTTATATCTATATGTATGAGAAAAATGGGCAATAAAATAGTAAAACAAAGATGATACTAGAATTACTATCTTACTTTGTTCTTCCAAAGTAGGTTTTGAATGTGTCCAACCATTGATAAGACCTATTTTTACAAACCAAAGTATTATTGATTGACATTGATTTTCTTATAATTTTTTATGAGGAACTCCATAATGATGACAAAGAAAGTAGAACATAGGAACTGATTTCTCTAGGACATTAGAAAATTTTGTTATGTAACCCATGGGATCTTTTATCAAGGGTCAAGGAAGACATCAATATTTTTGTAGAACATCTTTACTATTGGGAACAAACAGTTCCATTCCAAGAAGATTTATTATCCTACAATTTTTTTTAATGGCTTAGCTAAAATAAGTATCTGATATAAGTAAACATCCCCATATTCTTAAATAAATAAGATAAAAATATATATTTATTATAATTTAGATTTTCTATAATACAAATCCCTATGAATAAAATTTTCCTCCTTATATGTTTTGGCTATATAGCCAAAAATTTAGTTTGGGGGAGAAGCAAAAGAATAATATAATATTTTCTATAATATAGTTTGGGGGAGAAAAACAATGAAAAAAATGGAAACAATTATTTCTCTTATGTAATATGTTTCCGTAGTTCATGTCTATAGTATAATTTTGTAGTTCATATATGTAGGTTATTTTTATAATTTGCTTCTGTAGGACAGTTTTGTAATTTATTTTTGTAGTTCATTTTCATAGCTTAGTTCCATAGTATATTTTCATGATGGATTTTTGCAAGCACGTCCTTACAGTAATATTTTCTAAGTATATGATTGTAATGAATCTTCATTAAAAGTACCATGATCAAAGCCATATGTCTTCTAACAATGAGAGCAATAAGACTCTACAAGCGAAGTGTCAAGCATCTACGAGATATACATCATTTTCAAGATTAATTATTAAAACCATTGCATAAAAATGAATTTAAAAATATATACATGTAATTTGAATGCATGTAATATATTCCCATGAAACCTTGGCATGGATGTCATAAGATACAGGCCCTACCATGAGAACCTAATGTGGGTGTTATGAACACATGTCACTCATTTTTGAGAGGTTCATGGGTTGTCATCATTGTCACAGGTTATCAATCATAGGTGGCATAAGCTTGAATGCACACCACTTATCCTTAAGTTTATAGTTTATATCGCAAATGGTACAAATTTAAATATAAGCAAAACCCCTCCTTTTTCCTTAGAAACTATCCAAAGGGTGTGAAGCAAAGGGGAATAGATGGATGTACTTGAGCTAATAAGTGGATAGGTGTCCCTTACATAAGCACCCCAAATGAGCAGCTAAATTGATATTTTCAAATGACATGTATGTCATGTGAAGAGCGAGTCCTCGATTTTATTGCCCTGTGAGGATGATGTTGGAAAAATGATAAACCCTTGGTGTCATAAAACCGACCACATGAAGTGTTGATCCACGCATCCGATAAATATCCAACATGGTACATGTGGATAACACCACCATGGCAGATGCATGTGATTGGGTAGATACAATTTCATGCCAAAGTACCTTCACAATATTTTTAGGGTTAATTTCACCTTAACCCTTAAGTTATATTTTCCAATGAAGATCGTTGTCAATAGTGCTCATGTTATTTGGATAATCCTTATCACTTTACTATGAAATTTTTTTTAATGTGACCTTATTTGTAAGCACCACAAGCACTACCTTTAGTGACAAGACAAAACCAAAGATGGCATCAAAAAGAGTAGCCACCTTTGAAGGTGATAAAGTAGCTTCAAAGCATAGTTAACTGATCGCATAACAATATCAAACAACACACCTTAAAAACATTTTTTCCCTATGTATCATGTATTATGGAAAGGTGGCAACATAAGGCGTTAGCATACCATGGCAAGATATTAACGACACCTGCTTAGATGGGGTGACCACATTCTAGGTTTGAGCACTGAGTGGAGAAACTTGGTCGATCGAACCATGCAAATCAATAAGAAAATATGTTTTAAATTGAACACAATAGTTTTCAATTAAAAAATAATCAACAACCATATTTTTTTGACCAAGATGCACCAAAGGATATAGGGGAAACCCAAATTTCTATGTGTGATCCATTTTTTTCTTCTCTACAACTTAGCTAGGGCAAAGTTTGGATAATTTAACATCAATTGCACTTTGCAAGACCTATAAAAGCATGGTTTCACCTTGAATTCCATATGTTTCATTGCATTTACACCCAAAGGCATTGTGCAAATGATGAATTTGGGCAATGATGGTTTTTTTAAAGTTTACAGTGGAGGAGTTGTAAACATATACCAAAAGGGCGTGTAGAATTGACGAATCGATCGAAGGTCTAGAGAACCGATTGTAAGTGTAATTTTTAAAATCTTTAAGAAATTCACAATGGAATGTAATATAAATTTTTAAATTTTAAGAATTTCTTCTGCATATATTAGGGTTTTTGTAGGAATGGTAATGAAATGTATATATATTCCAAAAAAATGTGCAATGTATTCATCATATGCAAAAATGACCACCTGAGGGCATATTGCGAAACCAAACCAAAAATACTATTTTAAATACCTACCCCTACAAGTGTAGTAGAATCCTCAAGTAGCCATGATGAAAAATACATTCCATATTAGAAGTGAGCCTTCCTCCATTACTACCTAGATGCCAAGTGATTTTGTAATAAACCTAATTCAAAGGGTAAGGTGGTGGAAAGCCCTAACTCAGTTCCAAGACCATAACCAGGGTGTGGCCAAATAATTTATTCTAAACTACGATCCCACATCCATGGTTACGCAAGTTGGTGGAGTTGAGATAGTAATAAACCCCAGCCTAATTTCTAAAGTCCTCCATCTACCTGAGGTGGGTTAAAAATATTTTAAGTCCAGTGATAAGGGAGTAACCCAGTTGTTTGAGAAGTTTGGGGAGAAATATTCTCTAATTTGATATAATGAAGGTTGGATCAAATTGATGGTAACCTCCTCCTTTAAACTCAAATGGTAGGAATTCATAACCCTAGTAATAAAGTTCTTTATTTTTGAGGGGATATTGTTAGTATGTGAAGGCTACTATCTAAAATTACTTCTCAACCTTAAATTCCCTATGTGTGAAGACTATGTTATCAATATACCATAATTCCTACATAAGTCCCTAAAATTCATTATTGATAAGGTTCAAGAAAGGAAATATGGAGCTACACCTAAACTACACCTTATTTTCCACCATGGCCTAATCAAACTACTCATCTTGCATAAAACTATTGACACTGAAATCACATGGGATAAAGTGGTAGATGAGTCTAACCTATCTATATACTCATCTGAGGAATAATATAAACTAGATGATAGCTCTGACTTTGATGATCACCAGGAGGAATATGAACCTCTTATGCATAAAAGGGTTACCCAGGTTAAATCCACCTATTTTTTGAAACCCTCCTCACTTGTACAAATCAAAAATATGTGGTTTGAGGAATTTAAACCCAAAAAACATAGAAATGGTGAAAAATCAAGATAACTTGATATCTCACAATTGAGTCTAGTGACCATAAGTCCTTAACTAGATTCCATCAACATCATGGACCAGATCTGCATCCAGTAGAGCCCACTTTAGTTTTGGTTGGAGAGATTATACAAGGAGTTTGCAGAACATGCAGCCTTAGTGGAGAGGGTCATCTCCACCCAAAAAAAAACCCTTAGGTAGATATCTATGTAATTCAAGGCCAAGGTGACCAAACTAGTTGAGTAGGTCTCTCAACCATTGATATCTAGTACCTCACCCAATAAGAGTTCAATGGAGAAGATAAGGTACTCATTCAACTTTAGCAAACACTTTTCTCTATCCAAAGTGTTGGATATAGATAGATCACCAACATTATCCTTGATGTTGGGATATTTTATGTTTCAAAAGTAATTGTATCCAACACATGGCACATAGAAATTTAGAAGTTAAGCCCCATCATAGAGTTTGATATTCTATTAGATATCGATAAGGTGATCAATACATTCACCAAATTAGTGGGATAACAATCCCCACTAGAAAAAATTATGACATCACAATCTCCATATGGCACAACATGTATAGGGGGTGGAGAAGAATATGTGGCCTACTTGTGGCCACTGAGTAACCCTACCACAGCTAGAGCATAGGTCTAAAAAATCAAACAAGAAAAGTTGAAGATAGAAGATCATCCTACTCCAATATGGGCTTCATCCCAAATTAGAGCTAAAAATGTTTAATATTTAATATTGTTTAAGAAACATTGTCATAAACTATAGATTTACATTTAGATTTATTCGTGTATGGTTTGTCCTTTCAGTTTTAGTAACATTATTTTTGTATGTGCATGAGGACATGCACTTCCTTCAGTTTGGGGAAAGTGATGAAATCTGGAATTTGACTGTAATATGTAGTTTATTCTTGCATTTAAGTTACAACCTTCATGATATATATGTGCATTTTGATAAAAAATGTGTATGTTTTAGTATGATATTTAGATAAATGTTATCTATAGGCTTATGTTTTAAATGATTTCAATTTTACATAAATCATGTGAAAGTGTTGTGTTGTTAATAGGTAAAATCTATAGGTGTTCACGGAGACTGCTACAAAACAAATATAGCTAAAACAACCTATGGTAGAATGCAACTAAAGTAGCCTATAGGTGCATTTGATGGAAACCAGCTACGAAAGAGAACTACTGAAACCATCTATAGAAGAAGGTGATTGAAAGTGGCTATGGAAGGATGCTATTGATACAAATTATGAAAACCAATTTATACTTAGAAAAAAAAATTTATGTACAATAAGACCACACATATTATCATTTTGGTCAATGTCATGTGGGTTTTTGGAACAATCAAACATGAATAATTTATTATTCTTTTTTGAGTTGACCTTATAAGAATTTGTTATATAATTTATTATATGGTTATGATTATGCATTGTAATAAATTTATCCTTTCCTAAAGAAAATGACAAAGTTGTTTGTAATAGTCCAAAGTAGTTATTAGACTATTTAAATTATAGATTATTTTTTTATTTATTTTTAGTGTCCAAATTTGAATCCGCTCAACGTGTAACAAAAATAAGTTGAAACTTCTATTGAAAGGAATGATGTAAAATTATATATTACAAAGTCAATACCTTGAAAAAGGTCCACACAGATACGTAGGAGAAGAAACAAAGAAGGATTACTATAACCATGTTACATTGTACTAGTTGGTATGAATATTGGAATAAAATAATAAATTAGCATCAACATATTTCTTCTATGAGTGTGGTAATGAAATTTTGTATTTTCTTCATGCTTTGATTGTAGTAGTTGTAGCTTCATTTCTCTTCCTGCAAGTATGAATTAGAAAAATTTAAATTAGTTTAATGAATATAAATTATTGAAATTAAAGTAAGGTAAAAAGGAGAAGAGATTAATACTGACCTCAAGGAGGCAGGGCCCACTCCAAAATGTTAGTCCCTAGATATCTTCCTCCTAAAGTACAGTAGATATAGTTAGAATGTAGAATAATATTAGAATATAAATTTGATTAAATTGCATATTACAAAATTATAGAACATATTAAGATAGATAATGCATCATTAAGATCATAAAAAGTGGATCCACAAACCTAGTGTAGTTCATAATTGCATCCCTTAAATTGAGCATATTTTTAGTATTTTTAGTTATTGCAAACTTTCTTTTACAAAAGAAACTAAAAAAAATAAATAAAAATATTAATGATCAAAATTATGGATATCTATATGGGATAACTATTCTTAAAATATAACCTTGGTTTGACATTAAGTGTGAGACATTACGACTCAACAATGAGGACAGGCTTGAATGTTTGTGTGCTCATTATGGATAATGAAGAAGCATTTTGGGATAGGCTTGTTGTGTGAATGCTGAAGAGGATACTCTATTCAGAACACTGATATAGAACAATATTACCCTAGGAAGAAAATGTCTAATATTTTTTATTGAAATAAATTTGAAAGCACTCAATAGAGAGAGTGACAATTGTAAGGAGAACATAGAATAATCACAGGCTTAAAATTTCATTGCAATATTAAAATTGGGAATCTAAGCATAAAAGAAAAATTATTGTTTATAGATTGTTGAAGTGCATTGAATAAGTGCTCCAAATAAACTTAATTTATTTAACCTTTATACCATTTGAATTAATCACCAATTGATTTTATTTTATTTTAAATCATAAGAAGAAGAATTTGCTTTTGGAAGTGAATTAATTAATGTGGAGTGATAATAAGAATAGAAATAAAATTGAATGATTGGAGAGTGAGTTAATTATTTGATGAAATTAATTGATTGGAGGAATTGAATTTGATGAAGGAAAAAATAATTTCATGAAATTGAATTGATTAAATTAATGATTGATTGAAATGAGGAGATATAAGAAGGATTGATTTGATTTGATAATTGATGAAAATGATGAATGATTAATTTGAATAATTGAGCTATTAGTTGATTGAATTTGAAGGGAGACATAAGAAGAAAATTAAGGAATTGAGTCAATTAATTCAAGAAATTGATTTTGAAGAATTGAATTATTATTTAATTGAAGGAAGTGAATTAATTGACTTGATAAAATTCATGAAATGATTGAATTTATTTGAGAAGAGGATTAAATTTTTGATTAAAGGGAGTTATAGAAATTAATTAAATTTATTTGAAAAGAATCTAAATTTTTTAATTTTAAATTGTACTTTAAATTGAAATTTTTGAATTTTGGAAATCGATTGATTAAAGATTTTTTAAAAGTTTGAATTTTTGAATTTTTTTTTTACTTTTTTTTTTTTTTATAATTTGCGAGTAATAAGAAGTTCTACAATAGAAGATAAATTATAATGGCATAAAATACTTAAAATGAATTACTTAAAGAAATTAAATAAAGTTTGAAGTGTCTAAAACTTCACACACAACATTTGATGGAAAATATTGATGAACAAAGGGACATATCAATGAAATTAAAGAAGCTTTTATACACAATCTATAAAGAAGCCAAAGATGAAAACTTTGGAACATTTGATAATTATCTAAGTTTAGAACTTATTGAAGCACATGAAAATTGAAAACATGCTATTATACTACCTAGCGATATAGATATAAACTTATCATAATTTATATGACATTATTTACTCTTGAAATGTATAAATACAAGAACCAAAGAAAATAAAATTTGATTAAGAGTTTGAAAAACAAACCTTAAATGAAAGGCATTAGTTGTGACAGATGACTTACAACATATTACAAAAAATAACCTTCTTCTTGAAGTAAATTTAGGTATAAATAGAGAAAATACATATAATATTGATAAACACGATGATGAATTATTTGCATGTAGATTTCAGTGATGATGACATGTACTAGTCCTAAAAGAACATATTTGGTGACTAAATTTGAAGGAGTACCAAAGAAGACTGAGAAATTGAAGACCTTCATACCAAATTATGTAATACAGGGGGGTGTTGGAGGTGACATTATTTGGCCACATTCTAAATATTTAGTTTATGGTGTGAGTTTGATTTTATATGTAAAGTATGTGTCAAGTTAGTAGGAGTGTGCAAGTTTAATGTAATTAAGTGTGTGAGGTGTCTAGTTAGGTAGTGAATATTCTTTGAGTGATGTGTCTAGTTTAGAAGTAGTAAGTTATATGCAATCATGATATAATTTATCTTTATGTAATATGTGGGACTTATTATGAAATAAAAGCAGATGAAGAATCAATTTCTTCCTTGAGTTTGAGGAAAACAAAATCCAAAAGCCATGTAATGTGAAAATTCCCATGGATCTTTATATTGGGACAAAGCTATGTAATTTATAACACATATAAGATTTACTTTATGCATTGATTGATTTTTTATCAACAATATTTTTAGTGTGATTTGTGTTCATTTGATGGATGCATAATATTAATAATATTGACTATATTGAAGAAATTTGATATATGATTTGATATTGATATTGATATATGATTGATTTATTGATCTTGGAATTCATTAACCTATGAATAATATCATTAAATTGCTAACATGATTTCCTTACTAACTCCAATAGTAGTGTTGGCATAGTGATTGGTAATATGGGTTGTGCCTCTTATATTTTGAGGTTTAATCTCAACAATAAATCTTTTTTTATGGTATACAAACAAAGCATATTTTTCTTCATCTCTCTCCTTTTTTTGTTTTAAATAATGCATGTGGTATGATGGGTTCATTTACTCATTTATTGGAGTAATGTGCTAGGTTCAATCCCTATTAGCTATGAGCCCTTCCTATTATATATATATATATATATATATATATATATATATATATATATATATAGTCATGAATCACTTTTTCCTTTAATCAAATCAATCAACTTGTGAATTCCTAATAAAACAAAAAAGCAAACATTATATAGTCAATGTCAGGAAGTATCAATAGTAAATTGTACCAAGTTGTAAAACCTGATTTAACAAAAAAAATTCTAATGTTTGCCAATTTATTTTTTTTATTTGAGTGCTAATATACCAAATCTTCTAGAGGCTATAAATTTTGCATATGGAAGTGTTTGGAGCTCTTTTTTTAGATGACGCATTTTTTGAGTTGTAGATAGTGGTGCCATTAGTTTATAGAATTGTTACAAAATCTATGTCAATTTTATATACAAAATGGATACCTTAAGGTATGTTACTCACCTGAATGGGAAAATTTATAACACTTAAATAGTTCATAATATTAGTAATATGGAGGAATACAATGAATTAGAAGGTCTTAGGTCATAATATTAATTATATGGATGAATACATTGGCTTCTTTTTCATGTTACTTGAGCTAGATGTACTTTTTAACATTAGATATAAAGTTGATTCTATTTAATTATGGACCAAATTTAAGTATATCTATGAAAATTAAATGGTGACGAAGTTAAAAAAATAGATACAAAGCTTTACAATTTCAACAATTAATATTTTAGGATTGTTAGACTATATATGGAACTTCAAATACTTAAAATTTAAATTAGCTACATCAAGAGGTAAGGTAAAGGTAAGCTTGCAAGCTTACTCTAGTGGTAACGACTTTGGCTTCTCTTTGAACCCAGGTGTTGTAGGTGATTTGGAGAGGAGAGGGAAATCCTCCAAGGGAGTTCCCAGGTTCGAATCTCCACCCTACCAAAAAGTTGAATTGGGTACCCAAAATACAATTTATAATGTTAGTGCAGGCAGGGTCGGGCGCGACTCCTAGGTGATTTTGATGGTGTAGAACCCACTGGTCGTGGTCTCTCAGACCAAGGCGGTCCTACAAGGGGTTTTTCTATTTTTTAAAAAAAAAAGGTAAGGTAAAGGGTGATCAAGAGTATGTCAAATCTATTACTTCTAATATTACTTATTTTTATATAGTTGGCTTATTTCTTTGGGTGAATGTTATGACTATCAAGGAACCACAACCTATATATCTTGAAGGACATTTCAAGTTTCTTATCTATTATGAAGTTGCAATGAAGAATCATGGAACTATTTATCATATCTAGGATTATCTAAAGGAATTCAAATAAGTGGAATCTAAGGTTTAGTTCCTAATAGTATGTCTAACATTTCAAATATATCAAACACTTTTGAATATTATAAAAGGGAAGGATACTCCATTAAAAATTGCACAACACGATTGAAGAAGATCAAGATAAAGTTCTTGGACACACAATTTCTAATAATGAAGAAGATAATAAAGATGGCAAAGCAAATGCCATATATATCATCCATTATGAGGTAATGTTACCTATAATGTCTCCACACCTTGGCCGTTCAACTCAAATTATGACGTATGGTAATATTTTATGTAATCCTATCTTAGTAAGCTAAGGATAAACGTGTGAAATATTACATATGAGCACTATTAATATAGCCTTTGAGGAAGTGTATATGTAAGACTTCATGCATTTTTCATGTAAAGCCTATGGGTCTTATGAGCACTATTAATATAACCTTCAAGGAAGTGTATATGTAAGCCTTCATGCATTCTTCATGTAAATCCTATGGGTCTATTGACTGGTTTTTATGCAAGCAATAGCTAAGGGGTTTTACAAATCTCTAGTTTAAAGCACTAGTTGTTTTTTTACTTAAAATAGTGGATATATAGACTAATAGAAATAAAAAATCTACATACCTTGGTCCATTTATCAACAACTTATGTTTAAAGGATATTCTTGATTTGAAATATTCCTGAGTGGATGATTTGTGCCCTTAAGACCCCAACCAATATTAAAAGACATAAAAATAGGGTTTTCTGAGTCACCCTATATATTAGGCTAGTTCCTATGGTTCTAGCTACACTAACTAACAAAAATAAAAATGGGCAGTTGAAGAGTAAAGCAAGAAATGCATAAAGTTATAGGCTAGATTTAAAGTGGCATGTATTTAGTGACATCAAGAGACATATACTATGAGAGGCTTAAATTTTAAACTAAACCAGACTACCTAATAGACTAGTTTACTTTTTTTTTATTATAGACCATTCAATCTTATCAAGCATTTAAACATTATCAAGCATTCTAGGACCTAATGAACAACAAATCCAAGGAGAAATCTAGAAAGAACAATAATTGTAATAGAATGAACCGTTGATATAGATTTAACAAAAATATTTAACACTTAAATTGCTATACATGCATGATCTACAATAATATGAGAAAGAGGCCAAATGACAATACAGTCTTTATTTAAAGGTGCACAATACAATCATCACACAATATGCAATTGTAAATGATAAAGAGCCAATCTCTTGAATGAGATACATTCAATTATATATAAATTACAATGGATTCAATTAGCTTAGCATGATTTTCTTAAAAAATGACTACAAGCCTATCTGGGCAAGTGGAGCAAGTGGCTTCGACACTTAGGTAAATTATTATTAACTATTTCATGCATGTTTTGCTGACATGAGCAATAAAGTTTTTTTTGTGAAGTTGGATTGCATGTTGCATCATTGGATTCTAACAATCTAATGATAACCCACTCCTTTTTGTTATAATTAGCTAGCTAAGTAGGGGTACATGTGTTATGGAGAAGCCTTTGGTCATTAAGATCCTTTGACAACAATGATGTTTGGTGATTGATTGGCATGTGAGACCTTGTTGATTAGGATTAGTCTAGATCCTCCTTGTAGAAGATAGTAGCATAAGGGCATACTGATTACTGTAAGATAGTTTATCTTATTTGATTGTTAATTCATTGTTCCTTCATGTCAGATTTTATATTTCTTGTTTATTGAGTGTTGAACATCTTCTTTCCTTTTGATGATGTCGTTACTTCTAGATTTTTTCCACTTCTACATAGTTGCATCTGCTCATGCTTAATTTTGGATGCCAAGTTTTATTACTAGATTATTTGCCTTAGAATTATTTTACATTCAATATTTACTTTGGTTTTTTGGAGATATTCTTCTCTCCTAATGATGTCATTGCTTTGTAAGCTGATGCTTTTGGAACCTGAAGAACACAAGCTTATACTGAGAGGGGGGGGTGAACAGTATAAGACCTCTTTTTGCTTTTTCCTTTATACTTAAAAACAGTAAAGCAATATACCCAAAGCAATATCAAAGAAATGCATAATATCATCCACAAAGTGACACCAAATTTAACATGGTTCACCCAGAATGGTTGGGCTACGTCCACAAAACTTTTCTCTAAAAGTTATCTCAAAGTTCTTTGGGAATCCTTCCCAATTACAATGTTTATGAGCCTCGACCTAAAGGAGATACCTTCCCCCAATCATAATTTATGAGCCTCTGCTCAAAGGAGATACCTTCCCCTAATCTAAATTTATGAGCCTTTGCTCAAAGGAGATACCTTCCCCTCAATATGAATTTATGAGCCTCTACTCAAAGGAGATACCTTCCCCTCTGCTCTGGAAATGATCCCTCAGAAGATCAACTGCCTCTACCTCTTGCCATCACGTGGAAATCCTTTCCATAGAAGACCTCCTATCCTCAATGCTTAGCCTAAGATACCTTTGCCTTCTATGATCACGTCCACAGCAGCTCAGCAACCTATACCAAACACAATCAGTCGGTCTAGTACAAGTCTTCCTCTGTCTGTTAGATCTGTCCAACACTTGAACAAATCAATCCTATGCACACAAGCCTACTCAAAGACTTGTCAAATATGTCCTCGGGTTCTTCTCAAAGAACCAGTGCTCCTCTGTCCTCAAGTTCTCTGATAGAACTATCAAAACTCAACTCACAAGTCCTCTGCTAGGACCTGTCCAAATCTTCTCACAAGTCTCCATCGGAACCTGTCCAAAACTGCTCACAAGTCCCCACCGAAACTTGTCCAAAACTTGCTCACAAGTCCCCACCGAAACCTGTCCAAAACCTGCTCACAATTTCCCATCGAAACCTTTCCAAAACTGCTCACAAGTCCCCACCGAAACCTGTCCAAAACTACTCACAAGTCCCCATCGGAACCTGTCCAAAACCTCAGCAAGCTCACCAAGAAAAAATTTCTTAGTAGGAAATCACAAGGTGAATTTTTAGAGACCC
Organism: Wollemia nobilis; assembly: GCA_028583015.1. Lineage (NCBI taxonomy): Eukaryota > Viridiplantae > Streptophyta > Pinopsida > Araucariales > Araucariaceae > Wollemia > Wollemia nobilis. The sequence goes on from JAQPPZ010001906.1 coordinate 569,848, forward strand.
AATGTGATTTTTCAAACTCATAGAAGCATAAAGAGAATTATTAGAGACTCAATATGTTCTATACTCAACTCCCAATCTCAAAACTCAACTCAAATCAACTCAACTCAAACTCAATCTCAAATCTGAAAACTCAACTCAATATCTGAAATGGATAGGATAGAATGCTTTCTTTCAAAAACATGAAACTCCAACAATTGCTAACTATGCAAATAATCACATAACAATGATACTCATGTTCTTTTCACTATCAATTAGGGCTTCAACAACAATGTTCATTAAACAAGGTTCAATCAACACCATTCATCTCAAAACACAACCTTGAAGTATTTCACAATCAACATCAGAAAAGGAAACAAGTAGAACTCCTTTTCTCTCCAATATTGTTTGAACAAAAGCATCCACCAACTCAACTCATAATAGCACACACAACTTTTCAAATCATCAACAAAGGAGTAAGCTCAACAATTTAACCAAGTAAAGAATAGCTTGATTATTACCAATTTAATGAAAGCAAATTTTGATCTCAAAGCTGCCCACTTAAGGTTTCACAACTTCACACAATAAGCAATTAACCTTAAAACATCATGCTTTCATTTCCATAAACAACCAAAAACACTCTCAACATTACAAGAAAGATTTAACCCTTATACACCTTATTTCTCCCTTATAGTCTTATCAAAAATAAAATTTATCTCTCATAAGAATGCAATAAGATATTTCAACAACATCTTCAAAAAGAATCTTTTATCAAAATACAAACAAGCTTTAAACTCCTTATATCTCCTAAGCTATTTTTCCCTCTAACAAACTTCCTCCATCCGCAAAAACACTTAGCAAAAATTAATTTCGAAAATACCTTAGACAACATCAAAAATTGCTATGGAGAAATTTGCGCACGAATTCTAACACCACCTGCTGCGTCCACTTCATGACGAAAAACCCTTTCATGATATTCGAACGCGGAACCTCCCATTCGGGTAGCGCGCCAATAGCCTAGCCGCTATCGGTGTGCCAAAGGCACCCGGTGAGGTTTAAACCTCACGCTGTTAACCTTGATCCTTCTACACTAGGGATAAAATGAAACCACAGTCCCTTCCTTTCCTCTACCACGACACGATGACAATAAACTTTACGACGGATTCGACAAACGACGAGTGCAGACAAACGAACAGCGGATCCATGAAAATCAGCGAAGACACAGTCGAATTTAGAGCGAGCAACACCTTTCAAAATTTGGATGGGATCAATATTTGTTTTTGTTGAGGGAGATTTATATGCAATTTACCATAAGCTCTTTGACGTCGGCGAGGAGTTTAACACGTTGACGGTGGTCTTGGTTAGCGCCCACAATTTTAAAACATTTGCGCCATGGATTAGGAGAACCCATTGCAAATAATAATTTATTTATTTAAAAATAATTAAATGGAACCTTAACAAGGTTTTTAATTATTTAAATAAATACTTCCTCCTAGACCCAAAAGCATTAAACCAATGCATCCACCTGTAATCTCTAAACTCGCCAACTTGGGGTTTGAAAAAGACCTTTGAAACTGTCATGCCGTAACCTTCATCAAAACAAATTATTTGACATCAAATCAAATTCCTTCAAGAGCTTCTTGACATCAATGACAACTTATACACTTGAGCAAAGGCAATGTACCCAAAGTACCCAAAATTGCCAACAGAACCTTTGCAAGGTATTCCACCAAACATCAAATGAACTTCTATTTTCTTACTTGTGTGCATGTTGGATCAGATGCCTTAGAATATTTAGACCTTTATTTCATAATGCATTAGGTTTTTATGCTACCTTGGTGATGTTAGTATCATTATTTTCCTCATTGATTTCAATATTTGGCTTCAATTTGTATTTGGTAAGCTTTTGCCTTAACACTAGACGTTAGATGCTAAACTATTATCATACCTTTTATCAGATGATAGACTACCATTATGCCTTTTTTGACATCAATATCATAAGTGTCTGACCATTTTTCTTTCTTAGCCAAATTTTCATCTCTTTTTCTTTTTCTTGCCAGATTTTATTACCTTAGAATACTTTGTAGTCTCACAAGCTTTTGCTTTGTCTATTTTTACATTCCTCCAAGCAGTTCTACTGTTTGTGTTGCTATGCAATATTTTGACCTACTTTTTACCTTCTCTTTTTAGCTAAATCTACCATTGGATCTTCATCCTATATTTATCTTGCTACCTCTAGAACTATTGCATGAAATTTGTTCTATTGATGCCTTAACAAAATAACAATATGGATTGAACAAAATCACAATCTACCTCAAATGCAAGTTTTATGGATGTAGATGATGCAATTTACCTACATTATTGGTGACTTCCAAGGATTTATGCTTGCAAAATTGATAACCTAGTAAGCCTTATGAGTGGGATATTATAAACTTTCAGAGTAGATGGAGCTAGAATATAATTTTATTGTGAGTAAAGGTGAGGGAGCCGTTGAAGCTAATAGCTGATAGAAATAAAATAATTTTAGAATAGGAAAGGTAATTGATGTATGAAAGTGGAATCATGAGGGAAATTCATTGGTTCTATAGCATTAATTGGGCTTCTAAAGCACATTTTAAAATAGGCCTCTATTCAAAATTTATCCCATCTACCAACACAATATGGGATGTACTATAGAACCATGGGTAAGGGAGCCTTAAAATATTTACAAGGTTGGGAAATGATTGGAGAGATGAAGGTTGTATTAAATGGGAAAGGAACTACAAGAAGTAAGAAAAGTATGGACATTGGAATACATGAATGCTAGTAATGGTGGCAATATACTAAGGCATACAGGGTAAGGATATGGATAGAAAAGTGGATGACATGAAGGTGCAAAAAATAGATACAAAAAGAGAAGAGAATGCCGATGAGAAAAAAGAGAGAAGAGAAAACAAATATACCTAAGAGTAGGCACCTCCCTCAAAATTGCAAATTCCATGAATATATTGTGCTATAGCTAAACATTGTTTTAGGTCTAAATAAATAGCTTAGGTGAATGTTCACTCATGAAAATTGTATTAGGATAATATTCCAAGCACTTGATAATATTATCCCCTCCATGACTTTCTTCACATAGTTGAAAAGGTTGTTTTATTCAAAATAATCAATCACAGCGAAACAAGCTACTACTTCAAATGTCTACATTGTAGCTCATAGAAAAATTCATGCATTAGGTGGCCCTATAAATATTTTATAGTCGATTATTTATGCGGATGATAGTTGAATTATGATTTAAATCATCCTTTGCTAGAGCTGGCACTACTTATACAAATCCTATTGCTCGTGTGAATATCCAATTCTTTTATCTCTCCAACAACCCTCCTTGGTAGGACTTATTCTTGACAATGAACCATGTATTAAAATATGGATTTCTAATGCATAGTATTATTTTATGTCAATAAGAATGGGTTGTACTTTATGCTTTGATTCTATTCTTAAAATATGGTACTACTTATGTATTTGTAGTTTGCAAGACTAGGTGATCTCACCGATGAATTAATATGGGATAACCATCTGAGCTGAAAAAAAATTTGGGAAATGATGGATGACTTGTTCATAAATGGATCAGAGGTAACAAAATACCCTTCATGTAGATGCATTGCATCTATTCTTATTTTGTGGTCACGCCATTAGATTGGGAATCTACTTATGAAATGAGTCTCGTCAATAGGTTGGTGATATAATTTGGCTATCTCAAAATCTCCTACTACTTAAGGATAAAATAATGGTGTGCAATATTGTTTGTTTGAGTGGATTTTATGATTGTGTGTTGTAAGCATAGATTGATGGATTAAACCAATAAAGTATTAATATGTTGGTAACTTTAATACTTGAGAATATTAGTATCAATGTTAATAATTAATATTAACAATTGATAAGTAATTAATCTAAATACCTTATTGCTAGAAATAATAAGGTTAGGATGGAGTTAATAGATTAATTCTTATAGTTTCTTAAAATGGTTTCTTTCCTAATAATTGCCTTGTTGGTGCATTAAGAAAATAATATGATTGTTTTGAATTTCTAATGTTGAAGCATTAAGAATATAATATTGCATAGTTAAAGAAATTAATATTCTTGCTCAACCATGCTTTAATGAATCTAAGATAGTCTCTTGAGCATATTTGCCAATATTTGTTAAAGAACGCTATGAGTTGGAGGTGGCTAGCTCAAATGGTTTCATCGTGGATGAATATTTGGTTCTTGAGAAACCACCCCCAGGGTATTTGAAGGAATATTTGGATGAGTTTGGGAAAATTTTGGAGATATTCTTAGAGCTGGAAGGATGAAGCATGCAAGGGTAAATCGAGTCTATAAAATCTAGCATTGAGAGGTAATCTACTTGTTTTTATGGGCATAGAAACATTGGTTTAGTAAATTTTATCTCTACTAGATGGATCTCTAATCGTGTTTACCTTTACCCTACTCTTTGATCATATTTTGGTTGATTATTTTGCATTTTTCTCTTGGTTATGGGTTAGTGAGACCTTTTGGATCCTTGTATTTTTCCCTATAAATATCCTTTTTGGTTTGGATTTCATCTAGATCTAGTTTGGTAAAGTCACAACTTGTTATGTGTGCCATGGTTGCCATGTTGATGTTGATTTTTGAGGAAGTGGTTGCCAACGTGAGTGATCTAGACATTAGGGCATCCCTTGCATAAGTTTTTTGGAGTACTTGTTATAGCTATTAGGATGTCCCTTTTGTAAGTTTATTGGTGTGCTTGTTGTAGCCTTTGGGTGTGTACCTGTTAGCCTATATGTTCCTTGTAAATATGTCATACATCTTGGGCAATGGCCAAGTATATTTAAGCAAATTGTGAACTACCAGTTGTGCGCAATTTTTTTATTTGTTTATGTTATAGTTATTGTGTATGATGTTGGTCTTAATAACCTAGGTTAATGCTTTAATATGTTAGGCCCTTTTATTTTATGTTTAGCTTGGTCTTATATTGTTTATTTGGGTGCTTTACCTATAAAATTATACTTGGAAAACATATTTGGAAGATTATCTTTTGTTGCATGCTTTGTATTTTCTTGTGATTCATTTCTCTATTGTAATATACCTATACTTAAGTAGAATTTATCTTAATATATTTAAGTGAATGGAAAACTTAGGCATTGGGAAAATAAGGGAATGTATTGAAAGAAAGAAAGAATAGAAGGATCGAAGGAACTTTTATTATGAAAACTGAAATAAGAAAGGTAGTGTTGATCATATTATTTTCATAATAAAATATAAAGTATTTGCTTATGAAGTCATTTTAGATTAAAGTAAGGATAACCCTTTATGTTGATGTTTTTCCTTATGGAAATGCTAGTAAAGAAAATTTATGATCTTCTATGCTTGTTTGATTAAATTTTGGGAAAGGCTTTGGTTTAGAAGGAAATAATTATAATGGTTTTTTGAGACTTGAGTAGGTAGGGAAACCATTATAGAGAAAAGAATAGGATTCTCTATTTGGTTGTTTTAAATGTATTTTGAATGTGTTCTTGCAGTTACATAGAGCATGTTAATTAAAGAACATGGAATCCTCTCTTATTTATTATGCATGTTTATTTACAAATACATAGATCATGTAAAGTTGCATTGCGTAAAGAGTTGTTCGGATCATGAAATTCCTTTCACTAAGGAGATCATGAAAAGGAGATGATGTAGATACCACTTAGGTAGATTGTATTTGATGTACTTTGGAATGAAAATCTATGTAAAAGAAATTTTTCTTTGTATTGTTGAGATGAAACTTTTAAATTTATTTTAAATCATTGAAATTTTGGTAAAATGGAGTGACCTTGATTATTAAACAAAAGAAAATGATATTTTGGAATACAATATTTATATTTCTAGTAAATAAATCATATCTTATGACCTACTTTGATGGGATGTTTCATATGATCTTTAAGTGGTTTTGATAGCTTAATGATTATTTATTTTTGTATTCTAAAGAAATACTTCTTTTACATAGATTTATAATAGCACTTAGACCAATTTAACTATGGATGTGGTAACTCTATGTTGAAACTTATGTTTAATTTGAGATGTAATGTATCAATCTATTTCTCAAGTTCAATATGGTGCTATAGCTTAAGCATGTTAATTTCATTTGAAGAATTTGTTTCTAGAGAGAGTTATTATTTCTATAAATGCTATCTTGGGTTAGGAAAGGGGTTCTTAGGAAGGATATCAAACTTCTTTTAGGACCTCAATCGAATAAATTAACCAAATCCTAGGAGTTGTGGTGATGCAATAACTAGGTGGAAGTGAGTCCTAGAGTTGTGAGAATGCAATAGTCAGGTAATCACAAATCTAGAAGAAGTTTGAATAATGCAATAGATATATTCTTATGATTTTGATACACCTTGAATGATGAGGATCGGGTGTTCCATAACTGGGAGGTTATAGGAATCATTCACAAGACAACAATGGTGGTACCTTGAACATGTAGGTTTGGGTGATCATGTTCATTTCTATATGAGTGATAATGATCTTAGTTAGCCCACAAAGGTGTGGTAACTAAGCACCAAGGCTTATACTTTATTAACCTACCTAGATGAACTTAGGGTAAGGTTATGGAATAGGAATTCCCCTTTAAGTGTTAAGAGCCTTAAAGGATAATCCCTATGCTATGGTTATAATATCCTATATTGATAAGGGTATATTAAATGTGGGGGGACAACTTTGGCATAATTCTAAAAAATAAGGTTTGGTAAGGTAAACCCCCAAAAATTTGAGGACATTGTCCACTATTGTCCATTGAGTGTCATCTACAATGAAATTGAACTTAAATTTGGTGAAGCCTTAATAATTATGAAAAGAAATATATTGGGACTCTTGAGAACCTTTCTTGTGTTTTGTTATTTAAAAAAAATCTCTCTTAGGTTGGTTTTTATGGGTTGTTACAATCTCCCTTTTGTTCATACCATCATAGATCACCGTTATTGAATTTGCATTAATGCAACTTGTACCAACTTTTATCATCTTGTTACTATAGCATATGATTATTAGCTTGGCATGATATTTATATTTTAATCCTTTACAACTTGATACCACATGTATAATGAACACCATCTTACACATGTCAATATTTTATTCATCATAATTTTTTATCAACTTTCTCTTTTCATTATGATCTTTGGTGTCTGCCTTTGTCACTGAAATGCCAAGAGATTTAATCCTATATACTTTGATAATCATGTGAAACGACTAAAATTGTCTTTGAAGGGAGGGTTCAACTAGCCTTTCCATTAGATAAAGAGGAAAGAAATGATTTGAGGATGGGGTAAAGTTGTGAGTTTAAGTAAGGGTAAAACATAAAATAAGGTGAGATAATGAAGATTTATGGATTATCAAATATCCCATTAGAATACAACTTAATGAGAAAAAAGGATAAAATTTATCCTCCCTTTTTCAGATACATAGTAGGGAGAAATTTTTCTAAGTTAGTGATGTGGATCAAAGAAGCTATAAACTGCATTTCTTATGGTGCTTAAATAAGCACATAAAATTTACAATATGAATGACAACTATCCATCCAACAACATGCAAAATATAGCACAACAACTAGATAGTATTATAACCAGCAAATAAAGTGATCATGATGGCATTACAAAATGGACATGCAAGAGTAATCCAACTACCTAGAAGATAAAATATATGAGTTGTAAGAAGCTTCACACAATAAAATCATAGTTCTAACATATGAAGCCTAAAAATAAATAAGCCTAACTATAACATCAATAATTAATTCCTCATCATCCCTCCCAACCATAGAATAATTGGTCTCCAATACTTTCAAAAGGAAAGGAAAATCATGAGACATGTGATGATGTGATATCTAGTGATCCTAGTGTGGAAGCTGACCATGATAGGTGACAAGGTAAGAAGTGGAAGATCCATGTCATGTTTGATGAGTCTTTGTATCGAACACTCAATATGAATCAATAAAAAGCTAAAAGTTAGGAACCATATTGATAAGATGGTTGATGATAGGATTGATCTCTAAAGTGGGATCATGGTATAGCTTCAAAAGATCCATATTAATAATGTCATCAATACCTATATGAGTCATAATATCAATGATAAAGGTATTATTAGACACCTACTATGGCAAATGGATGGTTTTCTTCTCAACATTATGGAGGCTCCGTTGTTGATGGCATGCTTGGTGATCTACAATCAAGCAATACTTCAACGCTCCTCACAGGGCTATCAATTTGTTGTTCAATGTGGTAAAACTTCACTACATATAATTTGGGATCCATACTTGTTCTTGGGAGGATCCATATGTAGGCCTCCCAAATTCCAAATCTTGGCTTCCTGGAGAAGCCAAGATCCAAATTTGCATGAAATTTTTTTTTGGGGGAAAGGCTCAGTTCCAGACATGCATGGAAATGGTAGTTAGGAGGAATTCTAGGAGATACATATCCAAAACCACTTGAATCCAATGCAATTTTAGTTACCATGTATGATTTGGGCATGCATTTATGGTAGAATTTATCTCCTTCCTAGTCATTGTCCACAAAAGCGACTAATTTGTAGTCACTTTGAGCTTCAGCAGCTGGGCTGGTAGCCACTCTGGTCAATAGCAGTTGTGCCTGAACAGGTAATAACTACCCCTAGTGAGTGGTTAGAACCACCACTAGCTCTTGTATAGGTCCAATATCAGTCATATGGTCTATAGAGGTGCCCATATGAGTAGTTTCCTAAACATTATATGTTTTAGGTGTCTACATATGCCCCTTTTTGTGATGCATTGTGGGAAACATAACGTTGAGAAAAAATAGACCACCTAAATTTACATTATATTGATCTAATCAAAATTAGATGCCCCAATCATGAGAAGGGTGTGCATCTCTGAATCATTTCTTCCAATGGTGTGGAAGGTTTAGTTTACATAAGACTTTGAAGTCCACTAGAGTCTCAGGTGGCATCACTTAGCATTCATAAAGGACCAAAAGCCATATTGTCAAAGGTTTAAATCAACATATTTTCTTTTTCCCCAAGAAATAGGGTAAGCTTATGATAGCTATTAGCAATGATTCATAAGACGAACATGATTAACTTGATTAAGTTATCAATTGTCGATTTTGTTATTATGACTACCCGCTCAAGTGACAAGTTGATGAGGAGAATACTGATGTTTAAAGTGACAAGTCGCTTGACCAAGATGATTGATTTAGACCATTTAAGATGAATGCTTTTGTTTTTATATGGCAAGTCCTATTACAGGTGTGATTTCAAATAGTAATTGTACATATCTATCCCACGAAGCAGTATGGATGCAATGGCCTTCTTAGGGAATTAAGATGATAGCAATTCCATTGAAGATTGTGTTGAATCACTCGATGATCTACTGAAAACATCATGAAAGAAATGAAACGAACGCCTCATTCCCATGGGGTATTCCATCCGTCGTGGCCTTCTTCAAGATTGAAGTGAAGCATTTCCATTCAACGATGAATAATTTGTCTCAAATGACCTTATGGTAATCTACTCATCTTGTCGGAATGCATGGAGCGCAATTCACTACAACTGCCAAGTGTATAGAATAAATAATTGGATATGAGGCTCATTTAAAATTTTAATGTTATTCAATTTTTTTATTAAATTTTGTTTATTTTTCTATTGTATTTATTCTAAATTAATGATTTTTCTAGTTATTTTGTAATTTTTGATGATTCTAGACCGTTAGATATGCTTAATTATCCATTCTAAATATTTCCATTGTAAGAAATCTAATGCATTTATTGCTATTTTGTAACCGTTGTCAGTAGCAGTGGCCCAATTTTTGTAATTTTGGGGCCACTATCTGCATTAGCGGCCCACACTTCCTAACCACTGATGCCAACAACGACCATGATGAAACTGAAAAATATAAAAAGAAAATTAGGGTTTTGAATTTCATTATTTTCAGCTATCATTTTATAATTTGAGCTCTGAGGTGAGAGAGAGATTGTGACCCAAGACACTGATGATTTACCAGACACCATGGTGGATCAAGGCGAGGCATCGACTAGCAGAGGAGCTAAATATTTATGGGTATTTATCAAACCCTAGCTTATTTACTTAACCAGTAAAATGAACCAAACTAAGTAATCGGTAAATGAACCTCACTAAACATGTTGGTAACAAACTAAATCCATAGCTAGGCTTAGAACTAGGCTAATTTAGGTGGGTTGGGTTTATATATATATGTATATTTTTTTTTTTTTTTTTTGGATTTTTGGGTGAGAGCAGATGTCGTTGGCATGCCACCTCACATCCAATGTTGCTCAGGGTGGCCCCTAATTAGCAAAGAGGTGTTGTTGTCCCTGAGGGTGGCTAGTTTGAATCCCAATGATCAATTTTTTTATCGTTGGTGGCTAGCTACTATCGACATCAATAGATTATGTGGTGGCCGCTATTAGTGTGAGCGACGGTTAAACTTTAGGAAATGTTTTTAATTTTTTTATTATTGATGATTTAGGGATTTTGAGGAGGATAGGACCACCCTCCAAGCACAAGTTGACTTAGTACAGCTTAGGATAGAGCAGCTCACTACAAAGAGAGATGATGCATGATCATAGGTTGGGGCTATTCCTATGGGATAGGTTGTACCAGTTGCCCCAACTATTCAGGGACCAACAAGTTTAGATGTTGTGGTAGAGATCCGACAGCTACAGGGGCTCTTAGAGGATTGTGAGGCTCAGATGCCATATGATGTTGGGTATATTTTTGGTATGCAACTCCAAATAAATATGATAGATGGAACTTCTAAATAGAGGTCTACCATATGGGTCTCACACCAAGGTATGCAAAGTGAGTCAGGGAAGTCTTCAGTGTGGCCCAACCATAGGACAAATATCCAGATAGAGAGGACCACAAGGACTAGCTCTAGATATACTCATAGAAATGAAGCCGAGGGTGGAGGTGAGCCTATGGGTATAGGCCTAGTATGATAGCCATGATGGCTTTGTATCATTTTTTAGTGTAAGGTCTGAGGACCTACACTATTGTAGCCTACGAGTATTTTTGTACCTCTATGTACACTTGACATTGGACACATATATATGATATTATATGTTGCTTTTCTCATTATGTGTATCATGTGTTTGATTTTTTTTTTATGTGATGCAAAATGGATGTGATTCTTATGATCTTATGTTATATGATGTGATGTATTGTTGATGGATGTATGATTAGATATTGTGATCTATATGTATAGATAGACTACTATGTATGCATATATAGATGCAATGGTGATTATTAAATGCATGTTTAATTTATTTCAATTGTTTATGCATTTATCTTATGTTGTTATGATATGGTGAATGAAATGTGTGTAATATTATTTATATGATGATGATCTAATGTAAATGAACCTGTATGCTTTAATCACTTAAAACATCGGGGATTAATGTAATATGTGTTTAACAATCTAATGGGTGACACCACAGAATGTATGAAAATCATGAATGCAAACATTAAATCATGTCATAATAATTAATCGTTTAAGCATCTATATGTGATATGAGTTGATTTAAGATTGTTTTCCATTATGAGTTTCTATAAATAAAAATATATACACAAAATAGTTAGTGGTCATCTAAATATCATTGCTAATATCAATCCGATATCTTTCCTACTTCATGAACACACTTTAATAAATAGAAGTTCACAAGGAAATTTGCATTTGATTGATGAAATATTTGTTGCTATAAGATATTTTTGAGGTTTTCCATGAGACTCAAACACCCTAGTTGATTAATCAAAAGTTGTATAATAACCATACTAGACTTCTGAAAGATAATATTTTCTAATGAAAGGCCAAGATATTCATTACCCCTGTGTGTGCAAATGATTATATTAGATGAAACATAAGACTACCTCATTTCTAGGTAGGATTCATTCAACTCATTGCTGTAATAAGTATCACCAAATGTTCATCATGATCCTAAGTTGGACTTAGTTGGATTAGCTCATTAGGGGATACTAGACACCTAAATCTAGATCTTTTTACAAATTTCTTAGAACTACCCCAATGCCAAGCATGATTCATTCATCCTATTGTTTTATTAGGTATCACTCAATGGTTTTGGGAGATTGACCATTCCAAGAATTCAAGATTTTTACCCCCTTCTTTTATTTTGATTTATTGGGATACTTGCTCATGCTTAGTGATGAAAATCACTATTTATTTTTCATTTTTGTTTTATTTTTTGGTTTTGATCAAGGGATTTGATTTTGTTTTGGTATTTTTCTCATTTTGAGAAAGCAAGGGGTTTCTTTGGGTAGGGTGGAGCTTGTCCTTTTGTCAATTATCAAAATTCTAAATGATGCGCATCACAATATGAGCAAGTAAAAACCTTTCACTTAGGATGTCTATTATCACTTTGTAGTGTTCATATTTCCCTTGTTCCAACTAGGATTTTAGTGTTTTGATTAGTGATAGGATTTTGATATATGTTGGGCACTATCAAAATTGGACCTCATCTACAAAATCAAAGATAAATTTCTACAAAATCTTAGAATATCACTAGGTATGGATGAATGACCTAAAAACCTTAGTATATTCCTCATAGTAACAAGAAGGGGTTGTGTTGAAAAACACAGTTACTCACATTGGTTATGTATGAATGAGGATTTGAAATGCATGACTGGAATACAAACATGGTATCATTTGCAAGATTGAAAACACAGTCTATCCTAATGTGAATGCAATGGATGCAACGTACCTAATGCAATGCATTTACATGAATGCAAATACAAAATATAAGATGCAAATGTTTTTGTATTTTATTTTTTCAATTGTTTTTGTGTTTTTGTGTTTTGTTTTTTGCCAAAGGTCTTAAATACTTTTGGAGCCTTTTGTGAGTTGACCAAAGGGCTTATCCTACCTTGGGATATTTTTGTGAGTTGACCAAAGGGCTTAATGTGCCTTTGGGTCTTTTTGTGAGTTGACCAAAGGGCTTAACATGCCTTTGGGGATTTTTGTGGGTTGACCAAAGGGATTATGATGCCTTTGGGGAATTTTGTGAGTTGGCCAAAGGGCTTATGATGCCTTTGGAACTTTTTTTGAGTTGACCAAAGGGCTTATGATACCTTTGGAAAAAAAATTGAGTTGACCAAAGGGCTTATGATACCTTTGGAGCTTTTTGTTAGTTGACCAAAGGGCTTATGATGCCTTTGGAGCATTTTGTGAGTTGACCAAAGGGATTAATATGCCTTGGGGGATTTTTTATTTGTTTGATAATTTGTTTGGAATTTTATGATTTTATTTTGGATTTTTTTATATTTTGTTTCTTTTCTACGTAAAACACCTTTAGATGAAGAATTTTGAGAGGTTTAGGCTCTTCAAAACCTTCTAACGATGTTAGGCAATATATCCCAAGTTAAATATTCTCTAATATGATATAAGGACCTATCCAGTTGGCTATAAATTTGTCTCGTAGGTGTGGGGGTAGGTTTGAATTATGGTGGTTCTCTTTGAGCATGAGATCCCCAACCTTAAAGTCTCTCAGGTGGATTTTATTGTTACAAGCTCGTTTTAGATGATCTTGATAAATGTAGAGATTCTCAAGAGCATTGATGCAACATTCATAAAGAAGGGTCAATTGATCAAGGTGAGCTTGCCACGTAGTGTCGTCGTCGATAAATTCTTTCAATGTGACATGCAATGTTGGAATTTCTAACTCCAAGGGTATAATGGCCTTAGTGCCATATACAAGCGAAAATGATGTTGTCCTAGTGGGCATCCACATGCTAGTTCTGTAAGCCCATAATGTAAGAGGCAACTACAGATGCCAATCCTTATGATTTTATTTTATCGTCTTCTTTAAAATTGCTATAATTGCTTTGTTTGAGGCTTCTATTTGTCCATTTGTTTACGAATAATATGGTGTTGCAAAACTATACTGAATTTTATATTTGGACGTTATAGCCCACACATTTTTATTCTTAAATAAAGGACCATTATCTAAAATTATCTTGAATGGGATACCAAAGCGACAGATGATATTGTGAAGTATGAACTCTGTAATTTGTGGTCCTATCATTAACGTCAAGGGGACATCTTCCACCCATTTGGTGAGGTACTCAGTGGTACTTAATATAAACATGTATCGGCCCAAATATGGGAGAGATATCTTTCCAATTAGATCAAAACCCCACTAAGAAAATGTCCAAGACGCTTGAATGGGTTCTAAGTCCTGTGATGGCAGTTTCATCAGATTCACATGATGCTGACACTTAACGCACTTCTTGACATACTCAAAGAAATATTTTTCCATGGTGGGCCAATAATAATCCATTTGAAGGATGTGCTTGATGATGGCCATGCTGCTAAAATAGACACCGCACGTACCGTCATGAGCTTGTGAAATTGCCCAAGTTGATTCTTAGGGCTCAAGACAATGAAGGAGGACTCCATCATAGTTTTGACGATACAATATATCTCCTAGCAAGACATATATTATTAATTTTTGTTTGAATGCTCGTTTTATGACATGTGACAATTCCTATGGGATGATTCCAAGCTTAAGAAAATTTTGTAATTGGCATAGCCAATTCTGATAAGCTACAACCTCAAAAAACAAGATTACATGTTCTCTTTGTGATCTGATGTGCAAAAATACAGATTGAGAAATAACCTTGTGGTGAATGATGGTACCATTCCCCTTAGGACCCTACGAGATCAAAGATCCCCAAGAAATCTTCTTTAGAAAGTCTCTAGAATTATAGAACCACTCATTGGTTCTATATGAATCATGTTGACTAATTCTTTGTTGTCAAAAACCTCATGCTATATTTCTGATTGTGAGAGCATCTTCACATGAATGGTAGTAAAATCGATAGACAAATTTTGAGGGAATAAGGATCCCAAATATGCCATAGTGTCTACAAATATGTTGGATGTGTGAGGGATTGCATCAATTTTGTACCATTCTAGTTGGGCTAGATAAGTGTCAACAAGCTCTTTGTAAGCTTTTAGGATTGGAAACCTGCATTGAAATATTCCTTTAACTTGGTTAACGATGATAAGGGAGTCACCAATGATATTTAGCTTATTAATCCTCATAGTGATTGTTCTTTGGATACCCAAGAGTAGGGCCTTGTATTCAACATTGTTATTTGTGCAAGGGAAGTCTATATTAAATGACAAGGTCATTGGAGCATATTTCAGCATGAAAAACACAATCCCTGCACCACCCCCTTGCTCACACTTTGAACCATCAAAGAATAAATTCATGTCAGCTTTATTGTCGGGTTCTTTGGGTTTCGATGCTTTCGATAATGTGAAGACTACCTCATCAAGAAGTTCTATGATGAGAGGCCTACTATCCTGAAGATGTGCCTCTACCAATTGATCAACTATGACTTGTCCCTTAATGTAATTTTGTCTTATGAATTTTAAATCAAATTCTATAAGTAGCACGATCCACTTTGCAATACGTGTATTATGATATGTCTTACTCATCATATATTGTAAAGGATTTTGTTTTGATATCACATATATTGTATGGCTCAGCATGTAGTGGTGCAACTTCTTAGTCACAAAGACCACTGCTAAGCACAACTTCTCTATGTATGTGTATCCTAGCTCATAACTCACCAAGGTGTGGCTGATATAGTATATCGCTTGTTCTTTGTCTTGCATGTTCTTTTGACCCAACATGGTGCCCAAAGTAAAATTGGTAGAAGATATATAAAGAAAAATTGCACGTCTAGACTTAGTGGAGCTAGTACTGGCGGCATTTCTAGGTAGTTCTTGATCTCAGAAAAGGCTTACTGATATTCTTTATACTAGTAGAATGGGACCCCCTTGTGTAGTAGTAAATTCATGGGTTGACATTTATCTGATAGTTGTGTGATGAAAATCTTTATGAACACTACTTTGCCCTATAGGCTTCTTATCTCTTTGATGTTAGTGGGTGAGGCCATTTCTAGGATAGCCTTTACCTTTTATGGGTTGACTTCAATCCCTCATTTAGAAATTATGAATCCTTAGAGTTTTCTTGAAGTTACGCCAAAGATACATTTCTTGGGATTCAACCTGACATTGTGCTCTATCAAGTGATCGAAGACCTTTCTAAGGACCTCGGTGTGCTCTTCACGTATCAATGACTTGGCCAGTAAGTCATCGATAAAATATTCTAGGATATTATGCATGTAGTCATGGAAAATATATGTTATAATCCACTGATATGTGGAACCAGCATTTTTAATACCAAATGGCATTACTTTGTAATAAAATATCCTCCATGGAGTGGTGAACGTAGTTTTGTGCTAGTCTTCGAGTTTAATCTGAATCTGATTGTAACTAGAAAAACCATCCATGAGGGAGAGCATCTCATGACCTACAGTTGCATCTATAAGAGCATATATGTTGGGCAACGAGAATGAATCCTTTGGTGTTGCCTTATTGAGATCTTTGAAATCCGTGCAAATATAAATTCTTCCATTAGGTTTTCCTATAGGTACCATGTTTGATACCCATTTTGAATAGTCAATGGGGGTAATAAAGACTACATCCAATAGCTTCTACAACTCATTCTTTACCATCAAGGCGATGATTGGATGCATCTTCCTGAGTTTCTACTTGACCAGTTTATTTGCAGGATCTAGTGAAAGGTTTGGAAAACCAATTTCAGATCTAAACCCAGCATATCCTTGTAGGTCCAAGAAAAGAGATTAGGTCTCTCTTTTAATAGAGGAATAATGGTGGTTTGTTCTGATGTAGACAAGCTTTATTTGAACTTAATTTTCTTTGGATCAAAAGGATCATCATTGATGTCCACTTTGAAAGTTTTCTCTATTGACAAGTGTGATCCCTACTCAAACTAGTGAGGAGTAGGGATCAAGTGGATGTCATCCACTGGGTTTAAAGGTTTAAATGAATCAGGGTCGAAACTAGCCTGATAAATATTATATGCATAGCCTGGTGTAAAATGAAATGGTTGTAGCATTTCTTCATTGGGGAAGAAATCTTCAGGATCTAAGGGTGAATCAGTGAGATCCAAATAATAGCATCTAAGGTAAGACACAATGTCGTAGAAGGATAAGCTGAGTTGTGAAGTGGAGTGGTTAAATCAATGGAGATCATGTTGATGGATGGGATGGGATATCTAGGACCACACGGGTATAACTCTGCATTGTTGATTTACCTTCCATACCCAAGATGAGGCTCCGAGGGTATGGGGATCTCAAGATCAATTCTATGGATAGACGAGAGGATGGGATAATTTGGCTAAATAAATTATCTAAACGTAGGAGGATTGGGGAAAATCATATGATAGATTATATCTAAATTGGTCGATATTCCCCTTAGGTGAGGGCCAAGATATACTTTGTGATACATATCATTTATTTCAAATGGTTCATTGTGATGATGTAGGTTTTGAGATCCAAGGTAGGCCATCTCGGTCTCATCCTCATAATCATTATCATCTATGAAATATCCATCATTCATACCCACTGGTGTTGTGAGGTGATGTAAATTTTGAGGCCCTAGATAGGCCAATTTAGTTGAATCTTCTAACTCGTGGTCATTGTCATCTATGATGTATCCACTCTCCATATTAATTAGCTCTGTGAGGTGACATAAATGTTGAGGCTCAAGGTAGGCCAATTCGGTCTCATCATCAACCTCACTGTGATCCATGATTTATTCATTCTCTTCTTCCTCATAACCATAACCCGGTTCATCCTCCCATAGGATAAGTACTTATGGGCTTACCTCGAGAGATAAATTTGGATGATACATAGCAGGCGGTTCTATAGTGAACCTGGTCATCAAATTTTCATCCATGTATCTTATGTTCAGATGATAGGTATTCCATTCAATGTCTTCTCCAAACCCTAATGATGATGAGCCAGAATATTCAACTGAATTACGTTTAGGCTCACCATTTTTAGACCCAACATCTGATTCAAATTTCTCATCTATGGCAGACCTAGTCAGTAACATCTCAGTATCATTTTCACATTCGTCATTTGTAGTGACCCAATCTATGTTGGGAATGGGTTGTGAATGTTGCTCTGTAGAGATGTTCTCATGACAAAGCAGTGGGGTGATATGGAGACCATCATCACTGTATTATCACCCCTCCATATGTGTGAAGGGTCGGGGTATGCGTAAGTATTATAATCAATATCCTCCCCATGGGCTAGACTTAGATGCTCCAAAGCTATTTCCAATATTTTAGCTTGTCTAGGACCATGATAACCTAGTCCAAACCTATTAGTAGGTAATTGGTATTATGGCTAGAATGGAAGTCGATGCCCCTGCTCATACAAACCTAAACCATAGCCATGAAAATGGTAGTTTTCAAAGTATCTGGAAGTGAAATTAGGATTGGACAAGTAATGAACATTCATGATGAACGAATCATCCTCATCCTCTTCAATATCTAAAGCATCATGAACACAATACAATCCAGCATAAATAAAATTTGTCTGGTTAGGAGGGATCCCCAATGGTACCACTATCTCTATGGGTAGGTTTAGGACTCTTGGTCATCCCATGTCTTATGTAGAATCAATGATTGGAGTGAAAATAACATTCTACACAAGATATTCACATAGTCCTATATCAGCTAGGTGAACTATCACCTACGATGCATATGACACTAATGATGATGCATGCAAGACAGGTTGAGGCACCTCCTCGACTATGTCTTGAGAATATTCCTCATACATGGGATTTGGAATTTCTACTATTGCTATGGTTGGGACTATTGAAAATTTTGTCACATTGCACAAGGGGTAGAAAAAAATCAAAAATCAAAATTTTGTATAGTGTTTCCTTTTGCAAAAGTATTTCTTTTTGTTGCTTCGAAAATATTTGTAAGTGTTGCAGCAATTTTGGCTTTCAATGCCACCCCCTTGTACATAAAATGAAGAAGAAAAAGCTTCGCTGCCAAACAAGCCAAAGAATATAGCTTCACTGAAAGAAGGAAAAAGTGTCGCGATATCGCGACATGTTGCATTTTCGCGGCGAGAGCAACAAGAGGGAGCAAGAAAGAAAAAGTGTCGCGATATCGCGACATGTTGCATTTTCGCGGTCGAGAGTGACAAGAAGGAGCAAGAAAGAAAAAGTGTCATGATATCGCGACATGTTGCATTTTTGCGGTTCAAAGCGACAAGAGGGAGTGAAATAAAATGTGTCGCAATATCGCGACATGTTGCATTTTCACAGCTCAAAGCAAGGAGGAAGAGTAAGAAGGAAAAAGTGTTGCGATATCGTGACATGTTGCATTTTTGCGGCTCAAAGCAAGGAGAGAAAGCAAGAAGGAAAAAGTGTCGTGATATCGTGATATGTTGCATTTTCGTGGCTGAAAGCACGGAAAGTGTCGTGATATCATGACATGTTGCATGTTTGCAGCTCAAAGCAAGGAGAAAGAGCAAGAAAGAGGAAAAGTGTCGTGATATCGCGACATATTGCATTATCGTGACCAAAAGAGGAAAAGTGTCGCGATATCACGACACTTTGCATTCTCACAACCACAAGTGGAAAAGTGTCGCGATATCATGACATGTTGCATTCTCATGACCAAAAGAGGAAAAGTGTCATGATATCGCGACATGTTGCATTTTCATGACCAAAAGCAACAAAAGAGGACAAAGACATAGAAATGTCACGATTTCGTGACATGTCGTATTTTTGCGATGCAAGAAGAAGAACTAAGCCAAAGACAAAAATTTCACGATATCGCGACATGTTGCTTTTTCACAACTCAAAAGGGGCACGCACTCCAAGCCAAGTATTTTCTCGAGATGATCAAGTGCATCATAAATGCATTTTTACTTCCCCGGTAAGCTCGCTGCTCATTTTTGGCAATTGGAAGCAAAGTATCAGTCCCTGAAGGAGATCCCGACAAGCATGGTGGCCACTCGAGCATTGCACCCAAAAACCAAGGACACTCAGACGGCTCAATGCATGTTTCTACGATTGACTCGGTCACAGTTGCCAGTTCTGGTAATGGATTTGAGAGCTCAGTCACGAGGGCTGCGAGGATCTGACTTCAAAGATCTCAAGAGTATACTTTGCCATTCTGTGTAATAATGACTCAGAGGGTCGGGTCCTCTATAAAAACCTAGGCATTGTAATGTAAGAAATGGGGGGAACTTTCTGCTAGAAAGTTGTTGTAACTTGTATTCCTACGATTAATACTAAAGAGCTTTGGACTCTATTTCTCTTTTGTATGCTACCTTCTATGTTTATTTCTTTTGTCTGTCTTCATTTGCATACTGTTACTTTGAATCCTAAATTTTGGTGTGCGATTGGGGACTGTATGTTGTAATCACAATGACACTGAGAGGGGGGTGAATTAGTGTGTTCTTTAAAAATTTCTAAAACAATTAGATTATAAAACCAGCAGCAGTTTAAAGCGGATAAAAGAGATACTAAATGCATCAAGAAAGCATCACACATAACACAACATTTTAACGAGGTTCACCAATGTGGCTACTCCTCAAAAATACTGCTTGGACTACCATCCAAATCCAGTCAATGCAAAGCTACAACTTTACATAATCCTTTACCGGCACCAACTGGAAGGAGCACCAACCCCTTAACTTTATCTGCTTCAACGAAATGGAGCACCAACTCCTATTTTACCGGCACCCTACTGGAAAGAGGCACCAACCCCTTAATTTTCCAGCACCAAGTTGGACAAATTGTTTACCGACACCAAGCTGGAAAGAGGCACCAACCCCTTAATTTGCCAGCACCTAGCTGGACTTCAATATTGAATAAAAAAAATGTTTGACATATACCTTTGTTATTGCAAGACTCTAACTGGTCTACATCACCTTTGCAATCTCTGTGCACTCTGCTCTCTCTTGCACAATCACTTCACACAGTTTGCTGCACTGCTACAACTAGACTTTGCAATCAACTTTGCCCTTCGCGCTTCTCTGCACACTCTGCTTTCTCTGCGCACTCGCTTCGCACACTCTGTGTCATTTCACATTCTGCTCTCTGCTCAACACGAACTTCACTTTCACAAACACTATGCTCGCATTCGCACTTTATCTTTACACCCCACTCATCAAACTCGAAGTACCCTTGCTTTTATAGAAGAAGTTTTAGGAACAAACCCTAAAAGAACGTCGGTTGAGAAACCCTAGAATTTGTCAGCTGCCAAACCCTAAAATCCATCGGCCCAGATTTAACTTTGTCGGCCTCAAACCCTTCTTCCACCTTCGTCACCTTCCTGTAGCTTATTGCCGTGAAATAGTAACATGTCGGCCCTTTTAATTTAATTTAATATTTTAATTTAAATTTTAAATAAAATAAAATTTAAACTAAATATTTAAAATTAAATATCTTCATCATCGGGGCATCTTTTTCAACGAAACGAAGAGCCAACTTGGGTTTTAAGAAAAACCCATTTCAAATCTGTTATCCATGGTTTTAAATAAAACTTTTTATTTTGACTGCCTTGGTTTTCACAAAAAAACCTTTAAAATTTAAACTAAATATTTAAAATTAAATATCTTCATCAGGGGCATCTTTTTCAAAAAAAACCAACTTGGGTTTAAGAAAAACCCATTTCAAATCTGTTATCCATGATTTTAAATAAAACTTTTTATTTTGACTGCCTTGGTTTTCTTTACTAAATTTTAAACTTTATCCTCTGCATCGTGACTTCGAACTCCTGTCCATTGCATCATTAGATCTAATCGACTGTATTGACAACAATGACAATCCTCCTGCAACACCTTGCTCAACACTGAACTCCTATCCATTGTACTTTGGCTGCACCTTGTTGTTCAATAAACTCTTGTCCATTGCATCAATAAATCTGTCTAACTGTGTTGACAACAATGACAATCTTGTTTGTTGCACTTTGCTCAACAATCTCCCCCTTTGGAATTGTTGGCAACACATGTGCAATTTTCCTGTAAATCTTCTCCCCCTTTGACAATAATACCAAAGGGTTTTTGCAGACTCCCCCTGAGTCTATGCACAATATTCTTAGACACAAATTATTACAATTAGCAAATATTCCAAGCATGAACAAGAAGAAAAACAAATACACAAATGCTCCCCCGAGTCCAAGACCACTTCATTTCACCGATTGACAACATCATGATAAGCATAATAGGCATCAATAAAATCAACAATGTGAATAGCGAGCAATAACCGGTGAATGACACCATCACCATCAACTTCACCAATATAACATGTGTAAGAACATGGCTGAACCACTATCTTCTATGCAACTACCCTCTGTTACCTTGCAAACTCAAACTTGTCCACTTTTAGTGAAGGCATACAATAATCTTATATAGCCAACTTTTTGTTCTGCAATGCCAGCAACATCTGCATACAACTTCACCATGCATCTTGGATATATTCTCAACAAGCTTGAACCCAATGACAGCTATTTGTCTCTCTCTGTAGTGAGAATCCAATAGGCTACCTCAATCCACTTTCAACTCTGTGCAAGTACCAAACACTGTACCATAGGACAACCAACATCTTTTCTCAACCAATTAGGGCTTTAGCAACAATGCTTATAGACAAGGTTTAACCAACATCATTCAACTCAAGATTAACCTTGAAGCATTCAACCAATCACTACATGAAAAGGAAACTAGTAGACATCCTTTTCCTTCCAAAGGTATTTGAACAAGACAGCCACCAACATAAATCACCAAGGCAAAGAATAACTTGCTCAAATCAAACTCAATGGAGTAAGCCTAAATCATGTATCAAGAAAAGTATTAACTTGATCAAAACAACCACTATGAAAGCAACTCAACTATTCATCACCAGGCTGGAAATCATCTGGCTGCTCATTAAAAAACTTTTTCTTCAATCTTCCCATTCAACATGCTGATTTCACTTTTGTCAACAGAATTGACAAGTGACTCACATCTGTACCAATTTTTGTCCAAGCATTGCAATTTTATTGCCAACTCTTACTTTCAACTATGCATGTCGGAAGAAGACATTTTGTCAAACACTTTATGGCCAACCGTAGTGCACCTTACTCAGCCTCAAGCTTCTTATCCTTGGATTGGCATTAAATCAATAGTTAAAACAAAACTGTCTGTGAATTAAATATATTCACCAAGGTGTCATGAAAGATCTGGCAATCTTCACATCAAAGAGTAAAAACAAATACATGCTTCTCGAAACACAAATACACAGCTAGGGCAAGCATTCTTTCGTTGAGCAAATTATCTGGACTATTATGATTCATAATTTTGAACAGTGGTATTAAGAATCATCAACGGTACAACAGTGACATATCTCAAAACTACCAATGGTGACAGATCTCAAATTAAACACCACACTTCACGGCATTTCCACAAACCACTATATAAACTGAAAAACACACTTTAACAACTATACAACATTAACCCGACTGCTTACCTTTCATCCTCAGATACCTAGACAAATACATAGGAGCATTAAAATAAAACTTTAATATTGCTCCTCCTGAGGATGTGCCACTGGAGTTGCTTAGAGCAATGGCGGAGTAGCCTCCATCGGTCCAAGGAGACACAATTTCCTTTCTTCTGTCTTTCTCCGGACTTTCCTGAACTTGGGCTTGGGTTTTTCAACAACATCCCTATTTTGCTCCTGTTCGTGAACTTGAACATTTCTCTTGTGGGGTTGTCTCTTGTGCATTCTTGATGGATGATTATTTTCTTTTCTTTTATGCACATGATATGTTCCTTGTCGGTGTTGTCCTCTTTGTGTCCGATGAAATCTAGGGTTTTGCCTTAGATTAGATATAGAAGTGCTTGGACAGAACCTTGCTATGTGCCCTTGACCGTTGCATTTAAAACATTGCACATGTTTTATTCCCTGTCTGTATTGCATTCTATGTGTATGATGAAATCTATGGTATTGCCTTAGATTGGATACAGAAGTGCTTGAACAAAACCTTGCTATGTGCCCATGGCCATTACATTTAAAACATTGCACAGGGTGTTCACTCAAAAAAATAGAAGTATTTTTATCAGCATAACTCTTTGATCTATTGTTTAGTCCACAATAAATTGCCTTGTGACCAAAGTGGTTGCATTTAGAACAATAGCCATAAAAAGCATTATTATTAAAAGAGTGAGAGTGAGAGAACCTCTTTTGTTGTGGTTGCTTTGTTTTTAGATCTTCTTTGATATTTTCTTCCTTTTGAGGATTCGACTTGAGACTTTTCTTGTTTCAATCCTTCAACCGAGGACTTCTTCTTCTCTGCATATTTGGAGGATGAAGGTTGTTCGGCTTCATATCCAAGACCAAACTTAGTTGTGGAGCTTCTTTGTTGATTTATCATTGTATCTAGCAACTCTGTGCTCTTCTCAAATTTGAGATTTATATTGGCCTCTTTTAGTTGTTTCTTCAATGAAACAATCTCTTCTTCTTGTTGGCGACATACAGTCTCTTTCTCATTGATTTGATACCTGAGAGTTTCTTCACTCTTTTTGAACTCTTCTATTTTCAGCTCCAGATTGTTAACAACTTTGTTAGATTCCTCTTCATGTTTGCTGTATATACCAACTTTATTACTCATTTCTTCTGTCTGCATTCTTAAACCGTCAATTTCTTTTTCTAGCTTGCTGCAATACTCTGTTTTCCTAGAAGATTGCATTTCAAGATCTTCAAAAATTTTCTTGTAATCTTCTACTTGAATTTTCAAGTTGGTGATTATATCTTCTGCATCCTCAACCTTTTTACTCAAGTCTGAAATCAGTTTCTGTTCCCAATTTGCTTCTGCATCACTTCCTTCTTCATCACACTCTTGTTCTGAATCTGTTTCTTTATCAATTTTGAACGGATCATCTTCATCTTCACTGCTACTAAACCCATGGCACTGGCGTCCATTATGCCCGAGTTGACCACAAACAAAACATTCTCTACCTTGTGAGCAATCAGCTACAAAGTGACCGGTCTTCCCACATCTGGTGCAAAACTTTATTAATCTGGCTTGTTCTCCACTGTTTGATTCATCTCTTGAATCTATTTTCATTCCCAAAGCAGCAACATTGAGATCATCTTCATTTTCTTTTGTGCCCTTGTGAGATTTCTTCTTCTTGTGTCTTATGGTTTTGCTTTTGCCTTTCCTTGCCATTTGTGTTCTTGTAAGATCTTCCTTCAAGTTGTTAAACTTTCCGAAGGAACCTGGCTCTGATACCAATTGTTGTAATCACAATGACACTGAGAGGGGGGTGAATCAGTGTGTTCTTTAAAAACTTCTAAAACATATTAGATTATAAAACCAGACGAGTTTAAAGCAGATAAAAGAGATACTAAATGCATCAAGAAAGCATCACACATAACACAACATTTTAACGAGGTTCACCAATGTGGCTACTCCTCAAAAAGAGTGCTTGGACTACCATCCAAATCCAGTCAATGCAAAGCTACAACTTTACATAATCCTTTACCAGCACCAAGCTGGAAGGAGCACCAACCCCTTAACTTTATCTGCTTCAACAGAATGGAGCACCAACTCCTATTTTACCAGCACCCTCCTGGAAAGAGGCACCAACCCCTTAATTTGCCAGCACCAATTGGACAAATTGTTTACCAGCACCAACTGGAAAGAGGCACCAACTGGACTTCAATATTGAATAAAAAAATGTTTGACATATACCTTTGTTATTGCAAGACTCTAACTGGTCTACATCACCTTTGCAATCTCTGTGCACTCTGCTCTCTCTTGCACAATCACTTCACACAGTTTGCTGCACTGCTACAGCCAGACTTTGCAATCAACTTTGCCCTTCGCGCTTCTCTGCACACTCTGCTTTCTCTGCGCACACGCTTCGCACACTCTATGTCGTTTCACATTCTGCTCTCTGCTCAACACGAACTTCACTTTCACAAACACTATGCTCGCATTCGCACTTTATCTTTACACCCCACTTTTCAAACTCGAAGTACCCTTGCTTTTATAGAAGAATTTTTAGGAACAAACCCTAAAAGAACGTCGGTTGAGAAACCCTAGAATTTGTCAGCTGCCAAACCCTAAAATCCGTCGGCCCAGATTTAACTTTGTCGGTCTCAAACACTTCTTCCACCTTCGTCACCTTCCTGTAGCTTATTGCCGTGAAATAGTAACACGTCGGCCCTTTTTAATTTAATTTAATATTTTAATTTAAATTTTAAATAAAATAAAATTTAAACTAAATATTTAAAATTAAATATCTTCATCACCGGGGCATCTTTTTCAACGAAACGAAGAGCCAACTTGGGTTTTAAGAAAAACCCATTTCAAATCTGTTATCCATGGTTTTAAATAAAACTTTTTATTTTGACTGCCTTGGTTTTCACAAAAAAACCTTTAAAATTTAAACCAAATATTTAAAATTAAATAACTTCTATCACGGGGCATCTTTTTCAACGAAAAAGGCCAACTTGGGTTTTAAGAAAAACCCATTTCAAATCTGATATCCATGGTTTTAAATAAGACTTTTTATTCTGATTGCCTTGGTTTTCTTTTTGCATCTATCATTTAAGGACTCATGATCGACTAAATTTTAAACTTTATCCTCTGCATCTAGTGACTTTGAACTACTGTCCATTGCATCATTAGATCTAACTGACTGTATTGACAACAATGACAATCCTCCTGCAACACCTTGCTCAACACTGAACCCTATCAATTGTACTTTGGCTGCACCTTGTTGTTCAATAAACTCTTGTCCATTGCATCAATAAATCTGTCTGACTGTGTTGACAACAATGACAATACTGTTTGCTGCACTTTGCTCAACACTGTACCCTAAAATTTGCCCAAAGGATACATAGGGGAAGAAAAATGCTATATTGGCTTTCTTTTATGCTGCCTGGTGGGTAGTGGTTTCTGTTATATTCACTTGTCCTAATCATCGTTACTATGAACCCTGAATTTTTATGAAAGGGAGAAGGAGAATCCTGGAACTCATCCAGAGGATACATAGGAAGGTTAATGTTGTGTTTCTTTCGTTTATTCTTGGTGTTCCTTGCTGCTGCTTCAAGTTATTAGTTAGTGATCGTGCTTCCTGTTCTCTCCCACTTTAAATCATTGATCTCTCTTCCCTTACTCCCTTTATTTCTTTCCTGCACCCTTACTCTTTTTATCTCTTTCCTGCACCCTTACTCTGTTTATCTCTTTCCTGCACCCTTATCTCAAAACACCAAAGTAGTTTAGCATAGGAGTCAGCCTTTCTTCAGAGATTGGCACAAGGGGCATCTCTTCTCTTCGGCCTTTCAATGTTGGTCCAGGTCTAGGGCACATACACTCACCCAAATCCTTTCCTGGGCAGATAGTGACATCACATGTGACCTTATCCACAAATTTTGGATAAAATCCAAAGGATATAGTGCAAGTTTATCCCACTATACTTCCATCCTAAAGAATAAGAATGAGGATGAGGATTTAATGTAAGCTTCAACTTTTCAACAACAAAACTTGTAATTGGATTTTTTTGTGAGCCATTGTTGATAATATAATTTATAAAAAAATCATGAGTAAAGTGGGCCCTAGTGACACAATTTATTATGACTACTTACAAAAGGATTGTAATGCATAAGGGCTAAATTATTCAATTTACCCTTTAAATATTAACATGTTTTCCTTCTCCCATGGTCTCAATGGGGCCATCTATTGGGTCACTATTAGAAGACTTTACAAAGAAGGATTTTTTCTCGATATCATGTAATTGAAAAAATTGATGCCTAATATGCCCTTACTTCTTACAATAGGTATACATTTTTTGAGACTAAGAAGAATAAGAAAAAGAAGAGGAAGTAGGAGTAGTGGAAGGAGGTGAACATATTTTCTTCACTTGTTGTAGTTGATTTGACACCTTGTTAGATCCTAAAGATCGAGCTCCTCTCAATTGGCTAGCAAGGTTCTCCTCTGCCAATTGTGCATGATTGAAACTTTTATCCAAAGTATTTAAGGGAGTCAACTCTTGATACAAGGGTTCAAGTAGACCACTTGTAAATTTTATGATAAGGGCTTCTACTGGATCCTTCACATAAAGCAAAATTCTCAATATATTGAATTGGAAGACATAATCTTGAATAGGCATATTATAAGCTTATCTTAATCTATACCATTTGACATTTAACTCCTATTCATAATTGGAAGGGTAAAAAGTATCCTTCAAAGCTTGGACTAAACCATCCCATGTGGTATTTATATTTTGTCCTTCTTGTCTTTTCATAATCACTAACTTGGCTAACTTTAACAACTTGTGTATGGAAAAAGGCACTCATTCCTCAATGGGAACCTCTGTTTAGGAGATATAAATCTTCATGTCCATTATCCAACTACCTAGGACATCAAGAGCCCTTGATCCATCATAAGTTTTTACATCACATTTTTATCTTAGAAAATTATCATAGATCTTTACATCACGGGAACTTTGAACTATGATATATTGGACCTTACTAGACAAGAGATCAACTTTTGAGGCTAAAGCAGTCATATGATATGCTAAATATGATGCCATTTTTGATTGGGTATAAATCATATGGATAAGAACAAAGGGATACTTAAGTACCAAAAATAGGTGCAACAAGATCCAAAGGGTTACAATTTTTACCTTCTCTTAGGCAATTGCAATAGTTAACTATGAAATATCAAGAAGATTTTAAATACTTACATTTGTAAGCAATTAACAAAAACAAATTCTCTTTCACAATGATATGTTGTCTTCATAATTGTATGCCTATTCCTAAAAAAAAGCATTGGGAGTTTTACCATCTATTGCAAAAGTTACAAAGTGGTAAAACATAAAATTTAATTAATAATTAATTATCACTAATAAATAATTAATTAAATTGTAGCAAATAAAAACAATTAGTTTCAACTGGAAAAGTCAACAGTCCACCGATAAAACACCTACAATATTAGATCCAACAAGTAGTGAGTACCACATGTCATGTAGATAGTGGTTCAACAAAGGGTCAATTACATGCCAACATGGCTAGCCACCTTAGGCTAGATGACTAGATTTTGGCCTAAATTTACCTTTAAAAAGGTAAATCAACTGCCACACAAAAAATGTGGGATTAATTCTTGCAACCATAAAGGAATAAAACCAAAAAAATGTTTTCAAAATCATCGCTTGATCAACATGGTCAAATGACCAGTCCATGTACATCAATACCACCAATCATAAAGAACCACCATAACAACCAAGTGAAACAAAGCAATGATAAATTTAAGTGCCAAAGTGAGTGACAACACTAACCAACATGTGAGGGTGGCTATTTCAATTTACACCGATGTAATTTTTAAATTAGTGAAACATTATCCATGTCACAAATTTAGGACTAAAAATTAAAGGATTTTTAATCTTGCCAACTGGTAAAATGTTCCCATATCACACCAAGCAACCAGTTAAGAATGTGTCATCTAACGTGCTAAAATATGGTGCCTTAGCCATCAAATGCATGGTACATGGAATAAAATATTCTTTTAGATCACCAAAAATTTGAACCTCCTCATCTTCAAAAATTGTGTGATCCCTTGCCATCAAAAAATTAGACCTCCTTTGTCATCGAGCTAAGACATAAATCATTTAGAGGGAAAGTGGCACTAAATTGTGTCATTGAAATCAGAGAAGGGCCAATCAAAATACCATTAATAAAGGACACCAATGATGAGCATCGATGTCGAGATAAGGTGGCAATGATGGTTGCACATGGGTGGATGAGTCATTGGTAGGCTATAATCACCAAAGAGATATGAGTTGCTAGTCAAAATTGTTTGTCGATAAGAGAATGGGCAACACCAACAAATTGGGCAGGAAGCACCCAATTTTAGAAATTTTTAATAAATAAAATATTAATATTAATATTTAATATAATCTTAACCTTATAAACTTCAAGATGTAACTTAAGGCATGAAACAAAGGCTTCAAAGCCAACTAAAGTAAATTTTGCAATGAGATATCAATCCTAAAGATGGAATTAAGATTGATGTTGGTAAATTTAAAGATAATCCAACTTAGCAACTAAGAGCTTCAACAAGTTGTGCAGAAAACAATGCATCAACCTGAACAAGGACTATCACTAGGTGGACCTAGTCCTACCCAAGACTAATCTACTCTCTAATATCAATATGGTGTGGATCAAAGAAGCTATGAAAATCATTACTAATGGTGCTTAAATAAGCACATAAAACTTACAATATGGATGACAACTATCCATCCAACAACAATCTAAACATAGCATAACAACTAGATAAGATTATAACTAGAAAATAAACTAATCATACTAGCATAACAAAATAGATGTGCAAGACTAATCCAACTAACAAATTTGAGTTGTAAAAATCTTCACACAATACAAAAATAGGCCTAACATATGAAGCCTAAAAATAAATAAGATAACTACAACATATATAATTAAGCCTAAATAAACCTAACAGTTACATTCATATCAAGTGTTGTCCTCATCAATTAGGCTTAAAAAGCATGGAGATATGTGTCTTATAAAAGTATTCCAAGACACATGCTTCCAATGCTTCTCAATATTGGCTTAACAAAAATCCCCTTGTCTATGACTATTTCTTGTTAATTAACCTCAAAATTTCTCCAGACGACCCCTCTTCTTTCCCTTATTGTAACAACCCTCCTTGAAAGAACATGATCTTGATACTGAATTATATATTGTTATGTCAATGTCTAATTAATGTTCTTATTTCTATGTTGTCAATATGAGTTGATATTGCATTGTATGATTTGCTTAAGATATATGGGGAATATGACACTGCTAATGAACTTTATGGATGAAGGACTAGGTAACCTCACCAATGGATTGGCATGGGAAAACCACCAGAGTGGAGAGGAAAAAAATGGGAAATGATGGTGATGACTTGTTCATCGATGGCTCCAGGGTAAAAGGATATCCTTCATTTAGATGCATTGCATATATGCTTGTTGTTTGAATACACATTGGGCCGTGAGATTGATATTGATAAAGAAGTCATCCTTGACTTGGTAGAGGATAACATCTTAAGTTATCTTAAAAATCCACCTACTTAAGGATAAAAACAACATGGTTTATATAGTGATTTTAAAAAGGCTTTATTTTGCTTTATTTTTTGGAAGGATAGATTAACAAATTGATCTAACAAAGTATTAATTTGTTTTGTAACATTAATACTTGAAATATTAGTTTCAATGTTAATAATTAATATTAACAATTGATACTAATTGATAAATTAATATAAATACCTTGTTATAAGTAATAAGGTTATGGCCAGGTTATTATATTAATTCGTGTAGTTGCTTTAATAATTGCTTTGTTTTCCTAATGTTGAAACATTAAGGATATAACATTATGGTTTGAGATTATTAAAGATACTAATTTTTTATTTACTTAGTCATGCTTTAATTAAGCTAAGTTTAGTCTTCATGAGCATTAAATCTTGCCAACATTCATTAAAGAATGTTACTAGCCAAAAGGTGGCTAGCTCGATTGGAGCGGTCATGGGATGATCTTCCAGTTCTTCAAGAACCCACCACCCCAACTTATTTTAAGGGGGGATTTGATGAGTTTTGGAGATAATTTTGGAGATATTTTGGATTTGGAAGGAATGAGCATGCAATAATGGATCAAAGTGCTTTTGGAGTTAGCTTTGAGAGGTAATCAAGCTCTATTTGTGGGTTTTTGAAGCATTGAGTTCAGTAGATTTTTGTCTCCATATATATGAATCTGTGATCTTGCTTCTTTCACTTTGCTCTTTGATTTTTGAGTGGTTATGTATCATGCTTTTGGATATATGTGAATCATTGATCCTTTGATATGGTTAAGTGAGACTTTTTGGTGCTTTATATCGATATTTTCTTTGTAATATCCTATAGTTTTGTATCTTGTTATGACTTTGGTTTGGTAGATGTATTTCTATGTACATCTTGGTTGTTATGTATTTGTTGCTTTATGATTTTGTGGCTGAAAACTTGAGTTTTGTATCTCTTTAGGGTATTCTCTTATGTTGGATTGTTTGGAGTGCTTGTTGGAAGCCTTTTAGGGTGTGTTCCTTGTTACCCTTGTTGAATATTTTGTATTAGCATCTTAGAACTATAAACACAATACATATTGGGTAGTGTCCAATTACAATCTATGGTAGTTCATCTGTAGACATGTGGAGTTCTTGATTTGTGAGCAATTTTTCCCTTGCTTCATGCTTTGGTTTGTTGTGTATGTTATTGGTTACCATCTAGACGAGTAAAAGTTTTTAGAACCCTTTTTTATTAAGTGAAAAAAGGTTAGATTATCCTTTCTAGAAGTATTAATGAGCATGGATATTTGTTATTAATATGCAGGATGCTCTTTTAAATTGTGCTTGGGAAATTGTTCTTTGTTGTATGATTGAAATAATTGCAAGTAATTTATATTCTTGTTGTATAAGCTATCAATACTTAAGTTGACTTTTTATTATAATTAAATTGTTGGAAACTTAGGCATTTTGTAAGGAAAATAATGAATCTAATGAAAGAATAATTAGAAGGGTATTTGAAATTTTCTTATGAAATTTGGAAAAATAAAGATAGTGTTGTTTATATTTATTCCAAAAGAAAGGATAGAGCTTTTCTTTATATAATGTCCTTTTAGTTTAAATAAAATATAGGTTTATTTAAGTTGGTGTTCTCTTTAAGGAATTTCTAGTGTTTTACCATGTTATAAGAAAAGTTAATGATCAACTATATGTTGATTAAATTGAAAATTTGGGTTGAGGAGTTATCTTGGTAGAATAAAGAGAAAAGCTTTGCGTTGAGTGATAATTTTGCCCAATTGCAAAATCATACTCACAAGTCAGGGTATTAATATAAAAACCCTCTCTTGCAAAGAAATCTAAATTTTTCCAAGGTTCATTTTAGCGTAGATAAAAAATGTGTGCTTGAATGTAGGTAAAATGTGTCAATCTATATCAATTTTATGCCTAAAATACCTCAGTGAATGTAAGTAAAATGTTAACAAGGGGCCTATGGTTAAGGTGATTTGCAATATTTTATACCAATTAAAATGCTTGATTTTCCTTATGTGCGATTGAATTTTATTTCAGATCTTAACTAGTAAAGGAAATGTAGAAAAGAGTTGAGTGCTGATTTCTTTTAATCATTAAAATAAATATGTCCAAATAGTTTAACCTTATGGATTTGCAAAGCAAACTAATTGGATGTGTGATTACTATAGAATACCATTGTTAAATTTTTTGAACAAATAAAACCCTGTTATTCTAAGTGTTTGATAATGTTTAAAAGAAAATAAAGTTGCAGAGAAGAAAAAGGAATAAAATAAAATACTGGAATGATAGAACATGTGCAAAAACAACAAAAATATTTGAATGTTAAACCATAACCAGCCAGAGTTGTATCCACATAGTCCAGGCTAAACCAGGTGCAAGCTTCTAAGGAACAAAAACATGCATTAAACGACATTAAAATGGTGTTATCAGGACCTTGCATAACCCACCACTAACGCAACCTCATACATGCAGGGAAAGATAAACAATAAAACTAATAACATGCATTGAAAACATTAACAAGTGCTACCATATCTATACATAAAACACTGTTAAATGAAACCAAAGCATGTGGGAAACATAAAAAATAAATATTATTCAAAACTTTCAGTGTTTGACATACAATAGTACCTAAAAAAAATCCAGAGTTCCAACATTATCGAGAGTTTCTAGACTCCAAACTTCCAGCTCCCATTTCTACCCTTTGCCTCTATTTTTAAAGTTATCTTTGACCCTTCATTTTCTTTCACTGTCCATATTCCTCGTTTCCAAAAACACCCTCTGTTTCGTTTGTCCTTCATATGGTGACGCTTGCTAGCATTTCATGATCGCCTCCTTAACGTTTACTCGGGTCACACTCTTTTAGCAACACATTTTCTTTCGTAAGAGATTTATAATCATGCCTCGACCAGATATATATTTCCATCAACTCTATTATTTTATCTTCTAGTAAAGAGAGCTCCTCCGATACAACGTTCGGGTCTATCATATAGTGCATACCTACAATATTGGACCTTTACTACGCAACCGTCGATCACCCCCCTAATGAACGTGTCGTCGATCGATAAAATAATCAATTGGTGGCCCTAACCTGAGCGACCCCTTGAAAATTGTCAACCTCACTCTTGAAACTGATTGATAAGCCACATTAAAACAAATAACCTTCCTTTGCTTACTCTTTCGCATGTCACATGGCTATCATTGAAAACCACCTCGAACAACAATAATCCATGTGTTGTGTTCACCTTCATTCTGCATGTATTACTGGATGCATCTTCAATCCATCATTCGGTCCAACAATACCATCATATAAAACTATTTCCATCCTCTAAGGTATGGTGGATCTGCTATGAACCATGTCCTATTTTTTGAATTCGCTTTCGCTGAGCAAACTCGATGTTAACCAGTCAAATTTCTTGGTGCAATCCTTAAAATGCAACCTTGTTGTACTCTTCTACGTAAGCCCTAGCTGGCCATCAACGTTATCACCAACCCATGTCATAGCCATGTACCACTTTCCATGTCATACTACCAATTCTTCCACGTCTGCACCAATCTATCTTGTGTTGGCCTCATTTCCCATGCAACTTCGAATTCTTCAATGAACACCAGCCATTCTCTCCTGCTCTTTGAAAACTATATTTCGTCGTACGTCACCTCCTTATTCACCCATTATTTTGGAGTCATGGTCTGCCATATCCATGTCTCCACTGTGTGGACTACATCAATGTCGCACTGATAACTCCCTTTAATAGTCATATTTCTGATTTAGACGCTACCATTTGTGTTCCCTGCATCCGCCATGGTCGTATTTGTCTGAAAGAAAATGAAACCCGCATGTCATCCATCATGTGATTCTTTGCATTCATCCACCTCTACCTCTCTGCCTTATGCCAAAATCCATGTCAATATTCTCCTTATTTGTTGTTCAATGAATCCGCACTCCGTTTGATAATCCAATTGGCAGGCTCTTCATTCGCTGCATGTCTCATCTTCATAGGTTGCCATCAAATACCATGTCCAAGGGTGACGTTCGAGTCACAGTGTCTACGTCATGATTCGAGACCTTCATAACCAAGCACATGAATATAATAAACCGTGACATAAATGCATAAAATAGGATAGCATTATTTACCAAGAAAACTAGTTATGCTTTGTTTTATTAGGTTATTACACATAATTTATTTCGTATTTATATATATATATATATATATATATATTTTTAATTTTAATTTATTTTTTATTTTATTTACTTAAATGAGATTTAAACAATTTTAAATGTTTTGATTGATTTAATTTTAAAATATTAAAACAATTAGCCAAAACATTACACACTTAATCAAACCTATCCACATTAAACTTTGGAATCGAATGAAACTGGAACTCAACGAATACCAAACCTCCAAAAAATAAGATTTTAAGGTGGGTCCCCAACTTTGGGGTAAGTTGTGCAATGGCCACAACACTTTAGTTTTGAAATAAAAATAATTATAATGGTTTTATAGAGAGAAGTATGAGATTATCTCTTTGTTTGTTAAAATGTGTGGTGCCAGTTTGCAAAGGAAGTAGTCTGCTCTAAATCCTCTAAGTGCGTGCCAGACCGACGACGACGGTATGAATCCCAAGCGATCGACGGTCCCCATCTCACAAGAAAATAGTGCATGTATTGAGATCATACAAGAGGATGGGATCAATTATGTAAAATGAAGTTGAAATATGTTCCCCAAGGAAGTTTGAAAGAACAAAGGGATCCAACAAGAAAACATGAAGAATAATGGATTCTAGTAAGGAAACTAGGAGAGTAGTGGGCCTCGACAAGGAAGTTAGGAGAAAAAAGGATCTCAATAAAATCATGACAATAATATTTTCCTATTTGAGTTACTACAAGAGTAAATAAGGAAACTTACATCAATATTTAGGTTGTTGTAGGACTAGATGGAAGAACAAGTAATGTTGGAGATGATTGTTAAGCAAGGATTTAGAAATAGAAATGGCAAAGGAAATTCAAGAGAGGGACCTAAAATTATAAAGAGGAACAAAGAAAAAACTCAACCACCCAAGATAGGTTACTTCATCTTTGTGGGACCTCACTATGCCAATAAATTCCCCCAATGGTAAGAAAAGAGTAATAGAACAAAGGAGAAATCACACCGGACCTATGTTGTTACAAGGAATCATAACCTGGATGGACAAGCAACATTGATGTTACTGAATGGTATGTTGTTTGACAAGGATGTCAATTTTTTAATAAATAGTGGGGTTACATATAATTTTATTTCCACTAGTATTATTGGGGATATGTCAAAAAGACTTGGACTTTTAGCACAAGGGTGGAAAGTCGATTATGGTTCTAGATAAACCTTTCAATGGATCAATGTTTACCTATGTATGAGATTACCTCAACAAATGGATCAATTATATGGCACTTATATGTAGCACCCCTCCATGCTTTTGATGTTATCATAGGTATAGATTGGTTAAAGTCTCATGGAGCCTTAATCAACTTTAAAGAGAGATGGATGGATTACACCGATAAGGATAAAAGGAGAGTAAGAATTCAAAGTAGGAAAGAGTCTTTTCAACCTCATTTGTTGTCGGTTACGAGGCTGAAGAAAGCCATTAAAAGAGGTGTTATGTTGTATGTAGTCAAGATTAATGGCAATATAGGTAATAAAGGGGATGAAGAAATATTTAAGAAACATCCCATTTTGCATGAATTTAGGGATGTATTTCTAGAAGATATCCTAGGCCTACCACCTTGATGTGAATTTGATTTTACCATTGAACTAATGCATGGTCTAGAACCCATTACAAGAACACCCTACAAAATGGCCCCATTTAGTTGAAAGAGTTAAAGGTGCAACTTTAGTATTTTTTGGAATTAAGTTTGATCAATCCTAGTGTGTCACCTTGGGGTGCTCCAATACTTTTTGTGAAAAAATAGCATTCCTTGATATTGTGCATTAACTATAGGATGTTGAATAAGGTAATCATCAGGAATAGGTATCATTTTCCTAGGATTTATGATCTCTTTGATCATTTAAAGGATACCAAAATATTTTTAAAAATCAACTCGATATCAAGATATCATTATTTGAGGATTCGATAGGAGAATACTCCTAAAATAGCATTTAAGACTAGATATGGACACTATGAGTCCACAATATTTCCATTTGGGTTGATGAATGTACCAACTTTTATGAATTTGATGAATAGCATATTCAAGAAATATCTAGATTGATTTGTTTTAATATTTTTAGATGATATCTTGATATGTTATAGCACCAAAGAGGAACATGACCAACATTTAAGGTTAATTTTAGAGGTGTCAAGAAAAATAAACTATATGGGAAATATCTATTTGTGATTTCTATATCTCTCAAGTTTAGTTTTTGGGACATATCATCTCGATGGAAGGAATTTTTGTATATCCCAAAAATATCAAGGCTATATTGAGTTGGCCTACACTAACAAATGTGCCTATATTAAGAAGCTTCATGGGAATAACTAGCTATTATAGATTTTTTGTGAAATATTATTCAAATATTGCCTACTCTATAACCAACCTTCAAAGAAAAGGGAAGAAGTTCAAATGGATAGATAAGTGTGAGGTTGCCTTTGATATTCTAAAGAATAAGCTAACTACAATTATTTTCAAGATAATGGATCCTCTTGGGAATTTTATAGTGTCTACAAATGCTTCTCTAGAAGGATTGGGTGGGGTTTTGTCCCAAAATGAGGCCATAGTAGCATACGAGCCTAGAAACCTCAAGAAGCATAAGCTAAATTATGCTACACATGACCTAGAATTGGTAGCATTTGTGCATGCACTAAAGGTCTAGAGTCACTATTTATTGGGTAAACCATTTTATTTAAGGATAAAGTATCAAAGTCTAAGGTATATTTTTACCCAATATATGTTGAATGTAAGATAAAGAAGATGGATAGAGTTCTTAATAGAATGTGAATTTGGTATTGAGTATATCAAAGGGAAAGAAAACAATGTTGTAGATACCTTGAGTAGGAGAAGGAACATAGCAACATAGAATTCTAGGATAACCTAGATTCATATAGATGAACAAAGTCAAAGAAATGTAGTTGCATGATCAGTATTGCATAGAAATCCAAGCTAAAATTGAGATAAGTCCTTAGGAAAATAAAGATTTCAACATAAAAAGATGGATTTTTATTCTTCAAGGATAGGATTGTCATACCCAAAACTAGTGAATTAAGGAGAATGATTATGCAAGAGGTATATAGTTATTCCTATTCTACTCATCCAAGAGGGTAAAAAATGAGAGAAAACATGAAAAATACCTTCTATTGGGTAGGAATGAAACAAGATATCACTAGTTTTATTACAAGATGTTTAGAATACCAAAAGTTTAAGGTAAAACATTGACACTTAGCAGAGAAATTGTACCCACATGATATACCTACACAAAAATAGAAGGTAATATCTATGGATTTTATCATGGGTTTATCTAAGTCTAGGTACCAACAATATGCAATTCTTGTGGTGGTCGACAAGTTGACCAAGGTTACACATTTTATACCAGGGAACATCAAGGATGATGCACTAATAGTGAAAAATAATTTTACCAAAGAAATTTTTAGGTTACATGGTTTTCTTGAGGTGATCATATCAAACAAGGATTATAGGTTCACATAAAAATTCTATCAGGCTCTTCACTATGTAGTGGACAGTAAGTTGAACATCAATTTTACATATCATCAAGAAATAAATGTATAAATAGAGAGGGTGAACCAATTTTTATAGGACATGATTTGCATGTACTCCATGGATCAAAAGTCTAAGTGGGAAGATATTTTCCATATAGTGTAATTTACATATAATAATGTATATCATGCATCCTTGGGAATGACTCCGTTTGAAGCCTTGTATGGCAAAAGATGCAGAACATCTCTATCATGGAATAATCTAGAGGATCAGGTGGTGATCAAACTGGACACTATCAAAGAGATGGAGAAGAAGCTCAAAGGGATTTGAAAAAGGCTCAAGGAAGTTGTTGATCACCATAAGAGCTATGTTGATCTAAAAATATTAACAAGAGAATTCTCTATGGGAGAGAGTTTTTGAGGGTAAGACCCATGAAACGTGATATCAAGTCAAATAAGTTGTATCCTCGCTATGTTGGGTCTTTTGAGATCATTGATAAGATTAGTCTAGTAGCATATAGGCTCACCTTGCCATCCAACCTCTCAAAGATCCATGTTACTTTCCACATATCCCTTTTAAGGAAATATTTTGTTGATCCTTCTCATGTTTGGAATGTTTCTAAATTGTAGATGAAAGTTCCCTCAATCATTGAGGTAAAACAAAGCACTATGTTTAATCCAAGGGGGAGCATGTTACAACCCTCCTTAGTAGAACTTGATCTTGATACTAAATTATGTATTGTTATATGGATATCTAAAGCATGTTCATATTTCTATGTTATCAAGATGAGTTGGTATTTCATTTTGTGCTTTTCTTAAGATATATGAAAAATATAGTATTGTTGACAAACTTAATGGATGAAGGACCAAGGACTCTCACCAGTGGATTGGAATGGGACAACCACCAGAGTGGAGAGAAAAAAAATGGGAAATTATGGTGATGACTTGTTCATCGATGGCTCCAGGGTAAAAGGATACCCTTCATTTAGATGCATTGCATGTATGCTTGTTGTTTGAATACACTTTGGGCCATGATATTGCTATTGACAAAGAAGACATCCTTTAATTGGTAGAGTATAACATCTTAAGTTATCCTAAAAATCCACCTACTTAAGAATAAAACAACGTTGTATATATAATGGTTTTGAAAAGGCTTTGTTTTGCTTGAGTTTTTGGAAGCATAGATTGAAAAATTAATCAAATAAAGTATTAATATATTTTGTAACATTAATTATTAAAATATTAGTTTCGATGTTAATAATTAATAGTAAAATTTGATAATAATTGATAAATTAATCTAACTACCTTATTGCTAGAAGTAATAAGGTTATGGATGGGTTATTTCATTAATTATTGTAGTTGCTTCAATAATTGCTTTGATTTCCTAATGTTCAAACATTAAGGATAATACATTATGGTTTTAAGATTATTAAAGATTAATTTTTCTTTACTTAGTCATGGTATAATTAAACTAAGTTTAGTCTTCATGAGTGTTAAATATTACCAATATTCATTAAAGAATGTTATGAGCCAAAATGTGGACAACTCGATTGAAGTGGTCATGGGATAATATTACGATTCTCCAAGAAGTTGCCTCCCAAGTTATTTGAAGGGGGGACTTGATGAGTTTTGGAGGTGATTTTGGATTTATTTTGGATTTGGAAGGAAGGAATGTGCAAGAATGAATTGTAGAGCTTTTGAAATTAATATTGACAGGTAATAAAACTCTATTTTATGGGCATTTGAAGCAATGACTTCAGTTGTTTTTTATCTCTATATAGATAACTCTAGGATATTGCTTGCTTTAACTTTTCTCTTCAATTATTGAGTGGTTGTGTGTCATGATTTTGGTTGCATGTGAATCCCTAATCCTTTGATATGGTTAAGGGAGAATTTTTGGTGGTTTGTCTCAAGATTCTCCTGGTAAGATCCTACAGTTTTGGATTTTGTTATGGCTTTGGTTTGATAGACATAGTTCTATGTGTACCTTGGTTGCTATGTTTTTATTGATTTCCTATTATATGGTTGTAAGATTGAGTGGTGTGTCTCTTTAGGGAGTTCCTTTATGTTGGTTTGTTTGGAGTGCTTATTGGAATACCTTTTAGGTGTGTTTCCTATTAACCTTGTTGAATATTTCATGTTAGCACCTCAAAACTATAGATACCATACGTCTTGGATAGTGTTCGATTAGAACCTATGGCAGTTCATCTGTAGATGTATGGAGTTCTTGATTTGTGAGCAGTCTTTCCTTTGCTTCATGCTTTGGTTTTTTGTGTATGTTGTTGGTTACTTTTTGTTGGGGTAAATATTTTTAGAACCCTATTTGATTAAATGAAAGAGGTTAATTTATCTTTTTTGGAAGTATTAATGAGCATGGATATTTGTTATTAGTATGGAGGATGCTATTTTAAATATTGCTTGGGAAATCATTCTTTGTTGTATGTTTGGAATAATTACAATTAATTTCATTTCGTGTTGTATAAGCTGCTAATACATAATTAAAATGTTGGAAACTTAGGCATTTTGTAAGGAAAATAATTAATCTCAATAAAAGAATAAATAGAAGGATATTTGGAATTTTTGTATTAAATTTGAAAAAAGAAAGATAGTGTTGTTTATATTGATTCTAAAAGAAAATATAGAGATTTTCTTTATATAATGTCCTTTTCATTTAAAGAAAATATAGGCTTATTAATGTTGGTGTTCTCTTTAAGGAAGTGCTAATGTTTTATTATGTTATAAGGAAAGTTAATGATCTACTATTTGTTGATTAATTTGAAAATTTGGGTTGAGGGGCTATATTGGTAGAAGAAAGAGAAAATAAATGGTTTTGAAAGAAAAAATAATTATAATGGTTTACTTAGAATTCAGTAGGTAGGGAAACCATTATAGAGAGAAGTATGACATTCTCTTATTGTTTGTGAAAATGTATTGTGCATGGTTGCTTGAAATTACATAGAGCATGTTAAGTTGCATTGCATAAAGAGTTGTCTTGATCCCTAAGTGTTCCTCAAGTTCATGGGAAATACCTTTCATGAAGAAGATCATGGAAAGAAGGTGGTGTAGAGGCCACTTAGGTAGATTGGCTCTAATGTATCTTGGAATAAAATTTGGTTATGCAAGTGGGAGTTTGCTTTGTAATACTTAGGGAATGCTAATGACTTATTAAAAGCTTGGAAGCATTATTTAAGGTAATGAATGATTGGTTGATGAGAAAAACAAGGAATGTTTTGGTTTATGATCTCTATTTTGTGAAGTATTTATTTGATAAAAGAATAGAAGAATTAAATGTTATCTTTATGATCTATTTTATGATGATATGTTTATGTTGTCATTAAGTAGAGTAGTTAGCATTATGATTTATTGATCATTCTATCCTATTACCTTATGATTTTTTTCTTTTTTGAAAAATAATTTGAAAAAAATTGTATTAAAACAAAGGTCATTTACAAGTTGGGATGAGACTTATCCTAGCCTTAGCCAAAGAGAACACATGTTTACAATAGTAAAAGAAGATTTGCATTGGAGCCAAATATATTAAACCATATTTCTACAATGGTTGTTCACATGTTTACAATTGTAAAAGAAGATCTACATTGGAGCACAAATCTCCTAAACCATATTTCTGGAATGGTTGTCCAAATTAGCTAAACACTAGATTTTCTCACCAACCTGCCTAATCATCTCATCCTCAATAGCCATATCATTGTGCCACTGAACCCCTACCTCCTTCTTAGTGTCCATATTAGCTAGGAAGTCTACCACTTTATTTAGATCTCTACTCACATAAACTAGAATCACATCATCTAATTCCCTCCATAATTCCTTAATTTGAGTGATAAGAATCCTCAACCTCCATGTCTTCAAAGCAAAGTTCCTCATGCAATCTAGAGCTCCAACTATTATTTGAGAATCTGATTCTAGGATTATCCTCCTGTAACCTTGTTTTACTACCCAAATAGAAGCATATTTGATAGCTAAGGCTTTCGCTTCATTGTTTGTGGCCCTTTCCAAGCCTTGCAGTTCCCAATAGAGCACTGTTCCAACATGATTCTGGCAAACCACTCCAATTCCAGCTTTACCCGGATTGCCTTTTATAGCTCCATCAGTGTTAATTTTAATCCAACCTTTTGGGGGTGGTTTCCAACTAGCTCTATCCTACCCTTCTTGTAGTTCAACTTCCTTCTCCATTGTCCCTATAACAACCTGAGTTTCCTCTTTAGCATACACTACCACAGTTTCAGTGACTTTGCTCCAAATGACCTACCAAACTCCATCTAAAGATAAAAATATTTCTCTAAAATTTTTGCCATTTCTCTCCAACCACACTTGCCACCAAATGAAGTTTAATCCAAACTCCAAACCAATACAAAGAGCTTTAGATTTAAATTTACCCCTCTTCCATATTTACCAAATATTAATCCGATTCAAATCACCATTAACTTAAATTTTATAACATAAAAACCATCTCTCCCAGATCTGGTGCGTGAATGGGCACTCAAACATCAAGTGATCAACAATTTCATAACTCTTGTAGCATAAAACACATTGATATGGACCAATGATTCCCCTACATCTAAGATTATCAAAAGCAAGAATTCCATTATGGTTGAACTTCTAGGCAAAATTTTTTACTTTTGGCTAACCCTTGGATTGAAAAATATTTCTCCAATCCTCACCTGATATGCATGAGGAGGAGGCTCTAGAAGGATCTTATCATATTCATACTTCACTATGTACACACAAAGGCTTCCATAGCACCAAGATAATTCATCCTTCTCATTTCTAATTTTGAGAAATCATTCTGCCAAAAGTTTAGTCATGATGTGTGTCAAATCCGAAGGGATTGAAATTGGTCACTCATCCAACTTCTTAAACTTCTTAAAATTATAATTCCACAGCTGATTAGTGTTTAAATAACTTTCAATTTGAACCCAATCCTTGGTTTCCATAGCTATTTTTATTTGTTGCAGTTCAAGGAATTCAACAATGATAGGTGGGTATTGATCCCATGAATCTATCCAAAATCGTTCTTTCTCCCCTTTACCCACTTTCCAAACTAATCCATCTTTCACTACCTGAGATCCTAACTTAGGATCCTGCCACACTAAGGATCCATTACCATCCAAATGGAAATGACCCACCTCCTTTGGATTTACCTGTCCCAAATATTTACTAGTTAAAATTCTACTGAATAAAGAAGTTGGTTGGGAAATCCAGTAAAGTTTTCCAGCCAAAACTTTATTTAAATTTGATCTTCTCAGTCCCAAAACTGCTTTTACCTTGG
Organism: Wollemia nobilis; assembly: GCA_028583015.1. Classification (NCBI taxonomy): domain Eukaryota; kingdom Viridiplantae; phylum Streptophyta; class Pinopsida; order Araucariales; family Araucariaceae; genus Wollemia; species Wollemia nobilis. The sequence goes on from JAQPPZ010001906.1 coordinate 613,798, forward strand.
GCTGGCTTACTTTATCCCAACCTACTAAGTCTCATTTCCTCTCTCCTTTTACTCCTTCCCATAAAAATTTTCTAGCCATCTTGTCGGACTCTTTCCATATGGTATGTGGGGCAACAATGATAGAAAATTTAAACATTGGCATGGCCTGAATGATTAACTGTAAAAAAGTTAATCTACCCGCATAGCTTAATAATTTATGAGACCAATGATTAATTATTTCCTTCATACAGTCCAAAAGATTCCTCCATATATCTATTTTTAGTTTTTTAAAATTCAAAGGGACCCCCAAGTATACCACTAGGAGAGAAGTCCTTGTGAATCCCAAGATCTCTAAAATTCTATCATGAAGCCTTTGATCAATATTGAAAAAGAACTCTTTGTATTTTTTTATCATTGATGACTTGGTTTGTAGCCCTAAGATAGACATTAAGTGTATCTCTAATCATTCTTGCTTCCCTAAAGTTGGCCACTCCCACCAATCCTGTGTCATCCATAAATTGTAGGTGAGTCAAAACTTCCTCACCCACCTTAATACCTATTAGCAAACCTTGTTGTCTTCTCCTCAAGATGAGTCTACCCAAGTCTTTATCCAATATGAGAAAAATATAGGGGAACAAAAATCTCCTTGACGAAGGCCTCAAGTAGCTCCAAACGATTGCGAGGGAAGACCCTTGATTAACAATGATTATGTCAGAGTAGAAACACAGCTCATGACCCATTCTATCCAATCCTAAGAGAAACCAAAGGTTACAATCATCTTTGACAAGAAGCTCCACTCCACCCTATCATAGGCCTTTGACATATCCAATTTTATGAACATTCCTTTATTACCAAATTTTTGCATTGAATGGATTGCCTCTTGAGCTAGAACCACACCTCTACCCCCTTTCTCTGAGGAGATAATGCTATGTAGAAGAGGTTTTAGCCGCTCAGCCATTACCTTTGTGATTATTGTATATATGACATTGCATAAGGTAGTAGGTCTATAATTTGAAATATGCATCCCCTCCTCCCCTTTTGGAATTAAGGCAATGAAATTATGATTTAATGCTTTAAGCATTATTTTACTACGTTTGGACTCCTCTATAAAAACCATTACATCCTCCTCTAAGTTGTCCTAGAATGCCTAAAAAAACTCAATTGGAAAGCCATCTGGACCTGGTGTTTTTCAGGTGCTCATTCCAAAGACTACATTCTTCGGTTCCTCTTTATCAATGGGTTTAAGTAGGGCCTAATTTTCTTCTTCAAATATAACAGAGGGTATGAAAACAAGATTTTCTTTTTGAGCCTCTTCATATTGCACCATACTTTCCTTAAATAGATTAGAAAAATAATCCATTGAATGGAAATGCATACGTAGAATTGTATCAAAGGAGTGTTTGTTCTCATCTTGAAGAGCTTCCATGCTTTTCATCTGTCTCCTAGCATAGGCATCCCGATGAAAAAAATCGGTATTATTAATCACTTTCTAATAACCAAGTGGTTCTTACTATTTGTTTCTAGTAGGTATCCTCTTGGTTGTCAATGTCCTCAACCGCTTTATGCAATGCATAATCCTCTTCTTTGAGCTGCTCTATAATTGTTCCTTCCCTAAAGTGTTTTTGAACCTCATCCCATATGGCCACCAATGGAGCTCTTTGGACCTGGAAGTCTATCTTGTTAGCTCACCTCCATTGTTTTAGTTGATCTTTGATATAATGAAGTTGTTTGTGGAATCTAAACATTGTTATCCCATATTTTGGGTGGCTTTCTTCCCACCACTATGGAATTTTCATTTGAAGTTCCTCTATTTTAAATGGTTTGTGATGCTATACTATCTTGATCCCCATTTAAACAAAATGAGAAAGTGATATGAAATTAGACCCTCCAAAATCTGAAATTTTATATTCCATTTTACAAATGCCTCCTATGAAACCAAAAAATGATCTAACTTCATCTTCTTATTATGTGGCTCCATCCTCTTATTAGTCCAAGTATAGTTGGTTCTAGGGAATTTAATATCCACCAAGTGTAATGCCTAGACTTGGGAAATCATAAGTCGATCCCATAGGTGTAAAATTGGGGTTCCCCCTTCCTAATCTCTAGAGGATAATTTAGCATTAAAATTCCCATCAATAATCTAGTCTAAATCTTCCCTTGAGACTCTCATGTTATGCACAACTTTCCATTGATGCATCTTACCATCTAGGTTTTGAGCCCCATAAAAATTTATGATTAAAACATGTTCAGTTGTGATATTGTTCCTAAAATGTGATGTGAGGACACCCCTCCAAGCTATATGTTCTATTTTAGTCCATTCAAGAGATTTCCAAAAAGTAACTATTACCCCTGAGTCCCCTTGGGTAGCCACTTCCATATGACCAGCACCCCTCCAAATTCTATTTATTATTTTACACATAAGATCCAATGACATTTTTATCTCCTGGATAAGCAAAAAATCTGTTTTACATTTTTCTAAGAGTCTTTGAACAATAAATTGATGGGTTCTACTATTTAAACCTCTAACATTCCATAATTGTATAATCATTGGTTACCTTGAGAGCAGTAAAAATCTATTGGCCTCACCGATCCTCCAATGCACAGTTTGTCTCCTTGAACTGCTATCAATTCCTTATTTGATTTTCTACCCACTCCTTGAGAGCTACTATTTTTTTATCTCTTTTCCACCTGAGTTATCCCTAGAGTTGACCTTTCTCTATTCTTTTATGCTATGCCCATGATGACATCCTTAATTATCGGTTGCTCTTGGTTATGCACTATTAATGCCCCTGCACTCTCTGATTGCGGTAACTCACTGCACTCAATTACCTGCTCTATGATGGGAGGAGGTGAAAGAGGGGCTTGAACATGGATGTTATTATTTTTATTATTCTCATCCACTCCTTCCATGAATTGTTCTTCTTCTTGGTCCATTAGTATATTAAATATCTCATACCTATTGGAGGGCTTGAGTTGGGTTTGCTCTTTACCATATTTTTTCTTTTTCCATATCCTTCTTTTGGGTTGTTCAAAACCATCTCCCTGTGCTTATTTGACCTAAGAAATATTTGTTGTTTATTTATTGATTGTTGACTTACCATCCTTAGGAATATTTAAAATTCCCATAGGAGCCTCCATTTTTATGTTCATATTATTTGGGCAAGATCTGGCCAAATGCCCATAGTTGTGGCAAACTCTACATCGAAAGGGCAATGCCTCATAATCCAGTTGTTGAATACAAGATAGTCGTACAAGTTCGAGTTCCACCTTTGCTGGAAAAGGTTAGCTAAGATCCATTTTTGCACATAATATTGCATAAAAAGTTGTTTATCCTTCCATTGTGTCTTTGGAAACACCCTAATGTATTCCAAGGGAATTATCAATAATTTCCAATACCTGATAACTCCAAAACTCCATTGGAAGTGCATACAAACTAATCCAAATCGGGACAGTAGTGGGTTCAATTCAAGGATCAAATCCCACTCTCTAAGGTTGAACAAGTAATCCTATCGGACCATGATTCCTCTTTTTTTATTCTAAAGCCCTATTTCTATCAACAAGTGAATAAAAACTAACAATAAAATATCAATTGCTAATAAACCACAAAGAATACTCACCAAAAGGCTCCCAATTTTTCTAGACCCAGGAATGTAAAAAATTCAAGGTAGGACGAATGCCCATGAATTTATAGATCAAATCATGATTGGCTCTATATAAAACTATTTATTTGACCATACTTTGCTCAATGAAAATCTTTGGTCTTGATTTCGACTGTGGCAAGCATCCATTAACTCATTGAGATGTTGATCTATTTCTAGTAGCCATAAAGAGCATTTTTAATGCAGTTTTTTGTGCTTCTTCAGTCTTTGATGGGGATTTATCCTTTAAAAAATCTGCAAAAGAACTATGTCTCTCTAAAATCGGATTCAGAGGTGTCCCCATTAGGTCCTCTTGGGGTAGCAATCTTATCTTCAAGTCCACAGTAACCAGAAATCTCTTCGGCTACCCAACCGATGCCCTAGTTTTCTCTTCCAAAGCTCTCCCTCTAGTGCAATATCATTTAGTTTCCTATTATAATATGTTATATGTAAGCCATATGATCAATTTAATAATGGTTATAATTTCAAAGTGATGTTTCTTGGTGATAACATGATGATTGAAACTTTTGTTTATTTTAGATGCAAGGTGCTATTTATATTCAAAATTTAATATTGTGTTATAAATTAGCATGTTATTATAGCACTTTAATTTCTTTTATATGGGAGAGATGTTATTTGAAAATAATGGATTAGGTTAATGTGGGTTCTGAGGGTGGATCTAGAACCTGATTAAGGAGGAACCTGAGTCAAATAATAACCGGTTCCTAGGATGAGTTGTGGTGATGAAATAAATAGGCGGTTGTGAGACTTGGGAGGAGTTATGGTAATGCAATAGCCATATACTCTTGCATGATACACCTTGAAAAATGAGGATAAAGTACCTCCTAACTATTTAGTTAATGAATTCACTTGATTCAACAATGGTGGTACCTTGAACAGTAAGGTTTAGGTGACCATTCTTATTATCAGGTGTGTAATAGTAACCTTAGTTAGCCCATGGAGGTGTGGTATGTAATCACCAATGCTTTATGCCAAGAAAACCTACATAGATGGACTTATTGTTAGGTTAGGGAATATACATTCATGTTTAAGTGTTATAGGCCTTAAAGGATAATCCCTATGTTGTGGTCAAATTATACTATACTAGTGAGGGTATATGAAAGGTGGGGGGACCATTCTGGAGTCGTTATAAATGATGAGGTTTTAGTAAGGTGAACCTAAAAAATATGATATGTTGGCCACTCCTTTCCACTTGAGTGTTGTCCATTGACACTGAACTCAAATGTGGCGAAGCCTTGTGAATGTTGAAAATAAAAATTGGGACTCCCTTATGAACCTTTCTTGCAAAAAATAAAAAGAATGTCTCCCTCTTGGGTTGGTTTTGATGGGTCATTACACTTGACCTCTTGATTTTAGAATTTCCTCTTTGGCATAGTCTTCATAGTCCTAAAGCAATAAAGAGTATAAAAATAATGGAGATGATCAAAAGAGGAAGCCTATCACCACCATACCTTATCACAAGTTGCAAAGCTTGCTAGAAATCAAGGAGATGAAAAAACAATGAAAGAGGGAACTATTTATAGACTTCATGTGAATTTAGCTACTCTTTCATTGGTTTATATATATTTTATTTTTCTAGGGCAATATTCACCTCCTTTTTGAAAGACAATATGTCCCATTATAGCCAATTCATCCTTTCAAATAGTTTATGTTTATGTTCAAAATTTTACACATGCAAGCTACATGGCTCTCTCTTCAAAGTATCCTTTCTTGTATAAAACTTCCTTTATTTATTTCTACATTTCTATTGAAAATTTTATTTATATGCCAACCATTTTACACAAAAGTATGGCATGATATGTCATACCATCAAAATAAGTTATCTTTTTGTTGGAATATGTAGTGATCTGACCATATGAAGCCATATTTGAGATTTATTCTCTAATAGGTCTCCTTGGGCATATATTTGGTATCCATATAGCCTTGATATTGTTGTAATTTTGATATACTTACAATTCTAAGAGCTACCTAGCACAAGACATCTAGAATTAATGAAACTAGCTATAGTTTTTTGGATGTTTTTCTTTTATGGATCATATTGATAACATGTATTTGCATGATTACCAAAATCAATTTAATTGTCCCCTTTGGATCTAGAATATCATATATTCCTACTATATTAAAATTTTCCACTGATAAATTTTGACCTATTTGTCCTATATTTGGTGTCTCGTGTTCATATTGTCATTACGCTTGGGAATAGTTAGCTTCTAAGTTTTGCTAATTTTCCAAGTTTGGCCATAATGCCTCAGGATGTCTCAAAACATATTCAAAATATTTAATATTTCCTTATTTCTTGGGGGAATTTTTTGGATTTTTAAGCCTATCTACCACAAAATATAGCAGAATATTTCATAGGATCAAATATAAAATAGCCACAATATTAAATATCAAGATAATATTATAATGAGTAGAATAATATATGAGCAAATTAATATGTATATTAAGGCTTATAATAAATAAAATAACATTCATTTATATACTAAAATATGAATGTAAATAGCCTGAATCATTTATGAACTATGCATGAAGAACAACTTACAATATTAATTGCTCAAGATATATACAACTTTATTGCACCTCTGAATTACTTAAAATTATCGAATTGCATTCCTATGGAGCATTGTCTCCATAATATACCAATAGTGATATGACTCTTCAAGTACTTGACTATTGCTTTCCTATGACTCTTGGCTTCTCATCTTGCCACTTGTATACAAGATGAACACTTGACTCTACAACACTTGGACATATCTACAAGACTCTTGAAATCCTAATCTAGAATACTTTTACACATCCAACTATGGTATATGTGCACACTTACATACAAGACACTTGTGCACATTCTCTCTTACATGAAACTTGTATCCTGCACATTCACACTTACATAAAAGGAGAAATACAAATTATACTCTAAACTATTGACTCAACCCTAATCTATTATTTAAAAATGTACCATGAAGGTACCATGGGGGTACATTAGCATATACCAAATAATGTAATATATCTTAACACCCTCATGTATTATATTATTTGGTTATTGAATACTTTAGTCTTCAATCTTGGTCTTCGTCTTTGTCTTCAATCTTCAAGTGACCTTGCATTGTTCACGAACCTCTGCTTCTCTTGAATCTACTTCATCATCTTGAACCTTGGGTTCATCCAATGCTTATGTTTGTAGGGAAATATTGGACTATGTTGTATCTAGTTCTCTATATCCTATATTTTTTAACACTCAGACAATTTAACATTAATTTTATCTTGATAAAAACCAATTGAAACTGAGGCATATATTCCATTTTTGATAGAACATGTAGCCTATGTTTTTTTAATTCTTGATGATGCATTTTCTATGTTTATTTATATATTTAAATTCAACTTATCTTCCTTTTTCAACCAATTTAGTAATTGAAATAAGATTGGTTGATAGTCCAGGAACATATAAAACATTCTCTAGCACAAAATTTGAAAAAGGTATGCTAGATATTACTCTACCAATTCCTTGAACATTATATATCATCTCATATACAATATTTAAAGATATATTATCCCTTATTTGCAAAGACTCAAACCAATGTAAACTTCTAGTCATATGATGACTAACTCTTTAGTCTATATACCAAACATTGTTCTTCATTTGAACCATTTTATTAGACTCACATGATATTATCTTAAATCTTTGGTAAGAGTTTCAAATAATTCTTTAATGATGTTTCCCATTATATTCAAAAAATTATCTTTGATATAAATTTTGTTTTTGAACTTTTTCTTTCATAAAGTATGGTTTTATATTTTGATAATGTCTCCTATGTTGAAAATTTTCTCTTTGCCATTTATCCATCTTACAACTTAAATATGATGTTTACAAATTTGATTCCTATGAAGTAGAAAACCTTAAAATTACCTAATTTAAAATAACTTAAATATGAAATTTGTAAATTATTATTTTCTAATATTTTGATGTTGAAAACCTTTTAACTCCCAAAATTATAAATTTGCAAAATTTCAAAAACTTCTAATGTTTTTAATTTTTATTAAGAATAAAGAAAAATAAAAAACTTCTATCTTAATAATTCAAAAAACTCCTAATAAGTCATTTAATTTAAAAATCTTCAAAAACACTTAAAAAAATATTTTAAATAATCAAATTAAATAACAATGTAGAAATTATTATCACTCCACCTTTATATTAAACCTCAAAAAAAATTATATTAAACCTTAATCCTACCTTATAACTCCAATAGCTTTAAATTAAAAATCTAACCTTATCCTTATACAGCTTATGCACCAAATAAACATTGGCTTTAAGTTAGCTTGATTAGAGTTTCACTGCTATGTTCAACATTCACTACCAACCTCAAATTACATTTTACTACTACATTCAACATTTTCTACCAGTCTCAGTTTGTGTTCTACTACTGCATTCAATGTTGCACCTCAAATTAAAATAATTAGTGCTGATAAAATATTTCCTTTGCGTGGAAATCTATCTCTCTCCTTATGTGTATCTTCTAGAAATCCTAAACATTATTCGCTATAGACGCTTCAACTTTCTCTTCCCTAATGCCTTCATTGATTCCCTTATTGCTTCACCTTTGCTCTCCTTCATCATCATTCAATGGTTCCTCTACAAGAATACTTCATCATTCCTCCTTCACTCTCCTTAGTCACATTTCCCTAGTTTCTTCACCATAATGCAATATTGCTTCACATTCACTCTCCTTCATTCCCTTTCCCTAGTTCTCTTCTAGAATGTGATATCACTTCACATTCAATTTTCTTCATCACCTTTCCCTAGTTCTCTTCTAGAATGCGACATCACTTACTCTCTACACCTTAGCTAGCCTCTTTCTTCTTCTCTACTATGTCATAGATCTCTTTTACAATCTATTTTACTGTGACTAACCTCCTAGCTAGTCTTATCCTGGTTTACTCCTTACTGTAGCATTATGTTGTGCTCATGTTCATTACTAACTTGTTTGCTTTTTTTTATTACGAAGAATGTAAGTGTTGGTCGCTTACAATATCCACTTGGATGACACATATTCCTTCACTTTAATGAATGACAAGAAGTTTTTTGTCTTATGGCTGGAGACTTTAAGCAATGTAAATATATATAATATATTTTATTGTTTAACTTTACTTTGAAAAACAACAACTCTTAACTCTTTCCTTTATGCTATTCGCATTTTGCTTCTAATGATTTACTATGGGCCTTATCCCATATACTTTGTAGAATGTTGCTTTTATGGACTGATTATCTTCACTATAGTCCTTTTCCCTTGTATAATGTTGCTTTGGTTTCTACTAATTATAGATATCTTAAAGATTTCTTAAATATTTTCTTGATACGTTTCTTAAGCCTCCTAGTTTATTTAAGCCTTTTTAGACTCTTTTCTCTTCAATATTGGTCTCTTGGGCTCTTAATTTTCCTTCTCTAATGTAGTATGTGTCTACCTTGAAGAATGTTTATCAAAAAGTGATATGTGGCCAATACTAAAATAATAAATAGATATATTCAATCAGTCTAATTCTTCAATGTATCCTTCTTTAGCTTGTTGTTCCTTCTTTCAATCTTCTACTTATGGTTGCTTGTAGATTTCAACTAAATGCTTGAAGCTATATAAAGTAAGCTTTGTATGCTTCTTTATCCTTCTTCAAGACTAATATATCTTATGTGGAAGATAACTCCACCCTTTTCTTCTTTTTCCCTTTACTTCAAATATATCAAGGTCAATTTGACCTAATTTTTCTTTAAATATATCAAGGTAACTTTGACTTGATTATTATTCAAATGAATCAAGGCTACTTTACTCTATGACCTGATTCTACTTTGTCAAGGTCAATTAACTCTATAACCTGATTCTTCTTTGTCAAGGTCAATTAACTCTATGACCAGATTCTTATTTGTCAAGGTCAATTAACTCTATGACCTAATTATTTTTCTTATTATGTATTCTTGCTTTAATTATTTGATCTTAAGAAGCTTTGAATGCTTCTCAATCTACTACAATGCTATCAAATACTTTTGCTACACTAAGAAACTAAAATTATTCTCTATCTCTGTAGGAAGCTTCTCAAACTTTTGTAACTTAATCTTTACTGCTATTCTAAATCTTCAATGTTTGAGGTCACACCTAAGAACTCAATATGATTCTCCTCTCTACTAGAGAATCTAAGATATTTTTAAGGTGATTTTGAATGTCCTTGAATCTCTAATTTTCTTCTGAGTTGGTTTCTAATATAAATATCCAACTCTCTTCTGAATTGGTTTCCAATGTCAATATAGTGGAGTCCTAGTCTTCGTTGGTTTTCTTTCAACCTAGTGGAAAGACCCTAGCCTTTTATACTCAATATGACCATTAAAATAGATTTCAAGTCTTCACTACCTTTAAAGTGGATAGACTCTAAATTAACCTTATCAAAATGGATAAAGCTAATTATAATGGTGGCTAATAAAAATAAACTCTATCAAACTGGATAGAGTCTTGTGGTAGCTTTGATACCACTATTGACTTTTTAAGCATCTCTGCCACAAAATATAACAGAATATTTCATAGGATAGAATATAAAATAGCCACAATATTAAAAATTAAGATAAGCTTACAATGAGTAGAATAATATATGAGCAAATTAATATGTATATCAAAGCTTAAAATAAATCAAATGGTATTCATTTATCTACTAAAATATGAATGTAAATAGCTTGAATCATTCATGAACTATGCATGAAGAACAACCTACAATATTAATTTGCTCAAAATGTATACAAGCCTTCTTGCACCTCTAAACTTCACGAATAACTTGAATTACTTGAAATTCTTGAATTACATTCCTATAGAGAATTGCATCCATAATATTGCAATAGTGATTTGGCTCTTCAAGTACTTGACTATTGCTTTCCTATGACTCTTGGCTTCTCATCTTACCACTTGTATACAAGATGAACACTTGACTCTACAATACTTGGACATATCTACAAGACTCTTGAACTCCTAATCTAGGACACTTGTGCACATCCTCACATTACATATTTTCACTCTTACATACAAGACACTTGTGTATTTTCTACTGTTGGTCAAATATCTACCTAATGTATAAATATATATTTGTGCGCCCTAGATATGGCCAACATTGAAAGGAAGAAGGAGAGAAATGTCCTTTAGGCCAATCTTTAGAGAGGGTTGGATCCCTTACTAAATCCTACACCGGTTTCAAGTTTAGAGTTACAAGAAAGAAATGGGAAATAACAGAAAGAAATGGGAAATATGGCTATAAGTCGAAATATGTAGGATTGGGGACAAACTAGCAGTGGAGATTCAAATCAAACGATTAAGTAGCATAGAATATAAATAAGGTAAAGAAACTACTTACAATTTTGCAGTGATAACTTCCAAAAATGCATTCCAGTATTCATTCCCTTACCAACAATATTCAAATCTAGATGTAAAATTTAAACTTAGCAGATAATGAACATGAACGTAAATAGAAATGACTGAGCAGAAAGAAAATCACACACAAAAATCATTCGTAGAACCAAAAGCCAAACTCCTATTTATGCAGAAAACTTGAAGTGTTTTTCTACACAATGTCTATCCTCCTTTCTTACATGAAAATATCTAGTATTTATAGATTTTTTTGTCTCTTTTATTTAATACACAAGAAGACAAAATGTCCCTGGATCAGGAACCAGCAAGAGGAATTTCCTCCTCAAAAATCCTCGAAAATCCTCCTTCTGTAGCAACAATCCAGCTTTTGAGGTAAAATTCTTGGGAAATCAACAAGTTTGGACGTCGATGCATAAAAAATTGCAAATATGGTCGTTGAATTAGTACCTCCATTGTGACTTGGAAATTTGCCTTTGTCAAGAAAGTCCACCATACCTGAGCATTTTTTTGAAAAGAGGTGAAGTAGATTGGGGATATCTTGGAACTTATTAAAATCACCCTATGGTATTTAATCCTGCATTATTTTTTAGCAAACATAGTCCCCTTCGCTTCAATCATTAAATTCCCATCATTTTTTGGTCCAAGCACCTTTGAAAAGTCTTCTTTGATGTTTGAAATCAACTTCACCCAAAAAATGGGGCAACAGACCCTTTGAAGCAAATCCGGGTGAAAATGTATTGTCCAAAGTTCTCCCATTACATTTTAACTCATGCCATAATGTGAAGCATGAACCTTCTTTCATGCTCTAAAAGTATTTTTTCGTTGTTTCACCACAATGGGGGGCGAATGGAATTTTTACCTCACTCCTGGGATGAAATATCCTTTCTTCACCATATCGTTATTACTACCAATAGCTTAAGACTTTGTACTTTCGAAGCACTTTCATGGTGCTAAAACTTTTAGCCTTTAAAACTTGTGTTCTCCCTAAGAAGAGGTGAAAGAGAGCTTTTCCCATCTCCAGGGATGAAAGTGTGTTTAGATTTTCAACATTGGGGTGAACTTATTTAATTGTGTTTTTCTTCACTTACAATACGTTTGCTCCAAAAGTATTTTAGCAATGTAAATGTGCATAGTTGTCCATGTGCATATGTGTCATAGAATAGGAATATGAAGAGTCATAGGAAGAGTGAAGGCCAAGAATCATCCATATGAAGAGTCACATTCCATTATATATGTGTGTATATGTGGGTGTGAAAGATATATAGAGAGATATAGAGTGATAGATAGATTGGTCATATACAGTTGTAATGGAGAGTGATGAAGTATGATGTATTTGAGATATTTATTCAATAAATATCATATTTTCATGAGCATTTATTAGTGGTATTTATATGAGTCATTTCTAAAGTTATTTATGAGTTTTATATGCTTAATAGTTTGTCATTATCATATATTTCATATTACAACTTTATCTTAGATCTTGTGGTTACTTTATATTATGTATTTAGCTTCAAAAGATAACAGTGGTATTAGATCCACAACAAGGTTTTGTCTTGCATAGGTTTTTAGTTGCAAAGGAGATTTCTACTAGTTAAGGAGAGACCAATAAAGTTGAAGAAATTACCTCTGGAAAATAAAACCAGAGAAGATAGGATTTCTCACTATGTTGAAGGAAAACCATTGAAAGTTGAAGATTTACCTATTCCAAGAGAAAATTTGGAATAGAAGGAGATTTACAGGTCTTGAAGATAGACCTTGAACTTGAAGAGATGTAGAGACCCTTGAAGGAGGTGCTATTAAAAATTTTGATAGAGAGAAGAAGATTCTAGATTAAGTTTTGGCTAGAGTCTTTCCACAAGGTTGAAGGAAAACTCGTGAAGACTAGGACTTATCATAGATTTGATTCCACTAGTTTTAAAAATAGCTAGTGAAGATTATTGATTTTAGAATTCTAGAACTTTGAATGTATTTTGCTATTATCATCTAAGTTTTTTTTGCAGAAGATTAGTTCTCAAAAGTTGAGAATCTTCCTACAATGAATAGATAATAATTTCATCTTTGATTGCTTTAAAGTCTATGTGCTTTCCTTGTGCAGGGATTAACTCTTTATTGCATAAAAGTAGACATTGAAGATTAAGGAGGTCCAAGAAAGAAGACCCCATTGAAGATTAAGGAGGTCCAAGAAAGAAGGCCCCATTGAAGATTGAGGAGAACCAAGAAGGAGGTCCTCATTGAATATTGAAGACTACAAATTGAATATTGAAGAGACCCAAAAAAGAGGTCACATTGAAGAACTTCTAGATTTGGAAGATTGAAGATTGAAGATAGAGGAGGACTACTTTACCCTATATTACTCCATACAATTCAATCTAGTTGTTAATGATGCACATATTTTAGATGATCCACCAAAGTGAGGGATGGATCAACGATGTTGAATATATAATATATACTTATTACAAATGACTTTTCTTAATAATAAATCATGTTTTTTTATATTTGTATTTTTACATTCACATTTTTTTTATTTTACCATCTATTAATTTTATATGACAATTATTTTTCTATTTTTTAACTTAGTTTTCTTTTTCTTTAATAAAAGCACTTTTCCAACATTAATCATTAATTTTTTCAACATGAACGCCACTATGACAGTGATGTGGGTCATTTTGAGTACGATTTGTTGGATAACGCATGATGTATGAGTTATATAAATTTCTCTTATTAAATCATCCCATTATTTATTGATTCATTTTCAAATTATGACAACAATATAGTTATCTGAACTATGATAGATTTCAATGTACTAGTTATTTGAAAAAGGACTCAAAATGCTTCCCTATGCAAAAGTTATACTCTCTAAAATATTTGTTCTAATGTACCTCAAAATGCAAAAATGAAAGCCCCAAGCCTTGGAAAAGTTGAATCCAAGTGATCATTACCACTAGGCTTTTTGTGATTCACTAATGTGCTCCACTTATCTCGCCACCTCAGCAACTTTGATTCTATGCAATTATGACAATTGGTACTACTAAAAAATAATTTATGCGCGAAACCAAGGGAGATAATGTCAGCTAATATATTGGCTTCCTATCTACTTAAAGGTCCTAAATGCATGGGCAGATTTGATTCATGGTCTCTCCTACACTAATCACAACATGTTACCCATCACATCAAATTAATGATTTAAAAGGATCTTGCACAACATTTTACTCATTCCTTCTCCCCACGATGAAAGTGAAGCAAAATGACCAGTAAAGAATTTGAATATAGGACTTTTTCTTTCCTAGAATCAATCCACTATCCAACATGTTGTATGCATATACGTTAAAATCGTGATAACTCCATAGAAACAATGTTGAACAACCTCCTATGACACCAAAATAAAAGGTAAGTCTAATTCGAACTTGAGACCTCCAACTTTTAAGCAGTGCACTAGCATGCCTTGTCCTAGTTGTAATAGAGTATGTCCTTGTTAGAGGGAGAAGTACCCTTTCTCATGGAGAAGGGCTTTATACACCAAAATTTGAACCAAGCCAAAACTATGCATGTGCATAAAAGTATGCATTACAAATTTAAAAATACCTGTAATTTTTATGCATCATATAATAACTTTGTCTATCCTTATTTTTTTAATGTTATTAGTAACATGATACTATAGTCTTTCTAAAGTAGAAATTTGAAGCAATTATTAGAAAATGCAAGGCTTTCCCCTCAAATACTTTTAAAAAGCTGAATACAAAAAATATAAAAAATCATTTTTGCCTCTTACGCAAAAACGGTTTATGAGATATTTAGGAGAGGTTAATCCAAGAGTTTGAAAGAAATATTTGAGGCTCTGAATAACATTTTTACATGACAAGTGAGATAGCTCCATGCCCACTCCGATACAATGTTGGAATTCATACTATATTCCAAAAATTGATAGATGCAAACCATCCACTTATATGTTATACAAAAACCATAAATTGACAAAAGGAAAAAAGTGATACACACAAAAATTGGAGGTTTCCTTAAGCACCAAAAATAATTATTGTGTTATCCATGGATAATAATCACAACACTAAATGGATGGAGTGGTGGGGTTATTTATACCAAAACCAAAACCTCAATTACATAAATGATTTTAACCTAAGTTGACATAGCTAGAAGCCTTAAGGTTAATTACAATTTATAAGATCATTTTAAACATAACAAGGTAATTATGATCCATGGGTCTTACATGATAAAATATTATAATAAGTTAAATACATTGTACAATGATTTCCTTTAGGCCTATACAAGAATACATCATACAATTTCGTCCTTAGCCATAAATTATATTACATTTTTAATGGGCCAATATGATGAGTTGACAAGAATTTACTAAGTTGAATATTGTTGTTTCTAGCAAAATATTATTTGGGGCGAAAGCGCCTAGATGAAGCATCTAGGTGAAAGTGCCTTTAACTTGTCAACTATTTTTATTTTTTGTACTCCAACTTCTAAACAATGTTTGCCTCATATTGGGGTAAACGGGGCTTTCTCCCCTCCTTCGGGGTGACGATGCTCTTGACTTCTCCATTAAACACTTCAACCTGACTTATTTGCATTCTATAACAAAAAGGTATTTCTCCCTGGGGAGGGGCGATAGAGGTTTTCACCCCTTACTAGGGACGAAAGCACTTGCACTCACTTCCTTTTTTACCTTTGAACATAATTGACATTTTCAATCCTACATTTATCTTCCTCAGGCCTTTTTTTGGTGGTTAATTTGCTACTTTCTTTCTTTTTCACCTCTAAAAAATGTGAAATCCCTTTTTTCTTTTAATCGTCGACGCTTTCATCTCAAGCAACTTTGCCAATACTGAGAAACTTTCAACTTTATTTTTTGCAGTTCCATTTTACCTATAAGATTAATTTTACCTTAAGATCCCATCATTTCCCAACATAAATTCCATGAAAAATAAAAGGAGCAGATTAAAGCATAAATTAATTGCAATAAAATATATTGATAAAAATAGTTGTATTATTCATACATTATACTTCGCCTCTTTTTACAACAAAAACTACCAATAAAATTTCCAACAAAACAAAAAAAATACAATGTGGAAAGATGTCAAAATTACCAATATTTTTGGTGGCTCTTGGGATCTCCAACTCATATGGATGCAAGCGATCCCAAGATTTTATCCATTGGGTTTTTAGTGGTCCATATTATGGGCTGCATCGATCGGTGCTTCTGGTTTAGACGTATTTCTCTGCCCCTACTCAGTTGCTACTTGTTCTACTATCGCCTGTTCCTCATGTTCCTTCAAAATTTCATAAGTGACTTCATAAATCATAACAGTTTCAGCCCAAACATCTATGGTAAATAGGGAAGGAACACTAAACGATTCATAAATGTACCATCGATTCTAAATATCTTCAAAGTTAATGTGCTTGGATCTTTAAGCTAGTTCAAACAAGGATGACTCTATGCGAGTGAATCTTTTCATGAGTAACACCTGTTCTTCTATAATTGGCTCTTCTCAACTATCAATTTCTGATGTATCCTACACAAAATGATATTTCGGTGAGATTACTATCTGATGCATAAGTTTGTTTTAATTGCATACCACTGGATGAACCTACATGCACATCACCTCCAAATACTAGCTCTCACCGTTGAGGTTGACAGTCTGTGTCAGTTCGATCGCAGGAAGGAAACCTGCAACTCTATTTTTGTAACAGGTCCTCTTGTATCCCACATAGGACCCATCAAGAATTGGATGGGACCTAAAGAAAGTAAGTCTTCCCTAATAACCTGACCACGATGGTCATGGTCGAGAATGGTACCTATTATGATCGGTAGATTGCTAGTCAAGACCCATGAGGAGATCTGTATAAGACTGCACACCATTTTTTAAGCTTAATCCTTCACCACGTGGATACCTTCTGACGTATGCGGACTACTGTAATTACACATTTTTTTACAAATTTTTGAAAGTGTGTATCCCACATGCTTCCCATGGGAGTATGGGGAAGCATTCATCTAATGGGGATCACTCCTTGTTAATTGACCATGGTTTATGGTCAGACGCTAGCAGATGGTAGCTAGAAAGAGTGACCTCGGATGACTTGAACTTGCTCTATGACCCTAGTTTTCTTGCTGATCTACCACATGGCTCTCTTTAGTGGGTTGGTTATTCGGCCTACTTTGATTAATTAATCATTCGTCACCGTCGATTGATAGGTGGTTATCATAATTTGAAATCCTTTTAGAAAACAAAGAAATGATATATCAATGAGGTTGACTTAACCTTTCTTTGGTTATGCCAATTTAACTCTTATTAGCTATAAGAAATGACTTAATAAAGGAATAGAAAGGAAATAAGACAAAACCTATGAATGATGTAATGAACATATTAATGATGCTTAAATAACTCCTTTTTGTTTTACTAAATTAACTTTGAGAAGTTATAGAAAATCCTTTTTGTTATGCCAACTTAACTTTGAAAATTTATAGAGAAAAGGCTTAGTTAAAAAATAAAAGGGAAACAAGGCAAGTTATGTAAACAATGTAACTTGAGAACCTAAAGTACAAACTTGGGTAAACATTTGGGAGGATTACTGTTGGTATATCATAGCATAAATTTGCATGAAAGTTATGTGACCACATGTAAATACTTTATTAAGAACTTGGACAAATTTGGAAAGATATTTGTTTGGATGTTTGTCTTATTGATAGACTATGTGATACATGGTTAAGAATTATAGTATAACCTTGACAAAATATTGGTTAAAAATAAACATATTTGCTAATATTGTGTAACTATAGTATTTTTCCTGTAATAAATTAAGGACCAAGTTTGCAAAATCTATAGTGTGATCTTGTGAGTAGATTATTTAGACAAATCATAGCTAAACTTGAGTAATCTTGAGTAGATTACAAGACAATTTGTAGCTAAATTTGGGCAACTATAGTACGATCTTGTTGAAATATATTGAGACAACTTGGTAGTTAATTTAGAAAAAACTATAGATGACAACACAATCAGTAAATATGTTTGTGTAGAAAACTATAGTGTGACCATAATGATGGATTGTAGAACAGAACGGGTATATGATCTCATAGTAGATTATGATCAAGTCCTTGGAATGATTTGTAGATCTATAATTGAATGCATCGGTTTAAATCTTATTTCTTATTTGAAGAAATATGAGTTACTTGTGAAAGTATGATTTGTTTAAATGTTATTTTTGGTTGAAAGAAATATGAGTTACTTGTGAAAGTATGATTTGTTATATGCATGAAAGGGATCTCATTTATGAATGAATTTATGGCATTCTCTTGAAAAGGACTAGCAATAGTTGATTGTAATAATATTTGTTTCAAAGGCATATCTTTGTGGAAAATGATATGAGATGAAAATGTGATTTTCAGTCTTAGAAAAGTATGGGATTTCCTTCCTTTGAATGTTGGAATGCTTTAGATAATTACATTATGAGGAATGTATTGTGTTTAGTTGTATTCAATCAAAAAAATATTACATGTTATTGCTTGCCTAGAATGCATTTTCATATACATGTAATGGGTTGTCCTGATCCCGAAATACCTATAATCTAGTACTGGTGGCGCGAATGGAGTCAAGAAATGATTGGAACTATTCAAATTCTATTGATAATATATACATGTTGTAACAAAACCTCTTTAATGAAAGGCCTCCACTATGGAGAAATGTATTTATGAGAGATCAATTGTAATTGATTTGTATCCCTCTTTAAGAGGATTTGTAAACAATAAAAAACTCATTTTCAAGAAATTATGGGAGAAAATGTAAAGTTATATCATGGCATAAATTTATCATATGTTAGGGTTTAAATCTTTTATTGTGAATTAAATATTGTGTCTAGATGACATAGAGTAACCCTAAACTAGAAAGAATGTGTAAAACATGCATGACACTTAGAAACATATCTTTAAGTGAATAACTATGAGAATGTTTATAAGGGATAAATTTGAAAGTTATCTTATTTCATGGGGATTATAGTTGAATAATTCAATTAAGGTGTAATGGTAGACATTCACAAGTCTATGTGGGTTTGTGTGATAAACCCCTTAGCTTACGATTGTTGATATGGAAAATTTAAGCATTGCAATGATTGATGTTTATCCTTAAGGAGGAAAAAGCTAATATTCAAGGCATACACCTAATGTATGGGTTGAAAGAAGACCTAACATAAGGACTAGTTTAATGTTTTATTTAAACTAGTAAGGGAAAAAGGTGTTCCTATTTGAGATAGGAGAATTTCCAATTGCAAGGTAAAGAAACCTTACCTACAGGTCATTATAGGGGTTGGCCACTCCTATCCATAGGATAGACACTGACCATGTTGGATTCATGTGAAGTGCAACCTTGGACTTACTTGAAAACTCATTTATAAGAGAACCACATGAAGATACTTTTAATTTGTTCATGAATTAGTGATAATGATAAGAGCTTAACAAAAAAAATGTCTCCCTAAGATTGGTTTGGTCCTAATAAGCAAGTTATATATTTATATATTTTGAAACATAATAAATTTTGAGGGTACTTTAATTGATCAAGAAGAGAGATTCTGCACAATCAAATTGAAAAACAAAAAAAACTAACTTATGTTGGGTAATGACATGGTTTATGCTCAAAATGATGATCGTGAGAGATTCCAACTATGTTATAAGCTATATTTTCAAAGGATTCTTTTCATTAACTTGCATTGGATGGTTTTGGGTGACTTCAATATAATTTTAAGAAGAAAGGACAAAAGTTGATGGAGGATTAATATCACTCAAGGTATGCAAGATTTCAATAATTTTATTTAGAACAATAAGTTGATTGACCTAGATATGTGTAAAGGTAAGTTTACATGGAAAAACAAAAGTATGGGGGATAATAATATTCAAAGGTGCCTAGATAGAGTTCTTATTTCTGATAGTTGGCTAAGTATAAATAATATTCATAGACTTACATGTATGTCCATAACAGGGTCATATCACAATCCCCTTTTGTTGGATATGGAAAAGAAGGAGAAGCAAGGAGGAGCACCCTTTAGGTATAAGCTCATGTGGAATATGCATGCAGACATTACAAAATAAATTAAATATTGGTGGTAGGAGGAGGTTCAAGGATCAGCTATGTACATAGTTAGCCATAAACTAAAGAACATCAAGTATCGAATCAAAATTTAGAATAAAGAGTTTTTTGGTAACATCAATTTAAGAAAACAACTTAAAAAGGATATCCAAGATATAGGGAAAAATTTGAGAGGGAAGGTAGAAAACCAGAGTGGCATGAAAGGGAAAAAAAACTCCTCACATAGTATCATAATACCATATCCCAAGAGGAAATTCATTGGAAACAAAAATCCAAAGTACTGTGGCTCGAGGAAGGTGATAGAAACACTAAATTCTTCCATGTTTTTACTATGAGATATAGGAAAAATAATTAAATCCTCTACATTATGGGGGAATATGGAAGAAAGTATGAAGATTTAAATGATATTAAAAATCTGGCCATTACTTTCTTTCAAAATCTTTTTAGCAAAGAAAAAATAAAGTGCAACATGGAAATACAAAGCATCACTAACAATGTTTCCAAAAGAGTTCATGATAGCATGAATGAATATCTATGCAAGGTAATCTCTAAGTAAAATTAAAAGAGATGTGTTCTCCATGGGAGCATCCAAGGCTCCGCGACCAGATGGTTTCCCACCATGTTTTTTTCAACATCATTGGGATATTGTTGGAGAAGATGTAATTGATGCAATCCAAGAAGCCCAAGAATCTGGTAAGTTGTTGAAAGAATAGAATAATACCTTCTTTGCTCTTATTCCCAAGAAATATGGGGTAAATAAATTATAGGAATTTAGACCAATTAGCCTATGTAATACAATTTATAATTTTTTTACTAAAGTTTTGGCTAATCGGTTGAAAAACATCATCCTCTCAATCATTAATGAAGATCAAGAAGGTTATACTAAAAGCATCATTGCCATTTATGAAATAACACACTCTTTTCAAAGTAGGAAAGTATCAAGCATGTTCCTTAAGTTGGACATGAACAAAGCCTATGACAGGGTTTCATGGTCTTTCTTAGATAAAATAATGGAGCGAATGGGTTTTAGTGAGAAATGGAGGGCATGGATTGGTATGTGTCTTTATAACCCTCGTTTTTTGATCCTGATCAATGGACAATCTGTTGGGTTCTTTCCTTATACTAGAGGAATCGGGAAGGGAGATTATTGTCTCATTAAATCTTTATCATTATGGCAAATACCCTAGGAAGAACTTTGGAAAGAAAGTGAAAGGATGGTAATATCAAAGGTCTAAAAAATTCATCCATTGGTGAAGCTTTGTCCCATCAATAGTTTGTGGATGATACTTTCTTGCTTAGGAAAGCTACAAAGGAAGAAGCTTTGGATTTTAAAAAAGTCCTTGAGTCTTATGAAAAAGCTACATCCCAAAAAATAAATTATGAAAAAAGCAGGATTATGTTTTTAAACACAGAGGAAAGTATAAGATATCAAATAATTAAAGTGTTGGGTTGTAAGGAGGAAAAGTTCCCTATCACCTATCTTGGTTTATATTTGTTTATAAGCAAGATGAAAGATGAACTTTGGAATCCGATTAATGATAAATTTAATAGGAAACTTAAAGGTTGGAAGGGATCTCTCTTATCATCTATGGGGAAAGTACACCTCATAAAACACGCACTTCAAAGCCTCCCTATTTATTTCATGTCTTTCCTAAGGATGTTAAGAAAAGTTGAAGAGACTTTAGAAATACTACAAAAAAATTCTTATGAAATGGCATTGAATGCAAAAAACGTATACATCTGGTAGACTAGGATACATGTTGCCAGCCTTTACAGAATGGGGGTTTTGGTTTGAGGAAGTTGAGAGATTTAAATAGATCCCTTCTAGCTAAACATGGTTGGGGGTTTTGCATTGGAGCATCCTTTAAATGGAGGGCAGAAACCACTTTATCAGTTGTTCTATTCCTCCATGTGGGTCTATTATAAACAATAGCAAGAATGTTCTTTGGTAATTTCTAAAATGGAGAGTAGGTAGGGGGGGTAATATTAAATTTTTAAAAGATCCTTGGATTCAAGAGAAGCCTTTAGAAAACTATAGAAAGTTAAAATATATTAAAGAACATTTAACTAGAATCTATGGTAAGAAAATTAATGGTTATATTCATAGGGTGGGTGATTTTCAGGAGTGGAAAATCCTGCAAGAAGATATGCAAGACCCAAGGGTAAAGATCTGCAAAACCTTTTAAGGAGTTATTCTTTAGGTAGATGTTCAGAGGAGGATCAGATAATTTGGAGAAGAAACCAGCAAGGTCAGTACTTGGTGAAGGATGGATATAGAGTCTTGGGCAAAGTAACCTCCAAAAAACCTAATCTTAAAAGAATTTGGAAGCTAAACATCATCCCTAAGGTTGCTATATTTTTTTGGATTGCCATTCTCAATAAAATCCTTACAAAAGATAACATATTCAAAAGAGGAATTGTGGTTCCAACTATTTGTGTCTTATGTAACAAAAAGGATAAGTGTGTGGACCACCTGTTTGGAACTTGTGATTTTTTTCATGATATCCTAAATATGTTATTGATAGAAGTTAATGTTGCTTGGGTCATTCCAGATTTTCTAATTAGGATTTAGGAATAGCGGCACATAGGAAGCAGTATTTTTTGGCAAAAATGTATTCCACATATTTGTTGGGGGATTTGTTTGGAAAGAAACATAGGAGTGTTAAAAAATAAAACCAAAGGAATAATTGAGGTTTATTCGAGGATAAAAATAGCCCTATTGGAGGATGGTATTAAAACAATTGTTGACCAAGAAAATCTTGTAATGATCCTCTCTAGAGAAAAAGACATCTTAAATATGAAAAAAAATTAATAAGGTGATACTAGATACTAGATGGGAACATCCTAACAAATACTGGGTAAAAATTAACTTTGATGGGGCTGAAAAAGGTAACCCGGGTCATGTTGGTGGTGGGGGTCTCATTAGGAAAGACATAGTTCAGGTAGTGGTTGCATATGATGAGGATATAGAAACTACCATAAATCACCAAGCTGAAGCAAGGGTGATGCTTACAGGCCTTCGAATTGCAGTGCATTTGGATTTTAGAAGAATTGTTCTTGAGGGGGATTCCAAGAATATTATAACTTTCCTTCAAAAATGGGAGTTAATAATTCTAGTATTTTCCAAATAATTATAGATGCAAGGACTATTTTGGGAAACCTTTTAGAAAATAAAGTAAAACATATTTATAGATAGGGAAACAAAGTTATCGATAAAATGATGAATATGGCAGTTTAAATCTAAGAATTTCAAGGTCTGGTTATGCGTCCTCATGGAGTTGGAAGAGATTATAAGAATTGATAATGAATCTAGCAGATAAAGCAAAGCATAATACTTATTGGGATCATGTGACGAAGGATTTGAGCACACTAAATTACATTGTTGTCAACAATTTCTTTATCAGTTATATAAAGCATTGAGCACTACATAAGACACGTCAAATAGAAGGATAGTGGGAGGAATATTATTTTAGATTCTCCATTAGCAGGTTTAGCTTAGGTTTGTTTGTTTTACTAATATAGGGCTATCTTGCATTTGTATGATCTTCTCTTGTTTTTTCATGTACATCTTTTGAGCTCTGTGTAAAGGGTCGGGGTTCTTCAACCCCCTTTTTTATCAATACCAAAAAAAAATAATAATAAATAAAAGTTAGTAATTCCCCTTTGTAACACCCTTATCCATAAAAAATATCTATGTTTGGATAAGGTAAACAAGATAAGAGGATAAATCAATTAAATCAAATAATAAAGCAACAAGCACAGTTGAAAAAATATAGCAAGTTTAGGTAATAGAATGAAGCAAATGTAATTATGGAATATGTTGAAATTATGATTAAGTAAAGTAATTTAGGCAAATTTTTAAGATCCATGAGAATTGAACATAGAAAACCATCTTTAGAAACTCAACTTCAAACCTTTGTGATTTTAAAAAGCAATTCTTGGTTGAATTTCCCTCTTGTAGTATCTAAAAATGGTCATTGGATTCTTTAAAAGACTTATAGGTTTGCTTTCTTACATCAATTGTTTTACTTTCCCAAATAACGCATGCAATTTTGACCATACATGATAGGTTTGCTCTCTTCTTTGATATGGAAAAGCAATTTTAGTTCAATCAATAGGGGGGATAGTCCAGAAGCTTCATCTTCCCTATATTGGCAAGTTTCTATTGAAATATATTACATTATTTGGTACATTCTAATGTACCACCTTGGGTACATCTTTAGATTAGGAAAGTATCTTATATTAAAATGAGAGTTTACTTTATGCAATGTAATAAATGCACAAGTGTGCAAAGTATTTTAGCAATGTAAATGTGCATAGTTGTCCATGTGCATATGTGTCATAGAATAGGAAGATGAAGAGTCATAGGAAGAGTGAAGGACAAGAATCCTCCATATGAAGAGTCACATTCCATCATATATGTGTGTATATGTGGGTGTGAAAGATATAGAGAGATATAGAGTGATAGATAGATTGGTCATATACAGTTGTAATGGAGAGTGATGAAGTATGATGTATTTGAGGTCTTTATTCAATAAAGATCATATTTTTATGAGCATTTATTAGTGGTATTTATATGAGTCATTTTTGAAGTTATTTATGAGTTTTATATGCTTAATAGTTTGTCATTATCATATATTTCATATTGCAACTTTATCTTAGATCTTGTGGTTACTTTATCTTATGTATTTAGCTTCAAAAGCTAACAGTGGTATTAGAGCCACATCAAGGTTTTATCTTGCATAGGTTTTTAGTTGCAAAGGAGATTTCTACTAGTTAAGGAGAGACCAATACAGTTGAAGAAATTACCTCTGGAAAAGAAAACAAGATAAGATAGGGTTTATCACTATGTTGAAGGAAAACCAGTGAAAGTTGAAGATTTACCTATTCCAACAGAAATTTTGGAATAGAAGGAGATTTACAGGTCTTGAAGATAGACCTTGAACTTGAATAGATGAAGAGACCCTTGAAGGAGGTCCTATTAAAAATTTGATAGAGAGAAGAAGCTTCTAGATTAATTTTTGGCTAGAGTCTTTCCACAAGGTTGAAGGAAAACTCGTGAAGACTAGGACTCAACATAGATTTGATTCCACTAGTTTTAGAAATAGCTAGTGAAGATTATTGATTTTAGAATTCTAGAACTTTGAATGTATTTGGCTATTATCATCTAATTTTTTTGTTGCAGAAGATTAGTTATCAAAATTTGAGAAGCTTCCTACAACGAATAAAGAATAATTTCACCTTTGATTGCTTTAAATTCTATGTGATTTCCTTGTGCAGGGATTAACTCTTAATTACAGAAAAGTAGATATTGAATATTAAGGAGGTCCAAGAAAGAAGTCCCCATTGAATATTAAGGAGGTCCAAGAAAGAAGGCCCCAATGAATATTGAGGGAGAACCAAGAAGGAGGTCCTCATTGAATATTGAAGACTACAAATTGAATATTGAAGAGACCCAAAAAAGAGGTCACATTGAAGAACTTCTAGATTTAGAAATTTGAAGATTGAAGATTGAAGATAGATGAGGACTAATTTACCCCATATTACTCCATACAATTCAATCCAGTTGTTAATGATGTACATATTTTAGATGATCCACCAAAGTGAGATGGATGGAAAAACGATGTTGAATATATAATATATACTTATTACAAATGACTTTTCTTAATAATAAATCATGTTTTTTTATCTTTGTATTTTACATTCACCTTTTTTTTATTTTACCATCTATTATTTTTTATATGAAAATTATTTTTCTATTTTTTAACTTAATTTTATTTTTCTTTAATAAAAGCACTTTTCCAATATTAATCATTCATTTTTTCAACATGAACGCCACTATGACTGTGATGTGGGTCATTTTGAGTATGATTTGTTGGATAACGCATGATGTCTGAGTTATATAAATTTCTCTTATTAAATCATCCCATAATTTATTGATTCATTTTCAAATTATGACAACAATATAGTTATCTGAACTACGATATATTTCAATGTGCTAGTTATTTGAAAAAGGACTCAAAATGCTTCCCTATGCAAAAGTTATACTCTCTAAAATATTTGTTCTAATGTACCTCAAAATGCAAAAATGAAAGCCCCAAACCTTGGAAAAGTTAAATCCAAATGATCATTACCACTAGGCTTTTTGTGATTCACTAATATGCTCCACTTATCTCGCCACCTCAACAACTTTGATTTTATGCAACTATGACAATTGGTACTACTAAAAAATAATTTATGCGTGACACCAAGGCGGGTAATGTCAGCTAATGTGTTGGCTTACTATCTACTTAAAGGTCCTAAATGCATGGACAGATTTGATTCATGGTCTCTCCTACAATAAACACAACATGCTATCCATCATGTCAAATTAATGATTTAAAAGGATCTTACATAATATTTTACTCATTCCTTCTCTCCACGGTGAAAGTGAAGCAAAATGACGAGCAAAGGATCTGAATATAGGACCTTTGATTTCCTAGAATCAATCCACTATCCAACATGTTGTATGCATATACGTTAAAATCATGATAACTCCATAGAAACAATGTTGAACAACCTCCTATGACACCAAAATAAAAGGTAAGACTAATTCAAACTTGAGACCTCCAGCTTTTAAGTAGTGCACTAGCATGCCTTGCCCTAGTTATAATAGAGGATGTCCTTGTTAGAGGGAGAAGTACCCCTTCCTCATGGAGAAGGGCTTTATACACCAAAATTTGAACCAAGCCAAAACTAGGCATGTGCATCAAAGTATGCATTACAAATTTAAAAATACCTGAATTTTTGTGCATCATTTAAAAATTTTGTCTATCCTCCTTTTTTCAATGTTATTGGTAACATGAGACTATAGTCTTTCTAAAGGAGAAATTTGAAGCAATTATTAGAAAATGCAAGGCTTTCCCCTCAAATACTTTTAAAAAGTTGAATACAAAAAAAAAGATAAAAAATCATTTAGCCTCTTACGCAAAAATGGTTTATGAGATATTGAGGAGAGGTTAATCCAAGAGTTTGAAAGAAATAGTTGAGGCTCTGAATAAAATTTTTACATGACAAGTGAGATAGCTCCATACCCACTCTAATACAATGTTGGAATTCATAATATCTTCCAAAATTTGATAGATGCAAACCATCCACTTATATGTTCTACAAAAACCATAAATTGACAAAAGGAAAAAAGTGATAGACACAAAAATTGGAGGTTTCCTTGAGCACCAAAAATAATTATTGTGTTATCCATGGATAAAAATCACAACACTAAATGGATGGAGTGGTGGGCGTATTTATACCAATACCAAAACCTCAATTACATAAATGAGTTTAACCTAAGTTGACATAGCAAGAAGCCTTAAGGTTAATTACAATTTATAAGATCGTTTTAACCATAACAAGGTACTTATGATCCATAGGTCTTACATGATAAAGCATTATAATAAGTTAAATACATTGTACAATGATTTCCTTTAGGCCTATACAAGAATACATCATACAATGTCGTCCTTAGCCATAAATTATATTACATTTTTAATGGGCCAATATGATGAGTTGACAAAGATTTACTAAATTGAATATTGTTGTTTCTAGCAAAATATTCCCTATGCAAGATTTCCTTGTTCACGATACTTTTTCCTTGTGGGAAATATGATCCAATTTTTTGAGTGCGAAACCATTTTCAAATTTTAGGTTTCATTTCTAGATGGTCTTGTGGAGATTGTCTCCTTACATTTGTTGTTCCCGGTTTGTCTCCTAAAAATTGTCTTCAAGAGATTGTCTCTCTTGTTGAGTTATTTTTGTAAAAGGTTTAAGGATCCTTTCAAAACTCTTCTTTTCAACCAATCAAAAAAAACAATTTTATGAAAAAAATAAAGAAAATATAGATAAAATAAGATAAGGCAAACAAGATAACTAATAATGTAAATAAATTTAAAGAACAAAACAAGTATTATAATTAAAAAATATAATAAATTTAAATACTAGAATAAAGCAAGTACAATTAAAAAATATAAAAAGTGTAACTAAAAAATTTAAAACTATTATTGAAAGGACAAATCAAATACAACTTGATCCGCTCATGTAGAGGAGTTGGAGAGCAAGCGGGTAGTTAAAACTCTCTAGTTATAAAGAGGCCCAGATTCAAATCTCTCCCCTCACATGTTGCGGATATGTTGTATATAAAAGGTTCCTTTATCAAAATATATATATATATATATATATACTAGAAAAAAGCACTCACAATCTTTATGTATAAAGCACTCCATGAATAAAAGGTGTTTGAAAAAAGAGATATCTCATATTTGTAGAAATGAGAAGTATGGTTGCCTTTTCAAATCAAAAGTGGCACACCTGCGCGCTTTGGGTTATTATATTTTATACATAAAATACATAGAATAATTTTTTTTTTCTTTTCTTACTAAAAAGTGATTTTAAATATATTGTATCATAAATCTTTCCATCTATATAAAAATTTTTGTTTAATCTAAAATTCAAATTTCACACATAAATTTTGTTTAGTTTAAAATTTAAATTTCACATATTTAATATTTTTTTATTAATTTAAAAAAAAAACTAAAAGTCGTAAAATCATTATACTATAACAATGATTATTATCAAGGGCATATAAATCCAAATAAGTCATATTATCTAATGCCTCCTACTAAGCATCTGAAAATCAACTTTTCTATAAAAAAGAAAATAGATAAATTTAATATAAATATAAATAAACAAATTGATATTTTACCATGACACGAGGGCTTTCAAAACAAGAAGACATCATGTACATTATTTTGAAGGATGCAAAAGTATAGTTGTGTTCATTTCCTGTCATTAATTTTTATTACCAGTAAGCCATGTTATCTAAGCATTCCAAATACCTTTTTGGCATTTGTAATACATAAGTCGGAATGTCCTCCCACCAAAGTGCGAAGTCATTCCCTACATATAAAACTTATTTTAGTACGTCTAAAAATTAAGAGTGCGAAGTCTCTTCCTTACTCGTGACTATATCAAACACGGACGCCCTTCAATGAAAAAGTCGAGAAAACGCCTCGACGAGGTACAACTCCTTGGCATCATTTCATAAGAAACAAGTTAGTATAGGGTTCAAATCATAGGGACCGCAATCATCAAATTTATGTCTTGTTAATTGTTGACCCGACATGAGATGGGGACCGCAGTGGCTCGGTTCATACCATCATCATTGATTTAACGGGTGCTCATAGGATTCAAAGCAGACCATTACCTTTGCAAACTGGCACCACCAAGGTTTGAACTTAAATCTCTTATTGGTAAATATCCATCCAAACTAACACTTACCAAACCACCTAACCTTTATAACTAATATAAATACTGACTTAACACAATCATCCTTAACCTGTGCCGCCCCTAGGAAATGCAACAAAAACAACGAAAACACAATGTAATGTTATAGGGCAAGGATGCCTGGAATTACACTCCTAAAAATAACGTTAGCTTAGAATTTAAGCTTCGAATAATTGTGTTACGGTAGTCAAGGGTTATATAAGATACCTAAAGACATAACAAACCTCAAATCAGCTTTAATTTATTTTGTTTTATATAGTATGAATTTATTTGTGAGGATGGTTATATCGTTTGATTACTCATAAATCATACGGTGTAATAATTCTTAATATATATTTTTTATTATATCATAATTAAAAGTTTTGTGTTGTCTATGATTAGACAATAATCTCTAGGATGATATAAAAAAATTTAGAGAAAAATTTT
The DNA here is from genome assembly GCA_028583015.1 of Wollemia nobilis. Taxonomy (NCBI): domain Eukaryota; kingdom Viridiplantae; phylum Streptophyta; class Pinopsida; order Araucariales; family Araucariaceae; genus Wollemia; species Wollemia nobilis. The sequence continues at coordinate 643,660 of JAQPPZ010001906.1, forward strand.
CCTTTTTAATGTAGACTCACTACTTATATATTTGGAAGTATCCTATTTATCGATAATACACTTTAAAAATACATTTATTACTAAATGCTTGTTTAATACTTACATTTGAAGCATGTTTCTCCAATGTCTTCAAGTGAAGCATGTGTTACCATGCATCCAAGGTTGGTTGTTGAATTGATTTTTTATTGAATTTTGTCTTTTATATATATATATATATGATAGAATGAAAGTTGTATATGGTTTCTTTTGTTGTTTTCCATTTCTCTGTTTTTCATAATTTTATGTCTTTTGTTTCCTTAATAAATTCACTTATATGCTTTTTCCTTTTAAAAATGTAGCATCTTAATTTCTTGGCACCTTAAAAAAATTGATTGCACATTATTGTGCAATATCTCCAAGATGCTTGATAATCGTTTTCTATTGAAATGTTTGTCCTTTCTACTTTTTGTCATTCAGTCATCCTAGGTGAGAATTCTAACCTCTGAGTTCTCAACTTTCACATTGTCTATGTTTTTCTTCTACTATAATATATGCCTTGATGTTTGTGTGTACAACAAAACAAGATGATATACTTCATCCACAACAGCTCGATTACGAGTTTCTTTTTCTTCAGGGCTATGATGGTAAACAAGTTTTCTTTCTTTGAAGGTTGTGACAGCCTGATTACAAGCTTCTTTTCTCCTTTCAGAGATGTGATGGCCCAATTCAGCTTAGACGATGTGACAACGTCCATGAGAGGGTGCTTTCTTTTTGCAACAAAACTTTCTCTATTATCACTCTCTTAGAGTGCTTCTTTTCTTCTCTATTATTTTTAATCGCTTCTCCTTTTCTCGTCATTTTCTTCTAGATTGCAAATTGATTCTCAAAGAAGATGTTGGTGTAGCATTTCAATGGGCTTTTCTCATATTTGATGAGCGTTTTCAAATGTTATATGCTACTCTTTATTGTTTTCTATTCTTCTTCTCTTCTCTCTTCATTACTTTCTCTTAGAGGACTTGCTCAAATAGTAGTGTTGTTCTTCTTCTCTTAATACTCGCTCTTTTAGAGTGCTTGCTTAAATGGTAAAGCATTGCTTATTCTGCTTCTCTTCTCTTTTTATTACTTTCTCTTAGAGCACTTGTTCAAATGGTAGAGCATTGTTCGTCTTCTCTTAATACAAGCTCTCTTAGAGTGCTTGCTTTAATTGTAGAGTATTGCTTTTTTCTCTTAGAACTTGCTTTCTTAGATCGTTTGCTTAAATCGTAAGTGCTACTTTTATTCTCTCAAATAGCTCTCCTGGAGTGTTTGCTTAAATATATTTCAATGAAGTATTTAGATAACATGATTCTTGCCTATTTAGCAAGTTTACTTTCTCACAAGGTACTTATTCCTTTATGTGATCGTCTCTATCTTCAAATGGTTGTCAATGAATTGCACGAAATCAATAGCACCAAGTAATCCTTCATTTTTTTTCTATGTATGACTTTTACTTTGTTGTTGATCTATAATGGTAGCCAAACTATGACTATTCTTACAATTACATATTTAAGGATTGAAAAATATATTAAATCTCCATGCAATTGCTATTAACTACTGAAATTCAAGTGTAAATAACAAAACATTCACACAGATTTGACATAGAAATTTATAGTGGTAAAACCCCAATGTGGGGAAACATCCACTGTCCAAGAGAGCTCACTGCTTTATTAATGAACAGAAATTACATTGCAACCTCCGAAGGGCTACCAAGCATTGCTACTGTAATGAAAACAACCAATACTATGCAACAATTTCACCCAACAGTCTGCAATAGTTCACCATAAACACAACTCCATGTACATTCTCTCCAATCCCTCATTAACCATGAAGAGATGCCAAAAATGACATAAATAACCATTCCAATAACTCCTGGCCTTTCAGCTACCAAGCATGTCTTTTGGTCTCCAACTATTTTTTTTGGTATTCTGTTGTCAAAAGCACCAGATTGCCATTTTGGAACACGTACAACTTTTGGATTACATGTCCAATCGACCTAAAAATTTTACCATGTGTTCTCAGTAGTTCGAACTACATCTGGTTAAAATTTGAGGTCCTAAATCCTTATGAGTCGCTCCCAACATGTCCACGAATATGACCACCGAGGCTGATTTTTACACAGTTTCCAGCTGTCAAAAGTGCTAGATTGTCATTTTGGAACACGTACAACTTTTGGATTATGTGTCCAATCAACCTAAAACTTTTACCATGTGTTCTCAGTAGTTCGAACTATATATGGTTAAAATTTGAGGTCCTAAATCCTTATGAGTCACTCCCAACATGTCCATGAATATGACCATCGAGGCTGATTTTTACACAGTTTCTAGTTGTCAAAAGTGTGCAGTCCGATTTTGCAAAAAATATGGAGTTGCCTAATTTGACAAGGTTTGGTGGTACTAACAACACCCAAAATTGAAGTTATGATGTCAAAATAACTCCACTAAGATGTTTACTTACTCACCATGATAATTAAAATTTTATTTATCCAAAAAATAATTTTGGATCAGGCCTCCCCACTTGGGGAGCTTTTGGTCCCTCAAAAGCTTTAAGTCATCAGGTGAGGATATAAATCCTTCACCCAAGCCAAAGGTAACCATCTTGCCTTGTTCAATCTTTTACCTTTTCCACAAACTAACCAAAACTCTTGGTCACCCCTTCTTGAAGTACGAACTTTCTTTTCAAGCACCACATCCTCTACAACCTCCTCAAAAGTTGATGAAGTCAGGTCATCCCAACATGGTAGAACTAGAGTATCTTCTTTGGCATCCAACAATGAAGGCTCAAACAATTTCAAATTCTCCACATTAACAACAAAATACATTTGCATATAACTAGGCAAGTCAAGTTTGAATGCATTATCCCCATATTTGTCCACAATCTTGAATGGTCCATAACGTATGGGTTTTAGCTTCTTACCAGCTCCTTGAAGCCTCTCCTTACCCAAATGCAACCACACCATATCTCCAATCTGAAACTGATGTGCAACTTTATGTTTATCATGGCGCTCTTTGTACTGCTGCTGAGTCTTCTTCAACTTCTCCTCAATTCGTTCATGGATAAGCTGAATTTTTTGGATGAACCTCAAAGCCTTGCTACCTTCCGACTCATTACTCCCTGCTGCATCTGAACCACTTGAAAATACTCCATCAAAAGGTGAATGTGGTAGAAAACCATAGCATACCTCAAATGGTGATAGCTGAGTTGATGAATGAATAGCCCTATTGTAGCAATATTGCACATAAGGCAGATTTCCATCCCAAGTCTTTGGTCTTTGCTGGTTAAATCCTCTCAACAAATGAACAATGGTCCTATTGACAACTTTTGTTTGACCATCAGTTTGGGGATGAAATGCGGTGGATCTTTTCAACTTTGTATCCAACATTCCCCAAAGTGCAGTCCAAAACTTGCTAAGGAACCGGGTATCACGGTCACTAATAATGCTTTTGGGTAGACCAAAATTCACAAAAACTTGTTGAAAGAACAAATCAGCTGCTCCTTCAACTGTGATAGTCTTCTTACATGGAATCATAACAGCCATTTTACTAAATCTATCAACTATCACATACAAATAATCATTCCCCTTACGAGTGGTAGGCAGTCCACCCACAAAATCCATTGAAATGCTCTCCCAAGGCCAGCTAGGAACTGGTAGGGGAGTGTACAATCCCAAATTTTGGTTACTTGGCTTACTTGTATTACAAATGGCACACCCACGGATGTATCTGGAAACATCATTTTGCATATTTGGCCAATGCACATACCACTACAAATTTGCTACTATTTTATGCACCCCAAAGTGACCAACAATCAATGAAGTATGAGCTTCTCTAATCAGCTACAATCTACTACCAACTGGAATACAAAGCTTACCAGCCTTGAACAACAAGCCATCCTCCAAGTGATAGTCTTCCACCGAGGTATTCTTTTCTACTCCAAGACTGAGATACACATATTTAAATTCCTCATCCTCCTCATATTCACCTTTATAAGTATCAAAAGCAAAAGGCTCTAACTCCATAACAACTGAAGCAAGTTTCATGGGAGGTCTAGATAATAGATCAGCCAATTTATTAGCTTTACCCCTCTTATACCTGATCAAAAGGTTAAATTACTACAAGAAACCCATCCATTTAAAATATCTTGACTACTGCAATTTACTCTAAGTTTGCAAATATTTTAAGGGTTCATGATCAGTATGAATTACTGATTCTTTACCCATCAAATAATGCCTCCATTTCTTAACCGCTTGCACCAAAGCATATAATTCTCTATCATATGTAGGATAATTAAGAACAACTCCAAAAAATAACTCAGAATGATAACATACCGGCTTACCTCCTTGGAGTAAAACTGCTCCCATAGCATGGCCAGAAGCATCAGTCTCTACTTCAAAAGGTAATCTCATATCCGACATGGCAAGAACTGGTGCATTGCAAACCTTATCCTTCAACTTCTAAAATGCTTGTTCTTCTTCTTTACCCCACACAATACTATTATTTTTTCATAACATTTTTTACAGTGGTGCAACCACATGTGAGAAATATTTAATGAACTTCCTCAAATATTGAATTGCTCTGGTAAAGCTTCTTAATTCAGTCTGATTTTTTGGCTGGGACCACTCTTGGATGGCTATAACTTTCTCCAGATCAATTCAAATCTCTCCTCCACCAATCACATGGCCCAAATAAACCAAATAAGTCTTTCCAAACTCACATTTCTTGATGTTTAATTTCAATTGTGACTTGCAAAACTACCAACACCTCTCTCAAGTGTTGCATATGCTCCTCCCAAGATGCACTATACACAAGTATATCATCCAAGAAGACAAGTGCACATTTATCCAAAAATGGATGTAGTACATCATTCATCATTCTCATGAATGTTGTAGGAGCATTAGTTAAACCGAATGGCATAACTAGCCACTCAAAAAGACCTTGCTTAGTCTTGAAGGTTGTCTTCCAAATGTCTTCCTCCTTCATCCGGATTTGGTGATAACCAGATTTTAAATCTAGCTTGGTGAAATATTGGGCATGCTTCAACTGATCAAGTAAATCATCAATGTGAGGAAGTGGATATCTATTTTTAATGGTGATTTTATTGAGTGCCCGGTAGTCAATGCACATCCTCCATGTCCCATATTTCTTTGGAACTAACACAATGGGAGAACCTTCCGGTGATGTACTAGGTCTCACAAGCCCTTGTTCCAACAATTCTTGGACTTGTCTCTTCACCTCATCAGATTCCAATACTGACTGCCTATACAACCCAATGTTTGGTACTGGTGAATCTGGTAATAGTTGAATCTCATGTTCCACATCTCTCTTTGGTGGTATACCCCGAGGTGCCTGCATAATATCTTGGAATTCTTGGAGCAACTTCTTCAACTCTCCCCTTTGCCTAGGAGTACAATCAACTACCTCCACTTCAGGTCCATCAATTTGCAAGTCTTCACCTACACCTCTCACCATGAGAAGCACAAACCTCTTGCTAGCATTCACCATACGCTTTGCTTGTTGAGCAGTAACCAACTGAAATTTCTTTTGCCCTTTGTAGGCATGAATTCTAAATCCTTTACCATCTTTCACCAAACGCCACTAGTTCAACCTTCTATAAAAAACATCTCTTTCCCATAAATATGGGCTACCAAAGACAACTTGGCATATATCCAGAGGTACAATATCACAAACTACCTCATCTTTAAACTTCTCATCAATGGCAAATCTAAATGTGCATTGCTTAGTTACCTACAGTTCTACATATTTGTGTAGCCACCCCAATGGATAAGGTTGAGGATGAGGTTTTACCTCCAATCCCAACTATTGTACTAATTTTTCTGAGATCAGATTTCTTTGTGATCCAGAATCATACAATGCAACTACCTTTGTCATCTTTATTTGGATATACACCCAAAACAATTCTTCTTTTGTGGTTTCTGAAACTATCTCCTCCTTTGTAGCTTGAACATGGGCTTGTCCACGAGCCTCCAAAGTCTGTAGTTTCTTTTGCCCTTGCTTGGCTACACAAGCCAATTTTTCTTCAGCCTCTGTAGTGCCAATACAATCCTCATCTTGCTGACACACATTGGCTGATTTCTTTTTACCTTTGTTCAGCCATTTGGGCTTCTTTTCTGGGTGCAATTTCCAACATTTTTTTGTAGTGTGCCCATCAACCTTGCAATGGTCACAATATTTTTCATATTTTTGCACTGCTATAGAAGACTTCTTGGTCTAATTTTTGCTTTGCTTTTGTGGTTTTGCTGCATTTTTACTACCACTGGGCTGATTAGAGGTCTGTTGCATTTTATTTAGCTTCATATTCTTCATCTCCAAGTACATTGCCTTGACACATGCCTCATCTATGCTTGTGACATTGAAAAGTGCCAACTCTATTCTGAGATGGTAGTGCAATCCACCCTTGTACTTCTTCAAAATTGATGGGTCCTGCAAATTTATGTTCAATAACACCGCTTGCTTCCTGAATTCAGTGGTGTATTCTTGAACATCTTGTCCTTGTTTCTGCCTCAAAAATTGCCACCTCTCCTCCATCCTTTCTTGGTATCCAACTAGATAGAATTGAGCTCTGAGTGCAGCCACAAATTGGGCCCATGTTTGTACAGGTGGTTGCCTATTAAGAGCCAAACCAGCAACATATGCCTCCCACCATGTGAGAGCATGTCCTCCAAGCTTCAATCTGGCAAAACTCACTTTTTGGGGCTCCGTATAATGCTTGGTACTGAAGTATACCTCCAACTACTTCAACCAGTCGTCCAACTTCTCAAGATCCAACTCTCCATTGTAGACAGGTATGTCCAGCCTCACCTCCATATTAAATGGGTCAGATACCAAAGGTACCTTATTAGAAGTCGAAGCACCTTCATCCTCTCCCACAGGAATCATTTGCTCCTCATTTCTAGACTGATTCAACTTAGGATTGCATCATCTCCATCATTTTGGTGAGTTGCACGAGAGTGTTTTCCATCTTGAGGAATTTGCATTCATATTCCTCATCAAACATTCATGCTCAATGTTCTTCAGCCATGGAAGTATTTCTCTGCCTTCTCCCAATTTCTAGGTTACAAGGAACTAACTCCAAATTCTGAGACCTTCTACCTTGCATACACAGGCCTTACAAAAGAACTTGCTCTGATACCACTTGATCCGTAATGGTAGCCAAACTATGACTATTCTTACAATTACAGATTTAAGGATTGAAAAATATATTAAATCTCCATGCAATTGCTATTAACTACTGAAATTCAAGTGTAAATAACAAAACATTCACACAGATTTGACACAAAAATTTATAGTGGTAAAACCCCAATGTGGGGAAACATCCACTGTCCAAGAGAGCTCACTACTTTATTAATGAACAAAAAATACATTGCAACCTCCGAAGGGCTACCAAGCATTGCTACTGTAATGAAAACAACCAATACTATGCAACAATTTCACCCAACAGTCTGCAATAGTTCACCATAAACACAACTCCATGTACATTCTCTCCAATCCCTCATTAACCATGAAGAGATGCCAAAAATGACATAAATAACCATTCCAATAACTCCTGGCCTTTCAGCTACCAAGCATGTCTTTTGGTCTCCAACTGTTTTTTTGGTATTCTGCTGTCAAAAGCACCGGATTGCCATTTTGGAACACGTACAACTTTTGGATTACGTGTCTAATCGACCTAAAAATTTTACCATGTGTTCTCAGTAGTTCGAACTACATCTGGTTAAAATTTGAGGTCCTAAATCCTTATGAGTCGCTCCCAACATGTCCATGAATATGACCACCGAGGCTGATTTTTACATAGTTTCCAGCTGTCAAAAGTGCCAGATTATCATTTTGGAACACGTACAACTTTTGTATTACGTGTCCAATCGACCTAAAAATTTTACCATATGTTCTTAGTAGTTCGAACTACATCTGGTTAAAATTTGAGGTCCTAACTCCTTATGAGTCACTCCCAACATGTCCACGAATATGACCACCGAGGCTGATTTTTACACAGTTTCCAGCTGTCAAAAGTGTGCAGTCCAGTTTTGCAAAAAGTATGAAGTTGCCTAATTTGACAAGGTTTGGTGGTACTAACAACACCCAAAATTGAAGTTATGATGTCAAAATAACTCCACTAAGATGTTTACTTACTCACCATGATAATTAAAATTTTATTTATCCAAAAAATAATTTCGGATCAGCTGCAATTCATGAGTCTTTAACCTTTGGACGTTTTTTTAATTTTTTTTTTTTTTATATCCTTCTTATGCTTATTAGCCACGAATTTCATGAGCTTTCTACCTAGGCATTGCACTACAAATTCATGTGATCATTTTGGTTGAAACATTTACCCTGATGTTGAATGTTTCCTTTTCTCTCGCTCTCAGTTCCAATTTCCTTTGGCTTCTTTCTTTCTCTTGCTTGGATTGGATCTTTGTCCTAGCCATACTTTGGCCAAAACACAATCAATTTCTTTTTTTGTTCTTCTTGCTCTCGATTTTGAATTTTGAGATGCCTTTGATAAAATTAGGTAATCCTTTAACCTTTCCTTTAATACTTTCTATTGGAACATTGCAAATAGCTTCAATGGGTTATTTCAAATTTCCTTTAAAAAGCTTCTTTTTAATACCTTTTTAAAGAAGGCTTCAATAACTTATTTCAATTTTCCTTCAACCTTTCCAATGCCTTTAAAAATGTTACTATATAATTTTCAAAAAGAGCTTCAAATGACTTCCTCCTTTGCAATATTAAAGAGCTTTTATAGCTTCACTTTGTTGTGACTTTTGAGGAGCTACAAATGACTTCTTCTCTTGTCTTAATTTGACCTTGTTGTTTATTTTTAAGATTTTTCCTTTAACAAGGGTTTTTCACCTTGAAACTTTTGAATAGGTCATGGAATTTTTCTTCACAAAGATAATTTTATACAATGCAATTTTTACCTTTGAAGCTTCTTCTTTCAAACTTTAAACTTTTCCATTTTATTCTCAAAACATACTGCACCTTTGGCTTTCCCTCTATTGAGGCTAGAGAAGGATAAAAGGAGAATTCTTTCTTCCTTCTACCTACTCTATGGCTTTCCCTCTATTGAAGTTAGAGAAGGATCAAAGGAGAATTATTTCTTCCTTCTACCTACTCTAATACCACATATTAAAACGTAAGCTTGAAATACATTGTATAATGATAGTGAAGGGTATTTAAGTACATAGGTTGCCTACTTTAAGCATAACAAACCCTCAAACTAACTTCAAACTATCTTATCCTATATCACATATATATACCTTGTAAGAAGTGCTTATACCACTTAATTACTCATATGGTCTATGATCAAACTATCTTATCCTATATCATATGCATGTACTTTGTAAAGACTGGTTATACCACTTGATTACTCATATGATCTATGATGTAACAATTTTTAAAAAGATATTCCATTAGGAGGTAGGGTTTTAATCCACTCCACACTCAACGCTTGAACTCACTCACACCTAGATTCTCCTTTATAAAAACCAAAAGACATACTAATAGGATGTCATTTTCCTATTGGGACACAAAATATATATATAGAGAGAGGGGTAGGGTTTAGTCCACTTCACACTCAACGCTTGAACTCACTCACACCCAGATTCTCTTTTATAAAAACCAAAAGACATACTAATACGATGTCATTCCCTATTGGCACAAAATATATATACAATGCGTCTGATATATATATATATAACTCAAGAACATATTAGCCACGAAATTAGGACAATGCTTCTGATGTCATTCCCTATTGGCACAAAATATATATACAATGCGTCTGATATATATATATATAACTCAAGAACATATTAGCCACGAAATTAGGACAATGCTTCTGGGATAAGAAGATATGGCTATGAAATAAGATCCCTACGGCTTAGGATTTTAATAAAATGATAATAATAACACAACCTATTCTCTGAGATCAAGGTCGAAATATCAAAATACAGTTCCGTACAATGCGGTCGAAATATCAAAATACAGTTCCGTACAATGCAGCCGACTTTGTTTTGCCATTTAATTTGTAAGCAGAAAGTGAAACTACAGTCCATGAACACGTTTTATGTTAACAGACAGACGTACCAGATAATAGCTGTTAAACTATATCAGAATTAGGCTCTTCGTAGGAGATTCCCAACCCTAGTCCTTCCTTTAAACAAAAAAGAACAGAACCCTAAGAAGCAAGAACTACGCTGCCTGGAAAATGATGTGATAAGATGGTTACCCTAACATTAGAATGCTGTTCGGAGCCGTGAGACGTTCGCTTCGTCGTCATGGAATACCAACGAAGAACTAGTCCTCCTTGGGATTAAATAACAATTATACACCAAAATCTATTAACATCTCCGATTGTGTACATGCTACAACAACAGTACAACAGTGGCGATTGATGTCCCGAATAAGGGCGTTGTTTTTGTTGTGTTTATTCTTGAAACCCCTAAAAATTCATTAAACAACAAGGAGGTAACGTGTCTTTCCCCTACTTGTGATCCAGAAATGCAGCTAATCTACATTCAGATCGCCAAAAAAGAAACTATAAGAAGGGTATGGAATAGTTACCTCGTGTGGGTATACATATCGGCTCTCGTATGCAGATCGCCAACACGCAGCCTCTCCATTTTAGCCATGTATTGCTGATGCAGCATCATCAAGATTCTCTTCAGTTAAACAAGAAAATGGCTATGAAAAGGTATCTTCCCACTAATCATCTCCCCACAGAGTTTTTCCCTCTCAATGAACTTGTAACATTTATGGCAACACATAACTGATCCCACAACATCAGACGACATACGGTATTGCTCTTCAAAGGGACAGTTCATTAGGGTTTAAAATGGGATATGATCTATGCAGATTCCCTTGTTTCCCATCTTTGTACATTTCTAGTGATAGCAATCGCTAAGACAACAAACAAATTGCCCTGAAATCAATGTACTCAAATCACATGCCAAATACAGCAGTCCCCTTGTACGCACAGATTTAGCTAAGCCATAAAGAAATACTTGGCCAGACGTATCAAAGTCTGTAGGGCCTATAGGGCTCTCAGTGGTGCAGTAGGATGGGACAGAGTACCCATTTTTAGCAATGAGGAGTGAATCGTGATGATGCAGCACCTGCAACCCTCGGCTGGTAAAGTATATATCCATATCAAATGACTCATTCAGACAAAACATCACACGCTGAATGAGCAAGCCCAAAGACATAACTTTAATAGGCACCCAAAGACATACCCTTTAATAGTAGGTACCCACATACTTGTGAAGAAAGGGTAGCTAAAAATATATTTAGCTGCTGTTTTTTTTTTATATTATTATATTTACAATAATTTTGAAGTTCCCTAACTTTATTCCACTAATGAACATAAAATAAACCGCCAGTTACAACCTTGGTGACCAATATTATTCCTAAGTATGTATCCTTAGCACGACCGTCCGTGGAAACTCAAAAAGAGTAACCCACGTTTATTTAGAGATGAATCTGAGAAAAGAGCGCATGAGACCAAGGCTTTTAGGAGTTTCTGGAATGAATGAAAGGGAGGGAGAGGAAGCAGATAAAAGTCGAAAAATCAATTTGCATGACAGCAAAGCTTGAGGAAAAAAAAGGCCAATAAAAAGGTGGACAAGGACAGCCGGCGTGTAGCATTCCAAGCCTGAGGAAAGCAGTTGACTATATCTATCCGCCGGCGGATTCCAAAATTCATATAATGTGGTTGAGGAATAGATGCAAAATATTCTTTTCGTAAGGTTTTAGAAAAGATAGAGGTCAATCTCATTGCCGGCTCGGTTCAGTTCATCATGTGTCCTTGGGCGGTTCGGTTGTTATTCACTCTGTTGATGATAGGTGATGTGGGTGGCGGGACGGAGCGTGGAATTGCTAGGTAGAAAGTGGGAACACGTGGGTTTGCGAGAGTGGAGCATCAACCCATGCATTCCTGATTTTGGTTAACGTCATTGTTTTTGGATAGTTGGTCCTCTCTGTTAGGCGAACTCATAAAGAAGGATAATATTAAATTTATATTCAAAATTAAAGATTTGAAGAAAATTTATAATTAGATTTTTGAACGTTTTTTAAAAAATTATTGATAAGGCTTTGGCATTTTATTTGTAAAATTTGTTTTTGCTAATTGTTTTTCTGAATAAATAGGATTCATCAAAGGTAGGTACATTCTAGATAATATAATTGTTGTGTAGGAAGGTATCGAATGGGCTTAAACTTTTCGGTAAAAAAAAAATTATTTATTAAAATTGATTTTGTCAATGCTTATGATTGTATGAGTGGCCTATTGCAATGTTATATGCTTTCGGCCTTGGGCCAAACCTTATTCGTTGTATTAAATTTTGTTTTGCAATTGCTTCTACTTGTTTGACCATAAATGGTAAACAATTCTTCTCCTATGGTCTCTTCTAGTCTATTCGACAGGGTTGTCCATTTGCTCTAGTACTTTATCTTTTAGTTGTTGAGGGATTAGGGTATTTACTTGCCCACACAGTTTCTCAAGGTTTGGTTAAGGGCTACTCCCTTCCTCTCACTACTCAACAACTAGTTAATGACCACTTCGTAGACGACTCCTTCCTCCCTCTGTTTGAGGAAGAAACTAGTACTAAATAGACATTACAATGCTTGAACACGTTTTACCTAGTATCTGGATCTAGCAGTCAATGACAAAAGATGCAATGTTATTGTCAACCCTTCCTCCCCAAGCCTTCCTAACGTAATCAATTTGGTTGGAAATTAATTAACCATGGTGAAAGGTTTAGTTTTCTTGGATGTCTTTTGTCTTTCATACTCTTCCTCTACTCTTTGGCACTTTGTAATTGTCGAAGTTATGAATAAGTCACAATAATGGATTTAAAAACCATTGTCTTTAATAGGCAAATTCCAAGTTTGCTCTAAGATGCTTGTTGCAACCTATGTGTACCACTCCTTTCGTTGGGCTCCCTCCAAAGATTCCTACCAAAAGCTTGAAAAACTTCTTAGAGAATTTTTATGGGAATCCTTCGAGCAAGGAAAAGACTTTCATCGTGTTTCCTGGGAATTTTTTTGTCTCCCACATGACTCTAGAGGTCTTGGACTCTTGGACATCCATTGTTAGGGGATTACCCTCTATGCAAAATGGGTCATTTAAGCCCTGGAAGGCAACAAAACCTAGAAAGTTTTGCTTCGTCACTACATTGCTTTAAGCACTCCATATGGATGACAAGCCTAGAAGGAGCTTGAGCTTTAGACCATCCTTACTCTCAAGTTGCCTTTCCAAATTCAAGGTACTTTTGTAGCCAAAAGAATCTATAAATCCTAGAAAGACATTAAAGCTTGGTTAATTTTGAATGGGAATGGATTCAATACTAGACTTTTAGTTAGCTAGTAGTCTTTATGGTGGTAGTCTGTAATCACTCACTAGGACTGCCCCTTGCCAAGGTCCAATTGATTCATGCTTTAAAATTCTTTCACCAAGGGATTTGAGTGGTTTCAAACCTCTTTTCTAGAGTGACAACAAATTGGATTTTCTAGCTTGAAGCCAAAGCTAAACTTAGATTGGCTAATCAATATATGGAATCCTTCCAAGTAGTTGTGGATTTTTTCCCTCCATAAATGCTTCATAAAATATTGATGAGAGACTCCTAACCCTGGTGGACAGAAAAGAAATGGTTCTTAGATACCTCATTTTACAAGTACAAGCATATCAAAGGATACAAATAACTTTCACATCATCTCTTTATGGTGCAAAAAATCAATGATAGATGGAGGCTATAGTCTACCAACAAAATTTGGCAATGCATATTTCAAATCATCTTATCTGCCATCATGGAACCTAAGCTTACCTATTTTTCTTAGTGTATCCTCTACCAGGATCTCCCCCTTGGCAATAGACTAGCTCATTTAGGGGTTGCCAACCCATGATGCCCATTCTGTGGGTAACACAAAAATATTAAACATCTCTTTTGCTTTTTTCCCAAAGCTCAAGTTGCATGGACATGAATTCATGGTTTCTTCAAACCTTTAAGACCTAATCCTTTCTCCTGGCACATAATTGTTTTGGGTGATTGGCCCAAAATGCTAGCTAAATACACTTGGCTATGGAATACTTTTTGAGTGGAGATTTTATTTGATATATGGAAATATATAAATGCTAACACTCATTTTTCATTAAATGCTAAAGCTTCAATGTGCTTTTACAGTTCAAGATACAAGTGAACAAGGTGGTATTGGAGGTGGAACATTTATGGACTCTTATGGACCACTAGGTTAACATCCCATGCACAATGGCCCGTGTTATTTCAATCTCTCTTCCAAGCAAGAGTCATAGCTTCTTATCAGAGTCCTCAACACAGAGTTAGGAATTGGAATCGCTCACCACTTCATCCCTCTCAACCCTATAAGTAGGGATCCCAGGGATGGCACAACACAAATTTTCCCATCTTATCCTTGCCATATTTCCAATGAGAGATGCAAAAGACAACTAGACATATAAACCAACTAGCAAAGGTGCCAACTTGGGCTAGGATCCTCCACCGAACACTCAAGATCCACTTTCTATATGGGGATGGCCCTCAGACCATGATCCACCACTTCGTTTTGGCTCATAGCTCTTGTTGCATAAATAGCTCATGGTTGATCTGCTCTATGTAATTTTGTTTGATAATTTTGGTTTAATGGCTTTGCCTAACATAAACTTTGGGTGTGATTTTCTATCCACCCACTTTTTTTTGAATTAGTGTACTCAATTTATTTTCTAAAGTAATATTACACTTTTAATCTAAGTGTTTGACAATTTAAGGTTAATGGTTCCAATCCTGAGCCCCTAACCAAATCAATATATATATAAAATATATATATATATATATATATATATATATATATATATATATATATATATATATATAATCACTTTTCATAAAAAAAAATTACAACAAAGTTTATTTTTAACAAGCTTGCTCTCATACACCCTATCATCGTTTGAACTTGGATCTCCCAAAAGAGAGCCCAAAGCCTAAGCTAATACGATGTCCCATAAGAGAAAAAATAGAGATTTATGCTCGCCCTTAAAATCTAATTTTTACATAGTTTCTAACTGTCACACTTTAATCCCTATGGAACATCATAGTGGTTTGGGATTTCTTCTAAAAGACCCAAGTTCAAATCACGACATATATATACTTGTGTCTACAAATAAACTTATTAAAAAAACAATCACCATTTTAATTTCCTACAAATTACTAAATAAAATCACCATATAATTTATAAACTTTAATTATCTAATATAAATTATTTTCAATAACTTTTGGACATCTTTCCTTACCAACCTATGGTGCGCGAAAAGTTATTTTCTAGTAATCTACCTTTGCTTCTTTGATTTTACATTATATAGAAAACATTATTTAATTTTCACAATAATTTATTTTTGTTTTAATTTTTTTTGCTTTTAAAATTTAAAGGCTTTTTCTATGGACATTCCAGTTAATTTGATTTCATTTTAATCAAACAAACTAAATATTTTAGAAAAAAAAACTTTAAATTTTAATAAATTTAATGAATTTATTAACTCATCTTCCACTTAAAACCTTTAACTTATAAGAAATATTATTATAAAATAAAAAAAAACATAGTAATTAATCCATATCATTGTAAGCTGTGGTAGCCAATATATATTATTATGAAGACAAGTATCACATAGAAATCAATCTATGTTAGTAACAAACAAAACAAGTATGGTGGTGCCAGTTTGCGAAGGTAGTAGTTTATTTTGAATTTTTTGAGTGCGTGCCAGACCAACGACAACGGTAGGAACCCCGACCGATCGACGGTCCCCATCTCATGCCGGAACAACAATTAACGAGACGGATAGATTTGGTGATTGCATTCCTTGTGGTTTGAACCCTGCGCTACCAGTTACTAAAAATAGTGATTGTAACCAACTCTCCTATATAACCAAAAAAACCTTCCTATAAAAATTAACCTTCAAAAATATGAATTTGATTTAAATAGAAATAAACAAATTGATATATTACCATAAGAAGGCTAAACAAGAAGTACTTCATATATTAAAAAAAAAATTGATATTTTACCGTAAAAAGGCTAAAAATGAAGTATTTCATACATAATGTTAAAAGATACAAGGTATAGTTGTATTCATTTCCTACAATTAATTTATATTATCAATAAACCATTATATCTAAGCCTCCTACAAAGCATCCATAAATCAACCTTTCATCCTTTTGATTAAAAGGGTAGATAGACAAATTGAAATTTGATATAGTGTCTCTATTCAGTGGGACGTGTGTCTAAGTAACTGTCACACCGAACCAGTGAGGAATCAATGTCTCGATCTAAGTCCATCTCTCTCCCCCCTTTTTGAGGATATCAAACACGGACGCCCTTCAATGAAAAGCCGAGAAAAAGTCGAGAAAACGCCGTCGCCCTTCAATGAAAAGCCGAGAAAAAGTCGAGAAAACGCCGTCGCGTACCAAACGTGTGACAGTGACATGACGACGCAATAATGATCAATGTCTTAATACAAGTTTTTTTCAAATTTAAAAAAAAAAATAATGATGTATGTTAATACAATTGCACTGCACTGTGATTCGAAGCAACCACATCATGGTGTGTTCAATGAATGTCAAGATGGAAGATTCTCATAATCGAATTCCTCTTATGTAATGTTGCGGTAGGATATAAACTATGTGAGTAGTAGGATATAAAATTTAAAGAATATTTTATAATATTATTTTTATATAAGAAAGGTATTATATTAAAAATTTAATAAGATATATTAAAAAAAGAAAGGGATAAACACGTCAGGTGGTTAATGTTATAGTAAAAAAAAAAGGAATCCAAGCAAACAATTTATAGCTAATCAACACTACCTTACAAACTGATGAACAATATAATTAACTGATTACATAATGATAAGGCTTCATTATATGGGTTTAGCCACCCTTAGGACCGATTTCCACCCAACAATAACATCAAGAGACTTTGGCACAGTCCCTTCCGTGTCCAGAAGTTTAGGGAACATCCTCCTAGCCATAAACAAATGGCTCTTGGCTGGCAGCAATCATTGTAGCTCTTTTATTATCCCAAGTGTCAAGTCGAGGAGTTGGAGGAGAGAGGAATAATCAAGTAGCCAGACCATCTCATTTTTTTATATATTTAAGACTATATAATTCAATTATTTTATTGAAGGCATAAATATATAAATTTGTTACAAAGGATTTTTCTTAATTGATAAATCATTCCTTTTTATTTTAGATTCATCTTTTTATGGTTGCATTTAGCTTTTCAATTTTAACCTATGTTTTTTTTTCTTTAAGAAAAACACTTTCTTATGTTTTTTCACATTAAATAGTACTTTTTCCCAACATTCTTCCTCTTAATGATTAATGTTTTAATTTTGATTTCTTGAATAAAACTCTCTTATCAATATTTTGTACATACATCTTCACTAGTATTCATATAGATTCATATATTTTCAAACTTTCAATTGATCACTTTCTTTTCTTCTTTAATATGGATGTGATATCATGACTCAACCACAAGTATATTTATGGTAACCTTCTCAACCTATCAGATTGCATTGATAACTAGTTGTTGCAATCACCAAGTGTAATAAAGTATATCATTGCCTACCAGATTATTTCTCCTATAACTTTCCCTTTCTCTTTTGGGGATACTCTTATCGCTTCTATGTTCACCAATTTTATAACCTTGACTCTCATATCCTATTAAAGATATGGACCAACTAGGACTTGAATCTAGGACCTTCATGCATTTAGGTTGCTCTACCAATAAACTTTTGGTTCCTCCTTAAACCAACCTATAATTCGGATGTAAGATTGCTTTTACTCATTGTTCCAACATCCCTCTAAAGCCATTCCATGAGTAGCATACAAGATATTTCACAATCTCCACTATTCCATTGGATTAATACTTATTGTGACAAATTTTTTGTCATCTAACTTCATACAATATTCTTCACTATATCATATAAACTTTACCCCATCTTACTCCATACAATTCAATCCAGTTGTTAATGATGCACACATTTTAAATGATCCACCAAAGTGAGATGGATGGATCACCGATGTTGAATATATAATATATACTCATTACAAATAATGTTTCCTAAAAATAAATCATGTTTTTTATCTTTGTATTTTTACATTCACCTTGTTTTTTATTTTACCATCTATTATTTTTATATGACAATTATTTTGCTATTTTTTAACTTAATTTTCTTTTTCTTTAATAAAAGCACTTTTCCAACATTAACCATTATTTTTTTCAACATGAACGCCACTATGACTATGTGATGCAGGAGCATCCGGCAGCAACAGGGCAATCTGGCATCAAACCAAACTTTTCTAAGTGTTTCACAAATCGTGAAAGCAAGGCAGAAGTTGCAGTAGGCGGAGAGGTCGCGAAATCGCGACATGTCGCGAAATCGCGACATGTCGCGATTTCGCAACGTAGAAAGGGCAAGAGAAGCAGCGGTCGGAAGGGTCGTGATATCGTGACGTCAAAGAAGCAGTCAGTGCAGAAGTGAGGATCACTTCTCCATCAACCCCGGTTGTCTAATGCAGGAGCATCTAGTGGCAGCAGCGCAATCTTGCACCAGCAAAATTTTTTCTAAGAGTTTTGTTTCTGACAAGGCAGATGTTGGTCGCGATATCGCGACGTCGCAAAATTGCGACGTCGCAAAATCGTGACAAAAAGCGGGAGAGGAGGCAAGGAAGCGGACTGGTCGCGATATCACAACGTCGCAAAATCGCGACGTCAAAGAAGGAAGCAGGGCAAGGCAGAAGGTGGTCACGATATCACGATGTCATGATATCACGACAGCAGGGAAGAAAGCAGGGCGAGGCAGGAGGTGGTCGCGATATCGCGACGTCACGATATCGCGACGAAGAACAAAGCAAAAGGTATGATGGCAGAGTGGTCGCAATATCGTGATGTCGTGACATCACGACGAAGAACAAAGCGAAAGGGACGATGGCAGAGTGGTCGCGATATCGCGACGTCGTGATAAATAGCAAAGCGGAGGGGTTGATGGCAGAGTGGTCGCGATATCGCGACGTCACGATATCGCGACATATATCAGAACAAAGGGCTCAAGGACGAAATGGTCACGATATCGCGACATGTCGCGATATCGCGACGAGAAAAGAAGAAGACAAAGAAGAAGAAAGAGATGGCAGGAAACCACGACAGGCGGTATTTTCGAGGACCGTTCCAGAATGACACGTGGCACCAAGGTGCAGTTAAAGTGGGCAAATGCCAAGAAGCACGGGAAACAAAAAGGATGGGTCGCGCAGGGTATTCTGATGGAATCGACAGTGACAGAGACCGTGCGAAGTGGGGTATTAAATCGGGTTGGTGTCCCAATTTTTGTGTTGATGTTCCAGAGGGTCGGGACCTCTATAAAAACCTAGTCTTTGTAATAAATCGGGTTGGTGCCCCGATTTTTATGACGGATGTTTTCAAAGGGTCGAGGCCTCTATAAAAACCTAGTTTAATGTATTAGATCGGTGGTGGATTGGAGAACGCACTGAGAGATAGGGTTAGAGAAAACCAAGCCGAGCGCTGGTTAATGTAAAGCCTGCGGGCTGCATATGTATGTATTTTCCAGATCAATGCATGAAAATTTTGGATTTGCACCTGTGTGTTTTCCCGTCCGCCATCAGTGGTATCAGAGCTAATGTTCTTGAGTGTGTAACAGATCGCCAGACGTGAGGCAGTTACACCAGGATCTGTGGTAGGGTTCTGAGAGAGGAGAGAGAGTTTAGGATCCCCGAGTGTGTAATAGATTGCTGGACGTGAGGTAGTTACACCAGGATCAATGGAAAATATGATGACAATGAGAGAGTTAAGGCATTGCAGAGGCAAGTGCAGGCCCTGCAGTAGGAACTGCTCATAAGAGATCTGCAGAGGCAAGTTAAGGCCCTGCAAAAGGAGCTATGTGAGGATAAACTGAAAAGAAGATGCCAGGGAGAAGGAACTAGCAGAAGAAAAGATGGAGTGCTTCAGAAGTTGAAGCCATTAAAGTCTACAGACAAAGAGGTTTGCAGCGGTGCCAAGACCTGCCTAGAAGAAGACAAAGATTTTTCTGGGCAAGAGAAGGAGTGTAAGCAGGCTACAGAAAAGGAAGTGTGCAGCAGTGGCAGAATCTGTCCGGTAGAAGACATAAGTTATTCTAGCCAAGAGAAGGGGTTGGAACAGACTGCAGAGGCAGAGAAATGTCTGGAGGTGTTGTAGGAGGCAGCAACCAGACCATGCAGAAGTGAAGATCACTTCTCCACTTGCCCCGGGTGTCTGATGTAGGAGCATCCGGCAACAACAGGGCAATCTGGCATCAAACCAAACTTTTCTAAGTGTTTTGCAAATCGAGAAAGCAGGGCAGAAGTTGCAGTAGGCAGAGAGGTCATGAAATCGCGATTTCGCGATGTCGCGATATCATGACATGGAAAGGGCAAGAGAAGCAGCGGTCGAAAGGGTCGTGATATCGTGACGTTGCGATATCATGACGTCGCGATATCGTGACGTCAAAGAAGCGGTCAGGGCAAGGACCGAAGGTTTTCACGATATCGCGACGTCGCGATATCGTGACGTCATGATATCACAACAAATAGCAGAAACTTTAGCGCAAAGGCAAGTTGGTCACGATATCACGACGTCGCGATATTGCGACATAAACAAAATTAAAGGGCTTTCGACGAAATTGGTCGCGATATCGTGACATGTCATGATATCGCGACCAGAAGGAAGAAAAGAAGAAATGAACACATAGATGGCCACGCACGTGCACGAGAAAAGAGGCAACAATCCTCGATGAACTTTCTAACAAAGCAACGGTTGTAGGTCAAGGGCCTATTAAATGCGTGCTTTCATGGCGGATCAGGGAGTTGGCCAATTACGAAAGGAAAATTGAAGACTCGGTGGGGAAAGCCGATTTTGCAGGTTTTGTTAATGTTTTCATGCAGGTGGGTCATTAATGGCCTAGAGGGTCGAGACCTCGATAAAAACTTGATGTTTGTAATAGATCCGGGTGGTGGATCGGAGAACGCACGTAGAAGTGTGATTGTGTGGTGGATTGGAGAACGCACGTAGAAGTGTGATTGTGAAGACCAAGCCGAGCGCTGGTCATTTGTAAGCCTACGGGCTGTTTATGTAGAGGATTTCAGATTAATAGAAGAAATTTTTTGGATTTGCGGGTGTGTGTTTCCCGGTCCCCCATCACTATGATGTGGTTCATTTCGAGTACGATTTGTTGGATAATGCATGATGTTTGAGTTGTATAAATTTCTCTTATTAAATCATCCCGTAATTTATTGATTCATTTTCAAATTATGACAACATTATAGTTATCTGAACTACGGTAGATTTCAATGTAGTAGTTATTTGAAAAATAATTCAAAATGCTTCCCTATGCAAAAGTTATACTCTCTAAAACATTTTTTCTATTGTACTTCAAAATGCAAAATTGAAAGCTCCAAACCTTGGAAAAGTTGAATCCAAGTGACCATTACCACTAGGCTTTTTGTGATTCACTAATGTGCTCCACTTATCTCGCCACCTCAGTAACTTTGATTCTATTCAATTAAGACAATTGGTACTAATGAAAAAGAATGTATGCACGACACCAAGGTGGGTAATATCAGCTAATGTGTTGGCTTCCTATCCACTTAAAGGTCCTAAATGCATGGATGGATTTGATTCATGGTCTCTCCTACACCAAACACAACATGCTACCCATCATTTCAAATTAATGATTTAAAAGGATCTTGCACAATATTTTACTCATTCCTTCTCCCCGTGGTGAAAGTGAAGCAAAATGAAGCAGAGTTGCATTAAACAA
This sequence comes from Wollemia nobilis, assembly GCA_028583015.1. Classification (NCBI taxonomy): domain Eukaryota; kingdom Viridiplantae; phylum Streptophyta; class Pinopsida; order Araucariales; family Araucariaceae; genus Wollemia; species Wollemia nobilis. Next base: position 665,539 of record JAQPPZ010001906.1, read on the forward strand.
GCACATACAATCCAGAAAAGATAGAGAAAATGCCAAATGAGCCAAAGATTTCTTGCATTCTATTCCCCAAAGACAGAGCTTACAGAGACTAACTGATTACAAATTCGAAATTCCCCCCTTTTGACCCTGTTTTCTCCTTTCCCGCCTAAAACTATGAGTTTGAAATTTGAAATTTTGGGGGCAACTTGCCGAGGTCATAACTTCGCGCTCGTTGACCCGATTGACTATTACAGCATGTTTTCGGAAAGGGCACAAGACGAACTAAGCGGGGTAGGCCTTGGCAGCTCATGTCTAACTGAAAATCCTCAAATTCGACCTCTAAGACCTTCAAAAATCACCTGCAAGTTAAACTAGTTTTACTAGTTTTACAAAATTAAACAATTACAATTTTTTTTGGGTGATGCAAGATCACTCTTACACCACTGGATGCTCCTACATCAGACACCCAGGGTAATTTGAGAAGTGACCTTCACTTCTCTGTTGTTGGAAGAAAACCAAGGCGTTCAACCTCAGCCTTCGACAACCAAGATGAATCTTCAACAAGCCTGCCCTTCCACTTAACCAGATATTCTGCATACTACCTATTTCTTGTGCTTTTGCCTACGTGGGTATCTAGGATCTCTTCTATCTCTTCTATCTCTGGAGTAGATGTTGGAATACTCCACAATTCTGCGATTGGCCCGCCATTATTGTCACCTTCATGATACTCTGCCAAATCTAAAATGTTGAACACGGGTGATATGTTCAGCCCACTTGGCAATTCTACCTCATAGGCATTTCCTAAATCTCTTTTCCCTATGACCCCGCATGGTCCAAACTTCTTCATTTTTAACTTGTTATAGGTTTTAGCAGGAAATATTTCCTTTCTCAAGTGAACCATAACTTGATCTCCCACTTGGAACTCCTTAAGTCGTCGCTTCTGGTCTGCTCTTGTCTTGTACTGAGTGTTCATCTTGTTGATATGTTGCTTCACTTCTTCATGCAGGCTCTTCAGGTGCTCTGCAAAGTCCTCAGCCTCAACACTATTCTTTTCCCCTCTATCCATCTTTCTCAACTCAGAAGCATTCCTTGGGTTGCTCCCATACACAATCTGGAATGGGGATTTGTTAGTACTCCTATTGACAGAATTATTGTATGCAAATTCTGCCTGTGGCAAAACCAAGTCCCACCCCTTGGGCTTATCTCCTACCAAGCATCTCAGTAGATTACCCAAACTTCTATTCACCACCTCTGTTTGTCCATCAGTCTGTGGGTGGTATGCAGAACTGAATTTCAGGTCTGTCTTCAATTTCTTCCATAGGGTCCTCCAGAAATACCCAACAAACTTGGTATCCCTGTCGAAAACAATACTCTTTGGTAGACCATGAAGTCGTACCACCTCTTTGAAAAACAACCCTGCAACATGAACTGCATCATTAGTTTTCTAGCAGGGAATAAAATGTGCCATCTTTGAGAATCTATCAACCACCACAAATATGGAGTCATTCCCCCTCTATGTCCTTGGTAGGCCAAGAACAAAATCCATGTTGATGTCCTCCCATGGTCTCTCTGGTACAGGTAATGGCTGATACAATCTTGTGTTCTGTCTCACACCCTTGGCCATCTGGCATACTCTACAACCTTGTACAAATATCTTCACATCTTGTTGCAACTATGGCCAATAGTAATTCTCATTAACAAGAGCAATGGTCTTGTCCCGACCAAAGTGTCCAACCAACCCTCCACTGTGCTTCTCCTTGACCAGATTCTCTCTCATTGAACTCCTTGGAATGCACAATTGGTTTCCTCTGAATAACATTCCATCTTGGATTAGAAAATCCAACCATTTTGTCTTGTCCAAAGTAACAGGTGCCATGCAAGCCCTCCAAGCCTCTGCAAAATCTGGATCTTCAGGGTATAAACTCTTAAGTTCATCAAACCCTATGACTTCCACCTTCATTTCTATCAACAAACACTGCCTTCTACTTAAGGCATCTACAACTCTATTTGACTTCCCACTCCTATGCTTCAACACAAAGGTATAACTCTGTAGAAACTCAACCCATTTCAAATGCCTCTGATTCAATTTCCCTTGACTATTAATATACTGCAAGGCCTGATGATCAGTATATAGAACAAACTCTTTTGGCAACAAATAGTGCCTCCATTTCTTTAGAGCCTGAACTATAGCATAAAACTCCTGATCATATACAGAATACTTCTTCCTAGCATCATTAAGCTTCTCACTAAAATAGGCAACAGGTTTACCTTCTTGACTCAACACAACTCCTATGGCACTACCACTAGCATCACAATCTACCTGAAATACCTTATTGAAATCTGGAAGTGCTAAAATAGGTTGCTCTGTGACCTTCTTCTTCAACATATCAAAGCTCTTATCTGCTCCTAAGGTCCACTTAAATTCTTTCTTATCCCCTCTCATGGTTTCTGTTAGGGGTGCACAAATACTGCTAAAATTTCTAATAATTTTTTTGTAAAAACTGGCTAGACCATGAAATGATCTTACCTCTGTAATGCTCCTTGGAGTAGGCCATTCAATGATAGCCCTCACTTTTTTTGGGTCCATTTTTAGACCTTCAACTGAGATGACGAATCCCAGATACACCAACTCCTTCACAAAACTGCACTTCTTCAAATTAATTAGCAACTGCTCCTCCCTCAGCTTCTCAAAAACTCTTCTAATATGCATCAGGTGCTCTTCCAAGGTCTTGCTAAATATTAAAATGTCATCCAAATAGACAATGACAAATTTTCCTAAAAACTCCTTCAATACCTCATTCATTAGCCGCATGAATGTGCTTGGTGCATTGGTTAGCCCAAATGGCATGACCAACCACTCATACAAACCCTCTCTGGTCTTGAAGGCAATCTTCCACTCATCCCCTTCTCTGATATGAATCTGATGGTACCCACTCTTCAGGTCAATCTTTGTGAAGTACTTGGCTCCACTCAAATAGTCCATAATATCATCCATCCTTGGCAATGGAAATCTATATTTGATGGTGATCTTGTTAATGGCTCGAGAGTCTGTACACATCCTCCACTCTCCATATTTCTTTGGTGCTAGTACTGTAGGTACTGCACATGGACTTAAACTCTCCCAAATCAGTCCCTTTTTTAGTAACTCTTGGACTTGTCTGTTTAGCTCCTCACTTTCTACAAGAGTCATTCTATGGGCTGCCTTATTGGGTAAACTAGCTCCTGGTACCAAATCTATGTGGTGACTGATCTTCCTCACTGGTGGCAAGCCCTCAGGCACATTATCTGATATAATATCTAGGAATTCTTCTAACAGACTTGAGACTTCTACTGGGGTATCATTGCATTCTTCTTCCTTAACTCTAGGAATTAATGCATAGCACATATGCTCATGCTTCAAACCATCCAAAAACTTCCTACCATCAACTAAACAAATTTTGGCACTGCTACATACCTTTTCGTCCACCTCCTTCAGGGGCTTCAGCTTATGGCGCACTCCATCCTTTGTCAAGGAGTAAGTGTTGGCATGCCCATCATGTATTGCATGTCGATCAAACTGCCATGGCCTTCCCAACAACAAATGGTAAGCATCCATGGGCAGGATGTCACATAGGACCTCATCACGGTAACTCCCAATATTAAATTTTACCAAGCATTGCTCACTGACCAAAGCCCTATGGTCCTTCTACAACCACGCAATCCGATATGGATGTGGGTGTCTCTTCCTCTCTAACTGCAATTTGGTAACCATTCCTTCTGAAACTAGGTTATCTGTGCTACCATTATCTATGATAACATTACAGACCTTACCTGCACATTTACACCTTGTGCAAAATAAGCTCTTCCTCTGATCTGGATCTCCCTCCTCATTCAACAAGGCTCTCCTTGTGATCAAAACTTCTCCTCTTTCTGCTTCTTCAGAGTGCTCAGACTCAGCACCCTCATCTACAACAACAACTCGAGCATTACCTTCAGGTCTCTTATTTGTTCCTCCTTGGTGTTGTGGGCACTCGTATGCCCGATGCCCCTCTTCTCCACATTGGAAGCATGTTCCACGAAATCCTCCTCTTCCAGGCCCTCGTCCAGACCTCCCTCTTCCTCTCTGGTAGCTATTATTCTGGTAGTTATTATTCTGCTCATGGGGGCGATAAGCATTCTCCCCCTTCTGGTCCTGACTATTGCTTGTCTCCCCAGTTTTCTTTTGGTCCTCATTTCGTCCTCCATTTGTTCTCCCACCAGTTCTTCCACCATGACCTCTTCCTCTCTGTTTGCTTTCAAACCTCCTGTTCAGCTTCTCTTCTACCTTCAAGGCAAACTGGTAAGCATCTTCGATGGTGGTCATCCTGACCAGACTCAACTCCTCTTGAATACTTGCTCTTAACCCATTAATATAACGGGCTACCTTCTCCTTGTTGGCCTCAGAATGGCCTGTTCTGATTAGGATCTTATAGAACTCCTCTGTGTATTCTTTGACAGACTTACTCGATTGTCTCAAACCCTGCATTTTCTTGAGCAGATCCAACTCATAATCAACTGGAATGAACTGCCTCTTCAACTTCTCCACCATCCGATCCCACCTGGTTATCCTTTCCTTCCCTCTTTTGTTTCTGTCTAGCTGCACTCCCTTCCACCATATGCTAGCATGACCCTTCAGCTTGGTCTTAGCAAACTTGACCCTCTCAGGATCTTCAACCTCCTCATACTCAAAGTATTCTTCCAAATCATTGATCCAGTCAATCAACTCCTCTGGATCAAGATTTCCAGAATACGTAGAAACCTCCATCTTCGGTCTCTTTCCAATTTGAGATATGGATCTGTATAACCTGGCTTGTGCAGGATCTACTGCCTCTTCTTCTTCCTCGAACTGGTCCTCTTCTTCTTCAACTTCATCTTCACTGCCATCTTCTCTCCTTGGCTCAAACCCTCTACGTAGCTCCTCTTGCAGGGCCTGAACTTGCCTCTACAAAGCTCTGAAATCTTCTTCTGGCACCATATTTCTCCCACCACCATGGTTTCTTCATGGAGGCATTCTGCTCACTTCTCTCACAAACCCTAACCACAGATCCTGGTGTAAACTGCCTCACGTCCGACGCTCTGTTTACACACTCAGGAACTCTTGCTCTGATACCACTTGAAGCAGAGTTGCATTAAACAAGCACATAAAATCCAAAAATATAGAGAAAATGCCAAATGAGCCAAAGATTTCTTGCATTCTATTCCCCAAAGATAGAGCTTACAGAGACTAACTGATTACAAATTTGAAATTCCCCCCTTTTGACCATGTTTTCTCCTTTCCCGCCTAAAACTATGAGTTTGAAATTTGAAATTTTGGGGGCAACTTGCCGAGGTCATAACTTCGCGCTCGTTGACCCGATTGACTATTACAACATGTTTTCGGAAAGGGCACGAGACGAACTAAGCGGGGCAGGCCTTGGCTCCTCGCGTCTAACTGAAAATCCTCAAATTCAACCTCTAAGGCCTTCAAAAATCACCTGCAAGTTAAACTAGTTTTACTAGTTTTACAAAATTAAACAATTACAATTTTTTTTTGGGTGATGCAAGATCACTCTTACACCACTGGATGCTCCTGCATCACAAAATGACCAGCAAAGTATTTGAATATAGGACCTTTACTTCTCTATAATCAATCCACTATCCAACATGTTGTATGCATATACGATAAAATCGTGATACCTCCATAGAAACAACGTTGAACAACCTCTTATGGCACCAAAACAAAAGGTAAGTCTAATTCAAACTTGAGACCTCCAACTTTTAAGCAGTGCACTAACATAACTTGCCCTAGTTGTAATAGAGTATGTCCTTGTTAGGAGGAGTACCCCTTCCTCATGGAGAAGGGCTTCACCAAAATTTGAACCAAGACAAATCTAGGCATGTGCATCAAAGTATGCATTACAAATTTAAAAATACCTGTAATTTTTGTGCATCATATAACAACTTTGTCTATCCTTATTTTTTTAATGTTGTTGGTAACACGATACTATAATCTTTCTAAAGTAGAAATTTAAAGCAATTATTAGAAAATGCAAGGCTTTCCCCTCAAATACTTTCAAAAAGCTGAATACAAAAAAGATAAAAAAATCATTTTTGCTTCTTACGCAAAAAATATTTATGAGATACTGAGGAGAGGTCAATCCAAGAGTTTGAAAGAAATATTTGAGGCTTTGAATAACATTTTTACATGACAAGTGAGATAACTCCATACCCACTCTGATACAATATTAGAATTCATAATATCTTCCAAAAATGGATAGATGCAAACCATCCACTTATACAAAAACCATAAATTGACAAAAGGAAAAAAGTGATAGACACAAAAATTGGAGGTTGTCTTGAGCACCAAAAATAATTATTGTATTATCCATGGATAGCAATCACAACACTAAATGGATGGAGTGGTGGGGGTATTTATACCAATACCAAAACCCCAATTACATAAATGAGTTTAACATAAGTTGACATATCAAGAAGCCTTAAGGTTAATTACAAGTTATAAGGTCGGTTTAACTATAACAAGGTAACTATGATCCATAGGTCTTACATGATAAAACATTATAATAAATTAAATACATTGTACAATGATTTCCTTTAGGCCTATACAAGAATACATCATACAATGTCCTACTTAGCCAAAAATTATATTACATTTTTAACGATCCAATATGATGAGTTGACAAGAATTTACTAAATTGAATATAGTTGTTTCTAGCAAAAGATTCCATGTGCAAGATTCTCTTGTTCACGTTGCTTTTCCCTTGTGGGATTTCTAATCCAATTTTATGAGTGGGAAATTGGTTTCAAATTTGGATCCTTTGTGTTGTTCCAGTAGGGGCCAAGGGGACCCTTGTTATCGATCTTGGTGCCTATTTCATTTTTTTTGCTTGGTGGTTCTCCCTGTCTCCTTATCTTTGTTGTTCCTGGTTTGTCTCCTGAAAATTGTCGTCAGTTGTTGAATTATTTTTATAAAAGCTTCAAAAATATTTTCAAAACTCTTCTTTTCAACTAATAAAAAAAAACAATTATGAAGAAAATAAAGAAAACATAAATAAGATAAGATAAAGTAAGCAAAGTAGCTAATAATGTAGATAAATTTGAAGAACAAAACAAATATTATAATTGAAAAATATAACAAGTTTAAATACTAGAATAAAGCAAATGCAATTGAAAAATATAAAAAGTGTAGCTAAAACATTTAAAACTATTATTAAAAGGACAAATCAAGTACAACTAGGAGAATAAAAATATACTAGAATAAAGCACTCACAATCTATATGTATAAAGCACTCCATGAATAAAAGGTGTTTGAAAAAATAGAAATCTAGTATTTGTAGAAATGAGAAGTGTGGTTGCCTTTTTAAATCAAAAGTGGCACACTTGTGCGCTTGGATTATTATATTTATTGGTTATACATAAAATACATAGAATAGATTTTTTTTTTTACTAATAATTTAATTTTAAATATATTTTATCAAGGGCATCAGTTGGGTAGCCGAAGAGATTTCTGGTTACTGTGGATTTGAAGACAAGATTGCTGCCCCAGGAGGGCCCAATGGGGACACCTCCGGATCCTCTTCTAGAGAGACATAGTTCTTTTGCAGATTTGTTAAAGGATAAATCTCCATCAAAGACTGAAGAAGCACAAAAAACTGCATTAAAAATGCTCTTTACGACTGCTGGAAATAGATCAACATCTCAACGAGTTAATGGATGCTTGCCACAGTCAGAATCAAGGCCAAATATTGTCATTGAGCAAAGGATGGTCGAAGAAACAGTTTTATATAGAGCCAATCATGATTTGATCTGTAAATTCATGGGTATTCGCCCTACCCTAAATTTTTTGCATTCCTGGGTCCGACAAAACTGGGAGCCTCTTGGTGAGTATTCTTTGTGGTTTATTAGCAATGGATATTTTATTGTTAGTTTTTCTTCACTTGTCGATAGAAATAGGGCTTTCGAATCAGAAAAGAGGAATCATGGTCCGACAGGATTATTTGTTCAACCCTGGAGAGTGGGATTTGATCCTCGAATTGAACCCACTGTTGTCCCGATTTGGATCCATTTGTATGCACTTCCAATGGAGTTTTGGAGTGAGCAGGTATTGGAAATTATCGATAATTCCCTTGGAAGACATTTGGGTGTTTCCAAAGACACAATAGAAGGAAACACAATTGTTTATGCAAGATTATGTGTGGAAATGGATCTTAGCCAGCCTCTACCGATAGAGGTGGAACTTGAACTTGCAGGACTATCTTGGATTCAACAACTGGATTATGAGGCATTGCCCTTCAGATGCAGAGTTTGCCACAAATATGGGCATTTGGCCCGATCTTGCCCAAATAATATGAACATAAAAATGGAGGCTCCTCTAGGAATGTCAAATCTTCCTAAGGAGGGTAAGTCAACAATCAACAAAGAACCAACCAATATTTCTCAGGGTAAAGAAGCACAGGGAGATGGTTTTGAACAACCCAAAAGAAGGAGAAGGCAAAAGAAAAAATATGGTAAAGAGCAAACCCAACTCAAGCCCTCCAATAGGTATGAGATATTTAAGACACTAATGGACCAAGAAGAAGAACAATTCATGGAAGGAGTGGATGGGAATAATAAAAATAATAACAACCATGTTCAAGCTCCTCTTTCATCTCCCCCATCATAGAGCAGGTAATTGAGTACAGTGAGTTACCACAGTCAGAGAGTGTAGGGGCATTGATAGTGCATAACCAAGAGCAACCAATAATTAAGGATGTCAGCATGGGCATAGCAGAAAAGAATAGAGAAAGGCCAACTCTAGGGATAACTCAGGTGGAAAAGAGATCAAAAAATAGTAGCTCTCAAGGAGTGGGTAGAAAATCAAATAAGGAATTGATAGCAGTTCAAGGAGACAAACTGATCACTAGAGGATCGGTGAGGCCAATAGATTTTTACTGCTCTCAAGGTAACCAATGATTATACAATCATGGAATGTTAGGGGTTTAAACAGTAGAACCCATCAATCTGTTGTTCGAAGACTCTTAGAAAAATGTAAAACAGATTTTTTGCTTATCCAGGAGACAAAAATGTCATTGGATCTTATGTGTAAAATAGTTAACAGACTTTGGAGGGGTGTTGGTCATATGGAAGTGGCTGCCCAAGGGGCCTCAAGGGGGATAGTTACTCTTTGGAACTCTCTTGAATGGACTGCAATAGAACATATAGCTTGGAGGGGTGTTCTCACATCACATTTTAGAAATAATGTCACAATTGAACATGTTTTAATCACAAATTTTTATGGGGCTCAAAACCTAGATGGTCAGATGCATCAATGGAAAGTTGTGCATAACATGAGAGTCTCAAGGGAAGAGTTAGACTAGATTATTGTTAGGGATTTTAATGCTAAATTATCCTCTAGATATCAGGAAGGGGAACCCCAATTTTGGACCCAGGGGATCGACTTATGATTGCCCAAGTCCAGGCATTACACTTGGTGGATATTAAATGCCCTGGAACCAACTATACTTGGACTAATAAGAGGAGGGAGCCACATAGTAGGAAGGTGAAGTTAGACCATTTTTTGGTTTCAGAGGAGGCATTTGTAAAATGGAATATAAAATTTCAGATTTTGGAGGGTCCAGTTTCAGATCACTTTCCCATTTTGTTGGAAGGAGGGATCAAGACAGTGCAACATCACAAACCATTTAAATTTGAAAACTTTTGGTTACAAAAAGAGGAACTTCGAAAGAAAATTCCATAGTGGTGGGAAGAAGGTCACCCAACATATGGGACAACAATGTTTAGATTCCACAAACAACTTCATTATGTCAAAGATCAATTGAAACAATGGAGGTGAGCTAACAAGACAGACTTCCAAGTCCAAAGAGCTCCATTGGTGGCCAGATGGGATGAGGTTCAAAAACACTTTAGGGAAGGAACAATTACAGAGCAGCTCAAAGAAGAGGATGATGCATTGCGTAAAGTGGTTGAGGACATTGACAACCAAGAGGAGACCTACTGGAAATAGAGAGCAAGAACCACTTGGTTATTAGAAGGTGATAAAAATACCAAATTTTTCCATCGGACTGCTTGTGCTAGGAGACAGATGAACAACATGGAAGCTCTTCAAGATGAGAACGGACACTCCTTTGATACAATTCCAGGTATGCATTTCCATTCAATGGATTATTTTTCTAAACTATTTAAGGAAAGTATGGTGCAAGATGAAGAGGCTCAAAAAGAAGTTATTGTTGTCATACCCTCTATTATCTCTGAAGAAGAAAATCAGGCCCTACTTAAACCCATTGATAGAGAGGAACTGAAGAATGTAGTCTTTGGAATGAGCACCAGAAAAACACCAGGTCCAGATGGCTTTCCAATTGAGTTTTTTTAGGCCTTCTGGGATAACTTGGAGGAGGATGTAATGGTTGTTATAGAGGAGTCCAAAGGTAGTAAAATAATGCTTAAAGCATTAAATCATACTTTCATTACCTTAATTCCAAAAGGGGAGGAGGGGGTACATATTTCAGATTATAGACCTATTGCCTTATGCAATGTCATATATAAAATAATCACAAAGGTAATGGTTGAGCGGCTAAAACCTCTTCTACATAGCATTATCTCCTCAGAGCAAGGGGGTTTTGTAGAGGGTAGGCAGATCTTGGATGGTGTGGTTCTAGCTCAAGGAGGCAATCCATTCAATGCAAACATCTGGTAATAGAGGAATGTTCATAAAATTAGATATGTCAAAGGCTTATGATAGGGTGGAGTGGAGCTTCTTGTCAAAGATGATGGCAGCCTTTGGTTTCTCTCAGGATTGGATAGAATGGGTCATGAGTTGTGTTTCTACTCCGACATACTCAGTGTTAATCAAGGGTCTTCCCTCGCAACCGTTTGGAGCTACTCGAGGCCTTCGTCAAGGAGATCCTTGCTCTCCCTATATTTTTCTCATATTGGCTGAAGGATTGGGTAGACTCATCTTGAGGAGAAGACAACAAGGTTTGCTAACAGGTATCAAGGTGGGTGAGGAAGTTTTGACTCACCTACAGTTTGTGGATGACACAGGATTGGTGGGAGTGGCCAGCTTCAGGGAAGCAAGAATGATTAGAGATACACTTAATGTCTACCTTAGGGCTACAAACCAAGTCATCAATGATAAAAAATCCAAAGTGGTCTTTTTCAATCTTGATCAAAGGCTTCAGGACAAAATTTTAGAGATCTTGGGATTCACAAGGACTTATCTCCCAGTGGTATACTTGGGGGTCCCTTTGCATTTTAAAAAACTAAAAATAGATATCTGGAGGAATATTTTGGACTGTATCAAGGAAAAAATTAATCATTGGTCTCACAAATGGTTAAGCTATGGGGGTAGATTAACTTTTTTACAGTCAATCATTCAAGCCATGCCAATTTATAAATTTTCTATCCTTGCTACCCCACATACCATATGGAAAGAGTTGGACAAGATGGCTAGAAAATTTTTATGGGAAGGAGTAAAAGGAGAGAGGAAATGGGCCTTAGTAGGTTGGGATAAAGTAAGCCAACCCAAGGTAAAAGGAGGTTTGGGACTGAGAAGATCAAAGTTAAATAATAAAGCTTTGGTTGGAAAGCTTTACTAGAGGTGGATTTCCCAACCAACTTCTTTATTTAGTAGAATCTTAACTAGTAAATATTTGGGACAGGTAAACCCAAATGAGGTGGGTCATTTCCCTTTGGATGGTAATGGATCCTTAGTGTGGCAGGCTCTCAAGTTAGGATCTCAGGTAGTAAAATATGGATTATTTTGGAAAGTGGGGAGAGGGGAGAAGGCACGATTTTGGACAGATTCATGGGATCAATACCCACCTATCATTGTTGAATTTCCTAAACTGCAACCAATAAAAATAACCATAGAAACTAGGGGGTGGGTCCAAATTGAAAGTTATTTCAACACTAGTCAACTGGGGGATTATAAGTTTAAGCAGTTTAAGAAGTTGGATGAGTGGCCAATTTCAATCCCTCCGGATTTGACACCCATCATGACTAAAATCTTGGCAGAAATATTTCTCACAGGTAGAGATGAGGAGGATGAATTAGCTTGGGGCTATGGGAGCCTTGGTGTCTACACAGTGAAGGATGGATATGATAAGATCCTTCTAGAGCCTCCTCCTCATACATATCAAGTTGAGGATTGGAGAAAGATTTGGTAGTCCAAGGGTTGGCCGAAAGTAAACTTTTTTCCTGGTAGTTCATGCATAATGGAATTCTTACTTTTGATAATCTCAGATGTAGGGGAATCATTGGTCCATATCAATGTGTTTTATGCTACAAGAGTGAGGAAACAACTGATCACTTGATGTTTGAGTGCCCATTCACGCGCCAGATCTGGGAGAGATGGTTTTTATATTATAAAATTCAAGTTAATGGTGATTTGAATCGGATTAATATTTGGGAAATATGGAAGAGGGGTAGATTTAAATCTAAAGCTCTTTGTATTGGTTGGGAGCTTGGATTAAACTTCATTTGGTGGCAAGTGTGGTTGGAGAGAAATGCCAAAATTTTTAGAGAAACTTTTTCTTCTTTAGATGGAGTTTGGCAGGTCATTTGGAGCAAAGTCACAGAAACTGTGGTAGTCTATGCTAAAGAGGAAACTCAGGTTGTTATTGGGGCAATGGAGAAGGAAGTTGAAGTGCAAGAGGGGCAGGACAGAGCTAGTTGGAAACCACCCCTAGAAGGTTGGATTAAAATTAATACTGATGGAGCTGCAAAAGGCAATCCGGGTAGAGCTGGAATTGGAGTGGTTTGCCAGAATCATGTTGGAACAATGCTCTATTGGGAACTGCAAGGCTTGGGAAGAGCCACAAACAATGAAGCAGAAGCCTTAGCTATCAAATCTGCTTCTATTTGGGCAGTAAAACAAGGTCACAGGAGGATAATCCTAGAATCAGATTCTCAAATAATGGTTGGAGCTCTAGATTGCATGAGGAACTTTGCTTTGAAAACATGGAGGTTGAGGATTCTTGTCACTCAAATTAAGGAATTATGGAGGGAATTAGATGATGTGATTCCAGTTTATGTGAGTAGAGATCTAAATAAAGTGGCAGACTTCCTGGCTAAGATGGGTACTGAGAAGGAGGTAGGGGTTCAGTGGCACAGTGACATGGCTATTGAGGATGAGATGATTAGGCAGGTTGGTGAGCAAATCCAGTGCTTAGCTAATTTGGATAACCATTCCAGAAATACTATTTAGGAGATTTGTGCTTCAATGTAGATCTTCTTTTATAGTTGTAAACAAGTGAACAATCATTGTAGAAATATGGTTTAAGAGATTTGGCTCCAATGCAAATCTTCTTTTACTGTTGTAAACATGTGTTCTCTTTGGCTAAGGCTGGGAAAAGTCTCATCCCAACTTGTAAATGATCTTTGTTTTAATACAAGTTTTTTCAAATTATTTTTCAAAAAAAAAAAAAATTATTATATATTAAATCTCTTCATTTATATATAAAAAAATTATTTAATCTAAAATTCAAATTTCACCCATTTAATATTTTTAGACAATCATACTATAACAATGCTTATTATCAAGTGCATATAAATCCAAATAAGCCATATTATCTTATGCCTCCTACTAAGCATTTGAAAATCAACCTTTCTATTATAAAAAATAGATAATTTTGATATAAATATAAATAAACAAATTAATATTTTACCATGACAAGAGGGCTATCAAACAAGAAATATCTTGTACATGATTTTTAAAGGATGCAAAAGTATAGTTGTGTTCATTTCCTGTCAGTAGTTTTTATTCCCAGTTAGCCATATTATATAAAGCCTTCAAATTACCTTTTGGCATTTGTAGTGCATAAGTCGGAATGTCCTCCCAGCAAAGTGCGAGTCATTCCCTAAATATAATAATTAAGAGTGCGAAGTCTCTCCCGTACTCGTGAAAACGCCGTCTAGGAGGTACAACTGCTTGGCATCGTTTCGAAGTATAAATGCTGCTGACCTTGGAATGGTCGTCCTTCTACCAACGATTACTGGTTAGAAGATGCCGCCCTAGGAAATGCAACAAAAACAACGAAAACACAACGTAAGGGAAAGCGTGCCTGGAAAAGGCCAGCGTATATATAATTTTAATTTTTTTAATTTTTTAATATAGGGAAGCGCTTACAATCTTTTTCTACTGTTAAGTAAGATTTGAATCTTTGGGTTACTCCTTTGAGGTTACTCTTTATAGTCCACTAGGTAGTTTTGTTATAGTCCACTAGGTAGTTTTGTTATAGTTATGGAAACCAATATTAATATTTTTTATTAAAATATGTTAGAATTAAATTTTGAATAATTGTATAGTATTGAAGGGTTATATAAGATATCTAAATTACGCATAACAAAACTTAAATCAACTTTAAATTATTTTTTTCTATATATCACATGAACTTAATTGTCACGGATGGTAATATCACTGATTACTCATATGGTTTATGACTTAACATATCCCTTTTATTACATTATAATCAAAAGCTCGGAGTTGTTTATGACTAAAGAACAATGTTTAGGATGATATAAGAAATTTTAGAATAATTCCCCTTTTAATTGTAGACTTAATATTTAGATAATTGGAAGTGTCAGATTTTACCATAATACATTCTAAAAATATATTTATTATAAAATAATTGTTCAATATTTAACACTTGAAGCGTGTTTCTTTAATGTCTTCAAGTGTTGAATTGATTTTTTATTGATTGTTTCTTATATATGGTAGAATGAAAGTTGTGTATGGTTTCTTTTGTTGTTTTGTTTTTCGCTACCTTTAATAATTTTATGCATTTTATTTCCTTAATCAACATAATGATTTTTCTTTCACTTATGTGCTCTTTCCTTTTAGAAATGTAGCATCTTAATTTATTAGAGCCTTAAAAAAATTGATTGTACATTATCGCGCAATATCTCGAAGATGTTTGATAATTATTTCGAATTGTAATGTTTGTCCTTCCTATTTTTTTCATTCAGTCACCCTGGATGAGAATTCTAACCTCCGAATTTTCAACTTTCACATTGTCTATGTTTTTCTTCTACTATGATGTCTTCCTTGACATTTGTGTGTACAACAAAACAATATGATATACTTCATCCATAAAAACTCAAGAGTTTCTTTTTCTTCAAGGCTATGATGGTAAAAATGTTTTCTTTCTTTGAAAGCTATGATGCCCCGATTACAATCTTATTTTCTCCTTTCAAGGATGTGATGGTCCAATTAGGTTTGGACGATGTGCGAATGTCCACTAGAGGGTGCTTTCTTTTTGCAAGAGAACTTTCTCTATTATCACTCTTTTAGAGTGCTTCTTTTCTTCTTCTTTTTAATTGCTTCTTATTTTCTTGTCTTTGTTAGCGTATATTTACTTAGTTGTTATTATATTATTTAGTTGTTAAGTTGTTAGCAATCATTAAGTGAATTTGGGCCTACGCTGTATTATTTAATCAATGTTGGTATAATGAAATTATATACTGTTTTCCTTTATGGTATAAGAGCGGGCTCCGCTCTTGAGTTGGATTGCACAGAGGGAGGATTGGTGTTTGCTTCTGTCCATCGATGTCCACAGACAGTGATTACAGCACACCACGTAATCCAAATTCATCCACTCAGGTGAATGGTTGATGGCACTCTCAACCCTCTGAAGTGTCATTGCTAAGCAGCAGATCTATTCGAGAGGATGAATTGGGTGGAGGATAGTCGCAAGTTGTAGACAAATCAGACGCAACAAATTTTTTTGTTCTGTGTTGAAGAACTCCTTGTGACATTAGGCGATGGAAACAACGATCGATTGTGGCGTTGATCGCGTTCTAAAACATTCATTGAAGACGTCGATCACCGAAAGATCGAGAGGTTTGCTGCCCGATCACAAAGGTGGCCCCGCCTGTAGCGGGAGATGCGCTGCTTGGAGGTGGATGCTGTAATGATCAATCCAGTAGAAGAACGCACAATCGCAGATATTTATCTGCATAAAGCGACCAGTAGCCCCCTCAGATAGCAACAGGTAGTGATCGGTAGAAGACGCAATTCGTTTTAAAACCTGTTCGATCGATTTTTTTTTTAAAACCTGCTCGATCAATTTTTTTTTTTAAAAACCTGCTTGATCAATTTTCTACCTGAGCTAGAGAAGTATCCGTGCACTAGAGATCGATCTGTGCACCACATGCAAGCCATCGAAATTTCCCAACGAGCAAACATTACCCAAAGAAAAGACAATTGCATTGGAGGACGATAAGCAGATCTGCAAGACGTTCATGCAGACGTTGCTCGAAGGCAAAGAAAACTAAAAAAATTGGCTATTTTTTGTGTGAAGAAAACTAAAGATTTGGTGGCCGAGCAAAGATTGAGTTTTGCTGCATAAATTCTCTGATGCAGGATCCACCAGAGGCATCACGCGGAGTGGAGGGGCTGCCTGTTGTAGAGTACCTGAGCGCCACCAGGCCGAGGGAGTCATCGGAGGTCGAAGCAGCGTGACGTCGCTGCCACTAAGGGGCAGCACCCGAGCAGTGCCATCGGAGGACAACGCAGCCACCCGAGTGGTGCCAACAGAAGAGGCATCGCTTATAAGGAAGGGTCACGACGGAGGCTTCAAATAAAGGGTTTTACCCTTTAATCCCAGCCGAGGCGGTAGCTTGGCTGGTTAGTAGCCAAGCCTTGGAAGCTGGAGGTTGGGGGATCAAGCCCCACCGACCCACCCCACGAAAAGGAAGAGGTATTTTTTTTGCAAAATTATATTATTTTTTATTAAATAAATTCAATCAATAATTTAATAGTTGTTTTTGATTAAATCAGTTATTATTTTTAATTGATTTTTTTTAAAACATATTTAATTATTGTTGTTTTTATTTAATTTAAAATTTTATTGCAATTAAAAAAAAAGAAAGAAGAAGGCAAATTTTAATTAAATTTTTTGATTAAAATTTAAAATTTTGCCAATTACAATCAAAACAAAGGAGGAATTTTTTTTTTCTCACACCTTGTAAAGGCAAACAACATGGCATACATTCATCAATACCTGAAACCTATTTTTTTGGGCTTCATAAATAGCAATTTTTTGTTTGAAGTACTTCACACAGGGGGAATTTTTTTTGGTGATATATTGTGCTCATCTGCCTTCGAGGTAAGTTTTGTAAGAGCCTTTTGAGGCTTCATTGTTGCATTTTTTGCACTAAAGGGGGGATAACATTTTTTTTCTCTCCACTATCTTGCACAAAGGCAAGATATAATTTTGCAAAACCAAAGGGGGAAGACTTATAAGGGTGCATTTTTGGCAATGACCGACACCTTAGTCAAATTTACTTTTGCAAAATTCATTGTAAAAGGTGCATTTTCGTCTGTGACCGACACCTTAAAAGATGGGAAGATCAAAGAAGAAAACTATCCCAAAACCAACTGATGATGTTGTTAAATCAGTTAAAGGCCCATATTTTTCCCCACACCTAGAAGGGATAGATAATTATGAAGATTGCACATTTCGTACACTAAGGAGTGGTGTAAATTCCATAATCAATGATTATGCATCTTGTTGAGACATGCAGAAAAATGGTGTTCTAATCCCTATTGGTGCTATAATGGGCATATTCTTGTCATTTTATGCTCTTGACAAAGCACAACATAAAAGGGACATTAGTGAGGAATCAAAGGTCAAACCCCTAATGGTCGATGCTTGTAGTGACACAAGTGATCTTCAACCCATGGTGGCGAATGCTTGTTGTGACACATGTGACCTTGAGCCCATGATGGCCAATGCTTGTTGTGATACAAGCGACCTCATGCCTATGATGGCAGATATCAGTTGTAGCACAAGTGATCTCATTTCAAAAGCAAATTTTGCTTGTGACACTAGTGACTTAAAAACTGAAACTCCTAAGAAAGAACTCCATAATCTCATCAATAGTGACAAATGCCATATTGTTAAACACATTGATGAAGATGATGAAATTGGGTGTTTTGAAAAACACACCAAAGGATATGGATCCAAAATGATGAAGAAGATGGGATTCAATGGTGAGAGATTAGGTAAAAATGAACAAGGCATTAAAACTCCTATAATGCTAAATGTCAGGGCAAAGCATGAAGGCCTTGGCTATTCTAGTCAAGCAAGTACCAGTAAGACCATATTTGTAAATCCTAAATCTCCCACATCTCCTAAAAAGCATTGTTGCAATCATTGTGGCAAAACAGGTCATGTTGCAGCTAAGTGTTGGAGATTACATCCTTGTGATTTTTGTGGATGTACTAATCACTCTTCTTCACGATGTTGGCATAAAATGAAAATGACCAACAAGGTTCATATTGATTGTGGATGGACAGATTTCACACAATGTACCGTGATGAAAGAAATGTATGGCTTCTACCGAAAAGGTAAAACCTATGGTAGACCCCGAGGCAAATCCAGTGACAGACCTAGTGGCAGTCCCAGAGATAATGACCTAGAGACAGAGTTCCAGAGGCAGATCTACAGGCAGATCCAGAGGCAATGATCCAGAGGCAGATTCACAGGCAGATCCCGAGATAGACCCAGAGGTACAATTCCATAGGTATGCTTAGAGCCAAAGCCAGAGCCAAAGACAAAGCACGAGCCACCATTCTTTCATTTCTCGTATTCTTTTTCACTGTATTGGGGCAGTTATATACTTTATCCAAATATTGTTGTATGGGGGGTGTTAGCATAGCTAGTAGTTATATAATTATCCAAATAATGTAATAAGGGGGGATGTTAGTGTATATTTACTTAGTTATTATTACATTATTTAGTTGTTAATTTGTTAGCAACCATTAAGCTAATATGGGCCTACACTGTATTATTTAATCAGTGTTGGTATAATGAAATTATATACTGTTTTCCTTTAGTCCTTCTCTTAAACTACAAATTGATTCTCAAAGAAGATGTTGGTGTAGCATTTCAATGGGCTTTTCTTATCTTTGGTGAGCGTTCTCAAATGCTATATGTTACTCATTGATATTTTCTATTCTACTTCTCTTCTATCTTCATACTTTCTCTCAGTGCACTTGCTCAAATGGTAGATCATTGCTCTTCTTCTCTTAATACTCGCTCTTTTAGAGTGCTTGCTTAAATGGTAGAGTAGTGCTTATTTTGCTTTTCTTCTCTTTTCATTGCTTTCTTTTAAAGCACTTCCTCAAATGGTAGAGCATATATCTTCTTCTCTTAATAATCGCTCTCTTAGAGTGCTTGCTTAAATTGTAGAGTATTGGTTTTCTTCTCTCAAAACTCGCTTTCTTAGAGTGTTTGCTTAAATCGTAAGTGCTACTTTTCTTCTCTTAGATCGATCTCCTAGAGTGTTTGCTTAAATATCTTTCAATGAAGTGTTTAGATAACATGAGTCTTGCCTATTTGGCAAGTTTTTTTTCTCATGAGGTACTTCTTCCTTTATGTGGGTGTCTCTATCTTCAAATGGTTACTGATGAATTGCACCAAATCAACAACACCAGGTAATCCTTCATTTCTTTTCTAAATATGACTTTTACTTTGCTGCAGTTCGTGATTCTTTAACCTTTGGATGTTTCGTTCATTTATTTTTTATTTTTATATCCTTATGATGCTTTTTAGCTACAAATTTCACAAGATTCCTACCCGGGCATTGCACTACAAATTCAAATGATTGTTTTGGTTGAAACATTTACCCTGATGCTAAACGTTCCATTTTCTCTCACTCGCGGTTCCAAATTCCTTTGGCTTATTTCTTTATCTTGCTTGGATTGGATCTTTCTCCTAGCCAAACTTTGGTCAAAACACTATCAGTTTCTTTTTTTGTTCTTCTTGCTCTCAATTCTGAATGTTGAGATGCCTTTGATAGAATTTTGCAATCATTTAACCTTTCCTTTAATACTTTTTGTTGGAACATTGCAAATAGCTTCAATAGGTTATTTCAAATTTCCTTTAGAAAACTTCTTTTTAATACATTTTCAAAGAAGGCTTCAATGACTTGTTTCGATTTTCCTTCTTTCATTCCAATGCCTTTTAAAAAGCTACTATATAATTTTCAAAAGGAGCTTCAAATGGCTTCCTCCTTTGCAATATTAAGGGGCTTTTATAGCTTCACTTTTTTGTGACTTTTGAGGAGCTACAAATGACTTCTTCTCTTGCCTTAATGTAGCCTAGTTGTTTATTTTCAAGCTTTTTTCTTTAACAATGGTTTTTCACCTTGAAAATTTTGAATAGGTCATGAAATTTTTCTTCACGAAGATAATTTTATACTAGGCAATTTTTACCCTTGAATCTTCTTCTTTCAAACTTTAAACTTTTCCAAATTTTTATCAAAACGTAAAGCACCTTTAGCTTTCCCTATGTTAAAGCTAGAGGAGGAACAAAAGGAGAATTCTTTCTTCCTTCTACCTACTCTAATACCACATGTTAGAACTTAAGCTTCAAATGCATTGTATTATGGTAGTGAAAGGTATTTAAGTATATAGGATGCCTACTTTAGACATAACAAACCCTCAAACTAAATTCAAACTATCTTATCCTATATCACATATATGTACCTTGTAAGGAGTGGTTATACTACTTAATTACTCATATGATCTTCAAACTATCTTATCCTATATAAAAAATATATACCTTGTAAGGAGTGGTTATACTACTTAATTACTCATATGGTCTATGATCAAACTATCTTATTTTATATCATATGCATGTACATTGTAAGGAGTGGTTATACCACTTGATTACTCATATGATCTATGATATAATAATTCTTAATACAATATTAAAATATTGAAAAATAAAATTATAATCTACTTCTTAATTATTTTTTTCTTAAACACACTCACTACAATATTTAAATCTAAATCTTCTTTATAAAAACAAAAAAATATACTAATAAAATATATTTTTTATATATATAACACAAGAAAAGATTAGCACGAAAATTAGATACCTATGCATCGTCGGGGATAAACATGGGCAATACGAAGAAGATATGCTATGAAATAAGATCCCTACGGTTTAGGATTTTAATAAAATAAAAATAATAACACAACCTATTCTAATAACACAACCTATTCTCTGAGATCAAGGTCGAAATATCAAAATACACTTTAGTATATGGTCATGTAGTATTCTAAGGGTTAGTGGATTGGTAAGATATTGTGTATTTATCAAGAGTAAATTTAGATTCAAATCTTGGGTATGTTCAATTTAGGTAAAGTAGTAGTGCGCACAAAAGTTTGAAGATAAGCAGTACCAACCTTGAGCCCCTGGGTTCTTGACTCCGTGTTGTGTTTACCCAGGAGAAATAGGGGTTATAGAGGCAACTTCAATATGTTTATGTAGGAGAGGTAGGGGTTATACCTTGAGCTACCGGGGTTTTTCCTTTCTTTACTCTGTGTTGTGTTTACCGAGGAGAGGCAGAGATTATAAAATGTGTTTACCCATGAGTGTTTACCGAGGAGAGGCAAGGATTATAAAAGCAGTTTCAGTGTGTTTACCAAGGAGAGGCAGGGATTATAAAGACAGCTTCAATGTGTTTATCAAGGAGAAGCGAGGATTATACAGACAACTTCAATGATTTATATGTAAGAAAACATAAACCTTAATACCTAGTTGTTAAAGATGTTACCAATTTCCTTAATATTTAATAAAAAAAAATAAAACTAGAGTCGATCAACACGTTTTATGTTGACAGACAGACGTACCAGACAATAGCTGTAAAACTATGTCAGAATTAGGCTCTTCATAGGAGATTCCAACCCTAGTCCTCGAACAGAACCCTAAAATCCAAAAGAAGCAAGAACTACGCTGCTTGGAAAATGATGCGATAAGATGGTTACCCTAACATTAGAATGCTGTTCGAAGCCGTGAGACGTTCGCTTCGTCGTCCTGGAATAACAACGAAGAAATAGTCCTCTTTGGGATTAAATAACAATTATACACCAAAATCTATTAACATGTCCAATTGTGCACGTGCTACAACAACAGTTAAACAGTGGCGATTGATGTCCCGAATGTGGCGCTGTTTTTGCTGTGTTTATTCTTGAAAACCCTAAAAATTCATTAAACAACAAGGAGGTAACGTGTCTTTCCCCTACTTGTGATCCAGAAATGCAGCTAATCTACATCCAGTTCACAAAAAAAGAAACTTTAAGAACGGTATGGAATAGTTACCTCGTGTGCGGATATATATCGGCTCTCGTATGCAGATCGCCAACACGCAGCCTCTCCGTTTTAGCCAGTTATTGCTGGTGCAGCATCATCATGATTCTCTCCGGTTAAACAAGAAAATGGCCACGAAAAGGTATCTTCCTACTAATCATCTCCTCACACAGTTTTTCCCTCTCAATGAACTTGTAACATTTATGGCAACACATAACTGATCCCACAACATCAAACAACAGACGGTATTGCTGTTCAAAGGGACAGTTTATTAGGGTCTAAAATGGCATATGGTCTATGCATATTCCCTTCTTTCCCATCCTTGTACATTTCTAGTGATAGCAATCGCTAAGACAACAAACAAATTGCCCTGAAATCAATGTACTCAAATCACATGCTAAATACAACAGCGCCCTTCCCTTTACCAGTACGCACAGATTTAGCTAAGCCATAAAGAAATCGCTAAGACAACAAACAAATTGCCCTGAAATCAATGTACTCAAATCACATGCTAAATACAACAGCGCCCTTCCCTTTACCAGTACGCACAGATTTAGCTAAGCCATAAAGAAATCGCTAAGACAACAAACAAATTGCCCTGAAATCAATGTACTCAAATCACATGCCAAATACAACAGCGCCCTTCCCTTTACCAGTACGCACAGATTTAGCTAAGCCATAAAGAAATACTTGGCCAGACGTATCAAAGTCTGTAGGGCATATAGGGCTCTCAGTGGTGCAGTAGGATGGGGCAGAGTACCCATTTCTAGCAATGAGGAGTGAATCATGATGATGCAGCACCTGCAACCCTCGGCGGGTAAAGTATATATCATCGCACATGACTCATTTAGACAAAACATAACACACTGAATGAACAAGCCCAAAGACATAACTTTAACAGGCACCCAAATACATACCCTTTAATAGTACTACATAGTTGTGAAGAAAGGCTATTTTAAATATATTTTTTTAATTTTTTTTATTATTATATAGGGCATCGGTTATATTTATTATCGAGTACGTTTCAAATTTTGGTTAAGGTTGGTTGTTGTTGTTTAAATAACGACCAGTTATATCTACAGTCCTTGGTGACTAATGTTATTTTTGAGTATCCATTAGTTACATCTTGTTTTTTTTTTTCGGTTATATAGGAGAGTTAGTTGTAGTCACTATTTTTAGTAACTGGACAGTGCGGGGTTCAAACCACGTATTCATCAAATCTATTAATCTCATTCGTTAATTGTAGACCCGTAAGATGGGGCCACCGATCTCTCGAGGTTGCATTCAGAGGATTCAAAACAGACTACTACCTTTACAAACTGACACACCAAAATTTGAACCTAAGTCTCTTCTTGATAAATGCCTATCCAAACTAGCACTTACCAATCTACTAACTCTTAAAAATTCTTAGCACAACTGTCCGTGGAAACTCAAAAAGAGTAACCCACACTTATTTGGAGGTTTTTAGGAGTTTCTGGAATGAATGAAAGGGAGGGAGAGGAGGCAGATAAAAGTCGAAAAATCATTTTGCATGACTTTAAAATACAGCTAAACTTGAGGGAAAAAGGCCAAATAAAAGGTGGACAAGGACAGCCAACGTGTAGCATTCCAAGCCTGAGGAAAGCAGTGGAATATATCTATCCGCTGGCGGATTCCAAAATTCGTATAATGTGTTTGAGGAATAGATGCAAAATATTCTTTTCGTAAGGTTTTAGAAAAGAGAGAGGTCAATTTACGTATTAGTATCATAGCACTGCAGTGGAGGCAGCACGCTCTCTCATTGCCCGCTCGGTCCAGTTCATCATCTGTCCTTGGGCGGTTCAGTTGTTATTCACTATGTTGATGATAGCCATAGGTGATGTGGGTGGCGGGACGGAGCATGGAATTACTAGGTTGTAAGTGTGGAACGCTTTTTTACAAAATTATTGACAAGGTTTTGGCATTTCATTTGTCAAACTTGCTTTTTGCTAATTGTTTGTTCTAACAAAGGGATTTATCAAAAGCATATAATATATTTGTTGTGTAGGAAGGTATGGAATGGGTTCAAACTTCTTAACAGAAAATCTTGTTTATTAAAATTGATTTTGTTAATATTTGTGATTGTATTGAGTGGATTTTAATCATTACAATGTTACAAGGTTTGGACCTTGGCCAAACGTTCATTCGCTTTGTCAAAATACTTTTTGCAATTGTCTCTACTTGTTTGATCGTAAATGGTAAACAATTCTCCTCTTATGGTCTCTTCTGGTCTATTCGACAAGGTTGTCCACTTTCTCTAGTACTTTATCTTTTAGCTACTGAGGGATTAGAGTATATACTTGCCCACACAGTTTCTTAAGGTCTGGTTAAGGACTACTCTCTTCCCTACACTACTCAACAACTAGTTAATGACAACTTTGTAGACGACTCCTTCCTTAATGGAGGAAGAAACTAGTGCCAAATAGGTATTGCAATGCTTGGACACATTTTGCCTAGTATCTGGATCTAGCAGTTAATGGCAAAAGATGCAATGTTATTGTCAATCCTTCCTCCCCAAGCCTTCCTAGTATAATCAATTTGGTTGGAATGGATTAACCATGGTGAAATGTTTAGTTTTCTTGGAATGCCCTTTGTATTTCACTCTTCTTCCTCTGCTCTTTAGCACTTTGTAATTGTCAAAGTTATGAAGAAGTCATAGTAATGGATTTTAAAACCATTTTCTTTAGTAGGCAAATGTCAAGTTTGCTCTAAGGTGCTCGTTGCAACCTATGTGTACTACTCCTTTTGTTGGGCTCCCTCCAAATATTCCTACCAAAAGCTTGAAAAACTTCTCAAAGACTTTTTATGGGATTCCTTCGAGCAACAAAAAGGCTTTCATCGTGTTTCCTGAGAATTTTGTTGTCTCCTACATGACTCTAAAGGTCTTGGACTCTTGGACATCCATTGTTAGGGGCTTAACCTCTATGCAAAATGGGTCATTCCAACCCTGAAAGGCAACAAAGTCCAAAATTTTTTGCTTCGTCACTACATTGCTTTAAACACTCCAATATGGACAACAAGCCTAGAAGAAGCTTAGTCTTTAGACCATCCTTACTCTCAAGTTGCCTATCCAAATTCAAGATACTTTTGTAGCCAAAAGAATCTTGAAATCCTAGAAAGCCATTAAACCTTTGCTAATTTGGAATGGAAATGGATTCAATGCTGGAATTTTAGTTAGCTAGTAGTCTTTGTGGTGGTAGTCTATAATCACTCACTAGGACTGACCCCTTGCCAAGGTCCAACATGCATTAAAATTCTTTCACCAAGGGATTTGAGTGGTTTCAAACCTCTTTTATAGAGTGACAGGAAATTATATTTCTTAGCTTGAAGCCAAAGCCAAATTTAGATTGGCTAATCAGGATATGGAATCCTTCTAGGTAGTTGTGGGCTTTGTCCCTCCATAAATACTTCATAAAATATGGATGAGAGCCTCCTAGCCCTAGTGGACAAACAATAAATGGTTCTCAGATACCTCATTTTACAAATACAAGCCTAAAAAAGGATACAAATAGCTTTTGCCTCATCTTTTTATGGTGTAAAAACTCAATGATAGATGGAGGCTATAGTCTACCAACAAAATTTGGTAATGCATATTTCAAATCATCTGGTTTGCCATCATGGAACCTAAGCTTACCTATTTTGCTTTGTGTAATCTCTACTAGGATCTCCCCCTTGGTGATAGACTAGCTCATTTAGGGGTTGCCAACCCATGATGCTCATTCTGTGGACAACACGGAAACATTAAACATCTCTTTTGGTTTTTCCAAAAGCTCAAGTTGAATTCATGGTTTCTTCAGACCTTTAAGACCTAATCCTTTCTCCTGGCACATAATTCTTTTGGGTGATTGGCCCAAAATGCTAGCTAAATACACCTGGATATGGAATACTTTTTGAGTGGAGATTTTATTTGATATATGGATATGCATAAATGTTGACACTCATTTGTCATTAAATGCTAAAGCTAAAAAAAATTCAATGTGTTTTTTATAGTTCAAGACACAAGTGAACAAGGTGGTATTGGAGGTGGAACATTCACAGACTCTTATGGACCACTAGGTTAACACCCCATGCACAGTGGCCCGCGTTGTGCCAATCTCTCTTCCAAGCAAGAGTTGTAACTCCTCGTCAGAGTCCTCAACACAGAGTTGGGAACTAAAATCGCTCACCATTTCATCCATCCCAACCCTACAACTAGGGATCCCAGGGATGGCACAACACCGACAAATTTTCCCATCTTATCCTTTCCATATTCCCAAGGAAAGATACAAAAAAAACAACTAGGCATATAAACCAACTGGTAAAGGTGCCAACTTGGGGTAGGATCCTCCACCGAACACCATAAATAGCTCATGGTTAATCTGCTCTATGTAATTTTTTTTAATAATTTTTATTTAATGGCTTTGCCTAGTATAAACTTTGGGTGTGATTTTCTATCCACCCACTTTTTTTTTGTGAATTAATGTACTCAATTTCTTTTCTAAAGTAATATTACACTTTTCATCAATAGAGAATTTAACACAAAGCCACCACACATCCACCTCATGTTGCGGTTTGAACCTTAGACCTTCCAAGAAAGAGCCAAAACCCGAATCTTTGGGCTACACCCCTAGGTACAAAATAATGTGATTGTGACCAACTCTCCAATGCAACCCAAAAAAAAAAAAAAAAAAAAATTATATATCATTCTTAGAAATATAAATTTAATCATATACAATATATTGAATATTTTATAATATTTAAGTTAAGTAAGACTATACAATTCAATTATTTCATACCCACTTTATATTTGAGTAGTTTGATCTAAATGCTTGAAAAGTAGTAGTTTGATCTAAATCCTTTGAGTGTGTGTCAAGACTGATGATGACTACGAATCTAAGGCGTACGAATCCTTAGTGACTAGGTGGAATAGGTTTGGTGGGGACAGTTCATGTGGTTTGAACCTTGGACTTGCCAATTATTAAAAAATAGTGTGGTTGTGAGCAACTCTCCTAAAATAAATAAATAAATATATAGACTTGTTACAAATGATTTTTCTTACCTAATAAATCATTCTTTTTATTTTAGATTCATCTTTTTATGGTTCCATTTAACTTTTCAATTTTAACCTTAGTTTTTTTTAATAAGGAAAAACACTTTCTTAAGCTTTTTCACATTAAATATTACTTTTTCCAACATTCTACCTCTTAATGATTAATGTTTTAATTTTGATTTCTTAAATAAAACTTTCTTATCAACATTTTGTACATATCACTTTTTTTTCTTCTTTAATATGGGTGTGATTCCATGACTCAACCACCAGTGTTTTATGGCAATCTTCTTATCTTACCGGATTGCATGGATAACTAATTGTTGCAATTGCAAGTGTAATAAATATTTCTCTTATAACTTTCTCTTTCTCTTTTGGGATACTCCTAGCTTTTATGTTCACCAAACCCTGACTTTCATATCCTATTAACAATATGGACAAACTAGAACTTGAATCTAGGATCTGGATGCATTGAGGTTGCTCTACCAATAAACTTTTGGCTCCTTAAACCAACCTATAATTCGAATGTAAGATTGTTTTTACTCATTGCTCCAACATCCCCCTAAAGCCATTCTATAACTAAAAGGCTCCTAACTTCAATGACTCTCATATCAATTGAAAAAATTTAATGCTTTGATACCAATTATCATGATGGAAGACTCTAATAATTAAATTTCTCTTATGTCAAATGTTGTGAAAGCATATAAGTTCTTACACCTACAAAAACATATAAATTCATTCATTCACAACATACAAAATATTTCAAAATCTCCACTATTCCATTGAATTAATACTCATTGTAACAAATTTATTGTCATTTAACTTCATACAATATTCTTCACTATATCATATAAACTTTGCCTCATCTCACTCCATACAATTCATTCTAGTTGTTAATAATGCTAACATTTTAGATGATCCAAAAGTGAAATGAATAGATCAAAGAAATTGAATACATAATATATACTAATTACAAATAACTTTTATTAATAATAAATCATGTTTTTTATCTTGTATTTTTGCATTCACTTTTTAATTTTATTTTACCATCTATTATTTTTTATATGACAATTATTAATTTTATTTTACCATCTGTTATTTTTTATATAACAATTATTTTTCTATTTTTTTAACTTAGTTTCCTTTTTCTTTAATAAAAGCACTTTTCCACTATGACTGGGATGTGGGTCATTTCGAGTACGATTTGTTGGATAACGCATGAGTCTGAGCTGTATAGCATTTATTGATTCATTTTCAAATTATGACAGCTTATAGTTATCTGAGCTACGATAGATTTCAACGTACTAGTTATAAATCTTGTCACAGGATACTTTGGATCGTGGTCTCAGAATTTGTTCAGTAAACTAAGGATGTAAGATGTAAGGAGGCAGTACAGTCGGGTTGAACACCGTCCTCCACCAAGCCCTTCTAAATATGCATTTCTGCCAAAAAAGCAAAATATATTTACAAAAATAATGGGGATTGACTGACGAGGAAACTGTACAACATCAGATTAGAGTTACAGTAAAAATTCAACCCTGCTCTAGTTGTTGATATAATGCCAAATGTTGCGTGAAGAGATTATCTTTGAAACTGTTAGATATTTGATTTTGGTTTGAAAGCTAAGAGCGCAATACACAAAATGCCAAAAATATGCTCAGCCGTAGACATTACAGGCATGCGAAATAGCAACGTACAGCAAGTTATTAGTCAACCGGCGGGTACCGCGGTCATTGAATGACAACATATAAATTAAACTGGAGCTGATAGAAATTTTTAAAGATTGAATCACTGAACAAAGGAATTTACACTAATAATCCTACTTTAGGAAAAAGACATAAGAAATACAATAACCATAAAGATACAAAGGGATAAAAGACTATTTCAGTTTTTGAAGTTGTAAGGCTGGATTCCTCTCGACATCAGGTATAATCTTTAGCAGGTAATCACAGTCTCTTGGCTTCGACAGCCCCTGCTATTCCTTGAATGTGAATGTCCAAGTTCTAAGCCTCACAAGTTAAAATTAATTTAAAAAAAACAAAAACAATCAGTGAAAGACATACATAAGCCGCTGCTTAAATGTAACCAGTTCTTAAACTTCTAAGGGAATATATATAGATATGACGGATGTTGTTGATTTATATGTTTATTTAATCATATTTTGAATATGAAAGTTCAACCTTATTTTTTTTATTTGAATTATAGATTTTTATTTTGGAATTGAAAATAGCTTAAAGGTTTGATACCAAATCTTGTTTTGCATAGAACAGGGGAAACATTATAAAGAACAGATATAGAAAGACACATATTGATATTGTGATATACAAAATTTTATTAATTGATTGAATTGCAATCTAATCCACCTGTGTATAGATCCATTTAAGTATGGATGAATCATCAACCAATGTTGAATATAATAATATATAAACTCATTACAAATATTTTTTTCAAATTAATAGATCATGCTTTTATATATTTAGATTTATTTTTTTATTTTTGCATTTATCTTTTTTATTTTGTCATCTATCTTTCTATGACACAATTGCTTTTTTATTTTTTTTAACTTTTTTATTTTTTCTTTAAAAAAAGTATTTTACATTGTGCATTATTTCCAACATTATCACCCTTAATATTTAATGTTCCACTTTTGAATTTCTTGAACAAAACTTTCTCTTCAACTTGTTATTTGTAACGGCCCTCTTCGCATGATCATTGATAACAAATGAAACAGCGGATATAACTTACCTTTCTCTTTGGATTGTGGTACTGCTAATAGTTTTGTGTAAGCATGATCAGGGACATTCCTTTGACAGAAAGGAGAAGGTCGAAAAAAAGGTGAGAAGAAGTGATGATTTGGCTTGTGAGCACACAAAAACTCGCCCTTTGCATATCATTTAGGTGCATCTTTTTCTTTGGTAGGTAAAGTAAAATTTATTTACTTACGGGTTGAAGGGACCCGCACCTATTTACAAGAAGATCATCTACATTCGAAATGCAGGCCAAAAACACCAATTTACAATAGTTCATCTACATTCGTAATGTAGGGCAAAAACACCAACACCACAGTCAAAAACCAACAAAAACTAACAATCGAGCTAAACCAAAACAAACTGATCGATGGTGTCGAAGAGACACATTTTAGGTGGTTAGAACCACCGGTAAAATTTGGCCACTGATGATTGGCCTTTGTGAACATTCTAACAGCGTTAGAGAAGAGGCACCCTCTTGCTTCGACAGAGCTAAGTTTTTGATCTTTTGTCATTATCCAGGTTGACTTTCTCAATGACTTTCGTGGGAAAGTTGTCTTCCCAAATGGTGAGGGAGCTCTCTTTGATTGCTCTGTTTGCCAAGGTGTCGGCCACTTGATTCGCCTCCCAGAACACATGCTTGATCTGGGATTGTTTGCTGTTGCAAAGGCCTAGCTGACATTCTTGGATAATATTCTCTACATTTTTCCCACCCTTGCTATTTCTTTGGATGAGTTTGACAATGATCTCCGAGTCCCCTTCGTAGATGACAAGGGTTGCCAGGTTTTTGAAAATGTCAATACATATTCAGAGGGCCCTGGCTTTTGTGAAGTTGTTGGTCTGGGACCCCAGATTTTCAACAAAGGCCTTAAGGATTTTGCCACTATGATCTCTGAAGACCCCTCCTACTCCCGCTTTTCCTGGGTTCCCTTTGGAGGCACCATCGAAGTTAGCCTTGAGCCAACCTTGGGGGGAGGGACCCAAGTGACCTGAGATCTGTCTTTTCTAGGTTTCTAAGACTTACTACGATCCTGGGGAATCTTGAGGGTGGAACAGAGAAATTATTCAATCCCTAGAGTAGGGCTGGCCTGACAAGGGATGAGTCTAAAATTTTTGGTGGCATAAGCAAGGGCTCTGGCAGCTACGGCTTCGCGAGTTTTGGGGCCTTCGTTGAAAACTCGCATGTTGCACTCCAACCAGAGCTGCTAGAAGATGTGATGGATGAGGACTTCCCACAAAAAGCTTAGCTTGGGATGCTTGAAGGGCTTAGGCCATTGGCAAATGAACTCTTTGACAAAGTTTGGCCAGGTCCAGCTAACCTGAAAGCTTTGGGTGGCTAGGGAGAAAACACTTCTGGAAAATTCATCAAGATGTGGTGAACAGATTCCTAGGCTTGGAGGCATGGGAAAAATCTATTCGACACCATGATACCTCACCGCATGAGATTGTCCCTAGTAAAATTTTGTTGTGGATGGTCGTCTAACAAAAGTGCAAAATTTTAGGAATGAGAGATTTGATCCACACCTTGTTAGTGACCACCTTCTCGTAGTTGGGGGTGCCCTGGGAACCCATATTCTCAATAAGCTGGGCCGCGATCTTGACCGAGAAATTCCCATCATTGGTGCCTCTCCAACACCGCTCATCTCTCCTGTTGACATGGGGGAGGAAATTTGATCGCTGGATCTGTTGAATTCCTTTCACGGCTTCCCTGATGGGTTCATTTCTTATTATGAAATTGATCTTCTTCCACTCCTGGGATTTCGGGCTAGAGGAAATGAAGTCTGCAACCTTGAGCCTGAATTTGCTATCAGTAAAATTCCCAGTAGGGATCAAAATCGGATTGCTGATGAGGGGGGAATTCTCGACCTAGGTATCTTCCCAAAAGTTGATGTTGGCCCCATTCCCTAGCTTCTAGGAAGACCCTTCGAGGATGATGTTCTAGGTATGAGTGATGGATTTCCAGAAATGGGAACCGTTGCATCGGGGAGGCGCTTGGAGGAAGGCCTGGTGTTGAAGGTACTTTCTTTTCACGATGTTTACCCATTCAATATTGGCCTTAGTCACTACTCTCCAAGCTTGCTTGGCTAGGAGAGCTAGGTTGGCAACTGAGATTCGACGCAGACCAAGACCTCCCTAATATTTAGGGAAGCAAACTTTATCCCAAGCTACTAGGTGGAGCTTTCTTGAGGCCTTCGATCCAGACCAAAGGAACTGCTTTTGAATTTTATCAATGGCTTCTCCCACCGAGGCCAGGATTTTGAACACAGACATGAAATTTTTGGGGATGCTCTGCAAGATGGATTTGACCAAATTTGCCTTCCCTGCACTGGTGAGCAGGGCCCCTTTCCATGCAGCTAACTTGTTACAGATCTTGTCCACCATGTTTTCCCACATGGTTGGTCGGGCCCTGCCATGGAACATGGGGAGCCCGAGGTAAGTGGTCGAGAACTCAGAAATAGAACATCCCAAGATTCTGGTGATCTTGTGCTATCTTTTGGCTGGGGTATGGATGAAGAACAAATTGCTTTTAGTGTAATTGATTTTTTGGCCAGAAGCTTCCTTGAAGCAGTTGAGAATATCCTTGATCACCTTGGCATCTGCTACCGAAGCCTTAGTAGCCATCAACGTGTCATCTACAGCTGGTGAGTGGTGGGGGGAAGCCCGAACACTGCCCTGATCCCTAAAAGCTGACTGCAAGAGTAGGGCTCCTTGATAGTTCTCCCTAAACTCTCTACCAGGATGATGAACAGAATGGGGGATAGAGGGTCATCTTGCTTCAGGCCCTGAGAACTCGAGAAGTAACCCACAATAGAACCATTTACCATGACAAAGAACCAAGAAGATGAAATGCAGTTGTAGATCAGGTTTACCCAGGACTCATGGAACCCAAACTTGAGAAGGAGTTGGCTGAGGAATTTCCTGTTGACTCTGTCAAAGGCCTTGTTCATGTCCAGCTTGAGGAAGAAAGCAGCCGTGTCTAAAACCTGGGCTGAATGGATCAATTCATGGATGGTGATGATCCCATCGAGAATATTACGTCCTTTGATTGTGCTCCCCTGACACGAGTCAATGATGGACGAAATAATGTTGGATAGCATGTGCGCCAGGGCTTTGGTGAGGATTTTTTAAATGACATTGCACAGGCTGATGGGTCAATAATCAGAGAGGGATCAGGAATTGGCCCCTTTGGGGATGAGAGCCAAGAAGGTGGAATTCACATCTATAGGAATGGACCTGGAGATTTGCATTTCCCTAATGGCGTTAGAAATATCCTGCCCCACGATGTCGCAAAAGGTCTGGAAAAACCTGGGCAAGAACCCGTCTGACCTAGGGGATTTTTTGGGCTTCATGGAAAAGAGGGCCTGGTGAACTTCATCCTAGGAGATGGGGCTGAGGAGAAAATCATTTGATTCCTGGGAGATGATGGTGGGGATGATAGCCAGGAGGGATTCCATGGCCTTGGGGGATTGGGGCGGGCTGGAACCTAGGAGGCTTCTAAAATGATTGATGGCTTCTTCTCTGATTGCATGGATATCTGAAATGGTTACCCCATCCTGCAAGATAAGGCTTTTGATCTTATTGGCACTCCTATGCCTCATGGTTGAGATGTGGAAGAAGTTGGTATTGGCATCATATTCCTTGAACCAAAGTTGTCTTGACTTCTAGCGCCATAAAATTTCCTCCTTAGTGAGGATGTTGTGGTACTTAGACAACAAGGCACTCTCCTCATCCCTAAGACTGTCACTGCCTTTGCCTTTTTGAAAGGAGTCCTCAATCTAGCTGATTCAGAATTTGACCTGCTGTTTGTCTTCGAAGATGTTCCCGAAGGTTTCCTTATTCCACTTTCTCAAGTTTTCTTTGATGAACCTGAGTTTCTAGGTTACCTGGTTAATAGCAGACCCCGAGAATTTTTGACTCCACCATGATTGTATCAAGCCCTTGAGATACTTGTGGTGAATCCACATTGCTTCAAACCTATAAGGGGTCTTGAACTGCGGTCTAAAATCTGATTCTAGGATGAGGGTACTGTGATCAGAGCCTATCTTTGGGAGGGCTCGCAAACTGGCATCCCCAAAGTAGGGGAGGGCTTCCTGGGAAAGCAAAAATCTATCTAGGTACTCTTGGATCAGAATGGTTCCCTTCCTTCTGTTGCTCCAAGTGAAGAGGGACCCCTGAAGCTGGACATCCATGAGAGCGTTGGAATTAATGAAGTTTCTTAGGTCTGTAGTATCTTTGTAAGTGATGATGTTCCCTCCTTTTTTGTCCTTGAGGTGCAAAGGAGAATTGAAGTCCCTTGCTAGGATCTAGGGAGTTCCTTCGAAGACCTGCCTCATTGAAGTGAGCATTTTCCATAGAGCTTCTCTGCCCACAGAGGTGTTCGGGGCATAGACATTTGACATCACCCAAGAATTTTGGAATTCAGTATCCTGGAACATGATGTTGCTTACCCTATCGTGGCCCAAAATAAGGTTTCCCTAGATCTTGGCAGGATTCCAGAGACATAGGAGTCCTCCCAACGTCCCAGAATTCTGGGAATGAATGAAATTGTAGTTTCGCCAAATATTTCTAGCAATGTTAGGAGACCATTGATCACCCAATTTTAATTCCTGAATGAGAAAAATGGTTGGATTATGTTCTCTCCTCATGACTGCAGCCAATCTCTATTTGGCTGCCCCATTTAGACCTCTCGCATTCCAGGAGAGGACTTTCATTTCAAACTCTTGGAAATTCTCTTGCCCCATTTTCCTTGCTAAGCAGGGGGTTTGGATCTTCGACTTTCATCTTTGGAATTGTTTGCTATTTCCTAAAATAACATTTTATGGGTTCCATTGGCTATATCTTAAACTGTATTTTTGTTCCTTATGTTCGAATCGGAAGGTCTTCCTCTTTTTTTTCCCCTCTTACATCCATCATGGATTTTTGGGAGCTCCGAGTTATCTTGGGACTACTTTGCTCAAGGGATGACTGGTCCTTGACTTCGTCATCAGCAGAGATAGAGTCTGAGTACACAGGAGAGGCTAGGTATTCAAGACCCGAGCAAGGGGATAAAGGAGGAGAGAGGGGAGGCAGACCTTAAGGGATTATTGGGGAAGATGGGGTTCTGAGGATGGGGGGAGGATTATGGATGGGGGCGATAGGGGGCAGACCAAGGGAGGTCAAGGAAGCAAGAGGATGGTCATTGGTTTAGAGGTGGTCGGGATATTGCCTTCCTCACAATCCTCACTGATAACAGAACTATGCAAAGGATTGAATTTATTGATTAGAGGAACATACGTACTTGCCTTACGATTGAGCTGGGCCGAAGAAGTCTGGAAATAGCTTTGTTGGTCATCGACCAGACAGGCATGAGTTGATGTTGCATCTTGTTTGACTGGTTCTTGGCGGGTTTTGACTATGGAGGGATCCGAAGTTTGGGGTACT
This sequence comes from Wollemia nobilis, assembly GCA_028583015.1. Lineage (NCBI taxonomy): Eukaryota > Viridiplantae > Streptophyta > Pinopsida > Araucariales > Araucariaceae > Wollemia > Wollemia nobilis. Next base: position 700,845 of record JAQPPZ010001906.1, read on the forward strand.
ACGACTGAAGATGACCCTGGGATTGGCACTCAAGGCAAAAAACTAGCTTGTTTTCATAGAAGAGTGGTTGCTTCCAGTTGAAGTCACCATAGATGAGGTTTAGGTGGTCTAGAAGCTAACTTTCCAGGTTCACATTCACGCAAATGCGGGCCTGGGTTAGTCGAGTTCTTGCTCGGGTGGTCGGGTCGATAGCCATGAGCTCGTCGATTGCCTTAGAAAGACCAAGCAAGTCATCTTCATAGAAGAAGTGGGCTGGGAGATCTGGAAGTCTAACCCAGATGGGGGTGAAATTGATGTTCTGGGAGTTGGGGTTGAAGTTTGGTTACCATTTTTTAAGGAATAGACTTCACCTTCCATAGAAACAGGGCCCTCCGGATAATATGCGCTCTGCGTCTTCATGGGAATTGAGTTGAATCATGAAAAAACCCCTTGTCATTGCCGAGATCTCCAAGTTACCTAGGGTTTTCTATTTTGAAGTCGCCCATCTACGAATAACATCTAAGTGAGGTCTCCCGTCGATGAATTTGCCTACCAAGGAGTTGGTATCCCGGGATTCATAGTTTTCCATGAGGGATTTAGGGCATAAAACATTATTCCCTTGCATGATGAATTCGTTGGCCGTATACGACATAGGAATTCATTTTTTGGATCAAGTCAGCAAAGGATGGCTTTTTGCCTACTGTTGGAACCTCGCCTGGGATATGGGGCCCTTGCTTGGCCATGGTGCCAGGCCTGACGGAGCCCTCGACGTCTTTGCTGCAACTATCAGGATCTCAGTGCATCGCCATGGGGGGTGCCTACAAGAATCATTTTGCTGGTGTGACCTGGTTTTTGGAGTCGGGGAAGGCGCCCGACTAGCCCTAGGAAGCGACGGGAGGATGGGCGGAGGACAGGAAAAAATCTGCCAAGGAAAAACGTGAAATCAAAAACCGAAAAAGGAGGGAAACAGACGATTAAACACCAAACCATCACAAAAAATGCCGAAAGCCACCAGGAGGTAGACTTTGCTTGCTGCTACGCGGACCTTCGATCACCGTCACCAACATCCACGTGAAGAGGACTCCATTTAGGTGCATCTTGAGTGTTTGGCATGTGTGTGCTTTATTTTGAAATATGTGCTTGTTATTTGATATGCATATAGATTTTATGTGGTGAAGATGAAGGGAGCCACTTTTTTCTTAGTTGTGCATATGCTATTATTCGACATTAAAAAAACAAACATAATAGAAATCATGTTAAGTGATGAAAAATAAACTTTAAAGTTTAATAAAAGTGATTTTATATGAATGGTGGCCTTTGATCATGCATTTTCCATTGTTATTATTGTTAAAACATACTAAAATGAATTGAATCCAAAGGAAAAACTGCAGTAAGGTAGTTGTGGTAATTATGATTGGAAGTGTGTGTATTGATATGGCTTAATCTCCTTTGAGATGGGCATCTTGCATGAAGTCCGTTCGGTTGTTTATCTCAGGTTTTTAGGGAAGTTCATAAGCGAGACGAAAGAGAATAATACTCAATGGCTTAATCTCCTTTGAGATGGGCATCTTGCATGAAGTCCGTTTGGTTTTTTATCTCAGGTTTTGGAGGAAGTTTGAAAGCGAGACGAAAGAGAATAATACTCAGTATTATATGTTGAAAAAAACAACAGAGGCGAGCTGGTGAGATGACACCGAAGGTACGCACATCAGTACTAGGAAAAGAAATAAGACGAAGACATTCGTTGGAAGCATTTGCACAGGTTGGAATACATTTTGTAAATCTAAACTTTTCTTGAAGTGTTCTGTGATGTTTTTTCTTGAAAGAAACTGGTTGCTACGTGGTGAAAATAAGAGAATTTATATTTTAATTGTCTGTGAATTGTTGCTTAAACAAATTTGGTATGGTGCAAGCTACTATAGCCTTGCATCATGCGTGCGTTTGTAAAACGTTCGTTGCTATGTGCCTGGTGTAGATGAAAATTAGTTGAAGGTAAAATATATTCTTATTTATGTTTGAAAAGATTGATTGAATTTGATAAACCATGAGCTTGTGATGGAAACCTTGATGGTGTCTACCTGTGTAATATGTTGAAAGGTAGATATGTAAATGGAGGTTTTGTGATTTTGGTGCTACGAAAAGAAAGAGAATTTGCTTATTTATGGTTGTACATTGTATTGTGTAAATTTGGTGTGTTTGATGTTAAAAATATTAGAATGCATGTAGAAGCATATCCTTCCTTAAGAAGAGTCACATTTGATCCCTTGCAACACTTTACTTCTCCCCAAATGGTGAATGTGTAAAATGAAAGATGATTACTCTAGTAAGTAAATTCACCCAAAAGCTTTGGCAGCGAGATGATGTGGAGACTGCAGAGTTACCTTTGATGGGGACGTCAAGTGTGGAATGGCTTGAGGAATTTTGTAGAGGATAAGCCCAATTAACACAAATTGTTTTCTTACTTCACTGATAGACTTGATATGTGGACAACGTTTAAACCTTTAGCCATTGTTGAAATTATAAAATGTAATCTTCCACAAAGAAAAGAATACTTGTAATTTAATTAAATTAGTTTTCATTGTGTTTTCCAAAACTTGAGCATGTTATTTAATAAGGGAAATAAGTTGTTGTAATGCTTAGAGCAAATCACATGTAGATGAAATTGAATAGTTGCTTTAATGTGAAGGGTACACTGCTTTACAGTCTATAATCATTTAATTATTTTTATTGAACTACAGTTGGAAAGAAATAAGTCCAAAAATTATTATTATTATACTATATGATTTAGGTTTACCATAATGTTGATGTTCGAGTTCTTATTTTCTAACCAGACAATAGACCTAGTAATTGTTAAGAGAAATGTATACTTAAGTATTGGTTTTATCGGTTGTCATAGTCTGTATGTTTTAATTACTCCTTATAGCTTATAGTTTCTTTAGTTCGGATTGAAGGTAGTTTGCCTGAGTTATCTTTAAGAGCTAAACATTTTGTAAACAAAAAACTTGGAGTAAAACCCCTTAGTGAGGTATGAAACATATGCATATAAGTATAGTTAGTTGTGTTGGCCAATTTGGGAAATGATTAATGTTTGAAACTATTAAATTATCCTTTAACATGGTAAGAGGAACTTAGAAGGGTGCTAATTATAGTAGTGTGAATCTCCAAATGATGTTTATTTTAATTAGTAGATTCAAAATGCTAAGCTAAAGCCTTCATAGAATTTGTTTAATTGTAAGCCATTAAGGCGATAGTTGAGAAATGGAACTGCCTTAATCAACTTCGGATTTGATTCTGTTAGAGGGAAACCATACCTTAATATGTTTGGTAGGGCATTGTTTCTAAGATTTGAGCGACAAGTTTAATTACTTGTGGGTTACAATGTATTTTACTTTTGAACCATAAGTTTTCTCTTTTAAATTCCTTTACATTAGAAGACTGTATTATGTAGTTGTGCAGTAAAGGATGGGTTGCTTCTTGGACCAATAACTATAAGATAAAAGCAAAGTGAATGAGTATGTTAATGTATCTCATCATGAGATAGTAATTTCTTTGGTAGAAATTCCTTAGTACTATAAAAAGTTTATGAAATAGATTATTTTGGAGTTGTTTTAAAAAACAAGTCCAAGGTGAGGGAGTTTGAATAAAATTAGCTATTATATATATAAATGGCATCCTTGTCATAAGAAAACTTAGATTCAAAACCCTAATTTAAAACAAACTCATGAGAAGGAGTGAGTGGAACATTCATTGAGAAGGGTTAATGATCAATTATGAACACCCAATGTTGTTGAGGTGTGGGTATGCACACAACATGACTTGAGAGCAATTATTTTTATGACGGTATGGGTTAGGAAAAGGGACCTAGTCAGAAATAGTAACAAGAGACGGTATGGTATGCCACCTTTATATTGCTACTCCAAAGTACAAGTGATAAGTCCTTGTACCATTTAGCTATAGGAAATGAGTATGATAAATAAGCTCGTTCTACCATGATATTTGGTATGGAACAATCATCATGAGTCTTAATGGACAATGTGATAAAGACCAAGGTTAGGGAATTTACATAGATCTAGCTGGATCCAAAGGCATTGTATAGACAGCTAGACGTTGGGCATATATATGCTAACCCCCTTGCATACAACTAATGGAACAAGTCGACCGATTAGTCGAAGGTTAGTATGAAAGGGATGGAGAAGTATGCATCCACCCTCTAGGTGTTATAGGACCTAGAGGATAAACCTAGAATGGTTTGACCCTCATGCCAGAATAAGAGAACGATAAATGAGATAAGTCGAATCCACAAAATGCCACGTTTATGATATTTGGTCAATCTCGTCCACTTGGGTAACTATCTGTAGCAGTATTGAAACCCAAAAGTGGTTTGATATGCCTGTACTAACTTAAAAATTTATGTTAAGATTCATTGGGTGAACAAAAATACTATGCACACGAAAGCTCTTTTTATGAACATGAAGCACTTTTTAGAATAAATAATAAACTTAGATAAAAAAAATACCTTGATAGATTGCTTGGCCTAATTTTGTGATGTAACTAGGTGAGTAGACTTGGGTAGTTACATGTGGTATTAGAGCAGTAGAGATCTTAAAGTTGTAGGACTTTTATTAGATATCTGTCTAGATAAATATAAACCTATATATCAACTTACTTCTTTCACCTATAGATCAAATGTAAAAAATGCTACAAGGTGGATCTTAAAGAAATCATGCGGGAGGTAGGGAGGAAGAAGCCACAAAAATATCTATAAGAAGGATTATGCATAAGGGTTTGGACTCAAAATGTACTTGTAAAAAATGACGAATCCTAATAGAAATCAAGGTGAATCCTAAGCAAATCAAATCAATCATATTCACACCAAAATTTGGGGTATTTGAAGCCCTAAAATGTAAGATCATATTTGGGGTAAATTTTGACCTATTACATCATCCTATAACTTCATAAAAATACCACCATTAGATTAGACTTGCAAAGAGCTTTCCAACGAGTACAAATATACCCATGTTTGGATATATATTGTGGCAAATTCATCCTAAGAAACAATTGGTCCTAAAACATTTAGGTGAATGGGCCGATGTCGAGGGTCCTCATATTCACCAATTTCCAAATTTGAAAATCCTAATATTCATCCAATTTATGAATATTCGCCACTATGCATAATCCTGCCTATAAGGGGACCAAGGTCAAGAATAAGGAAATAAGGTCCTCATCGGGAAAGAAGAATGAAACGGTTGAATGAACCTCCACAAAATGAGTTTGGTAGGGAGGAAGGAAACCTTGCAAAAGTTGTGCAACTATTACAAACTCATATGGAGCAGCAAAGAGAAGAAATGGCCCAACAAAAAACTCACATGACCCAACAATAGGAGTTGATAGTTCAACAATAGAAAGTCATTGAAGACTTGTCCAAAGGAAGGGAAATAGGAGGAGGTAGGACATAAGAGGCGTCTAGTGAACCTACAGGATCTAGTACTGGTAGGGCCAGAGTGAGTGTGGAGTTGGCCAAAAACCTAAGGAAGGTTGTAATATCCAAGTTTAATGGAACAAGTGATGGTGATGCAGTGGAGAATTGGCTAAGTGAACTAGAGTCATACTTTTCCTTGGTGATTCTATCATCAGAATCTAAAACTACTTTGGCAATTATGAACATGGTTGAAGTGGCCCTGGATTGGTGGAAGACCTTTAAGAAATGGTAGGGTATCAAAGCTGCAGATCTCAAGTGGGAGGATTTTGTTAAGGAATTTAGGAATAGATTCCTAACTAAGCAATATTATGTGGAAAAATTTGAGGAATTTACTAATCTACAACAAGAAGCTATGTCAGTTAGAGAATACCATCAAAAGTATATCCAACTACTTAAGTATGCAACTCAGTATGAGAGTAATGAAGAGATGAAAGTTCAAAATTTTATTTTGGGATTGCATCCTAGGATCAGGATGGTGGTGAATATGCACAACCCTATAGATATTCCTACTACTTTTGATTTAGCATGAAAAGAGGAAGCAAATCAAGAGACTAAAAAGGCATACTTTAATTATCAAAAGTTATCTAAAAAAAAAAAATATGAACTTAGGAAGAGGAAGAGTGTTGGATTTATGAAGTGGGAGAAAGAGAAAAACAAGAAACCTAAAGGAGGAGATCATAACAATTAGGGAGGAAAAAATAGAACTAACTTTCAGAACAATAAGTTCATGAAGGATGGCAAAGGGTTTCCTAAAATATCTAATCAGAGACTAGCAAATCAAGAGAAGACTAAGGAAACTGCACCTCAAGGTAGGAACAAAGATATTAACAAGGGATGCAAAGCACCTCCAAATGGATTTTATGTATGCCAAGGGCCCCACTATGCCAATAAATACCCCCATCGAGCTGATATTCACCAGAAATCCCTAGAAGAAGCCACCCATAGGATATTTGCGATGATAGGTAGTCCCGTACTTGTTGGCCAAGTTACTCCATTTTTGCTTATTGGTAAAATTTATGATAAGGATGTACGTATTTTAATAGATAGTGGATCAAATGATAGCTTTATTTCCACTAGAGTAGTGAGGGACATACCTGAAAGACCTAGGTTTTTGGCTAATGGTTGGAGGGTAGAGTACGGGTTAGGGCAAACCTACCAAGTCAACCAATGTTTATTTGACCCTCTCATTAGTTTACCTCAAGGAAAAACTAATTGGCATTTGTATGTGGCACCTTTGCATACCTTTGACATTATTTTGGGTGTTGATTGGTTAAAATCCCATAAGGCTCTTTTGAATTTTGAGGAAATATGGGTAGAATTTATGGATGAATCTAATCAAAGGATTAGAATTCATTGTGATCGTGGTGCAATTAAGCCACATTTACTAACTACAATGTAGATAAAGAAAGCCATTAGGAAGAGGGGAATGGTTTTTATAGTTAAAATGAATAAGAAAGAGGAGCCTAAAGTAGAGTTTGACCTCTTCCAAAAGCATCCAATTTTGGGAGAATTCAAAGATGTATTTTAGAGGAACTACCAAGGTTACCTCCTCAAAGAGAGTTTGATTTCTCTATTGAGTTATTACCTAGAGCTGCGCCCATTGCAAGGGCACCATATAGGATGATCCCTATTGAACTACAAGAGCTCAAGATGCAACTTTAGGATTTATTGGAGAAAGGGCTAATCAATGCCTAGTGTGTCATCGTGGGGAGCTCATATCTTGTTTGTTAATAAAAAATGGTACCTTGAGGATGTGCATAGATTATCGAATGCTGAATAAGGTTACTATCAAAAATAGGTACTCATTACCTAGAATTGATGATCTCTTTGATCAATTAAAAGGAGCAACTATCTTCTTGAAGATTGATCTAAGGTCTAGTTATCATCAGTTAAGGATTCGAGAAGAAGACACTTCTAAAACAACTTTTAGAACAAGGTACAAATATTTTGAGTTTATAGTCCTACCTTTTGGGCTAACTAACACCCCAACCGCATTCATGAATCTCATGAATAGCATTTTTAGAGAGTAATTGGATAGGTTTGTGCTCGTGTTTCTTGATGACATATTGATCTATTCCAAGAACAAAGAGGAACATGATCAACATATGAGAACTATACTTGAGATTCTTAGAAAGAATCAATTATATGGAAAACTATCAAAGTGTGAATTCTATACTCCACAAGTATAGTATTTGGGACATATTATCTCTATTGAGGGGATTGCAGTCGATCCCAAGAAAATAGAAGCAATTGTTGATTGGCCTGCACCTACTAACATGACTGAGGTGTGAAGTTTTATGGGAATTGCAGGCTATTATAGGTGATTTATCAGAGGTTTCTCGAGAATTGCCCAACCTATTACAAACCTTCAAAGGAAAGGTAAAGCCTTTAAATGGACAAAGTAGTGTGAAGAGGCTTTTTGAATTCTGAAATAAAGGTTGACAATCACACTAATTTTGCAATTACCTAATCCTAATAAGAAGTTTACAATATGTACTGATGCATCAATTGAAGTATTAGGAGGGGTTTTGACCCAAGATGATGTGGTTATTGCCTTCGAATCAAGGAAAATTAAGAGGTATGAGGTGAATTATACCACTCATGACTTGGAGTTGGTAGTTGTGGTACATGCCCTTAATATTTGGAGGCACTATTTTTTGGGGAAACCATTTGAATTGAAGATAGATCACCAAATTTTAAGATACATATTTACTCAACCCTTATTGAATGCTAGGCAATGATGCTGGATGGAGTTTCTAGTTGAGTACAATTTTGGCATTGAGTATATTAAGGGTAAGGAGAACAAGGTTGCTGACGCTCTGAGCAGGAGAGGGCGTATTACTGCAATGAAAAAATATCATTATGATTTGTTAGATCAGATTAAATATCAACAGAAGAAAGATGAATTTTTCCAATCATGTAATGCTCAAATTGGGTAAGAACTTGGAAAAGATATGTAGATTTGTATATAGAGATGACTTGCTGTATTTTAAGAATCGATTAATTATTCCAAATACGGATGGATTGAGAGAAATAATCCTTAAGGAGGCACACAATACTCCTTATTCAGTGCATATTGGAGGGGTAAAGATGTTCGAGATCCTGAGAAAGACCTATTATTGGCTAGGTATGAAAAAAATACATCATTGATTATGTGGCCAAGTGCCTAGAGTGTCATAAAGTGAAAGTGGAACATTTACATCTAACAGGTAGATTGTATCCGCATGGCATACCTACACAGAAGTGGCAGGTGGTTTCTATGGACTTCATAGTTGGATTTCCTAAAACAAGGTTTAGGCATGATGCAATCCTGGTGGTTGTGGATAAGTTAACCAAGGTTGCACATTTTATACCTGGTAATGTACAAGATGATGCACTTGCTATAGCAAGCAAGTTTACTAGAAGTGGTGAGACTACATGGATTTCTAGAAGTTATAATCTCTAATAGATATTCTTGCTTTACCTCTAAATTTTGGTAGGCCTTGCATGAAGCATTGGGGACTAGATTAAATATCAGTTCTGCCTATCACCCTAAGACAGATGGACAAACTGAGAGGGTGAATTAGGTATTAGAGGATATGTTGAGAATGTATTGTATGGATCAACATACTAAATGGGAAGATTATCTTTACCTAGTGGAGTTTGCATACAATAATAATTACCATGCATCACTAGGTATGGCACATTTTGAAGCCCTGTATGGAAGAAGATGCAGGACTCCCTTGTCATGGGATAATCCGGAAGATCGGGTAGTGATTGGACCAAAAATTGTAAAAGAAATGGAAGATCAATTGAAAAGAATTCAACAAAAGCTGAAGGAGGTTGTAGACCACCAAAAGAGCTACATGGACCTCAAAAGAACACCAAGGGAGTATTCTGTGGGAGGCAGAGTATTCTTAAAGGTGAAGCCAACTAAGATTTTTATAAAATATTCTAAACTTGACCCAAGATATGTGGGTCCATTTGAGATTTGGGCAAGATAAGCCCTGTTGTATATAAAATTGCTCTATCACCAATATTATCCAAAATCTATAATATCTTCCATGTTTCCCTCTTTAGGAAATATATTTTTGATCCCACTCATGTTTTGGATGTTTTTAATTTATATATGATCGATTTGCTAAAAATTGAAGTTTGACCTGTTCGCGTACTTGGTTTTTGAACCAAGAACCTGAGGAAGAGGAACATAGAGAAATATCGGGTCCAATGGAACCTCTACTTAGATAGAAATGCCATGTGGGAGAACATGGTATATATGCAACAATAATTTCCTTATTTGTTTGAGAAGACATACATATTTTAAAATATTTTATATGGTTTTATGGTATATATAAATATGTAAATGGTTATGTGTCTGGATACTGAGTACAATAGCTTTGTGTATGGTTTGAGTTACTGAGTAGAGTAGAATTGTGTATGTTTTTGGGTTACTAAGTAGAGTAGATTTGTTTATGTAAATATGTAAGTTTTGGTTGTGCATGGACATTTGGTTAAATGCAATATGATAATAAGGGGTTTAATTGAGTGTCCAAGTTTGAATGATATATGATTTGAAGTTGAATTGTGACGTATGTGTATGATTACTCTTCTTTGCATTTGTAAGAAGCTATATGTGAATGTATTTGTTGTTTAACCATGCATTAAACACAAGGACTATGTTTTTTTTCTAGTGGGGGAGGATGTAATGACCCTCCTCGCATGACCATTGATAACAAATGAAATAGTGGAATGAACTTACCTTTCTCTTTGGAATGTGGTATTGCTAATAATTTTGTGTACATAGGATTAGGGACATTCCTTTGACGGACAAGAGAAGGTTGATATAAAGGTGAGAAGGGGAAGTGATGATTTGACTCATGAGCACACAAAAACTCGTGCTTTGCATATCATTTAGGTGCATCATGAGTGTTTGGCATGTGTGTGCTTTATTTTAAAATATGTGCTTGTTGTTTGTTATGCATATAGTTTTTATGTGGTGATGATGAAGGGAGCCACTTTTTACTTAGTTGTGCATATGTTATTATTTGAAATTAAAAAAAAAGAACATAATAGAAATCATGATAAGTGATGAAGAATAAACTTTAAATTTTAATAAAAGTGATTTTATATGAATTGTGGCCTTTGGACATGTGTTTGCCATTATTATTATTGTTAAAACATACTAAAATGAATTGAATCCAAAGGAAAAACTGCATTAAGGTAGTTGTTCATTATGATTGGAAGTGTGTGTATTGATATTGCTTAATCTCCTTTGAGCTGGGCATATTGCATAAAGTTTGGTTGTTTTTCTCAGGTTTTGGGGGAAGTTTAGAAGTGAGATGAAAGAGAAAAATACTCAACATTGTATTTTGAAAAAAAATAGAGGTCAGCTAGTGAGATGACACTAGAGGTACACACATCGGAACTAGGAAAATAAGGAAGATGAAGACATTCGTTGGAAGTGTTTGCACAGGTTGGATTACATTTTTCGTCTCTAAATTTTTCTTGAAATGTTCTGTGATGTTTTGCTTGAAAGAAACTGGTTGCTATGTGTTGAAAATATGAGAATTTATGTCAATTATAGTTGAATTATTTCTTAAAGAAAACTGGTATGGTGTAGGCTACTATAGCCTTGAATCATGTGTGTGTTTGAAAACATTCACTGCTATGTGCCTGGTGTAGATAAAAATTGGTTGAAGGTAAAATATATTCTTATTTATGTTTGAAAATATTGATTGAATGTGATAAGCCATGAGCATGTGATGGAAACCTTGATGGTGTCTACCTGTGTAATATGTTGAAAGGTAGATATGTAAATGGAGGTTTCGTGATTTTGGTGCTACGAAAAGAAAGAGAATTTGCTTATTTATGGTTGTATGTTGTATTGTTTAAATTAGGTGTGCTTGTTGTTAAACATATTAGAATGCATGTAGAAGCATATCCTTCCTTAAGAAGAGACACATCTAATCCTATGCAACACTTTACTTCTCCTTGAATGGTGAATGTGAAAAATGAATTCACCCAGAAGCTTTGGTAGTGAGACAACGTAGAGACTACGGAGTTAACTTGGCTAGAGACATCAAGTGTGGAATGGATTGAGGAATCTTTAGAATTTTGTAGAGGATAAACCCAATTAACACAAATGTTTTTCTTCTTTCACTAATAGACTTGATATGTGGACAACATCTAAACCTTTAGTCGTTGTTGAAATTATAGAATGTAATCTTCCACGAAGAAAATTATACTTGTAATTTAATTAAATTGATTTTCATTATGTGTTTTCCAAAACTTGAGCATGTTATTTAATAATGTAAATAAGTTGTTGTAATGCTTAGAGCAAATCACCTGTAGATGAAATTGAATAGTTTCTTTAATGTGAAGGGTACACTAGTTTGGACCTGATAATGTCCTTTGGTAATGAGTTTACAATTTGTAATCATTTAATTATTTATATTGAACTGTAGTTGGGAACAAACAAGTCAAAAATGAATTATTATTATATTGTGGTGATTTAGGTTTACCATAATGTTGTTGCTTTGTTTCTTATTTTATGAACAAACAATAGGCGTAGTAATTGTTAAGAGAAATGCATACTCAAGTATTGATTTTATCAGTTATCATGCTGTGTATGTTTTCATTAATCCTTATAGTTTCTTTAGTTCGGATTGAAGGTAGTTTTCCTGAGTTATCTTTGAGAGCTAAACATTTTGTAAATGAAAAACTTGGAGTAAAACCCCTTAGTGAGGAATGAAACATATGCATATATGTATAGCTAGTTGTGTTGGCCAATTTGGAAAATGATAAATATCTAAAACTATTGAATTACCCTTTAATGTGATAAAAGGAACTTAGAAGGGTGCTAATTATAGTAGTGTGAATCTCCAAATGATGTTTGTTTTAATTAGTAGATTCAAATTGCTAAGCTAAAGCCTTCATAGGATTTATTTGGTTGTAAGCCATTAAGGTGATAGTTGAGAAATGGAACTACCTTAATCAACTTCGGATTTGATTCCATTAGAGGGAAACCATACCCTAATATGTTTGGTAGGGGCATTGTTTTCGAGAGTTGAGTGACAAGTTTAATTACTTGTGGGTTACAATGTATTTACTTTCGAACCATATGTTTTCTCTTTTAGATTCCTTTACAATAGAAAGTTAAATTATGTGGTTGTATAGTAAAGGATGGGTTGCTTCTTGGACCGATGACTATAAGAGAAAATCAAAGTGTATGAGTATGTATGTTAATGTAACTCATCATGAAATAGTAATTCCTTTGGTAGAAATTCCTTAGTTTTATAAAAAGTTTATGAAATAGATTATTTTGGAGTTGTTTTAAAAAACAAGTCCAAGGTGAGGGAGTTTGAATAAAATTAGCTATTTTATATATAAATGGTATCCTTTTCATGGGAAAACTTAGATTAAAAACCTTAATTTAAACCAAACTCATGAGGAGTGAGTGGAACATTCATCAAGAAGGGTGAATGATCAATTATAAACACCCAATGTTATTGAGGTGTGGGTATGCACACAACATGACTCGGGAGAAATTATTTTTCTAATGGTATGGGTTGGGAAAAGTGACCTAGTCAAAAATAGTAACAAGGGGTGGTATGGGATGCCACCTTTAGATTGTTGCTCGAAAGTACAAGTGATAAGTCCTTGTACCATTTGGCTATAGGGAATGAGTATGACAAATAAGCTCGTTCTGCCATGATATTTGGTATGGGATAATCATCATGAGTATTAATGGGTAATGTGATCAAGACCAAGGTTAAGGAACTCACAAGGCTCTAGCTAGTTCTAGAGGCATTGGATAGACATCTAGACACTGGGTACAAGAACCCTAATGTTCTTGTGTAAATTTGATAAATAATTTAATATAAAATGTAATCACAGGCCACTTAAAGGGGGTTCCCTTGTAATCGCTTTTTTGCTATAGGGGGCTCCCTCCTTACCACTTATAGGGGGGTCCCTCTTTAGAATATATGCTTCTTATTATTCTTCTTGGATGATTTGTGTGAATGGCCAACCTAATATATATATCTACCCTAAAGCTACGTTGGTGAAGAGACGTGATGGTTCACGTTATGAAGAGACGTGATGGTTCACGTATGAAGAGTTATGATGGTTCACTTTATGGGTTAATAATATAATAATTAAATGATTAATAATACTAACTAATACTAACTAATAATGTTAGGATGGAGGATCCTAACATGCCACCCTCCTTAAAAAAAAGCTTTGTCCTCAAAGCTCAAAATGAGGAGCTTTATCCTTTCTTTTCCAAGAAGGATTTGCGTAAGTTCTTGGACTCTTTTAATGTCATCCTTCCGTAGGCAGGGATATTGAGAAGGATGAAGTGTTAGCAGGGGGCTACCAGAAATATTAGTAAATGTGTGATGATGAGGGAAGGGCAATCCTTGGGGTTCTTCAAACACTTTAGAATGATGCATAAAAGGAGGTGGTAAAACTTCTACATTCTCCTGTTGTTCCTTGGGAGAGGCAATGGAGGAGTGTGCAGTCACCTTTCTGCCTTGTTTTTTAATAGGTTTGACCCTATGGTGATAACTCACTATTGGAGAGGAAATTGAGTGTAGTTCTTGTAGAGTGCATGTTTGGCCATAATGAGTCACTTTGGAAATGTCTACCTCATCCTTACCTAATTTATCGATCACTTCTGGTATATCAACCGTATTGCCTTTATCATTGTGATCAGGTGTTTGGGATATTTCTTGCTCATTGTCCTTGTTTTCCACATATTCCTCCTCTTTCTTATCTTCCATGGCTTCCTCATCTTCCTTACCTTCCTCATCATTACCATATTTAGTGCTATCTTTAGGTGTATCTTTCACTATGTCTACCTCAATTGCATTTTCATCGTTGGGAGAACTACAAGGAATAGTTACCTCTGAAATATAAGTGCTTTGTGTCCTTCCATTATGCATAGGTTTGGGAGTGATGTAAGTGGTCGACGATTTCCACATAGGTGGTTTTCCTAATCACCATTGTGCATTGATTTTGTCCTTGGCTAATTTAGCCAAACCAATAGTTTACATCATGGTATAGGGTTTCCACTTCATCACCTCCATTTTAATTTCCTCTTTCAATCCATTTATGAAGCAATATATGAGAAATGCTTCATCCAACCCTATATTGTGTTTGGTGATATCCTTAAATTGAATATCATACTCATGCACGGTAGTGTTTTGATGAAGAACCTTAATCAATTCCCACATGGTTGGGTCCCACATGGCTCTAATACCAAATGCAAGAACCCTAATGTTCTTGTGTAAATTTGATAAATAATTTAATATAAAATGTAATCATAGGCCACTTAAAGGGGGCTCCCTTGTAATCACTTTGCCACTATAGGGGGCTCCCTCCTTGCCACTTATATGGGGCTCCCTCTTTAGAATCTATGCTTCTTATTATTCTTCTTGTATGATTTGTGTGAATGGCTAACCTAATATATATATCTACCCTAAAGCTAGGTTTGTGAAGAGACGTGATGGTTTGCGTATGACGAGTTATGATGGTTCACTTTATGGGTTAATAATATAATAATTAAATGATTAATAATACTAACTTATAATATTAGGATGGAGGATCCTAACATTGGGTATATGTACACTAACCCCCTTGCATACAACTATAAAATAAGTCAACCAATTAGTAAAAGGTTTAGTATAAAAGATATGGGGAAGTATGCGTCCACCCTCTAGGTGTTATGGGCCCTAGAGGAATATTCCAACCATGGTTAGACCCTCATGATAGAATAAGAGGATGATAAATGAGTTTAGTAAAATTCACAAAATGGCACCTTTATGGGATTTGGTCAATATCATCCACTTGGGTAACTATTTGCAGCAATATTGAAACCCAAAAGTGGTTTGATATACCTGTACTCTTAAAACTTTATGTTAAGATTCATTGGGTAAACCAAAAGTACTATGAACACGAAAGCTCTTGCTATGAACATGAATCACTTTTTAGAATAAATAATAAACTTAGACAAAAAAAAACCTGAGACATTGCTTGGCCTAATTTTGTGATGCAACCAGGTGAGTAGACTTGGGTTGTTACACTATTGCACATAAAATTGCACTATAGTGGATTCACATTCACATATTTTTGAACCACTTATTCATGAATTTATTTTCTTCTTCAACATAAGTTTGATTCCATGACTCAACTAGAAGTGTCCTTATGGTAACCTTATCATCCTATCGGACTGCATGAATAACTAGTCACTGCAATTGCCAGGTGTAATAGAGTATATCATTGCTTATGAAGTTCACTATGTTGCTTTTGCATCAAACCTTCACCTTTCTTCTCTTGTGTGTGGTACCTTGCATATACCACACATAACCTTTATCCAACGATTCTCATCACTCTCCTTTCTCCATTAGGGATACTCTTATTGTAGTTGCCATTTTTCTTATAGGTATTCTATTACTGCTCCTATGTTTTTCTTTGACTCTGTTGGAGTATATTACATTATTTGGTACATGGTAATGTACCACCTTGGGTACATAATTAAATTAATATGTGTTCTAGATTAGAGAGTGAGCAAATATTTTATGTAATGTAATAATGTGCAAGAAATGCACAAGTGTCATGTAGTTAGGTTTACAACTGTGATGAGTGTAAATGTGCACAAGTGTTCATTATGTAAGACTGCACATGTGTCCTTAGAATAGGAAAGTGAAGAGTCTCAAAAGAGAGTGAAGGTCAAAAGTAATCCATATGAAGAGTCACATTCCATTATATATTTGTGACTAAGTATTGTAATGAGAATAAAAAATGCATTGCACATAGCATGGATTAGTAGACCTTTATTCTATTTCATTTTACTATTTTTGTGAGCATTTCTTAGTGTCCATTTTATGGGTTATTTTTGAAGTTATTTGAGATATTTATGTGATTAAAATATTTCCAATATCGTATATTTTATATTGCAACTTTATTTGAGATCCTCTAATTATTTGCATTAAGTAATAAGCATCAAAAGCTAACAGTGGTATCAAAGATACAATAAAGTTCTTTCTTGCATAGGTTTTCTAAAAGTTGCATATTTTCTAAGAACATTTCCACTAGCTAAGAAGAAACCAGTGAAGTTAAAGATATTACCTCTCGAGAAAGAAAAACTAGAGAAGATAGTATTTTCAATGTGTTGAAGAAAAATTAGTGAGGATTGAAGATTTAAAAAAAAAACTTTAGAAAGATTGAGTTTACCAATTCCAAGAAAAAATTCAAAATAGAATGTAATTTACAACATAGTTTCAAGTCTTGAAGACAAACCTTGACATTGACAAGATTAAGAGACCCAAGAAGGAGGTCCTATTGAAAAGTTTGATAGATTTGAAGGAAGAAGAAAATTCTAGATTGCATTTGGCTAGAGTCTTTCCATAGGGTTGCAGAATAACTCATGAAGACTAGGACTCAACATAGATTTTTACCACTAGATTGAAGAACAACTAGTGAAGATTGTTGATTTTAGAATTTTGGAGATTTGGATTATTTGATTGTTGTTGTCTTGGATTTTGTTGCAAATAGACAACAAAGATTGAGGAAACCCAAGAAAAAGGTCTCATAGGATACTGGATATTGAATATTGAGAAGACCCAAGAGAGAGACCCCATTGAATATTGAAGATAGAGGAGACCCAAGAGAAGAGGTCCCATAGTAGATTTAAGAAAGAAGAGAGAAAGAGGCTAGAGAATCCCTATTGAAGATTGAGAAAAAAGAGACTCGATAGAAGATGTCCCATTGAAGATTTGAGAAAAGAGAGGATATTTGAGAGAGAAGATTGAGGAGGCCTAGGAAAAGGTCCCATTAAAATTTAGAAGGAGAAAGAAGGAGAATAGATAAGTCCTATTGACAAATTGAAGAAGTGGCCATTAAAGGATATTTGAAGAAAATTTGATATAGAAGATTGCAAGAAGAAGAAACTCCTGAAAAGAGGTAATCACACCAAATTTGGACAATTTTCATCATTCGACAACAAGCCCAATAGAAATTGTGAAACTGATTCAAGGATGAAGGATTTGGTAAGAAGATTGCCAAATTTTGAAAATTATATTTTGAAGACTTCAAGAAATTCATATTATTGAAGAAGAGGCTAGAAAAGAGGTCGAATTTATAAACAAAATTCAGCAAGAGCTAAGGAGGAGAAAGAGGATTGAAGAGGCCATAAAATACATACTTTTTGAAGGTAACCATTAAAGTTTGTAAGGAGAAGATTGTAGATTTTTGGGGTAAAATTTAAATATTTTTGGACAAAAAACTAAAGAAGAAAAAGACAAAAAAATTGGACAATATTTGAAGCTTTTTGGAAAGCAAAATTGGGCAACATTTGGAGAAAACAGTAGAGCTATGAATTGGAGAAGTTTTGGGGTAGAATTTGAAGACTTTGAGGATAACAAATTGGAGGAGACATAGAGCTACGATTTGGAGAATCTTTGGACATATTTTGAAGTGTCCTTGGATAGCTAATTGAAGGAGAAATTAATATCAATTTTGGGCAGCATTTGGAGCTACAAAATTAAAAAAAATTGAAAAAGATTTTGAGGAAAAGTAAAGCTACAAAATTCATAATTTTTAGGTAGCAAGTGAAAGGAAGAAGAAGTTGTAAATTTATACAAGTTTAAACAACGAATAGATAAGCAAAATTAGCAAGAAATCAAACTATGAAGTAGATCAAACAAAAATGAAACAAAGCAAAATTTTGATCAGCATTCTCGATAAAAGTAGGAGCTGCATTTTTATAGATTTGGGTAGCAAGTTTGGATAGCAAAAAGGTGAGTTAAATCAGCAAAAAAACAAGTTACAAAAGATAAAAAGGTTTGAAATTTTGGTTCTTAAAAGTATATTTTGTTTATGTGAAAAAGTGGATTTATTTCATGTTTAAAAGACACCATATTCAAGAGTTTAAAGCAAAAAATAGAAAGCTTTAATTTATATATTTCCAAGTTGAGGAATCAAGCATATTTTCCATATTGATATCTGCATAATATAACAAAAAAAAGAGAAGTTAGAGATTGCATAAAAATGGAGTAATAAGGGAGAGAAAATATTGGCTAAAAACATAAGTATAAATGTTGTTTTTGTAAGTATATAATAGAGCCAACGTAAAGGTGAAAAGTGTAGATTTTACAAGCATTATTGAAGTGAAAAGATATGATTTCATTGAAAATATTAAGGAAGCAAGAAATATAATGTTATTTTTTTTATGTTAAAAAGTAGTCAGAATATCAAGTCAAAGAGTTGTATTATCTGATTGAATATTATTCAAAAGAAGGGCTAAAAATAAAGAAGGAATTAGGGTGTCTAAATACATCAAAAAGGGATGTTAAAACCAATAGCAAAGATCCAAGGTGGACAATGTAGAATACTATGGTGGCCATAAAATTTGGACAACCTGCCTAGATTCGTGGCGGCTACCGATTCTACCATGTAAAAAAAATAAAAATAAAAAATAAAAACCAATAGCAAATAAGGGTACATCTCAATTTTTGAACCAACAAATACCTTAGGTTTTCAACCAACAGAAAATAACCACCAAGATCCAACAATTTTGGAAGGAAGCACCACCACAAGGAGTTAGAACGAAATCATGACCATTTGGAAGCCACCATAAGAAGATAGAATGTGAACCAGTCGTAGAGGAGAAGATAGAGCATTGCCAAGAAAAGTAGAGAAAAGAGACATTGAAAGGAAAAGGAATATCAAATGTCCAAATACGTGCAAGTTTTAAATGCTTTGGAAAAAAAACTATCATTAAAAATATTTGCAATAGTTCTTACATGGCGTTTTCTTGGTAAAGTGAATCTTGTAACTTTCAAGAGAAAGGAGAACCATTCATAGTTAAAGTGTCTAAGTGCCACATGTCTTGATGGAGAAAGAAGCATCATTCAAAGTTGAAGAGTCCAAGTGCCACATGTCTTGATGGAAGGATCACCTACGACCATTATAGAAGAGTGAAACACCTCTTACATGCCAATACATGCATGGGATAAAATTTCATATGATATATAATTAATGAAGCTTGGTTGAGCGCTGCAAAAAGACGAGTTTAGTGAAGGAGTGCCTTTTTAGGATGAGGTCAATAGTCTTTGACCACAAATTTTGTGTGCCACTTTGGGAGGTAAAAGAAATTTGAATTGTTAATTGATTTATTACTAAAAATAGAAGTTATAAGGATGGGAAGTATTTTTTTATCTAATGTTTTACAAATTACATATAGATTAATTGGATGATTGGAGAGATAAGTTTTCAAATCAGAATATTGAAATTATAGAAACCTTATAAAGGTATTTTTGAAAATTTGAGAAGGTTTTTTTGAAAACTTAATTTGGTTTTTTGAGAAGGTAATTTGAAATTTTGGGAAATTAATTACAAGTTTTGTAATTAATATTATATTAGCTTTTGTAAATCAGTTTTTAATATTTGCAAGTTAAAAGGTATTGAGAAGAATGAGGGTTTCAATAGAGGGTAAACTGTAATTTTTTTATGGCTATCAATCATCAGAGCACCTCTTGGGTAGTGTGGAGGTTGAGTGCTTTGAGCACAAGCAGTGGAGAACAATGAAAAAGGTCCTTTGGGGCCAAATATTTAGGGGGTTTGTGGGCCTCCTAGAGGGTTTTCAAGAATCCAACATGATCATGCAAATATTATGTTCAATAGGGATAATATTCAAGGAATTGAATCAAGTGAGCAGCAAGCAAGGAAAATAGGGTAAAGTAATATCCAATATTCCTTCATGCATGTGGAACAACAAATCCAACATAATGAATAGGTATTGAACAAAATTGATCACCCTTTTCAATTCATAGCGCAAAATAAGGAGGAAGGGCATCCTCTTCAAAATTATAGACAAGGGATAAAATGAAATAGAAACAAGATTCAAGATATGGATCAAACAAAGGGAGATAACATGTTGATGGCAGATTTAGATCTCGATAAAGCTACAACTGGATCTAGGGCACACAATAAAAAAGAACCAATCATAACAAAAAAATCTAAAGGGATGGATCCCAAGGACCTCCCTCCAAAACTAAATTTTAAAGAAGCAATCTATGCAAGACCACCCCAAATAAGAGGGAAAAATAACCAATGACTGCCAAGGAAACCACTAAGGATGCCAAAAATCGATCCAAGGAAAATAAATATGGGTTGCATGAAAGCAACTAATGGATCCCCATTAGTGAAGTTGGCAATGGAGGATATCTAGGAGTGAATAGACACTATGGAGAGGAGAGGACTAATTTGTTGGTTCATGGGATTTCAATCGAATCTTGCTACCATCAAGCAATGGGCTACCAAAAACTGGAGAACTAAAGGTGAGATCCAAATCTCTGCTTACCCTAATGGTTATTTCCTTGCTATGTTTACCACTAAAAAATATAGGGAGGATATTTTTCAAGGGGGCCATGGTTCTTAGGTAGGGCAAGGCTTTTCATGAAGCCTTGGCATACCAAGTTCAAAGTTGAGGAAGAAATACCATCAACTACACTTGTTTGGGTCCATTTATTTGGCCTCCTAGTAGAATACTAGAATCCAAATGTATTAGTAGCAATTGGGAATTCTTTAGGAGTTTTCATGATGATAGTTGATAGCACTCAACAGTTGGATCATATGATTTATGCAAGGATTTGTGTTCTAATTGACTTTGACAAACCACTTCTAGAGAGGATCACCTTACAATATGGGGAAGAATTATGGGAGCAACAAGTAGACTATGAAAATATCCCTTTTAGATGTAGAATCTATCATGAATATGACCATATAGCCAAGGATTGTCCTCATAATATCCCTAATAAAGAGAAAGAGGATGGGGACTTAGCAGGGTTTCAAATCCCCAAACAAAAGAATATTAAAAAAAATAACACCAAAAGATAAAATAGTAATTTCACCTAACACCTTTGAAATTATCTCTATAGATGAGCAATTAGATGATGAGGATGACAAAATGGAAACAATGATTAAGGAAACATAGTTTGATGAAGAGAAGGAACATGAAGGAATGGATGATGAAATCGAAATAAAAGAAACTACCCTAATTTTGAAAAATAACCAAGGAGAGCCATCTCATCCAACAATGGACCTTCAAGAAAAGAACAACATAGAACATTTAAATAAGTACAAAACTAAAAGATAGATTCAAACAACAAACAGGACAGTTCCTCAAAAGGATCATATAGATCCCAACAATAGTGCCTTGGTTCTAAGTAATCATTCTATAGCCCTTACAAGAATGAATTAAGATACAAATAAAAATATGAGGATGGATACAAACCAAAATGTAGGACGTAAATCCAACCAACATCATCTGGTAGAGGAAGATCAAAAGTTAATTGAGGAAGGTAAGGTAACAGTTCTTACCCAGTTCTTCAAATCTGGTTAATTATGAATATTATAGGAAAGGGACTTAAAGGAAGTCCTAAATAATAAAAAATTAGAAGAATAATTCAAACAAATCAACCTCAACTTCTCTTTCTTCAAGAGACAAAGGTTTCATTTAAATAAATGGAAATAATAGCAAAAAATATGTGGTCATCCAGTAAAGTAGTGTCCCTCAACACCCAAGGGGCCTTGGGAGGAGTGGCATGTCTTTGGGATCCAAAGGAAATTATAGTACAATACATGATGGGAAGCAAGGGATTGCTAGCAGTGGTTGCCCAAAATAGATATTTAGATCAGGTTATACTTTATATAAATGTCTATGTTCCATGTACCATAGAAGAAAAATGAACAATATGGAGAAATATAGCTTTTATCACCTCTTAATTCCATGAATCTTGGGCCTTTATAGGAGGAGATTTCAACTCTATCCTTTATTTAGAAGAAAAAATGGGAGGAAGTAGGAAGTTGGATGGGAGTTCAGAACTCATGAGTGAATACATTGCCAACCTTCATCTAGTAGATATCAAGCCAACCAATGGTTTGATGACTTGGTCCAACAGAAGACAAGGCTCAACATGCATTCTTGAAAGGCTAGATAGGTTCTTGCTTTTAGATAAGTTTTTGATACAAGGATACCATCCCAAAAGTGAAAATATTAAACAATATTGGATATGATCATTGGCCAGTTTTAATTGAATTTTGGAGAACCAAGGGTAAGCCGACATATTTTCATTTTTAGCTAATGTGGCTCAGAGATGAATCTCTCAAATCAAGGATACAAGGGTGGTGGTAAGAAGGCAAGCCAAGACATGGTACTAAGATGTATTATTTTATCAAAAGGTTGTAGTATATTAAATATAAAATAAAGACTTGGAATTAGGAGGAATTTGGATATGTTAGGGCAAAGAAAAGGGAATCTCTAACCCGACTTGAGGAGCTGAATGAGAAAATTCATCTTGAGGGATTCACAGAAAATAGGGTTAAGACAAAAATTAATCTTTCAGCCCAGGTGAAGGAATGGGATAGAAGAGAAGAACTAATGTGGAAACAAAATTCAAGGATTCAATGGCTACAAGAAGGAGACCAGAACACAAGTTTCTTCCATAAGTCTCTCCTAGCCCAAAGAACTCATAACTTTATCCCCTCATTGAAGAATGAATTAGGAGATATAGTCCACACTTGGGAAGTCATATCTTCATTAGTTTTGAATCATTTTTCAAACCTCTTTACAACCTAATTTCTTGATCCAAAACTCAAAAATAAATTTTACAGGCGATACATATTCTTATTTCTAATGAGGATAATGTGGCTCTAAATGCTCCTATAACTATAAAGGAACTACAAAAGGTAGTTTTCAAAATAAAAAAGGGGAAAATTCTAGGTCCAGATGTTTTCCCTATTGAATTTTATCAAACATTTGGGGATGTTTTGTAGGATGACATTCTAGAGGTGGTAGAAGAGGCTAGAAAGGCAAAAGATATCCTCAAATATATCAACAAGACTTTTATATCTAATTCTAAAAGCTCAAGAAGTAGATAATATTACTGGCTATAGACCAATTACTTTATGTAATGCTATTATAAAAATCATTTCAAATATTATGTTAAAAAGGCTCAAACCTTTGCTTCATAAGATCATCTCTCTAGAACAAGGGGTATTTGTTGAAGGATGAAAAATAGTGGATGCAAAAGTGTTAGCCCAGGAAGCAATTCACTCTATGGAAGTTCAAAAAATCCTTCCATGTTTATTTAATTGGATTTATCCAAAGCATATAATAGGGTGGATTGGCACTTTCTCATCCAAGTTTTGGAAAAATTTGGATTCTCTCAAGAATGGAAAAAATGGATCAAAGGTGGTATATCTTCAGTTTCTCATTCAGTTATTCTTAATGGATGTCCTACTCATTGGTTCTCAAATTCTAGAGGTATACAACAAGGAGACCCTCTTTCTCCTTATATTTTTATCATGCTAGCAAAATGTTTGGGAAGGAATTTTGTTAAGAATCGAGAATGTTAGAGGCTAGAAGGAGTCACTATAGTTAAAGGAGTCAGACCCATCACTCATTTACAATTTATTGATGGTTCACCCTTTTGTGGAAAGCAACAATAAAGGAAGCAACCTCAATAAAGTAAATTCTTCACTCTTTCACTAGAGCCTCAGGGCAACTAATTAATGATGACAAATCAAAAGTACTTTTTTTCATTGCTTACCCAGAAAAGAGATTTTGATAATGGACATATTAGTATTCAAAAAAACTTCTCTTCCAATTAAATACTTGGGTGTTACAATTAATCTAGTTAGCAAGAAAAAATCATTGGAGCTGGTTATTAGAGAAAGTGAAGAACAAAATTGGCAGTTGGACCAACAAATGGATTTTATCAGGAGGTCAAATAACTCTTATCAAATCAGTTCTTCAATGTATTCCTATATTTGTTTTAGTAGTGTTGAACATCCCCAAGTCAGTGCTCAATGAACAAAATTAGTCATAGATTTCTTTAGAGAGGTTCAAAAATGGAGAAGAAATGGGACCTAGTAAGGTGGGAGACTCTATGTTTGCCTGCTCATGAAGGGGGTTTAGATCTTAGATCGATAGTAAATAACAATAAGACTTTGGTAGTAAAATTATATTGGAGATAGATTAGCCACCCCAATGATTTATGGGCTAAAAATCTTAGAGCCAAGTATGCAGAAAATAAAGACCCGTCTAATTTAATTTGTCATCAATTGCCTTCTAAAGGATCCCTAATTTTAAAGGTTCTAAAAACTATAGAGGATTTGATAAAGAAAAACTCTTTTGGATAGTACAAAATAATCAAAAGATAAAGTTTTGGACAGACTCTTGGGATGGACACCTTTCTTTGTCAATCCAACATCCAGAATTGAGGCCTATAATGGAGAAAATGCATAGGATGAGTTGGATAAAAGTTGCCAAATATTAGACAAATCAGACAAGAAATGCAGAGGTGGGAAGATGTTGGGTCCCAGTAGAATATTGGCCAATCCAACTTTTTGAAGCTCAAAAAAATATTATTCATAGAATCCTTCAAATGAGATCATCTTCATGGTCACAAGCTAAGGACTGTATTGGCTGGAATAGTTCAGGTCACAGTGAGGACACTGTTGCTCAGGGTTACTTAGTCTTAATCCCTATTTGTTGGACATTTTGAGTCCATGAAGTTGTCATTGATGTCAAGGAATGAAGTTGTCATTGATGTCAAGGAATGAGCTACCGTTGATGTCAAAAGGTCAAAAGGAGCAATGCAAGAGGTTGATGATAGATGAGCTCCATAATGTTTATTTTTAAATATTATGTGGAGCATAAAGGATTTTAAAGGTTTTTCTTTAAAACCAATGGTGGGCAAGTTATAAGGTTTTTCTAAAAACCAAGGAGGCTTTTAGTTTGGTTTAAAAGGCCCAAAGTTTATTTAATTATTAAATTATAATATTTAAATTCTAAAAGAATTTAAATTATTATATTTAATAATTATAAGGCCAAAGTCTAAGTTTGGTGCCGACATTTTCGCATGTGAAGATGACGTACTCCCTTCGTCGACGTAGGAGATTATTGGAAGGTGTATGGTATTTAAACCATAGCCTTTCCAAAGGCCAAAGCATCCATCCTCATTTGCTAATGTTAACGCCTAAGACTCGTGTGCATATTTTGTAGCGATAGTTCATGCAACGCATGGTTTCCAAAAAGTGAGGGTGAAGGAGCCTTTTGGCTCGTGGGCGCTAAGGAGGTCAAAGTGCGGTAGGCGCTTGGTGGCTCCAAGAGGAGCACGTGGCTCACACGACGTGGAAGCCATGACCAAGGCGCTCATTAGAGAGAAGTGCCAAGTTCGACTCCTACGCATGCTAAAGTGGTAACATTTTGGTTTATGATTTAATTTTTGCATGGGCTAAAGTTAAAGTTAGGAGAAATAAGGTGATAGTTTTATTTTGGAGGATTAGCCAAAATTCATAAGGGAAATATTATTAAGTTTTTGAAAGGTTATTTTGCTGAGATAGATTTGAGGGTAAAAATATTTTTATCTTAGAAAAAGGGAAAATTATTTTATTGCATTGTTTTACAAGTGAGTTATTTAATAAATGCAATATTAAAGTAGGGAGTCATAAGTAGAGATTGGTTTATTCTTTGAAGATAATTTTTTGAAGTGAGTTATGTTAAATATGAATGGTTGAGATGATCTTGTGATGAGTTAGGGTTTTGAAGAAGTGATTAATTAAATATTGTGGTGTTGGATATTATTTTAAGAATGGAGTAATAAGGTGTATTGGATATTATTTGTAAGTTATTATATGCTTTGTATTGTTATCTAACCTTCTTGATATTGGTAAAGTATTATATGTGATTGAGACATATTTTGAGGTTCCTTCTTCAAGCAAAAAGGTATGGGCACATTCTTCCATGGTTGAGTTGATTGGTTGTTTTTCTGAAAATAAGATTTGGAGTGAAAAGGACTTGGTTAGGTTTCCTTATTGAGTTGTTGAGCTATTGAGAAGTGAATGCTATGCACCTTGTTTTATAAGCATTGTTGTTGAAGTGAGTTGTTGAGTGAAGAACTTGAACTAGGGTTTGGAAAGAACATGAGTATCATTGTTATGTGAGATTGGTTGATAAGCATTGTTGGAAACATTTTGAGTGAGTGTTCATATGCTTGGACTAGGGTTTGTGAGCAAGGATTATTTCATTGAGTGATTGGTTGAGTAGAGTTGGTTGAGCCTAGTCAAGTGGATGTGTGAAGTGATAGTTCAAGTTCTATGAAATAAATTGTTCTATATTCTAAATTGATTTGAGAAAGAGGTTGAGTGTTGATGAGTGTGAAACATATTGAGTCTCTAACAATTCTCTATATGTTTCTGTGATAAAAGAGAGATTGAAAGTGATTGAGAGTTTGTGAATGTGAAGCATATTGAGTCTCTAACAATTCTTTATATGTTTCTAAAAGAGTGATTGAAAGTGATTGAGCATTGAGATGAATGTGAAGCATATTGAGTCTCTAACAATTCTCTTTATGTTTCTATGAGATTGGACAAGTTCTAGTGTGGACTTGTTGAGAAAATTTGAGGTAAGTCTTAGAGAAGACTTGTGGAAAGATTTGTGTGAGCTTTTATGGAAGCTTACAATATAGATTGAGAGTAGATATTGGATAAGTTCTAGTGAGGACTTATTGAGTAGATTTAGACAAGTTCTATTGAGACTTGTTGAGCAGATTGGACAAGTTCTAGAGAGGACTTGTGGATAGATTAGTGTGAGATTTTGTGGAAGCTTACAAGGTAGATTTGAGACAAGTCTTTGAGAAGACTTGTGAGCATAGTTGATTGATTGATTTGTTCAAACCTTGAGTTAAGGTTTAGGGCAGATCTAGTAGAGTTGATTTAAGATTAAGTCAAGCTTTGTGTTAAGGATTGAGATAGATATTGAGGATAGATTTATGCTAGATCGAAGGACTATGTTTAGTATAGATCAGAGGATAAAGATTGAGGATATATTTGTGCTAGATCGAAGGACTGTGTTTAGTGCAGATCAGAGGACAGATATTGAGGATAGATTTGTGCTAGATCGAAGGACTATGTTTAGTACATATTAGAGGATAGATTTTGATGTAATTTGAGGATAGGTTTGTTCCAGACCAGAGATAGAGATTGAGCAGATTTGTGCTAGATCGAAGGATTGTGTTTAGTATAGATTTGAGATAAAGCTTTGAAGGTGACAGAGTATAGAGGATGATAGTATCTAGTGGATAGAGATCCATTAGCTAGGGTAGTGAGGATAGGTGTCTTCAGTGGATAGAGATCCATTAGCCAGAGTAGTGGGGGCAATAGTTCTTCTAGAAGATCACCAGTCAGAGCTAAGGAGAAAGGAGTTCTCCTATGGATAGAGATCCATAAACTTGATTAGGGGATTGGTGTCTCCTTTGGATAGAGGTCCATAAACATTGTAATAGGGAAAGGATTCCCAAGATATTTATTGAGAAAATATTAGTGAAATATTTTCTCCGTGGAGTAGCCCACATTGGGTGAACCATGTTAAATTGGTGTCTCTATTGTGTGTGATGATTTGTGCATTGCTTTGGTTATTGCTATTGATATTGCCATTGATTATATTGGATAATACTATTTGGGAAAGAAAAGTAAAAAGTGGTCTTATACTATTCACCCCCCTCTCAGTATAAGCTTGTGTTCTTCAATTGGTATCAGAGCTGGTTCCTTCGGAAAAGGTTTAACAACTTGAAGGAAGATCTTACAAGAACACAAATGGCAAAGAAAGGCAAAGGCAGAACCATGAGACACAAGAAGAAAAGAACACACATGGTCATGAAAGAAAAGGAAGATGAATTTGATATTGTTGTTTTGGGAGGAAAAATAGAAATAGATTCAAGAGATGAATCAAGCAGTGGAGAAAATATCATATTGATAAAGTTTTGTACCAGATGTAGGAATACAGGTCACCATGCAACTTATTATCCACAAGAAGGTGAAGAATGTTTTGTTTGTGGTCAACTCGGTCATGATGCAGGTTATTGCAATGGGTTTAGTAGCGGTGAAGATGAATATGATACTCTTGGAACTGAAGTCCTAGAGGTTGGTTCAAAAAAGGATAACAGGGACAATCAAAATAGGTATGAAGAAGAAACTCTACTTTCAATAATAGAAGAAAATACTCCTATTGAAGACCAAATAAAAGAGAGAAATTTAGAAAAATAGAAGGAGGAAGCTACTCTTAAGGAACTTGTTAAGTTGAAAAAGGAGAACTTAGAATTAAAGGCTCAAATACAAGAGGATGAGAAATATAAGACAAAGCTTCTACAAGATCTCTCTGACTTGAAAGTTAAGGTTGAAAAGGCAAGGAGAGTTGAAAAAGATATGGTTGAACAATCAAAGGTAAAAGAGCAAGAATGTAAAAGACTTAGTGTTGATCTCGAAGAATTAAAAAGGGAGAACTCAGGATTAAGGGTTCAAGCTCAAGAAGATGAGAAAGCAAAAGCAAAGTTTCTACAAGAGCTCACTAACTTCAAAATCAAGGTTGAAGAGGCAAGAAAAATTGAAGAAGGTATGGCCAAAAAATTAAAGATAAAATATCTAGAGTGTGAAAAATTAGAACATGAGATAGTTTCACTAAGGATGGAAGTAAAAGGCTCTAAGGACAAGCTACACAAGTTTGAGAAAAATTCAAAGACTTTGGACAGGATTATCAATGCACAAAGATCATCAGTCACCAAAATAGGACTTAGTTTTGAAGAAGAACAAGGGAAACAGGAAGCAGAAAAAGGAGAGTCAAGCTCAAGCACCAAAGAAGAAGAAGCTTCAAAAAATAAAGTGAAAGAGAGAGTGAGACTTCTAAGGATAAGTTGGACAATAGAAAGTTCAACAAGGAAAGGAACAATGCACAAATGAGAAACATATGGAACAAGAAACAACATAGGGAAGAAGAGACTAAGAGACCAATGAGGTCAAGGAAAGATATCTTCAATGGATGATGCTTCTCATGTCATAGGTTTGGGCACAAGGCTTCACAGTGTAGGACACATGGAAGACATGAATATGGGAATTTCAGAAACAAGCAACTTTTCCATGGGTATTGCTACTCATGTAATCAGTTTGGTCACAAGGCAGTGAATTGCAAGGTTAATGATAGGAAAGGATATGGCTTCACTAGGAGGAACCCCAAGATATTTGCACCTCCAAGGAATAATAACATTAAGTGTTATAAGTGCAATAATGATGGACATACAACAAAGTGGTGTAGAGCAGACATTCCAGAATCAAGCATGAACAAGAATAGGAACATGAACAAGAATAGTCAAAGGAATAATAAGGATCAAATGAGAAGAAAATATGACAAAGGTAAAGACCAGTGCTTGCTGGGAGTAGAAATACTCCCACCCCAGAATTAACCACCTCAAGAGGAGGTGGGGGAGGGGCTAAGCTAAGAGACTCATTCTTAGCCCCAAGCCCCAAAGGTGACCCTTTGCCATTGATGTCAAAGGGGGAGAGATTTGAGTAAGGGGGAGATATTTGTTTTAAGGAGAGAGCATTGAGACAGGGGGAGCAATGTCCCAGGGGAAGAAGAACAATAAAAAAGTCAAGTGTTTGGTAAAAATAATTTGGGTTGCCATCAATGACAAAGGGGGAGATTGTTGGACATTTTGAGTCCATGAAGTTGTCATTGATGTCAAGGAATGAGCTACCATTGATGTCAAAAGGTCAAAAGGAGCAATGCAAGAGGTTGATGATAGATGAGCTCCATAATGTTTATTTTTAAATATTATGTGGAGCATGATAAGAAAACAAAAAAAAAAATAAAAGGTTTTCCTTTAAAACCAATGGTGGAAAAAATAAAAGGTTTTTCTTTAAAACCAATGGTGGGCAAGTTATAAGGTTTTTCTAAAAACCAAGGAGGCTTTTAGTTTGGTTTAAAAGGCCCAAAGTTTATTTAATTATTAAATTATAATATTTAAATTCTAAAAGAATTTAAATTATTATATTTAATAATTATAAGGCCAAAGTCTAAGTTTGGCGCCGACATTTTCGCATATGAAGATGACGTACTCCCTCC
The DNA here is from genome assembly GCA_028583015.1 of Wollemia nobilis. NCBI lineage: Eukaryota > Viridiplantae > Streptophyta > Pinopsida > Araucariales > Araucariaceae > Wollemia > Wollemia nobilis. The sequence goes on from JAQPPZ010001906.1 coordinate 731,246, forward strand.
GTCGACGTAGGAGATTATTGGAAGGCATATGGTATTTAAACCATAGCCTTTCCAAAGGCCAAAGCATCCATCCTCATTCACTAATGTTAACGCCTAAGACTCGTGCGCATATTTTGCAGCGACAGTTCATGCAACGCATGGTTTTCAAAAAGTGAGGGTGAAGGAGCCTTTTGGCTCGTGGGTGCTAAGGAGGTCAAAGTGCGGTAGGCGCTTGGTGGCTCCAAGAGGAGCACATGGCTCACACGGCGTGGAAGCCATGGCCAAGGTGCTCATTGGAGAGAAGTGCCAAGTTTGACTCCTGCGCATGCTAAAGTGGTAACATTTTGGTTTATGATTTAATTTTTGCATGGGCTAAAGTTAAAGTTAGGAGAAATAAGGTGATAGTTTTATTTTGGAGGATTAGCCAAAATTCATAAGGGAAATATTATTAAGTTTTTGAAAGGTTATTTTGCTGAGATAGATTTGAGGGTAAAAATATTTTATCTTAGAAAAGGGAAAAATTATTTTATTGCATTGTTTTACAAGTGAGTTATTTAATAAATGCAATATTAAAGTAGGGAGTCATAAGTAGAGATTGGTTTATTCTTTGAATATAATTTTTTGAAGATAATTTTTTGAAGTGAGTTATGTTAAATATGAATGGTTGAGATGATCTTGTGATGAGTTAGGGTTTTGAAGAAGTGATTAATTAAATATTGTGGTGTTGGATATTATTTTAAGAATGGAGTAATAAGGTGTATTTGTGAGTTATTATATGCTTTGTATTGTTATCTAACCTTCTTGAGATTGGCAAAGTATTATATATGATTGAGACATATTTGTAAGGTCTCCTTCTCATCAAGCAAAAAGGTATGGGCACATTCTTCCATGGTTGAGTTGATTGGTTGTTTTTTTGAAAATAATATTTGGAGTGAAAAGGACTTGGTTAGGTTTCCTTATTGAGTTGTTGAGCTATTGTGAAGTGAATGCTATGCACCTTGTTTTATAAGCATTGTTGTTGAAGTGAGTTGGTGAGTGAAGAACTTGAACTAGGGTTTGGAAAGAACATGAGTATCATTGTTATGTGAGATTGGTTGATAAGCATTGTTGGAAATATTTTGAGTGAGTGTTCATATGCTTGGACTAGGGTTTGTGAGAAAGGATTATTTCATTGAGTGATTGGTTGAGTAGAGTTGGTTGAGCCTAGTCAAGTGGATGTGTGGAGTGATAGTTCAAGTTCTATGAAATAAATTGTTCTATATTATGAATTGATTTGAGAAAGGGGGTGAGAGTTGATGAGTGTGAAACATATTGAGTCTCTAACAATTCTCTATATGTTTACGTGATAAAAGAGAGATTGAAAGTGATTGAGAGTTTGTGAATGTGAAGCATATTGAGTCTCTAACAATTCTCTGTATGTTTCTAAAAGAGTGATTGAAAGTGATTGAGCATTGTGATGAATGAGAAGCATATTGAGTCTCTAACAATTCTCTTTATGTTTCTATGAGATTGGACAAGTTCTAGTGTGGACTTGTTGAGCAAATTTGAGGTAAGTCTTAGAGAAGACTTGTGGATAGATTTGTGTGAGATTTTATGGAAGCTTACAATACAGATTGAGAGCAGATATTGGATAAGTTCTAGTGAGGACTTATTGAGTAGATTGAGACAAGTTCTAGTGAGGACTTGTTGGGGAGAGAGGATATTGGACAAGTTCTAGAGAGGACTTGTGGATAGATTAGTGTGAGCTTTTATGGAAGCTTACAAGGCATATTTGAGACAAGTCTTTGAGAAGACTTGTGAGTAGAGTTGATTGATTGATTTGTTCAAACCTTGAGTTAAGGTTTGGGGCAGATCTAGTAGAGTTGATTTGAGATTGAGTCAAGCTTTGTGTTAAGGCTTGAGGATAGATATTAAGGACAAATTTGTGCTAGATCGAAGGACTATGTTTAGTGCAGATCAGAGAATAGATATTGAGGATAGATTTATACTAGACTGAAGGACTATGTTTAGTACAGATTAGAGGACAAAGATTGATGACAGATTTGTGCTAGACTTAAGGATTGTGTTTTGTGTAGATTAGAGGATAGGTTTGTTCTAGAACAAAGACATATATTTATCGAAGGACTATGTTTAGTGTAGATTTGAGATAGAGCTTTGAAGGTGACAGAGTATAGAGGATGATAGTCTCCAGTGGATAGAGATCCATTAGCCAGGGCAGTGAGGATATGTGTCTTTAGTGGATAGAGATCCATTAGCTAGAGTAGTGGGGGTAACAGTTCTTCTAGAAGATCACTAGTCAGAGCTAAGGAGAAAGGAGTTCTCCTATGGATAGAGATCCATAAACTTGATTAGGGGATTGGTGTCTCCTTTGGATAGAGGTCCATAAATATTGTAATAGGGAAAGGATTCCCAAGAGATTTATTGAGAAAATATTAGTGAAATATTTTCTTCGTGGAGTAGCCCACATTGGGTGAACCACGTTAAATTGGTGTCTCTATTGTGTGTGATGATTTGTGCATTGCTTTGGTTATTGCTATTGATATTACCATTGATTATATTGGATAATACTATTTGGTAAAGAAAAGTAAAAAGTGATCTTATATTGTTCACCCCCCTCTCAGTATAAGCTTGTGTTCTTCAATTGGTATCAGAGCTGGTTCCTTTAGAAAAGGTTTAACAACTTGAAGGAAGATCTTACAAGAATAAAAATGGCAAAGAAAGGCAAAGGCAGAACCATGAGACACAAGAATAAAAGAACACACATGGTCATGAAAGAAAAGGAAGATGAATTTGATATTGTTGTTTTAGGAGGAAAAATAGAAATAAATTGAAGAGATGAATCAAGCAGTGGAGAAAAGATTAGATTGATAAAGTTTTGTACCAAATGTAGGAATACAAGTCACCATGCAACTTATTGTCCACAAGAAGGTGAAGAATGTTTTGTTTGTGGTCAAATCAATCATGATGTAGGTTATTGCAATGGGTTTAGTATCGGTGAAGATGAATATGATACTCTAGGAACTGAAGTCCTAGAGGTTGGTTCAAAAACTGAGAACATGGACAATCAAAATAAGTATGAAGAAGAAACTATACTTTTAGTAATAGAAGAAAATACTCCTATTGAAGACCAAATAAAAGAGAGAAATTTAGAAAAAGAGAAGGAAGAAGCTACTCTTAAGGAACTTGTTAAGTTGAAAAATTAGAACTTAGAATTAAAGGCTCAAAAACAAGAGGATGAGAAATGTAAGACAAATCTTCTACAATATCTTTCTGAATTGAAAATTAAGATTGAAAAGGCAAGGAGAGCTAAAAAGGATATAACCAAACAATCAAAGGTAAAAGAGCAAGAATGTAAAAGAATTAGTGTTGATATCGAATAATTAAAAGAGGAGAACTCAATATTGAGGGTTCAAGCTCAAGAATATGAGAAAGCAAAACCAAAGTTTCTACAAGAACTCATCAAATTCAAAATCAAGGTTGAAAAGGCAAGAAAAATTGAAGAAGGTAAGGCCAAAAAATTAAATACAAAAGATCTAGAGTGTGAAATATTAGAGCATGAGATAGTTTCACTAAGGATGGAAGTAAAAGGTTCTAATGAATAACTACATAAGTTTGAGGAAAATTTAAAGCCTTTGGACAAGATTATCAATGCATAAATATCATTAGTCACCAAAATAGGACTTAGTTCTGAAGAAGAACAAGGGAAACTAGAAGCAAAAAAAGGGAAGTCAAGCTCAAGCACCAAAGAGGAAGAAGCTTCAGAAAAGAGGAATGAAAAAGAAAGTGAGACTTCTAAGAATAATTTGGAAAATAGAAAGATCAACAGGGAAAGAAACAATGCACAAATGAGAAACAAATGGAATAAGAAACAACACAGGGAAGAAGAGACTAAGAGACTAATGCAATCAAGGCAATATTTCTTCAATGAACGATGCTTCTCATATTGCAGTTTTGGGCACAACTTGTGGACAGATTGGTGTGAGCTTTTATGGTAGCTTACAAGGAAAATTTAAGACAAGTCTTTGAGTAGACTTGTGAGCAGAGTTGATTGAGTGATTTGTTCAAACCTTGGGTTACAGTTTGGGGCAGATCTAACATAGTTGACTTGAGATTAATTCAAGATTTGTGTTAATACTTGAAGATAGATATTGAGGATAAATTTGTGCTAGAATGAAGGACTATGTTTAATGCAGATCAGAGAATAGAGATCAAGGATAAATTTGTGCTAGATCGAAAGACTGTGTTTAGTGCAGATTAGAGAAGAAATATTGAGGATATATTTGTGCTAGAACAAAGGACTATGTTTAGTGTAGATTAGAGGATAGATTTTGGTGCAGATTTTGGGACAGGTTTGTGCCAGACCAGAGATAGAGACTGAGAAAATTTGTGCTAGATCGAAGGACTGTATTTAGTGCAGATTTGAGATAGAGCTTTAAAGGTAACAGAGTATAGAGGACAACAGTCTTCAATGGATAGATATCCATTAGCCAAGGTAATGAGTATAGGTGTCTTTAGTGGATATAGATCCATTAGCCAAAATATTGGGGGCAATAGTTCTTCTAGAAGATCACCAGTCAAAGCTAAGGAGAAAGGTGTTCTCCTATGGATAGAGATCCATGAACTTGATTAGGTGATTGGTGTCTCCTTTGGACAAAGGTCCATAAACATTGTAATAGGGAAAGGATTCCAAAGATATTTATTGAGAAAATATTAGTGAAATATTTTCTCCTTGGAGTAGCCCACATTGGGTGAACCACATTTAATTGGTGTCTCTATTGTGTGTGATGATTTGTGCATTTTTTTTATTATTGCTATTGATATTGCCATTGATTATATTGGATAATGCTATTTGGGAAAGAAAAATAAAAAATGATCTTATACTGTTCACCCCCCCTCTTAGTATAATCTTGAGTTCTTCACTATTAATCCCTATCAGGATCAATATATTTTCAAGTAGTTATGGGCTCAAAAGTTATGGCCAAAAGTATAATTTTTTAGTTGGTTACTACTCCATAAAAGGGTTCTCACAGGGGAGAAGCTTACAAAGAAAGGGTTTAATAGACCCTTTCAATATGTAATATGATGGGATAAAAATGAAACTCTTAACCATTTGTTCATATAATGCCCCATAGCTGCAACATTATGGAAGAAGATATCTTACCTTCTAAATTTAATATGGTCCAATGAATAATCCATAGAACAACTATGGAGAGATTGAAGTAAACAAGAATGAAAATACTGCTATGTGAACCAAATAGTTTTGATATGTATGACTACTCCTCCTTGGAACATCTAGAAGGAGTGAAACAAAAAAATATTTCAACAAGAAAGTAGGGACATCCACTATGTTTGGCTAAAGACCATACAAAATGTGAGAGAGACTATCTACTATTTATTAACTCATCCACACAATTCAAATCAACTATGGGAAAAAATTATGGCTCAATTAAAGATAATAAATTGATTAGCCCAACACAAAAGGAAGAAAGGGATTGGTCAAATGATGTATATAACTCAACAATGGTAACCTCCCCAAAGAACTTCATAAAAATCAATACTAATGGAGCATCTAGAGGAAATCCTAGAAGAGCTAGTATAGGAGGGATAGGTAGATTGGAGGATGGTACTCCAAATTTTTATTTTGCAAATAATTTAGGAATTTTGTCCAATAACTTAGCTGAAAAGTAGGGTATTTTGAGAGGTTTGTAGGAGGCTCTGAAGACAAGGTGGAGAAGGGTGAATGTTGAGTCAGACTCTCAAGTTATTATCAATTATCTAAAATCAACTTTTGATTTTAAGAAGGTGAATTGGAGAATCCAAAATATTATAGATAAGATTAGGTTAATCATAAACAAATTTTTGAAGGTTATTTTCAATCATGTATCTAGAGAACAAAACAAAGTGGCAGATGCTATGGCAAACTGGGCTCTTGACAAAGGAGATTTTAAGTGCTATGGTTATCCTCCTAGGTGATGGCCATAACAAATTAGGACTGACCTTCTCCTTGTTTAGTCTCTTGATGATAATGTAGGAAGCTATATTTAAAATGATAAGCAGTGCAAATATTTTTTTATGACATGATCCCAAACTTCCAAAAAAATCTTCAATACTATTCATGATAGAGGATGTTAGAGGATTTTGTCTTAACAGTCAAAGCTTAATTGGTAGTATGGATGGATGGCAACTCCCTTTTTGGTGTGACATGTCAAATCCTTATTGTGGTTATGCAATTTACTTTAATATTTTCTATTTTAGTGCAGTTATTCATTACTATCCTTGATAGAGATTGTTAGGGGGTTTTGTCTAAATAGTCAATAGCTCCAATGACTTAGTTTGTTTTGGGTATTTTTGTGTTTGTTAGTGTTTATTTAATTATTGTTGTTGTTTTTGTATGTTTGTATTTTTTGGTGTTTTTGTATCTTTTGTGTTCTGGTGTGTGTGTTTTTTGTTGTTGTTTGTTATTTTTTGTTTTTTTGAGTTTTTGTTGTTTTTGTTTTTCATGTTTTTATTTGTTGTGTCTTTGTATCGTTTTGTTGTTTTTGTTAATTTTGTGTTTTGTTATGTTGTTTTTGTGGGATTTTTTATATGTTTAGTGTTTTGTTGTTGTCTATGTTTTTGTTGTTTTTGGTTGTCTTTTGTTGCTTTGTGTGTGTGTGTGTGTGTGTGTTTGGTTGTGTTTTTTTTGTTTGTTTAAGTCTGTGTGTTTGTGTTCTTGTTTTTGTTATTGTAGGTATGCTCCTTGAGTGTGTCAAAGGTGGTAGACCAGGTGCAAGCCATGGGAAATTTTTGCGGAAGAGAGACCCTTGCCTCCATGGGTATTACCCGAAAGCGGCATCCCTTCTAGTATGTTTTCCACAAACAAAAATAAAATTGCAATTTAGAAAATTTGGAGAAATAAGGATTACTACATCAAATTGGAACACATGATTTTTGCAAATATTATTTTATAAAATTGATAAATTTATAATTTGGGAGTTAAAAGGAATTCAACATAGAAAGTTGAGAATTGAAACCTTCATAAAAAACTATTGTTTGATCATATATTTAAACTTAGGGAGACATAAGGAATTCAACTCAAAAGCTTAGAAAATTTGAAAATTGTCTTTAAGTTTTTTATTCAAAATTTGGGAGATATAAGGTATACAACATAATTTTTTGGAAAGTTGAAATTTTTATCAAAGTCATTCTTGTTCTTTAATATTTCATATAAAACTAGGGAGCTATAAAGATGTCTACATCAAAGAATTCATTGAGTAATGATATGGAAAATATAATTAGAAAAGGAGAAAGAAAAAATCCAATATGGCCTAGGTGTGTGCTAAATTTTTTTCAGCCCTTTCCCTTAGGTTGATTGATTTGTACCCATAAGGGAGATGGAAAATAAGAAGCCCACACCTCAATGTGAGGGGTATCTAGTGTCGTACCTCCTTTGGTCATTGTTGAAAAATTGGATGGGTTCACCAAGAAAAGTTTAAAGACTATTTCTATGTCTATGCAATGAGAAGTGTTTGATGTGTTCTTTACTTAACAAGCACCTATGTTTAGGACAAAATGCCACTACACCTGAACTACATCCAATTTTGATTTTCTTGAAGATAACATACAATAAACAAGATTTTTCTAAGTTAATTGCAATGCAATCTTATTATTTTTTTTGTATTTATATTTTTAAATAATCTAAGAAGAAATGGACATATAATAAAGAGAAAAAAGAAAGTGGGATTAAAATAAATCTGATAGATCACCTACCTAGATCCGAATTTCTAAATAGAGAGATCCACGTTTGGAAGTGAATTCACGTCTGATATGAATCTACGTCTTGGATGACGTGAATTCGTGAGAAAACTGTAATTAATCAGACAAGGACACTAAAAATGGTGATTAGCATTAGGGGATTTGCTTAGGCCACTGTGTGATGAATATCAACAATGTGTAAACAAAATCCCCTTGATCTCTTAACAAACCATGGGAAAAAGTGTAAATTCTAAGCTTTCTTGAGAACTGATACAAAATTGAAAGAAAGTAAATGAAATGTGCATAAATAAGAATGCTATAAAGTGCAAAATGATCAATACACAATATGCCAAGATGTCTAGATGAATTAGGAGGTAAGAATTATCCCAAGGCTTGTGACAATACAGATCCGCATTTGGAGGTAAATCTGTTAGAAAAAATATTACATTATAGGAGAGATTAGTTATTTCAATTATACACTGATTATTAGCGTACTGTTGCAGCGACATCCTGTTGAGATGCGCCCTGTTCGGGCTAATCCAAGAATGCTGTGTATTATTTAATCAATGATTCAATAATAATTTGTTGTTCGCTTTCATCACATGGCATCAGATCCAGAAGTCTGAAAGAATAGGCGGAAATATTTTTTTTGCAGCGCTGGTCTGTGGAAAAACAAGAGCGAAAGCTTGCCTGAAGAAGAGTTTTTTTTCCTCGCGTGAAGGCCTGGCGATAGCGGAAGAAGAGTTTTTTTTTTTTCGCGTGAAGGCCTGGCAATAGCGGAAGAATTTTTTTCTCTAAGGTTCGTCCTTAGAAATTAAAAAAAAAAAATTCGGACGCCACCCGCGGGCTCCTCAGCCCGAGTGCCGCCCCGACACCACCTGTAGGCTCCTCCGCCCGAGCGCCGCCTTGGTGCCACCCGCGGGCTTCTCCGCCCGCGCACCACCCTGACATCCCTGCTCCCCTCCCCTACCGCGTGTAACCACCCTGGCGTGCTGCCTGCGGGCTTCTCCTCCCGTGCGCCACTCCCGTGCGATGTCACGCCCCCCCTGCCACCGCTGCAGAAGAGGCAGCCGCGGCCCCTGCCGCCACCTACAACAGAGGCAGCCGCGGCCCCTACTGCCTCCAGCAACGAAGGAAGCCGTGGCATCGTGCGCTCACCGTCGTGGCCCGTGGGATATAAGGGGCCCGACCTGGGTTCCTATACCCAGATCAGCCCACGGGCTCACTGGCAAGTGAGCCGCGTGGTGGGTTCTGGGAACCCAGAGGTCACGGGTTCGAATCCCGTCGACCCCCCAACATAAAAAAAAAAAGGTATTTTTTTAATAACGTTTTTTTTATTATTATTTTTTTAGTTAAATTAAAATTTGATTTTAATTTATTTTAATAGTTGTTAATTATATAAATTAAAATTTAATTTTAATTTATTTTAATAGTTTTTAACTATATAAATTAAAATTTAATTTTTTTTAACTTTAAAACTATACAATAATTATAAAAATGCTTTATTAAGAGAAATTTTTTTAAGGGGGGTATTTTTTTTCAAAATCAAAGGGGGAAAGTGAGTAATTTTTTTGAAAGCAAATTTGGCATTATTGTAAAGGTGCATTTTTGGCAGTGCCCGACACCTAGTGGTTTATTTTCTGTGGGCACTTTTATGTTGTATGTTGCATTTTTTCTTGCTTTGCACTACATCATTAAAAGTTAAAATCAAATTCACTCCCTAAGTCCTCGAAATAATTAAAACCCATCCGTGCAATTTATTGCACTGCAGTGTTCGGTATTTGTGATACCTCTGGCCAGCACTTACAGGTAAAGTTGTCGTGATTGCGCTACTGTATCCGCCGCCTAATATAGCTGCTAAAACGACGTCTGAGCTTGTTCTCTATAAATCGTCGGGGAGAGATAAGTTTGCCATTTTGCATTTTTTTACTCCATCCATTACCCTAATAGTTCTTGTGTTTAGGCGTAAATCCTGACGAAAGTTCTGAAATCCAAAGTGTTTAGGGGAAGTTACGCCCCACGCATGAGGATTGCAGACTTTCTATGGTAGGTGCCATCAACAAGACTATTCCCTTTCAGTACTGCTTAAGTACCACGTATCGTATGATCTCTAAAAATTACCTAAAGTCTCCCTCACGTAAGGGCGGGTGATTTTTTTTTATCTTTCTAAATACCTATAGTCTCCCTCACGTAAGGGCGGGTATTTTGTATGGTATAACGGCCTAGCATAAGGTATATCGAAAGGGGGACCAATTGGTGTTATAAGGAACCTTCACCATGTCTGCAAAATTAATGACTGATTCTCATCAGTTGTTGAAAGGTCCTAATTACACACCATGGAAAAACAAGATGAAGGCAATCCTAGCAATGGATGACTTATGGGATGTTGTATCTGGAACAACAACAAGACCTTCATCTGCTGCTGGTGCTACAGCTCCATCTACTATTCAGAAAGACTTTGATAAGAAAGACAACAAAGCAAAAGTGCTCATTTTGCTTGTTGTGTCTGATGAAGTTCAACCCCATATTGCTGACTGTGAACATAGTAAAGAGGCATGGGATGCCCTTAATACTATATATGAGGGAAAGAATGATTCCACTATTCTATTTCTTCAATCTCAATTACACAGTCTAAGCATGAAGCAGGGGGAGACAGTTGAATTTTTTCTTTGTAGAGTGTCTGAATTGAAAGCAAAGTTGAATTCTTTGGGAGAACCAGTTGATGACAAGCTCCTTACCTCAATTGTATTGAGAGCTTTACCTGATTCTTATAGGGTGTTGATCACTTCCCTTCAGGTGTCACAACGAAAAGTTACTTTTGTAGAGTTGGTTAATATGCTTCAAGAAGAGGAGGCACGCCAACTACAACGAGATGATTCTTCTAACACTGCCCTCTACATCAACAGGAAAGGGCAGAACCAGAAGAAGGGTAATTTTTAGAAGGGAGGGAATTCACAAAAGGATTCAAAAGGGAAACAAACTCAACAACCTCAACAGAAAAAGAGATATTGCAAGATCTGTGACAAAGAAGGTCATGATACAAACAGATGTTGGCATAAGAATAAACAATCAAAATAGAAAGGCCAGAACAAACCACAAAAGAACAAACAACAAGTGAATGTTGTTGTTGAAGAATCTGACATGGATTCTGAGAGAGCCCACAAAGTTCTCATGACTACCACAGTGTCCAAGCAGACGGATCCTATATGGTATGTTGATTCTGGAGCCAATAAGCACATGACTGGTGACAAATCATGGTTTGAGTCTTTTGAGGCCAAAGAGGGCAAACCGGTCACTATTGTCGATGATAAAACCTACAAGGTTCAGGGAGAAGGAACAGTCTCTGTCACTCTTCCTGATGGCAAGTGCCAGATTGAGAAAGTCCTCTATGTTCCAGGACTGGCAAACAACTTATTGTCAGTGACACAAATTCTGGACAAAAATATGGTTGTAAATTTTAGTGTTGAGGGGGGCAAGAAGTGTTGTTCTATCACCAGGAGAGGTAAGAACATTGCAACCACTTCATATAAGCATGACTTATTTGCCCTAGATACTATCTCTTCTCCAGATGTAGCCATGATTGCTTCTACAAAGGAGGCAACTTCCCTATGGCACAAGAGATATGGACATTTGAGTTCTGGTTACTTACTTGAGTTAAGTAAGTATGAAATGGTAAAGGGTCTTCCTTCCCTTTCTACCACTTTACCAATTTTCTCTGACTGCTTGGCAGGAAAGCAGCATAGAGTGCCTTTTGAAAGGAGCTCTACAAGAGCAAAGAAACCTCTGGAGTTGATTCACACCGATCTGTGCGGTCCCTTAACTCCCAACAGTTGTGGGGGTAAGAGGTATTTTCAGTTATTCATGGATGATTACTCACGAAAGATGTGGGTATTCTTTCTTCAACTAAAATCTGAAGCATTTGGCTTCTTTTAGCAATTCAAGAAATCTGTTGAAAAGGAGTCAGGGACTTCTATAAAGACCCTCCACTCAGATCGAGGGGGGGAGTTCACCTCTAAATAATTCTTTGAGTTCTTGAAAGAAAATGGGATCACACGATAGTTAACTACTGCTTATACTCCTCAGCAAAATGGAGTTGTTGAAAGGAGGAATCGTTCCATCATGGAAATGGTTCGTTGCATGCTCACAGGAGCTAGTCTTGAGCAACTATATTGGGCAGAAGCTGTCACCACAGTAGTATATCTATTGAATAGGGCACCCACAAAGGCCCTACAAGGAATGACTCCATAGGAAGCATGGAGTGGTAGGAAACCCTCCATTTCTCATCTACGCATTTTTGGATGTAAAGCTTTCATGCACATACCAAAAGAGAAAAGGAAGAAGCTAGATGAGAAGACATTGAAGTGTATTCTTCTTGGCTATGATGAGCACTCTAAGGGTTATCATTTGATTGATCCCTTGACCAAGAAGATACACATTAGTAGAGATGTAGTTTTTGATGAGGCTTTCACATCAAAAAACACATCAGATGTATACCTAGACCTTGTGGAAACTAAGGTTGATAAATCTCCTTCATCAAAGGTTGGAGGTCCTTCTTCATCTTCTTCAACACCTCAGAAGAAGAATCCAAAGTGGTATACAAATACAATCAAAGATTCTAAGCTATCCACTCCACCAGATTTGACATTGGATAGGCCTCGTACTCGCAGACATGGCTCGATAGGAGAAAGCTGCAACAGAGAATACTGGGGTTGATGATCTGTGTCAATATTTTGAGGAACTTTCTATAGATCCAGAGAGAGATACAGAAGATATGGATATTGATAATGATAGGGTGTTTATGTCTTCAATAGATGATCTTGAACCTGCATCAGTGCAAGATGCTCTTGGTGAGCCTCAGTGGAAGGCCGCTATGGATGCAGAGTATAAGTCTTTGATGAAAAACAAAACTTGGAAGCTTGTCGATCTGCCATACGAAAAGAAGCCCATAGGCTGCAAATGGGTGTATAAAGTTAAGTATAAAGCATATGGGACAATAGATAAGCATAAAGCCCGACTTGTTGCAAAGGGCTATGCTCAAAGAGAAGGCATTGACTACGAGGAAACTTTTGCACCTACTTGCTCGGATGACAACCATTCGAGTTCTTTGTGCTATGGCAGCACAATATGGGTGGAAAGTACACCAAATGGATGTCAAGAGTGCTTTTCTAAATGGTGATCTCCAAGAAGAAGTCTACATGACTCAACCAGAAGGATTTGAAGTGGAAGGTCAAGAGCAGAAAGTTTGCAAGTTGGTCAAATCCTTGTATGGTTTGAAACAAGCTCCTCGAGCTTGGTATATAAAAATGGATAATCACCTCCTGCAGCATGGATTTAAGAGATGTCCGTCAGATGCAAACCTCTATTTTAAGAAACAAGGTTCTGAAATAGTGTTGCTTGTACTCTATGTTGATGATCTGCTCATTACAGGGAGTTCAGAAACTATGATCTCTACTATCAAAAGAGACTTGTGTCAATATTTTGAGATGTCAGATCTCGGACTTCTCCATTATTGTCTTGGTCTGGAAGTCAGCCAGAAGGAGCACTACATCAAAGTGTCTCAGAAAAAATATGCCAAGACCCTATTGGAAAAATATCGCATGACTGATTGCAAGCCAATGTCAACTCCGATGGAAACAGGAATTCAGTTATCATGATATGATGATTCACCTCAGGTAGATGGTACTCTCTATCGACAGTTGATTGGGAGTCTCATATATCTGACCAACACTAGGCCAGATATCGTATTTGTTGTCAACTATCTTTCGAGGTTCATGCAGGAGCCTAAGACTACACACTGGAAAGTAGCAAAGCGAGTTCTTCACTATGTCCGTGGCACAATGGAATATGGCCTAGAATACAAGAGGAACAACAAATTCTTCTTACAGGGATACACGGACTCCGACTATGCCGGATCATATGATGATCATAAATCAACTTCAGGATATTTGTTTCATCTTGGATCTGGTCCTGTCTCTTGGCACAACAAGAAGCAACAGGTGGTTGCTATTTCATCAACAGAGGCAGAATATCGCGCCGCACGTGAAGCTGTGTGCGAAGTGATATGGTTGCATCGCATCCTGACAAGTATGGGTCTTCCATCAAAATCTCCAATACACTTGTTCTGCGACAACATGGGTGTTTTGAATCTTGTCAAGAATCCAGTACATCATGAAAGAACCAAGCACATTGACACACAATGTCACTTCATTCGAGACGAAGTTCCAAGGCACCGAATCCAGCTTCAGTACATCTCCACCAATGCTCAAGTTGTAGACATATTCACTAAGGCACTTGCACGTGTCAAATTTGAATTGTTTCATAATTCTCTATGTATTTCAAAATAATGGGGGATGTTAGTATAGCTATAAGTCATTCAATTATCCAAATAATGTAATAAGGGGGGATGTTAGAAAAAATATTACATTATAGGAGAGATTAGTTATTTCAATTATACGTTGATTATTATTAGCGTACTGTTGCAGCGGCATCCTGTTGAGATGCGCCCTCTTCGGGCTAATCCAGGAATGCAATGTATTATTTAATCAATGATTCAATAATCAATTGTTGTTCGCTTTCATCACAAAATCTGCATCACGAATCCGCGTCTAGGATGATACAAATTTGCAAGAAACCTGCTAAGAGTAAAAAATGCAAATGCAAAACAAAAGGGCATGCAAAGATGATTGCAAAAATTAATGTGTTCATAGTAGGGATTATGTTGATTGACTGCTAATGGCCGAAGCAACAATATTTGCAAAGTAGGTTCAATCTCAAAGATCAATCCTAAACTTGCAAGAAAGATAGCTCAATATGCAAAATGACCATTAACCTTGATTGAAGGGTGGAATGCTGGTTTTATAACCTTTAGAGCAATAAAAAGTGCAATTAGGGGTGCAGTTAGCATTTCATTAAACAAACTTAACCATTTTTCATTTTAAGTGAATTTGTGTCTGGTATTTTTCCAGGCATGGATTCATGGAAATTGCAGGATTGGGAAAAATTTGGGCCAAATCAAAACAACTTCCAACAATATCCAACAAATTAGCTGTTTGCCAATTTTCATCAAATCTGTGCATGGAATTTTTGCTGGTGCAAATTCACTAAAAATGAAGAAAAAAATAAAATTCGGTTAGAAAAAAACTTTGGCAACGCAAGGAAAAGAGGGGCTGATGAGGGTTGAAATTACATGTGTTAGAAGGGATCAGGGAATCTTAAAACGTGTTAAAATTTCTTGTCTACATTTTGCCCCCTCTTTGGCACATTTATAAGGATTAAATGTATCAAAGAAATATGTAGACACTTGAAACAATAATTGGGGCAGAAAAACAAAGGATGGATAGTTTTTGACGGAATGTTAACATGAAAATGTTGTTTAGAAATATTTTAATTTTTTTTATTAATAATTTGTTTTTATGGCATGCAAATGGAGGCATGAAAATTAAAATTTTAATTTTCTAGGTGGGGTGCCCCCTCGAGTTTCGTTAAGAATACAATATTCTTCAAGGAACTTGAAATTGCGATAAAAAGTTAAATTTGCAAAAGTGAACGGGGTTGAGAGGGTTAAAATAGGATTTAGGGCAAAACCCTAATTCATTGTTAGAGCACAATTTCCTAAATTAGGGCTCTAAATAAAATGGACCATCCGACTCATAGAGCAAATGGCGTGCGCACAAGGGGTGATGGAGCTAAATCAAGGATATGGATAAGGAGTTATTTTACCCCTTTGCTTGCTTTTTGTGATTTATTTGTAATTTTTTGGTAGTTTTTCTAGATTTTGCATCAAAATTTTAATTGTGCGGTCAAGCGAAGCAAATCCATGTCTGTGTGATGAATCTGTGCCATGGATTCAGTTTGCTAGGGTTTTTAGAAACCCTAGCAAATATTCATCTGGATTGGTGCAAATCCATGAGGATCGTGCAGATTCACGAAAAACTACTTGCAACATAATTTTTGCAATTTATCTTAAAAAATATTTTCTTTTCTTTTTATTTTTGTCTTGTTTGATGATATGATGAATGTGATGTACTAATGATATGTAATGTTTGATTTTTTTCTAATTGTCGTATGGTACTCTCAATAGCCGAGAGTGGTGATGCTGAAACTTCCTTAATCAGATGGAGGCTCTTGCTGGGGTAGATAGAGACTTGGTACAATAGGTTGGACTCCTAGATGTGGTAGAGATATTGAGGATAGATGCATATATCACCCTATTGACTGCACTAGCAGAGCGATGGCACTCGAAATCATCCATATTTTGGTTACCTATAGGTGAGATGATAGTAACCCTAGAGGATGTATGGAGGATACTTCGCATTCCCATCAAGGGTCAACATGTATATCACTTTGTAGCATAGGATCATGCCTTACAATAGTTGATCAAGAACCCATTGTTTTTGGTTGAGAAGAGCGAAATTAGTGTGGAGCGGATGATAGTCACACAGGGTATCTCCACATTGATTATGGTGTTGAGTGGAGTAGTTTCCAGGTTTCTTGTTTGCCACACATGCATGTGTTATCTACCATGGGGTCTAGCAGGGGTTGTGGTTGAGATGAGAGATACTGAGATGCAGCTGCATGGGACCCTCTTGTACTATGTTGCCTATACAAGATATTGTATAATGTTGTGCACAAATATCATAATAGTATTGTGTTCACTATCTTGCTCTAGGTGTGGATTTAAGAACATATAGCAATGAGGAGGCCCTTCAGGATACCGCATAGGGATATAGACATATAATGACTAGTTGCATATCAATGGGCACCATCGAGAGGAGGGAGAGAGATAGAAAATGGGCTAAGTGCAGCAATCCAGACGATAGACAACCTGTATTCTTTATGGATTGTATGGCGACCATGGTTGACATATCCATATTGGGATGAGGACAACATAAAGTTGGCTAGAGTGCATCGGATCCGATGGCTACAATCAAAGAAGGGTGAGGTGGAGCTATACCACTTTTATCGGATGCAGTACCAGTTTGGTCTAAAGTAGGAGATACTAGAGTTAGGAGACATCTGGTTCAGGAAAGTGTCAGGGCATCCATATGGAGTGGGAGATGATCATGAAGTTACATAGTTTAGAGAGCTAGATGAGGATGACCCCTTATTAGAAAATCATGGGGTAGATGACATAGGGATGACTTATGGGTACTAGAGATGGTACCATAACTTGATAATTGAGAGGCTCACTCCTTGTCTAGTGCGACCATGGTGGTGGATCATAGATTGTAGGGTACAACAAGCATCTTGATAGATGATTCGATAGAGAGAGGTTGAGAGACCACAACAGGGTGAGATAACTAGGTTGAGGCAGTAGGGAGGGCATAGGACTAGGGTGAGAGGAGGGCTATTGAGATAGAGGGAGATTCCTCGATAGGAGGGATCTCAGTAGGAGGAGGTAGCTCAACAAGAGGAGTCATATAAGAAACTATAGTGTGATACTGATGTTGCTACTGATATTGAGATTGGTGGTGTTAGTGGAAGAGAAGATGAAGGAGACCACCAATTAGTTATTACACTAGAGACAGAGGTGGCTACCTTGAGATCACATATAGCTACTCAAATGGGCTACAACCAGTCACTAGAGGTACAAATGACATAGGCTCACGCTCAACTACAACAGTAGATGAGGGCTACATCCTATTTGAGTGGGCCAATGCACTCTTAGAGTAGCATCGATCTACGCTATGTCTAGGAGAATCTATCGAGGGACAACAAGCAAGAGGATTTTTATGAGACCCTATACTTATAGTTGGTTCGAGAGGGATAGAGGATGCCTTTACCAACGGATATAGCTCTGAGTCAGAGATAGAGTGGTGCACAGTCTAGTTTATGAATAATGACTCAGTCCATGAACATATCTCCACCAAGGCGACTAAGGGATACGGTTGAGGGTCAGGGATCTAGTGGGTGATATCCTAGGCTTTATATTTTTATGGCATACTTTCCTAGTGATTGGGTATACCAATTTTTTGTATTGTGGTATATCAACCATCTCTACATATGTACCATACTTTATTTTGTGTTTTTATGTGCGTTTATGCAAAATGTTTTTATTGTTTTTAATATTTTATGAATGATTATGGTAAATGGTAATGCATATTAGAATGCTTATAATTATGTTTGGTGATTTCTAATGTACATCTATCATGCTTGTCAAAATTTGTTTTTTAGAAATGGAATGTGATTTGATAAATTATGATGGTCATTATAAGGATGATGCGTTGGGTGGCATATCCTTACAATTATGAGCTTTTAGAAGTAACCCTCGAGGATTTATGCTTGCTTAAGACCTGAATGGAGGTTATCCCTTGCTTGTGGTCATGAAGGGAATTTTGTATGAGGGATGTTGTTATGTTGATATCATAGGTATATGACCCAAAGATGATTTAACTTGATGGTCAAAATATCATTGTGAATGATAGATGGTGTATACATTTAAGATTAATTTGATTTAAAATTAAGTGAAGAATGATGTGAATGATTGAGCATGAAGGATGTGATAGAAGGATTTTACTAGGCATAAGGTTCCTAGCATGAAACAAAGTACAAATGAGAAAATTTAACTAGGTATTACCTCATGACATCATCGCAAAGCCCTCATGCAACTACATAATCAAGAAATCATGTATGAACAAGCAAATTGTGCATATTTGTATATGACAGGTAATCATGCAATACACTGAAGTAAATGATAAAAAACATTGTATTAAGCTAGTGGATATAGACTAATATTGATTTAGTCTCAATTATTTATGAAAATGGTCATATAAGTACATGAAGATATAACGACAATAATCAATCAACGTTCAAGGAGAATCTTGGATATCCTCGAGATGAAACCAAGTCTATTAAGAACTAGCGTGTGTGGTTAGTGAGTTTGTTTTCTATATTGAACTTGATTATGATGCAAGTCTATAAAGAACCAATATGCATGCTTTTGAATTTTATTAACCATTTTTGAGTAAGGTAGCAATGCAAGCCGATTTAAGAATCATTTTGTGTGCAAAATGAATTCATTAACCAATCTTGAGTAAGGTAAGAGTAAACCAATTATAGAGAGTACCAAGAAGATAGCTTGTCGTTATGTGCATTCAAAGGTCTCTTCAAGAGAGACATATCACCACACATCATAGCCCTTTATTAGGGTCTTCAATCTTTGGAGAATTGCATTCTCAACCACTCGAATCAAGTCTTGATGAGAATTTTGCCCTATCCTTACTACTCGAAGACTCATTATTATTTGTATTTTACCTTTATTGAGAGAGTTAGATCTTTGGGAAGTTGGACTACATAACCATCTGGATTAAATTCTAATCATATCCTTACTACTCACTCTATTATTATGATATTGCTTTTGTGAAAAAGAAGTAAAACTTTGGGGAATCGGACTGCACAACCATCTAGATGGAAGTGTAATCCTAGCCTTACTACTCACTCTTTTCAGTTTTGTAAAATTTTGTAAAGATATATATATATATATATATATATATATATATATATATATATATATATATTGTTGGACTATGTGCATAATGGGGCAAGTGAGAAGAATTTTTTGCTTCAAGATTCAATCCAATCATGGCATCATCCTTCCTGACACAAAATTTTATTAATAAGTGTGATAAGTGATTGGTTCCAAAAGTAGCATGGTCAAGTCCCAAGACTCAAAAATTTTCTTAGTGATAAAATGTGCTTTGGTTCAAGAGAGATTATAATCAATATCAAGGATCAAGACTTTGTTAAAATATGAATCATGTGATGGGTTCAAAAGAGACTCTTAAACACTTGAAAAGACCAAGACTAACCATGAATATGAAGGACTTTGTCTAAAAATGATATGATGGATAAATACGAACATATGTCACAAGCAAATGGGCTAATCAAAATGCAAAATGTAAACTATAAACTTGTAATATGCAAAAATACTAGTTATCTTATTCGTGATGATGATTATGTGATGCAACCTAAATATAGAATGATGGATTATGTACAAGATGGGTTATGCAAAATGTTTTATGTACACATGATGATTTGAATGTAAAATATTTTATGTACAATATGCAAGATTGCTCATGCATAATATCTATGTAGGTGCATTATATTCATTATATATTTTAGTTATTTTCCTTCTAATGTTACCAGATGATATGCACATGAACCAAACTTTTTAGGCACGATGAAAAGTCCTAACCAGTTTGGTTGAAATTTTTCTTTAAGATCTATTCGAGCATTGGTATTTTTATGATTTTCTTTGAGA
Organism: Wollemia nobilis; assembly: GCA_028583015.1. Classification (NCBI taxonomy): domain Eukaryota; kingdom Viridiplantae; phylum Streptophyta; class Pinopsida; order Araucariales; family Araucariaceae; genus Wollemia; species Wollemia nobilis. Next base: position 751,218 of record JAQPPZ010001906.1, read on the forward strand.
ATGAGATCGCCAACCTCGAAAGACCGAGTATGAACCTTATTCGAATATGACATTTTAAGATTTTTTTGATAAATGTACAGGTGCTCTAAGGCTTTTATATGCTTTTCATCTAGAATTTCTAGTTGACTTAAGCGTCCAACATGATATTAATCTCCTATTTTCGCATATTGAATCATAGTATCTAAAGAAGGTACTTCAAGCTCAAAGGGGAAACAACTTCAACATCACAGATCAAGACAAAAGGGGAAGCACCTGTAGGGGTTCATACACTAGTCCTATAAGCCCATAAGATTGGATACAACTGGATGTGCCAGTATTTACCAAATTTATTAACCAAACTCTTTAAGATTTTGATTAATGTTTTGTTAGATGCTTCTGGTTGGTTGTTTCCTTGAGGGTAATAATGAGTAGACCATCTAACTGTATCTTATATTTTGCATAAAGTTTTCTTATATCCTTGTTCTTGAAACAAGTACCATTGTTTGAAACAATCTTAGAAGAGATTCCAAATCTACATATGATTTGATTAAATATGAACTTCGAAACTTGAACCCTTGTACAAGAAGCTAATGACATAGCTTCCACCCACTTCGTAAAGTATTCAATTACTTTTATTATGAACTTGTGACCATCAAAAGAAATGAGATTAATCTTCCCTATGATGTCAAGGCCCCACATAGAGAAGGGCCAAGGGGAAGAGAGGGCTTGAAGTTCTTGGAAAGGAGCATGGACAATATTGACATGTCTCTAATATTTGTCACATATATGGATAAAATCACATGCATCCTTCTCCATGGAAGGTCAATAATATCCCATTCAAAAGAGCATCTTAGCAATGGTGTTACCACTAAAATGGCCTCCAAAAGACCCTTCATGTGCCTCGCTAAGAGCTATATTGGTCTCTTCAACATTTAAGTAAAAATAATTCTTTTAAAAGAGCACCTATACAAGTTATTACCCAAAATGACAAAGCGGTTTTCTCTTTTGCGTAAAAGTCTACATTGATTACAATCCAAGCCATCAGGCATTGAGACATTTTGGAAAAAGTTTTGAATATCTATATACCATGGTTCTGATGATGTATCTCCAATGGCAAAGACATCCAAAGGTGCAATACTGGACTCAAGCGAAGTGGGCTCCCAAAGTTGTTGAATGATAATGGTGGCATGATCATCCTCTAACTCCAAGGGAATCAAAGAAGTGGTAGCTTCCATAGCATTTTTGGAAAGGTTGCTTGAGCGAGGAATGGCTTCAATGGTGATCTATTTGGACAAGGAGATAAGTTTTTGAACATATTCCTTATATGGTGATTTTTTTCATCCCGAGTTTGATACACATTATTAATTTAGTTCACCATGAGTTGAGAGTTATTGAAGAAAAAAAATACCTTAATTCATAATGCCAAGGTTGTACGCAATCCAAGGATTAAAACTTCATACTCTTTTGTATTATTGGTGAAATAAAATTATAATTTGAATGATAAGGGGATAAATTTATTTTGAGGTGACACCAATATGATGCTTGCACCAGTGTCACTCATGCAATGGGTTTCGTAAAAAAAAAAGACTAGAAGTCAGGATGATCAACTTCTAGGTTGATACACTCATCTGCAAATTCCACTATTAAAGGATGGGCAAATTGGAGAGAAGCAGCAATGAGTTAATCGACTATAACCTATCCTTTGATGGAATTTTGGCTGATGAATGTCAAATTAAATTTTCTTACAACGAGAACCCATTTTGCTGCTCGTCTTGATAAGTAAGGTCGACTCATCAAATAATGTAGTGGATGAAATTTAGCAACAAGTGTGCTTTGACTAAGCATATAATGATGGATATTCTGTGTAGGGAATAATACTGCAAGGTAAAGTTTATCCAAGGAGGTATAACAAGTTTTGTAACTCACTAACATTATACTAATGTAGTATATTTCTCGTTCTCTTCTTTCATCATCATATTGGGCGAGCAATGCCCCTAATGCGTACACTGTGGAATATATGTATAAAATGAAAGGTTGGTTGGGGTTTGGTGGAAAAATCACATGTGGTGTTAGAAGGTAATGTTTCAATGCATCAAAGGCATTTTGGCACTCTTCATTCCAACAAAAGTGGGTTCATTTCTTAAGTAACTTAAGAAACGTTTAACATTTATCAACCAATTAGGCAATGAAACGATGAATAGACTGGAGCTTGCCCTGTAAGCTTTGTAGTTTAGTTAGGTTAGTTGGTGGTCACATATCTACAATGGTCGCGATCTTAGTGGGGTCTATTTCTATTCCCTGTATTGACATAATAAATCTTAATAATTTTTCAGATTTGACTCCAAATAAATCTTAACAATAAAATTTACCTTATATTCGTGAAGTCTATTGAAAATCCATCTTAGATCATGAATGTGATATTATTCCTTGATAGAACACCCAATAATGTCATCTACATAGTCTTGCATAACATCATGCATCATGTCATGAAACACGTAAGTCATGGCCCTTTGATAAGTTGCACCCACATTTTTCAAACCAAAAGGTATTACTTTCCAATAGAAAGTACCCCATGGTGTAATAAAAGTGGTTTTAGGCTGGTCATCAGGTGCAATGCGAATCTAGTTATATCCAAAAAAATCCATCGATGAGGGATAATATCCCACTTCTAGCTATAAAATCAACTATTTGATCCATGTTAGGAAGAGGGAAATCATCTTTAGGGCATACGATATTAATGTATCTAAAATCTGTGTATACCCTGATCTTTTTGACTTCCTTATTTTCCACAAGAATAATGTTGATATCCAATTAAAATAATCTATGTCTTGAATAAAGCCAACATCTAAGATATTTTGAAGCTATTTTTTAACCAAAAGAGTGACTTTAGGGTGCATTTTCCTAAGTTTTTGTTTTACAGGTTTTGTGTCAGGATGAACCACTAAGTGATGCATGACTACATATAGATCTAGACCTAACATGTCTATGTAAGACCATGCAAAAACATTTGGGTATTCTGATAGAAAGTTTTTAAATTAAACTTGTTCTTTGTTTAACGTAGCTCCTATTATGACCATGTGAGAATTGGCTTCAATACCAAGATTGATCCTTATAGTTTCCTCAATTACCATATAATATTTTCTCTCAAAATTAGGAGTGGGTGAAACACCCATTTGTCTTAGGTCTTCGAGAGAGAAGTCTTTGTGTTCATATTGTGAACTAGAAGATTCAACGTGCCCTCTGTAGGGAATAGAATTATCAAAGAAAAACTCTTATGCACAACATCATCGTGTGCCATGTCACAAAGGACATCCTCTTCAGAACACTCTTCAAGACTTACAATCAGGTTAGGGTAAACCAGTGAAATCATATTGCAGTAAATGTTTGAGTGAGAAGGGGGTCCCTCACCTTCTTTTGTCCATTCTAATTGTTGATGACTCTCTAGATATTTAGTATAGGTTATTAAATTGTCATCATCATCAAAGGGTAAAGGTTGGAATTTTAAAGGGATGTATCCTAGGCTACATCATGCCGACCAAATATCCACCTCAAGTGGCTTACATATACCATTTTCTAGGTGACCCAAACCTTTACCTTTGTAGCCCATGCTACACATGATTTTCTTAGGAATCAAAAAATCATATGATAAATAATAGTGGGTAAAATTACTTTCTTTAAAAATTATATTCTTACCAATAATGATCTCATCTTCAATATATCCAGTATTGATGAAAGTGCAATTACCAACATGGTGCACATCCCCTCTCTTGTGGGGTAAACCAATAGTTCGAGGAGATGGTGGTAGTTTAGGCAAGATGAGAGAATATTGTATGGAAAAATCCTTATGATTAGATGGTGATGTGGTGGTAAAATTGATTAAGGATTTACCCATGAGAGAATATGTTGTGTATGGATCATTTGTATTAGAAGAATGTGTATGGGGAGTGGATGTAGAAAGGTGTTTTGAAGAATATTGATGAGATGAAGATAGTTGTTGAGATGAAGGTAATGCTGATGAAAAATAAGGATATAAAGGAACACCAATAGGTTTATTCATTGCACATAACTCAAATGGTTTGGAGTCACCATGGACGGTGACTAGATGATTTTTAAACTCAAATTTGACACATTGGTGTAAGGTAGAGGGAACTACCCTCATTGCATTAATCCAAGGATGACCTAGAAGGATATTGTACGATGTTGGGCATATCACATCATAAATACAAGCATCTAGAGTTTGAGGGTCGACCTATAAAGGAATGGACATCATGCCACATGCATCTTGAGTTTCATCATTAAAAGCTTTAATGATTAAGTCTATTTTCTTTAAGTCTTCATATTTGAACCCAAACCTCTTGAAGAAATCGTATGTGCAAATATTAAGTGAGGACCCATTATCAATCAATACTCTCTTAACATAAACATCTCCGATCAATGCTGATATGTAGAGAGGATTATCTCTTTGTAAACTATGAGGAGGTATGTATTCATCATGAAAGTCTAAATAATATACTCCATGAGATACTACAACATTGAATACAACACTCATATTGATGTTTTGGGGCACCATCATCTTACTCAAGAACTCCTCCCTATGAATGGGGGAGGATATAAATAATTCCAAAAGCGAAATTTTGGCTGGTGTGTGAGCAAGTTGATCATTGATTTCAAAATGTTCTGTTTAAATTTAATTACATTGTTACCCTTTTGGGGTGCCCTCAAGATCAAAGGAGCTTGAATAGGTTCACTTGGTTGTGATGATGAATATTGTGGTTGAATTGTTGGTATTTGAGTTGGTTGTGATGCCTAGGCTTGATCCTGTTGTCTAGTTGTAGCTCCAATCATACCCACTGCATGATATGGTTGAGGAAGAGGATGGATGATAATGGGTGGAGAAATTAGGATGGATTGGATGAGGTGGGGTCTATGATGTTTTGCTTGCTCTAATGGGAGAAATTGATGCGTAGATGGGCAAGTTGATAAGAATCTCATAAAGGCTTCCTCAGGTACAAGAAAATATGTGATAGGCATCATGGGTTCCGATTCATCCTTTGAACTATTTGAGTAAAGTGAACTAATGTCAATCTCGAAGTCTAACTCGCTTTTAGAATAATCATATGCTACTACTCTGTAATATTTCTTTTCAATTTCTCTTGTAATTACAGTAGAAGGTGCATGTACAACCTCATTTAATAGATATTGTGATAGTGAAATACTACCAATCATGCCCACATATCATGCTGATGGTGGCATATTTTGATAGTCAACTTGATTTACCATCTCTTTACCATGATTGGGTAATGGATTTTGAAAAATATCTAAATTTTGATTTGTATTTTGTGCTTACTACACAGGAGGTTGTTTAGTGGTAGGTGAATATGAATTTGGAGTAGAGCCTTCTACCTACAACTTACCACTATCGATTAAATCTTGCACTATATTTTTAAACCTATTTCATGCATTTGTCGCATGTCCATCAACTCTATGAAAGTCCTAGTGTTTTTCGAGCTCATACCACTTGGCAGTGGTGTCTGCTTGTCAAATCGCAGGTAACTCTATCATGCCCCTTTCTAACAATTATGGTAGAACCATAGAAAATGGTTGGTTTAATCTTGTGAAGTTACATGGAGGAGGTCTCTAGGGTGCTTTCAGCACCATATTTGAAAAATATTGGCTAAATTTACATTCATAGGAGGCCTATTATCCGTAACCCCATATTCTACCACATGTTTATTTTTGTATTAATTCGTGGATGGTTTATCCTCTTATTTTTCTTTTTAATTGACCTCTCCTAATAAGGGCCTCTTCTACTCTTCTTGCCAAGTCAATAGCTTGATCAAAGGAGGTAAGAGTGGCATCACCAACTCATAGAAAAGTTGCTCTTGTAAATTTCCAATGAATATTTCAAGCATTTCCCTAGGAGGTAGGGAGAAATATAATTTATTTCAAAAGTTGGTGCATCAAGAAACAACGACGTCATGTGAGAATCAGGAGCTTGACTATTAAATTTCGATTGTTATTTCAACATTTTGTACCTCAAAGTTTCATTTCCACTAGAAGGAGCCAACTAAAGTCAATTTCGCTTGGAGAGTAAGCGAAATCAATACTCTGAAAATCGTTTTTGCTGAAAAGAGGAGCGAAGCTCATTTTGCTTGAATAACGCTCGAAAATCACTTTGTTGATTTTTCTAGTAAAATTATCTGACTTTGAGCTTCTTGGAAATAATATCAAAAAATATATTCACTATCAAAAGCCAAATGGAAATTAACTTTTCCAGGGAGAGCGTCGAATATTCATGTTCTCCTGAAAAAACTAATTTCTTTTAAAAAAATTAACGAAAATCGTTTTCGCCTAAGATTTTCCCAAAAATACATTTTTGCTGGAAGTGTAATTGGAGAAAAAAACAATTTTACTGGGAAACATGCGAAAAATGTGCTTTCGCTAAAAATGGGTTCCCGACCATCGTTTTTGCTCAAAACCAAGCAAAAAGGTATGTCACTAAAAAGAAAGGCGAAATTGACTTTGACCGTTGAAAATGCATGAATTCTGGTGAAAATGCCTTAACTTATTTTCGCTGGTGAAAGCATTGAAGGAGAGATTTGTACTAGCAAATATGCCAAAACAAAATCAGCGAAAACACCAAAATGTTAAAGAGACCAGTGAAAATGCATAATTTATATTTTATACTTGGAATTTTTACAAAAAAGTTCTATTGTGGCGAAACTACCAACACTTCTGGTGGCTCATGGGGTATTCAACTTGTTTGGATAAAATCGACTCCAGGCCTTTATCCATTGGGCTCAACTCTCAACTCCACTTGCTACATCAGATGGTTTATTTAATTTGATAGCTTCCTTCTGCTCTCTTTCCACCTGTGCCCATTCTTCCTGCTCCTTGAGATGTGCACTAGTGGTCTCATACACTGCAATCGCCTGAGTCCAAGAATCCAAATTGATCATCGAAGGATTATGGAGTGAATTAATAATGAAGTGCAATTTTTGGATCTGGTCCAAGCTATGTGATTAGCTCTCTGGCTCAGCTCTAGAAAGGATGACTCAATGCGGGTGAGCCTCTTCACGAATTATAATACATGCTCGTTTGTAATTGGTTTTGTCCAGCTATCAATCTCCGAGGTATCTTCTATGAAATATCTCTAGACTGCATTCAACTCTTGCTTTGGAAAAATATTCCCATGATTATTAGTGAAACTCAGTAATCTGACATCAACTACAACCTTGAAATAAATAAATTAAATACAACTCTCCTTATCATACATATCAAGTAGCTTACAACCTTCTCTAGCCAGATCCAATCTAGAAAAATAACTACACAGTGTTATCCTAGCATTAGACCAAGCTCGATCCATCACACTCATTGGTTAAATTAGAGGGCAGAATGAGCTAATGATTGAATATTTAGTGCCATCTCTAATTTTTCTTCTAGTTGTTCCTCGAAATATTGTAATGTTTCCTCGAGTATAATTACTGTTCGAGCCTCTTGAATATACAATAGAACCAAAAGTACTTTCACTACCCATTTTGTACAGTCTTCAGTCAAATGACGATGAGTTTCCTTGATTTTCTCCTTGGAGAAACCTACTGATTGTACTACCTTTTAAACTAGTTGATTCCATAAGTTTTGAGTTGGGTAGTCAATACTTGCACTTGCTGTTCTACTCCTTCCTGAGCTTTTTGATGTTCCTCAACTGCTTGCCTATATTTTGTAATTTCTTTTCCCAAGCCATCTAACTTATGATGCCAATGCTCTGCTTCTAATTTTACTATTTTCAACTGGGCCTTATGTTCAACCAAAGCATATTCCAACTCGGTGATATTCACTTCAGCTTTGAAAAAGTTCTTGAATTTCTCACCGTGTAAGTAGGTTGAGCTCATCTCCACCTGAATATTCCCCATATTTTTCGTAGTGTCAATATGTGTAAGATCCTTTGTAATGACCTCATAAGCACAGTCACTCGGAGTCATCTCTCCTTGGGTGTTTCAAACCTGGAGAATCATTTTCATAGTGTGGGACTCCATAGTTTCAAAATCAAAAGAGATATTCTTCAATGTTTTCACTGGATTTTGAGCCTCCTTTTGCTTATGGATTTTCAGCCACCATGATGAACTTTGTTGGGCTCGACTGATATTTTCTATAATAGGGTGCTCTGACACAACTTTCATCTCAGACTCTAGCAGCTCTTGCAACTCAGTAAATGAGGAAAATATAAAAATATCATGCTGAGGGTTTGGCTCAAAGAGGGAAACAGAAATGAGAGTAGTTAACAAAATGGAAACATTGGGGTTGACTATAGTTACACTTACTCTATAAGGGGCTGGTGTACTTATAGCCATGAGAGAACTAACCAAAATGTAATATGAAGGGAGTGAAAATGAATGCAAAAATGGATTGGGTGTGGATGTGAAAGAACTAAAAGAAAGGAAATAGAAGGAAAGGGAATAAAAGAAGGAGCATTGGTGATTGGTGACTGAGAAATGTGGAGTGAAACTTAAGTGGAAGATATGCTAAATGGGGATGAAATAGAAGTGAAAACTATTGAATGAGATGCGACGGTCACCAAATGCTCATGATCAAGGGAAGAAGATAGAGAAAACGTACCTGCGGGCTTCAACACCATTTGAGTTGATGATGAAGGTGGTTGTGATACTGGTTCTTTCTCAATCCAATATTCCTCTATCTCCTCTTCAATATTAATAATTTTAATCTTTTGGCCAAGAAGCCCTCCCTAGACCAAAGGAACAATCATTGAAATTACAACTTGTGTGGTTGAAACTATAGGAGGAGGGTTTGTGCCAGACGAAGAGAATGCACCAGTTCTTAGCTTCTTGGAGATATTTGGAAAAGGAAGTGCCTCACCTGCACTCATTTTGGAAAAGGAAGTGCCTCACCTGCACTCATTTTGGAAAAGGAAGTGCCTCACCTGCACTCATTTTCTTTTGGTAAGCTACTCTTTTAGTGATGGTTGATTTTATTCTTATATAAGTGGCACTTCTTCAGCCTTCGGTTGCTCTTTTCCAGCTACAATATCTTTGTTGTCATATCGTTGAAGGCTTCAAGGTATAACTTCAGCAAAATCAATCGGTTGGTACTTGTCATAATGCTCATCATATATAATTGAAAATGTCTCATCCATCACCAGGTCGTAGGTTGACCCGATATTTCCTTGGTGGGCCCTCATAATCCACCAGTTGGTGATTTTCTCCTTACATAAATCAGGTTAATGATTCTTCATTTTGCTAAATAGGTTCGGAGGAGGAATTTGGTGCTTGTGTACTTCAGGATTATATTCAAATTCCATCTTGTAGAAGTCATGCCAATGTGTCACTTGAGATTGTACTCTTCTGGATTGTTTATTTGCTGCACAATATCTTCCCTAGGGTAGCAATGAAAAATATTCGCTTTAATAAACCTCACGAAAAGGCCCAAGGGGTTATATTTCTATCACTGGGGTAATTCGACCAAACCAAGGTCATAGAGGGTTTTGGCAATTAGCTCGTTTCACCCCACTTGGTTCACTTTAATGTCGCCGAAGTGAAATGGCATGTCATATGTGGTCAGTTTCCTCCGACCCATCCCATAGGTGTCATTGATGAAGCTGCTCTGCCAAGTGACCTCCAACACGAAAATGTGCTTTGTAGTGAAGTATGGAAGGAGGAACGGTTTGCCAATAAAGCCAAAAATCTATACAATAATGCCTTACCTCAACAAAAAGATATCATCTTTCTTCTTCACGATGATCTCCTCCATTTCCCTCGACACTCTCTTACATGTACCAAAAATAAGCTCGAGGGTGGGGCCTAGGAATATGTGGTTGAAATTGTAATAGGACTTCATTATCGACAAAATTTGAATCCATAAATAAATGGGCAATTTTTTGTTTGCTTCATCGATCTGTTTCATGGCTATAAATGGAAAATATTGGTGCATGTAAAAAAAGAAATACCACACCAAGAACGAATAGTGTCTGAACACCACCTCTTATCCGCTTTGCACATTCTCCAACTGTGTGTGCATTCTTCAAGCCAGGTAATCCACCCAATCAAAGAAAAATGGATTAGTGCTTACCTTCATCACCGTTGGGGCATAAAACTCTACCTACAAAATACAGTGTGTGATCATTGCTTGCCATTTGTACACCACGAAGTTGGTAGAGAGATCGATAACCCATGCCAATATGGAAAATAGGTCTAGATTCTTGAAATCTATTAAAGGCTTTGGTAAAGTCGATAGCTCTCCAAACTATAGAGTCTTCATCAATTGACTCTCCATAAACTGGCATAATGACATAGTTGAATGGTATATTTCCTCCGGATCCCCGATATTAATATTTTTGAACATTACATTCGAATGACTCTCATAGCATTGGCTGAAATGTTGAACAACCTATCTCCATTTGCATTTTGAATGGCTCTCGTAGCAGGGTGATAAAATTTTGAAATTGCCAAAATAAGTTATGGGTAAGCATGAATCGGTGTACACAAGAACCAAAAATGTGCGCATGGTACACTATAGGCGAGCTCTTGGGTGCTAATCCTTGTGTTATGGAAAATTCCACATATTGGCATAATTCATCCATGCCCTTGTTTGAAATAGCACAATCATCAATTTTCTCCAACGCATCGTAATATGGTTCGAATTCCTCATATTCATTCCTCCTGGTTTTCTATTTTTTTGCCTGTCTCGACTTTTTTTTGCGTCTTCCTTGATTATGTGAATTTATTCTCCATTTTTGCCCTTCAGCAAATTCACTTCAATATTCTGATAGTCCTACAATTAAGCGGTAATTCAACAAAGCTAAGTGACAATTATGCAACATCCCTAAGAGAATACTTTGATGTTTTTTGTTTACAAGCTTCACGAGTGCGCCCCTTTTGTAACGCTCGGTATCAATAACCTAATTTAATGTATGCGGTGCACATGCCAAATTCAGGCGAATATGCTCCTCGGTTCCCTAGCTCGATATGCTTTTTCATAAATTTTCAATGGTTCATAAAGAATCGCACTGCAAATCTTCTTTGAATGCCATGCCGAGTTGCTTTTTCAATTTTGAAGTGCACAATCTGGTTTTCAACGGTTGACCTTAAGAAACATGATCGCCGTATTTCGTACCTTAGCATGTGTGAGTGGAGTGCTTTTTGGGTGAAATTGACTTTTTTATTGTCTTTAGGCACCGAAAATACCTTTGGGCAGTTTTACTGGTGAAATTACCTTCAACTTGTTCACATAACTAGAATTTAGCCATCGAAAGATAATCATGTAGAAGAAAATGCGTTTTCGAGAAAAAATGCATCTGGAATATTTTTTTCCCTTTTTAAAATATATTTTTTAATCCAACTAGGAGTTTTATCACCGAAAAAGCAGATCATGTAGACGTTTTTTGTTGTTGAAAGTAATTTATACGAGGAGTTTTGCTTGAAGGGCAAGGTGAAAGGTGTTTTTTCTTTTAATGCACCAATAAAATGTGTTTCATCGACTAGGTTGGGCGAAAAAAACAACTTATGGTGAAAAAAGCATGCAACTTATAGTTTCACGGAAAAGCACCTTCATTGAACTGAAGCACCAAAAATATTTTCTTATGCTTTTACTGGTGAAATCGTCTACTTGGCATTTTCAAATCAATTTAACTTCTCTTTTATTTGCCCCCAAAACTTTATTGCCAAAAAAGTAAGGTGTGACTAGCAGTTATGTCACTGAAAGAGTTGTCGAAAATAACCTGCTTTTTAATTCAACTGAGAGTTTACCCTTTATCGCATCTAACAGTTGATTGCTTGGAGAAGTAATTCTTTTAATTGGTAGTTTTTGAAGCATGCAAGAAAAAAAAATGTTTTTTTGGTAGATTTTCTTTTCTTTCTTTCCTTTAAATATGTTTTTAATGCGCCCAAAAAATCTCCCTTATTTTTAATTCGCTTCCACCAAAAAAAGCATGTATATGGAAGATATATTCAAGGTAAATATAGCACTTTTGCTTTCTTTTAATGATTTTGACCTTGAAACATGGCAACAAAGCTCGAAAATTGTTTTCGCTGGTGAAAATGATTTTTGCCAACAAAAACTTATTTTCTGAGCAAAAACGCATTTTCGCCAACAAAAATGTATTTTCTGAGCGAAAACGCCTTTTCATGGTAAAATTAAATCTTGCCAGCGAAAATAGCCTCTTTTTTTTTTTAAATTCCAGGCTTAAAGGCATTTGGAAATTTTCAAACAAAAACAACATTAGAAAACTATGTACATATTTACATTTTTGATCCTAAATGTTTTACTGATAGTAGGCCTTCAAATGAAGACCATTCATTGGAATCGACAACACACAACCATCCATATCCCGCAAATAATATGAATTAAATTGATTTACGCAGGAAATCTAAAATGGGCCCTCATAAATTACCTCAAACTTGTGATGTTTGCCTGGCTTCACCTTGTTTTCATTCCATTTTAACACAAGATCACCAACCTTAAATGCATTCTCTGAAGTCTTCTTGCTAAATAAATTCTTTGTCATCTGAGAATGCTCCATGAAAGAATTATATGCTTTATCTATTTCTTCTTCCAACCGTAATAGCTGATCTAACCTTGCACTCATGGGATCAAATTCATCAGATGACAACTCAATGTGAATGGGTAAGACTACTTCCTTACCATACACCAAGGAATAGGGAGATGCCTTGATAGAATTTTTAATTGAGATGCAATCAACCCATAAAGCTTGTTTTAGGAGCAAATACCAACTTCTCTTGTTGTCACCAAGAGTCCTCTTCAAAATCCTAAGCATATTCTTGTTTGTAGATTCAGCCAACCCATTTCCCTACGGATAGTAATTTGATGAAGTTTTCAAATAAATACCATACTTACCCGTAAAATCACTAATATTGGCATCAATGAATGGAGTTTTTTTGTCTGTTATCATCACATCTGGTATGCCAAAGCAAGTGATCAATCCTTCAATGAAAGTGAATACTACCTCCTAGTACGCCTTCTTAGTTAGGACTGCTTCGACCCATTGGGTGAAATAATTAGTTTTAGTCAGAATGTATTTATGTCTGATGGATGAATTAGTATCAATAACCCCAATAAAATATAAACCCCATTGTTGAAATGACGCTTCTACTTGGATCAGATGAAGAGACAAAGGTGCATTTTGTTGAGCAAGGTGCGGCGACAATATTGTCATTGTTGTCAACACAGTCAGATAGATCGGTTGATGCAGTGGACAAGAGTTCAGAGGTTATTCAGAGTATGTACAGTGATGTTAAATGCTTATGAGGATGTTTTTGATGTTTGGGTGAAGTTGTTACGAGTTGTTTGTGCAAATTTGCAAAAGTTGAAAAAATCGTCCAGAAAGTTGTCAAAGCGACAAAATAGTCAAAAAGTTGCAAAAGTCGCCACGGGCACAGTTGGACAGGATGGATCAGTTTGGAACATTCCAGCATGTTAGGAAATAGTCCAAAACAGCATTGGAGATGTCAGCACAGTGTTTGGAGTGATCGGTGGTGTTTCCAGTATCTTGGCGGATGATTTGGCAAGTGGTTGTACAGGCTGAAAAAGTGCAGGTTTTGTCAGAAGCACTGCAAACAAACCGTAATGATTTATGTAGCAAAATTTTAACTGCAGGTGGTTGTTATCTTCAATAACATGTGTTCCAAATTTCAACGAAAATAGAGAAACGAGACAAATTTTACAAGCGTTGCAAGACTGTCACAAAAATGTTCTTTTTTGAAAAAGTGTGTTAGTAGCAGTTTTTGTGGAAGTGGTACAGGCGAACCGTAAGGAGTTAGGTAGTGAGTTTTGGTTTAGACATAGTAAGTGTTACAAATATTCTACGTTTCAAAATTTAGAGAAAACTGAGTTACGAGGTGAGAGTTATGATTTTTGTAAAAACGTTACAGGTCTCTTTTATGTCAATTTGTGCCACTTGGGCAAAATACTTTAGTTGGCCGTTTCGACCTTGAAGAGTCGCCAGAGTTTCAGTTTCAATGTTGTTACACCTTTAAGGCATCAAATAGATCATATTTGTTTTTGGTTTGAGTTTTCATGTGGCTCCGAAGTATGAGAACGAGTAAGGTGTCAATTCTTTGCATGTGACGTGTTTGACGAAATGCCTTCTCAATAAAAAAAAAGGGAGTTATATTATTTTAAGCAGTTTCATTAAATAAAGATCTTTGGAGAAAGTGAAAAGTGAAAAGGAATGCAAGTGTGTGCATTTAAGTTAGAAGTGTTTTATTGAAGAGTGTGATTTTATTTTGTGCGGAGAGAAGAGTGTGTGGAGAAAAATAAAGAGTGAAAATCCGTGTTTTTAGGAAAAAGGTGAAAAATGTCACTTTAGTATTTTGGTAATAAATTTATCATACAATATCATTTTTGGCTGAAATTTTTAGAGGAGGTCATAGACAAAGTTCTGCATAATACCCAGAAAGCGTTTAATATTTGACAGAACGAGCTAAGAGAACGGTCAATTTTTTTGTGAGAAGAGAAGATTCATATATGTCTTTTTATTATCAATATCAAAATCAAGTGGGTGCTCTTTATTATGTGAGAAGAGAAGATAAGATTCATATATAGAGAATTTGAAAAATAATTTTGAAAATGGGAGCGGGAACAGGAGCGGGAACGGGATCGGGAGCGGGACCAGGTGCGTCTGTGGACGATGGCGATGGCGATGGCGGGAATGGTGGGTCGATGGATAGTGTTGGTCTGGCAACTTTGTCCTCGGGCCCTGCAGTTGGTGTTGGGCCTACTGCAGGCCCACTCAACATTTGTCACGGTGAAGACCCAAACGGTGCGGTGAAGCCGACGTCTGTTAACGGTAGGGTTTCACCTTCCTCTCTTTCCAAAACGCGACCTTGGTCTTTGTCCTTTGCGGATAAAGTCAGGACCTCGACTGGAGCGTTCTCTTTTCAAACTCCTTTGCCCTTCTCTATTTCGGGCACTGAAGTTTCGTTTCCAAGCGAGGCTATGGAGCCACTAATCTTTCAAGAGTCCCTCTCTCTGGTTGGGAAATTTGTCGGTGCCCGACCTGATATGGAAACTATCCGTGAATGGGCCCTTTCTAAATGGCGTCTATCTGGAAGCATGGAGCTCGTGGCCTTTCCTAGGGGGTTCTTTATGATAAGGCTAAACAATGCCCTCGACACCCAACGCATTCTCACTGGTGGACCCTGGTTTTTCGGTCGTCGAAGCCTATTTCTACGGAGATGGGGGGAAGATTTCGACCCTAAAACTCAGTCTATCAACATTGCTCCGATTTGGATCAAACTCCATGGGCTTCCCCCATAGTTCTTCTATAATGATGCTCTCAAAGGCATTACTCAACCGATTGGAGATTTAGTTGCCATCGACCCTGCTACCAGAGCAAGATCCAGAATGACTTATGCTCGTGTCTGTGTCATGGCTAATCTGGATTCGGCTCTGTCGACCTGCATTGGCATCAACGTCGGGAGCTTTAGAAGACGTCAAGGGGTTGAGTACGAGAACAAGCCCACTTTTTGTTTGGAGTGCAACACTCAGGGTCACTTGGCTTCTCAATGCCCTTCCCAAAAAAAGATATCCCCAACGATTCAGGCAGGAAGAAGGATTCCCAGATCCCCAACGTTCAGAAAAAGGCTCCTGGCAGGGGCCGTGGCCGTTCTGTAGGCCCCCCTAAAACATCTGCTCCTAACAATGTAAGTGCTCCGCCTTCTCGTTCCAATCATTTCGCTCCTTTAAATAATCTTCAAACTAGTGAGGACATCTCCGATGACCTTCCCATAGATCCAAACATCTCATCCACACCCTCTGCGATTCAGTCTCCCTTGTCCAAGGGTAAGGCGGCAATGACCTCCCCAAACTCACCCTCAGATTTTGGTCCCTCTCACCTTCCTCTTCCCTTCCCACCCCTTCCCCTGACTCAGAACCGTCCTCTTACCCTCTCCCCTGAGTCTGTTGCCCTGTGCCAGTCTCCCCGTTCTCCATCCCCCCATAGGCCTGTTCCTGGGACCAACACCACCGTCATTCTTCAGTCATCCAGCCCTCTGAAATCTCCCATTCCCACCCCCAAAGCTGATGTCAACAAAGAGCAGAGAAGGGGAAGACCGTCCAATGCTGAAAAGCTTGCCAAAGCAGCTGAGATTGAAGTGGCTGATGGATCTGTGCCTACCTCCTTGGGCCCTACTTCCGAACAACCCACCCATCAAGATTTGGATGAGGTTAGACCTAAACTTACTCCGTCTCAAGGGAGAGGCAGAGGTCGCAAAGCAAATCCCAAGTCAAATCGATGAAGTTTGTCTCCTGGAATGTCAGAGGCCTCAACGGAACTGCCAAACTGAGGACTGTCAAGTCGGTGAGAAAAAACCTAAAACCAAATATCATGTTTCTTCAAGAATCTAAACTGGATGAGAATAGAAGCAATCAAGTTTGCAAGCTAATCTGGGAAAATAGCAATTTCGCCTTTTGCCCCTCCTCAGGGGCATCCAGGGGTCTCCTTTGCTTGTGGGATCCGTCAACTATCGAGGGGAGAGTTCTTTCAGTCTCTGACAGAACCATCAACATTTTGTTCACTAATAAAGTCACCAACCTTCAATGGATTGCCACCAATGTTTATGGACCAAACAGTCCTGTCAACAGAAGATTGTTGTGGGATAACATTACCGCAATGCGCAATAACTTTCTTGACTTTCCTTGGATGCTCTGTGGCGACTTCAATACTCCCCTTCACCTGCTTGACAAGCAAGGAGGCAATCCGATCACTAGCCGCTGCATTGAAGATTTCAGCGAATTTGTCCACCTCAACGAGCTTATGGACTTACCGCTCCAAGGATCCAACTATACATGGAGCAACAGACGGGCGGGCATTCATCACATCCAAATTTGGCTTGACAGATTTCTCTTGTCCAAAGAACTCATTCCTATTTTTGGCGATGCCAGGCTTCATAGTCACCCAAAAATTGGATCTGATCACAACCCTATAATTATGGATTGTTCTCGACCCCAGAAAACCTTTAAAACCCCTTTCAGAAGATGTGGCTCACTCATCCAGATTTAGGTCGGTGCATTCGACAATGGTGGCAGCAAAACCTTTGTCCAAACCCTATCTCGAATCTTTTCCTCAAACTCAAAGCGAGTCAAACTCAAGCTGAAATGCTGGAACAGGGAGGTTTTCGGCAACCTCTTTAGTGAAAAAAAGCTTCTGCTGGATGAGCTCATAAGGGTGGAAAATCTGATTCAGGGAGGGGATCAGAGGGTTGAAACGTTCATGGAAGAAAAACGCCTCCTTTCAAACCTTCACAATGTTTTGGCTAAGGAAGAGTCCTACTGGAGGCAAAAATCCAGAAGCCTCTGGCTCAAAGAAGGAGACACCAACACGAAGTTTTTCCACGCTTCCACCTTGCGCCACAGAGGTTCAAATAAAATCTCTGAGTTGACCAAGGCTGATGGTACCATTGTCTCTGATATCCATGCCATCAGACAGGAAGTTGTGCACCACTTCCAGGAAATCTTAGGTCCAAGTGTTGACTGCCACCCCCGCACAGCAAGTTCTTTGCTTCAGAACATTCCAATGATGGTGTCTAACGATGATAATGAGAAATTGCTCCAATCCTACACTGAAGAGGAGATCAAAGATGCCCTGTTTGCAATGGAACCTGACAAGGCCCCTGGACCCGATGGCTTTCCACCCCGGTTTTTTCAACACTTTTGGGATATTGTGGGCCCTGATGTTGTTGCTGTGGTTAAATTCTTCCAGAGAGCCAAAAATATGCCGAGAGAAGCCAATTCCACCTTCATTGTTTTAATTCCCAAGTCTAATGATCGTGCTTCCCTCTCCGACTTCAGACCTATAAGTCTCTGTAGTGTCATCTACAAACTTATCACCAAAGTTATGGCAAACAGGCTGAAAGACATCCTTCCCTCCATCATTGACCAGTGCCAAGGCAGCTCGGTCAAAGGCGGATTCATTGTCTGATGGAGTGATAACCGTCCACGAGTTGGCTCATTCGGCATCTAAAAACAAAAAACCCAGTATGTTCCTTAAGCTTGACATGAACAAGGCTTTTGATCGGGTTTCATGGAAATTCCTGTTCGAGGTCCTTGAGAAGTTTGGGTTTCACAAAGATTGGGTTCAGATGGTTCGAGAATGTATCTCTACTGCTTGGTTCTCTGTTCTTATCAATGGTTCACCTGCTGGCTTTTTTCCAAGTTTTAAAGGCATTCGCCAAGGGGACCCTCTGTCACCCTTCCTCTTCATCATTTTGGCCGAAACCCTTGGAAGGACCCTTTCTGCTGCCTGCATCAGTGGACTCGTCTCTGGGATCAAACCAGCCTCAACAACCAATGCCATTTCCCATCAACAGTTTGTGGATGATACTATTCTTTCCTCTCATGCTTCTGTCCCCGAAGCAAAAATTATTAAGAGCATCCTTGACTCTTATGAAGAGGCGGCTGGCCGAGAAAGTCAATTACCGCAAAAGCAAGCTATACTTCCTCAATACTCCCATCCACAGGCAAAACAGGATTGCTGAGATCCTTGGGTGTATCATTGGGAGCCTTCCAACTACTTATCTCGGATTACCGCTTTTTCATGGCAAATCGGTCTCGGCTATGTGGAACCCTGTTCTAGATCGTCTCAACAAGAAGCTTGCAGGCTGGAAAAGTTCATTGCTCAGTCAGGTAGCCAAAGCCACTCTGGTCCAGGCTTGCTTGCAAAGTATTCCTATTTTTTTCTTATCCATATTCAAAGCTCCTGCTTCCATCTGCCAAAGAATTGAGCAAATTCAACGCAGATTCCTTTGGGCGGGAAACGAAAACAAGAACAAATTTCCCCTCGTTGCCTGGGACAAGGTTTGTTCCAAGAAAATGGATGGAGGTCTCGGCTTCAGGGACATCAAGCGAATGAACATGGATCTCATTGCCAAGCGAGTCCTGGAGACTTACCATCAACGAAAAAGCCACCTGGATTGACATCATCAAAGCTAAATACCTTCATCAGGTTCCCTTTCTTGGAGAGCACAACCTTCCTAGCGGATCTCATTTCTGGAATGGTGTCACTAAAACAAGGAAGATCATCATGGAAGGCTTAAGGTGGTGTCTTGGAAATGGATTGACCATTCATTTTTGGGATGACCCGTGGATCCGTGACAAACCTCTCAGCCAAGATCCTCATCTTGTTGTGCTCAAGACGGTGACCGAAGCCACCTTTGGAGATAAGGTGTGTCATTTCATTAACCCAGGCATTACAAGACCCGAATGGAAACACCTGGATCTGAATGGGCCTAGACATATCACCGAGGCGCTTAGGCGGTTACAAAACTTACTGAGGAGCTGCATAATCCCCAGCTCTCACAAAGATGACTCCATGGTTTGGAACCTTGAAGATTCAGGGCATTTCACTGTTAAATCTGCCTACTACAGCCAAGAAGTTCCCAGTGATGGCCGTGACTTATCTAATCCGGTCTGGGTTCCCAAGATCATTCCCAAGGTCAAATTCTTCTGCTGGTTGGCCATCCAAAATAGAATCCTCACCACTGACAATTTGATAACCAGAGGGCTTCTCATCCCCAATTGGTGCATCCTGTGTAAAAATGCCTGTGAGTCTACTGCGCATGTTTTTCTGGAATGTCCCTTCTCCCTTGCAGTGCTCAACCAGGTTTTCAACACTTTCGCCATCTCCGTAGCCCTCCCTCATTCCATTCCCCTCCTTTTTCAACAATGGCCCAGGCCTTTCAAGAGCAGCCAACTCAAATTCATGTGGCAAGCTTGCCTTCACATTTTTCTGTGGCAGATTTGGCTTGAGAGAAATGCCAGAATTTTCAAAAACCTTGCCACGAATGAGAAGATTGTTGTTGCCAAAATCTTGGCCCTTGCTGCGGAGAATGCCTCTCTTGTCTCATCGTCCAAACCCCCCCTTCGGGCCTTGAATTGGATTTAACAAATCATTTCAATCTTTTCAATTTTTTTGCAACTCCTCGTACTTCTGTCGACAGGTCTGTAATCAAGTGGGCCTTACCTCCTTCTGGGTGGCACAAGCTTAACTTCGATGGCGCGGCCAAAGGCAACCCTGGAGCGGCTGGCGGAGGTGGAATTCTCAGAAATCACAGAGGAGAAATAATTTTGGCCTTTGCTCAGAACTTAGGAATTCAGTCTAATAATATGGCCGAGGCTCGGGCCTTGCTCCAAAGCTTGATTCTCTTGGAAGGCTTGACTATCAATAAACTCATCATAGAAGGAGACTCATTGCATTGCATCAACTGGCTCAAAGGAACCTCTGTGCCTCCCTGGGCCCTTGTTTCCATCTTCGAAGAATGCAAGACACTAATTGGCCTTTACCCAGAATTAATCATTCAACATCAATACCGGGAAGGAAACAAAGCTACGGACTGGCTTGCTAACAAGGGAGTTGACGCAACAGACATTCAGGTTTGGAGAGATTCCTTCCCAATCGGCCTAAGGGATGCTTCTTCAAGTTCCAATGTTTGCACAATGTGAGTGGGTTTCTGGGCTTCGGGTTTTCCCCCTGTGGCTGCGTCTTGGCATCTTGGAGCATTTTCGCGTCACTTTTCACAGTTGGTTGCAAAATTTCAGCTTGCCGCGTTATCAAGACTTTTATCTATCTTCAACGGCGGTCTTCCATTCTGTCGCGATATCGCGACCTTTTTTCTCTCCGGGTGCTTTTTTGCAAACTTGTCGCGATATCGCGACACTTTTTGGCCTTCAGACGCTCCCTTGCTTCTTGTCGCGATATCGCGACACTTTTTCTCTCTCCAACGGCGGTCTTCCTTTTTGTCGCGATATCGCGACATTTTTTCTCTCTCCAACGGCGGTCTTCCTTTATGTCGCGATATCGCGACCTTTTTTCTCTCCAACGGCGGTCTTCCATTTTTGTCGCGATATCGCGACACCTTTTCTCTCTCCAACGGCGGCCTTCCATTATGTAGCGATATCGCGACCTTTTTTCTCTCCAACGGCGGTCTTCCATTTTTGTCGCGATATCGCGACACTTTTTCTCTCTTCAACGGCGGTCTTCCATTCTGTCGCGATATCGCGACCTTTTTTCTCTCCATCGGCGGTTTTCCATTTTTGTCGCGATATCGCGACACCTTTTCTTTCTCCAACGGCGGCCTTCCATTCTGTAGCGATATCGCGACCTTTTTTCTCTCCAACGGCGGTCTTCCATTTTTGTCGCGATATCGCGACACTTTTTCTCTCTCCAATGGCGGCCTCCCATTCTGTCGCGATATCGCGACCTTTTTTCTCTCCAACGGCGGTCTTCCATTTTTGTCGCGATATCGCGACCTTTTTTCCCTCCAACGGCGGCCTTCCTTTTTGTCGCGATATCGCGACATTTTTTCTCTCCAACGGCGGTCTTCCTTTTTTGTCGCGATATCGCGACATCTTTTCTCTCCAACGGCGGTCTTCCTTCTTGTCGCGATTTCGCGACACTTTTCCTCCTAGGCTGCGGATCTTCAGATTGTCGCGATTTCGCTGCACTTTTTGTCCTCGGCTGCGGTCCTCCAGATTGTCGCGATTTCGTGACACTTTTTCGTCTTGGCAGCGGTCTCCTAATTTGTCGCGATATCGCGACAATTTTCCTCTTCGGCAGTGGTCTTCATTCTTGTCGCGATTTCGTGACACTTTCTCTTCTCGACAGCAGGCTTCCACTTTCGTCGCGATTTCGTGACTCATTTTCCATTTCGGCTGCGGTCTTCATTCTTGTCGCGATTTCGTGACTCTTCTTCTCGTCCGGCTCCAACCTAGCAACTTGTCGCGATATCGCGACACCTTTCAACATGTCGCGATATCGCGACATCACCATTTTGGTCGCGATTTCGCGACACCTTCCCTAGTGCGAAGGTTTGCCAACTCTCTATTACTTTCTTCTTGGACCACCTCGGTCGTTATGGATTTCTTGTAATCTCTCTTGTACAAGGTTCAGGGACCTTTCAACACCCTTTCTACCAATCAAAAAAAAAAATCAAGTGGGTGCTTGGTAGAGGGGTTGGTGCTCCTTTCTGTTGGTGCAGATAAATCAGGGGTTGGTGCTCCTTTCGTTGGTGCAGATAAATCGGGGGTTGGTGCTCCTTCCAGTGGGTGCTGGTAAATTGATTGTAAAGTTGGTGCTTTGCAAAAGCTGGATTTGGATGGGAGTCCAAACAGTCATTTTGAGGATGTAGCCAAATCGGTGAACCTCGGTACATATTGTATTATGTGATGTTCTCTTATTATACTTGCTTTATTTGGTTTCAAGTTTTCATTATTTCGGCTTTAAGAGTTGAAGATTTATGTTTTAAAAGAGCTACACTGATTCCACCCCCCTCTCAGTGTTATTGTGAGACTAACAATTGGTATAAGAGCGAGGTTCCTGAACAAGCTTAACCGGCTAGGGTGATCTTGGAAGTGACACAATGGCAGGTGGTGAAGGCTTCTCATAAAAAAAAACATCATTGTTTGACGAAACTAATTACGCATTTTGGAGACTCAAGATGCAGACATATCTTTGTGCTTTGGGATACGACATTTGAAATTTAGTAGATAGTGGATACACAATACCCACCACTTCTCCAACCGATGCTACCGATAAGAAACTATTTGAGAATGACTCAAAAGCAAATAATGCTATCATGTGCGGATTAGTGGACAGTGAACTGGTAAATATTATGAGTTGTAAAACGGTAAAATAAATATGGGACAAACTGAGGAGCATTCATGAAGGAGACGTTAATATCAAGGAGGCCAAGTTACAAACACATCGAGCTCAGTTCGAAGTATTAAAGATGAATGATGATGAGAACATAGAGGCATATATGCTGAGAGTTAATGAAGTCATTAATGCGATTAAAGGACTCGACGAGGAAATCAAAGATTTTGTCATCGTGAAAAAGGTATTAAGATCTCTTCCCCAAAGATTTTATTCTAAAGTTTCAGCTATAGAAGAAGCTAAAGATCTAAATTATTTTAGTATGGATGAGATGAATGGTTCTTTGACTACATATGAGATGAGAATAGAAAAATATAAACCCACAGACAGATAAGCTGCTTTTAAAGCCCATAAAAATATGAAAGCAAAACATGAATCCGAGGAAGAAGAGACATCAGATGAAATGGAAGCAAACTTTGTTCGAAAACTAAAAAGGGGAAAAAGAAAATACAGAGGAAAGTTACCGTTTAAATGTTTCAATTGTGGAGGTGTTGGGCATTTTGCAGCTAAATGTCCACTTAATGAGAAGAAAAAAAGTGATGAAGGATTGCACCAAGAAAGAAGTGATAGGAAGAAAAAAACAAATTTCAAAAAAGGCAACTTTAAGAAGAAAAGTTTCATCTCCAAGAATGTCAGTTCATCAGAAGACAGCTCCGGAGAGGATTCTGAAAAGGAAACAGGTGAAGCTCTTTTCATGGCACTCAAAGAAGAAAAAATAGAAAAAAAACAAAAATGTGATGAAGAAGAAATTGATGCAGAAGTAAATTTGGAAGAGGAACTAATTGCAGCTCTGGATGAATTGAAGATAGAAAGAAAACAAATAAGAAAATTTCAAGAAAGCTTGAGGATGCAAATGAAATCATAACCAGTTTGAAAGTACATATAGAAGAATCCAAGAAAATATCTGAAGATCTCGAAGTCCAAATAACCATGAAAATAGATTATTGCAGCAAGCTAGAAGAAGAGACTGTTGGTTTAAGGATGCAGATAGAAGAGATGAATCGTAAAATTAGTTGTTATCACAAACGTGAAGAAAGTTCTATGAAGCTGGATAAGATCATAAATAACCAAAAGACTATAGACATCAAATTTAGTTTGGGCTTTGACGAAGGAGAATCATAAAATGGATCAAAGACCATAAATGAAGAATCCATAAAGAATGAAGATAAGAAACAGGTTGATCAAGAAAAATTGACTCATGCAAAAGAAAGCAATAATGCAAGGCACGAAAGGAGAATTGACAATGATGGATTCACCAATGTCACACATCAAATAAGAAGAACATTTATGGCTCCTACAACAACATGGAAAAGACCATCACCCAGGTTCAATCATCTCTTTTCTGGTTATTGTTTTAAATGCAATGGTTATGGACATAAGATTTTAGATTGCAAGTATAATATAGGACCAAGGAATTTTACCAATAGAAATGTTTTTTCACCTTTGATGGATTATGTAGTAGAATGTTATAACTGTCATAATTTTGGGCATATTGCAAGAAATTGTCGAAGTACATTTACATCAAATCAATTTCAGGGAAGAAAATTTCAACCAAATGGAATGAGACAAAATAGAAAATTTCCTAAAAAACATGCACAAGCTACTGAAAAAGAAAAGTCAAAATAAGAGCCCAAAACTGTAATCAAACCAGATTGAAAAGAAAAAGAGTGATCTAAGGAAGAAAAGGAATCCCTGATCATATAAACAACATTTAAAGCACAAAATAAATCTGCACCATGGATACTTGATAGTGGATGCTCCAGTCATATGACAGATGAAAAACATAAATTTGAGAAGTTACAACAATATGAAGGTGGTTCAGTAAAATTTGGAAATAATGATGGAGCTAAGATAGTTGGAAAAGGTTCAGTTAAGATCAATGACGGAAAAATCAAGTCAAAATAAGTCTTGTTTGTGGTTGGTATGAAGCATAACTTGTTGAGCGTAAGTCAGATTTGTGATAGAGGTCATGAAGTGATTTTTAAGAAGCAGGGTTGTGAAGTCAAAAAAGCAAACAGTGGAAAGTTGATAGCAACTGGATCGAGGACATCTCGAAACCTGTACACTCTCTCGGAGACTTCGAAGGAGCTTGCTTGATTGGACAGGAAGAAGAAAATTGGTTGTGGCACAAGAGGCTCGGTCATATCAGTTTTGACAATCTAGTAAAAAGTAGCTCAAAAAAGGCAGTGAGAGACATTCCCACCATTAGAAAACCATCAAATAACATTTGTGCTTCATGCCAAAAGGGGAAGTAAACTAGAGTCTCATTTAAAAAAAAAGAGTACTACATAAGCAAACCTTTGGAACTAATACATACTGATTTATGTGGACCCATGAGAACGCAAAGCATAAATGGTGACAAATATTTTATGTTGTGTATAGATGACTATTCTAGGATGACATGGGTACTATATTTGAAACTTAAATCAGAAGCTTTTGAGATGTTCAAGGTTTTCAAAAACCAAGTTGAGAATCAAACAGGAAAAATGATTAAATGTTTAAGATCAGATAGAGGAGGAGAGTTCATTTCAGAGGATTTTATAGAGTACTGTGAAAAATATGGTATTAGGAGACAGTTTTCAACGGCCAAGACACCTCAGAGAATGGTGTGGTAGAAAGAAAGAACAGGACAGTGCAGGAAATGACACGAACTATGTTGACTAAGAGCAAAGTAGCAGACAAATTTTGGAAAGAGGCAGTCCATACTGCGGTATACATCCAAAATAAGTGCATGTTGAGGATGCATGAAAGAAAAACTTCTTATGAGTTGTGGTTTGGTAAAAAGGCAACAACAAGATACTTTAAAGTTTTTGGCAGCAAGTGTTACATCAAAAGAACTGAAGAAAACCTTGGTAAGTTTGAAGATAGAGCGGATGAAGGTATTTTTCTTGGCTATTCGTCAAAAAGCAAAGCTTACAAATGCTACAACAAGAGGCTAAGGAAAATTGTGGATAGTGCCGATGTTAAAGTTGATGAAGGTAGGGAACGAGTAATTAGCTATGAAGAGAACTACCCAATTTATGAAGATGTTATTGAAGGAGATGAGGAAAAGAAACAAAAAATTGACTCAGATGATTCAAATAGTGATTCAGAAGTGGAAGAAAATAAGAAATTCAAAACAGGCAGCTGGCAGAAAGATCATCCTAGAGAGAAAATAATTGGAGACCCCATAGTTGGTGTTTAGACAAGAAGAAGAGTAGTAAGTAACTACTCTCTATTATCCAGCATTGAGCCCAAAAATGTTGTTGACACAAGCAAATATGAAAGTTGGATGAAGGCAATAAATGAAGAATTAGATCAGATCAAGAAAAACAAAACTTGGGAGTTAGTACCAAGACCTGCAAATAAAAATATAATCGGTACTAAATGGGTCTTTCGAAACAAATTGAATGAAGACGAACAGGTAGTCAGGAATAAAGCAAGATTGGTATGTAAAGGCTATGCACAAGTTGAAGATATTGACTTTGAGGAAACCTTTGCACTTGTGGCTAGACTAGAGGTAATTAGAATGTTTCTGGCTTTAGCAGTTTACAAGAATTTCAAAGTTTATCAAATGGATGTGAAATCAGCATTTTTGAATGGGAAACTTGAAGAAGAGGTTTATATTGACCAACCAGATGGTTTCCAGCTTGGTGATGATCCCAACTTGGTTTGCAAGTTGAAGAAAGCATTATATGGCTTAAAACAGGCACCTCGAGCATGGTATGCAAGGCTAGAAAACTATCTTACTCAACAAGGGTTCAAGAAAGGTATGGTGGATAGTAATTTGTATGTCAAAATAGAAAATGGTCATCTTATTGTTCTTGTTGTATACGTAGATGATATCATATTTGGCAGCAACAAAGATGAGTCGTGTAAAGATTTAGCAAATAAGATGCAGAAAGAATTTGAAATGTCAATGATTGGTGAACTTTTGTATTTCCTTGGGTTGCAAGTTAATAAAAATGAGAAGGGCATATTTATTTCTCAAATTAAATATGTGAAAGAGATGCTAAAAAATTTCACAATGGAGGATTGTAAGCCAGTTAGCACTCCCATGACGACAGGTTGCAAGTTGAGCAAGGATGACAAATCTCCACATGTTGATCAAACCATGTACAAATCTATGATTGGGAGCTTACTGTACTTGAAAGCTACTAGACCAGATATTTTGCAGGTAGTATGCATGGTAGCACGATTTCAGGCTAGTCCCAAGGAGACTCATGTGACAACAATGAAGAGGATTCTTCGGTACCTCAAGGGTACTATGGAGTATGGGTTATGGTATCCGAAAGGTAAGGACTTCACCCTTATTACGTATTCAAATGCAGATTGGGCAGGATGTGTAGATGATAGAAAGAGTACCAGTGGAGGTGCATTCTATCTTGGAGACAGGTTGGTCGCGTGGCACAGTAAGAAACAATAGTCAGTCTCCTTATCCACAACAGAGATAGAATATATTGCAGCGACAACGTGTTGTACGCAGGTATTATGGATGAAACAAACCCTGAAAGATCTTGGTATTAACTTCAATGAGCCAATTTTATTTAAGTGTGATAACACCAGTGCCATTAAAATCTCAAATAATCCAGTTATGCATTCTCGCACAAAACATATTGCTATCCGGTATCACTTTTTGAAGGAGAAAGTTGCAGAAGGTGAGGTTAAGTTGGATTTTGTTCCAAAAACAGAGCAAGTAGCAGATATCTTCACAAAATCGTTGCCCAAGGAAGTATTAGAGTACCTTCACAATAAATTGGGAGTGGTCTCGCTTCCCAAGAATTGACTAGCTATCGGGACCACATTCTCAGGGGGAGCATTTGTGTATTTGTTTATCTTTTTGCTCAAGTTTGTGATTTTTGCTAAGTGTAATAATTTTTGGTTGAGATTGTTGTGCATGGAATCAGGGGGAGCTTGCAGCAGCCCTTTGGTATTGTTGTCAAAGGGGGAGAAGAGTTACAGGAAATTGCACGTGTGTTGCCAACAATTCCAAAGGGGGAGATTGTTGAGCAAGGTGCAATGACAGTAGTGTCATTGTTGTGAACACAGTCAGATAGATAGGTTGGTGCAGTGGACAGGAGTTCAGAGGTTATTCAAAGTATGTACAGTGATGTTAAATTCTTATGAGGATGTTTTTGATATTTGGGTGAAGTTGTTACAGGTTGTTTGTGCAAATTTGCAAAAGTTGAAAAAATCGTCATAAAGTTGTCAAAGCAGCAAAATAGTCAAAAAGTTGCAAAAGTCGCCACGGGCACAGTTGGACAGGATGGATCAGTTTGGAACATGCAAGCATGTCAAGAAATAGTCCAGAATAGCATTGGAGATGTCAGCACAGTGTTTGGAGTGATTGGTGGTGTTTCCGGTATCTTGGTGGATGATTTGGCAAGTGGTTGTACAGGCTAAAAAAGTGCAGGTTTTGTCAGAAGCACCGCGAATAAACCGTAAGGATTTATGTAGCAAAATTTTAACTGAATATGGTAATTATCTTAAATAACATGTGTTCCAAATTTCAATGAAAATGGAGAAACGAGGCAAATTTTACAAGTGTTGCAAGACTGTCACAAAAACGCTCTTTTTTGAAAAAGTGTG
This sequence comes from Wollemia nobilis, assembly GCA_028583015.1. Taxonomy (NCBI): domain Eukaryota; kingdom Viridiplantae; phylum Streptophyta; class Pinopsida; order Araucariales; family Araucariaceae; genus Wollemia; species Wollemia nobilis. The sequence continues at coordinate 779,443 of JAQPPZ010001906.1, forward strand.
TCAGTAGCAGTTTTTGTGGAAGTGGTACAGGCGAACCGTAAAGAGTTAGACAATGAGTTTTGGTTTAGACATAGTTAGTGTTACAAATATTCTACGTTTCAAATTTCAGAGAAAAACGAGTTACGAGGTGAGAGTTATGATTTTTGTAAAAACGTTACAGGTCTCTTTTATGTCAATTTGTGCCACTTGAGCAAAATCATTTAGTTGGCCGTTTCGACCTTGAAGAGTCGCCAGAGTTTCAGTTTCAGTGTTGTTACTCCTTCAAGGCATCAAATAGATCATATTTTGTTTTTGGTTTGAGTTGTCACGTGGCTCCGAAGTATGAGAACGAGTAAGGTGTCAATTATTTGCATGTGACGTGTTTGACGAAATGCCTTCTCAATATAAAAAAAGGGAGTTATATTATTTTAAGCAGTTTCATTAAATAAATATCTTTGGAGAAAGTGAAAAGTGAAAAGGAATGCAAGTGTGTGCATTTAAGTTATAAGTGTTTTATTGAAGAGTGTGATTTTATTTTGTGCGGAGAGAAGAGTGTGTGGAGAAAAATAAAGAGTGAAAATCCGTGTTTTTGGGAAAAAGGTGAAAAATATCACTTTAGTATTTTGGACATAACTTTCTCATACGATATCATTTTTGGCTGAAATTTTGAGAGGTCATAGACAGAGTCCTACAGAATACCCATAAAGTGTTTAGTAATTGATAGAACGAGCTAAGAGAACAATCAATTTTTCTATGAGAAGAGAAGATTCATATATGTCTTTTTATTATCAATATCAAAATCAAGTGGGTGCTTGGTAGAGGGGTTGGTGCTCCTTTCTGTTGTTGCAGATAAATCAAGGGTTGGTGCTCCTTTCTATTGGTGCAGATAAATTAGGGGTTGGTGCTCCTTCTAGTGGGTGCTGGTAAATTGATTGTAAAGTTGGTGCTTTGCAAAGGCTGGATTTGGATGGGAGTCCAAACAGTAATTTTGAGGATGTAGCCAAATCGGTGAACCTCGGTACATCTTGTGTTGTGTGATGTTCTCTTGTTATACTTGCTTTATTTGGTTTCAAGTTTTCATTGTTTCGGCTTTAAGAGTTGAAGATTTAAGTTTTAAAAGAGCTACACTGATTCACCCCCCCTCTCAGTGTCATTGTGAGACTAACACATTTATGCTCTTGTTGACATACCTTTGGCATTTGTCACAACTTTGACTGACCTTAAATGCATCTGAAAAAAGGGTGGGCCAAAAATAACCTACTTTGATAATTTTTAATGCCATGGGTCTTCTTGCATAGTGGCCTCCTGACAATCCAGAATGAAACTCTTCCAAGATTTTTTGCTTTACTGATTCTCTAACACACCTGAGAAGCACTCCATCAATGTTCGTATGGAACAACCCACTTGGTAACATAACATACCTAAGGTCCTATAGTCTAAATATTCTTTATGAAGCATTGATATATAAAGGACACCTTCCTAAATTGAAGTATTTGACAAGGTCCTCTTTCCAATCACGATCACCTGAGGAATGATTAGCAAGATTACTTTCACTTATTGAATCTCCATACTGGTAAACCATTGATTCAGGTGTAGCGCTCTTTGCAAGCTCTTGACATAGTGCTTGGCCACAAACCAGCTTGGTTGGTCAAATTTTGATATCATATTATTAGATTTTAGAAACCCAACCAACTATCTTATCTCCAAGCTTACCCTAGATAATGAAACTTTGGACATACGGATAAACAACATAAACAATTATTTTACTTTATCAAATGAAATACTAAAACTTTTTTAGGGACTTCATTACTACATTCACTTGCTTCTCTATGAAATTGTACTTTTTCTCATGCAGTTGTATGACTTGAATTAAAAATGTGATTGGTCGCTCATCACCATTTTCTTCCTTCTATGTTAACACGACTACGTAACTCTCTTGTTCACCAACATCATAAAGGATAAAATCCTTTGAATAGTTAGGGTTTATCAAAATAGGGGCTTGAGAAATTATTTCCTTGATTTCCTTGAATACTTGCTTCCTTTGCTCAGTCCATTTGAACTTAGTATCTTTCTTCAATATTTCAGTCATTGGTTTCACAACTTGGGTAAAATCTGCAATAAACTTTTGAACAAAGTTAATCTGATCAAAAAATTACTGCAAACCCTTCTTGTTAGATGGTAGTGGAAGCTTCAATAGAGCCTTAGCTCTAGTTGGATCAACAACTAAACCTTTTTCTGATATTACATGGCCCAAGAGCTTTCCTTCCTTCACCACAAAGATTGACTTCTTTAGGTTAATGGATATCCAGAACTCTCGATATTTTTAAAATACTTATCTTAAATGCAAGTTGTGCTCCTCCCTGTTATAAGAGAAGATACTTATATCATCCAAATAAATAACAATTATCGATTTTAATAACTCATCGAAAGCCACATCCATCGCTCTCTGAAAGGTTGCTCCAGTGTTCGATAGACCAAAAGGTATTTGTTGATAAGTAAATGTACTCCATTTTGTGGTGAATGCCATTTTCTATTGATCCTCATCCTTAACCCATTTTTTATTATAGCCAAAGAATCCATCTAATAGAGAAAACATTTTAGCTCCTACAACTATGTGAAGAATTTGATCAATCTGTGGCAAAGGATAATGATCCTTCAGAGAAGCATGATTAAAATTTTAGAAATCAACACTAGAGAATATATATGTTCTTTTTCTGCAAAAGAACTAAATTAGCTACCCAGGTAGAATTCATGATTGGGTAAATAATATTAGCTTCCAACATTTTCAACAGTTCAACTTTCATCAAAACTTCAATTTTGGGATTGACTAGTCTTTGTTTCTTTCTGAAGGTTTTTGCTCCTTGCAGTTTAATAGTATGTTGGATCACATTCTTGTTGTAACCTTTTAAATCATGGTAACTCTAGGAAATAATGTCTGGAAATTCATGGCATAGCTCCTTGATTTTATCAAGGTCTTCTGGAGTGCAATTAGTTCGAACCTTGATAAAAATTTTAGGTTCCAACTACAGCTTGGTGTACTTCTTCTCATCTACTTTGATTTTATGTTTTTTAGCTCTGTCATTCTGATCAAAAAGACTTTCGAGCAAAATAAATCCTTTTGGAATATGATTATTTCTTAACTGGATCAGTCCTTCAGGTTCTTCTTCATCGAGTGTTATTCCTTCCATACTACTATCTTATTTTATCAAGAAGTTCACGATCTGCTCATCACTTTCAAACACTAGCCAATAAATATTTTATCAGGAATTGAAGTTCTGTAAACTAACCTCACGGTATTTGGTTTCTTTATCATATGCTCAACTGGAGAAAATTTGGTGCCAAGGGATGCCAAAATATCTGCATGTTTATTTTTTTCCTATAAAAATGCTTGAACATTTAATGCCATGAAGGACTCAAAGAGATCCCAAACCTTGTTGCAATATAACTTCAGATAGTACTACTTGGAGACACACTTACTGGTTACTTGATTTACAATCAGCTCAAATTCTCCAAAAATTTGTAGTTGTTCAATATCGAGCTTCTCTGCATTCTTCAAGCCCAAATACAATGCTTTATATTTAGCAACATTGTTTGTATAGCTCCAGGTCAACCAGTACGAATATGTCTTCTATCTTCCCGAAGAGGAAATGAGAATAATTTTAGATCCTGCACCATTTTTGCATCTTGCGCCATCAAAGTAGAGCTTCCACAACTAATCTGGAACATGATCTCCATCATTGGATATCTTTACTTCAACCTTTTTGGGCTTAGTAATGGAGTAAAAACCAATCTCAGTTTCATCATTGCGTTAAAATCATTCATTGAAAATTCATCTTCTGTATGAAGCTCATCCAAAGCTTCTTTCATTAAATCCAATTCTTCTAGTTCTTTAGTCAGCATGTTGATAGAATCCATGTACTTTTCTTCTTCTTCAACCCTCTCTACATGAAACGTGGAACACTTCTCATTGTAGATTTAGATTCTTTTTCCTTTGAAAGGAACTTCTAGGTGAGAGTAATCCAAGGAGACATAACCTCGTAGTAAACTCTCTTGAGAGGCATATACTGAAATATGGCTCTAGATTAATTACAACCACCTTTTGGATCACAGTGATATGAGGCATCTTATGTAGGATAATGGGGATATCTTTGATGACACCCACTATTTTTACAAGAGTACCGTCCAACTGCAAGATACCTATGTTGCTTGTATATTCCATACCAATAACTTCACAAAATACCTTCAGGATGACAGTCTTTGTAGCACTAGAGTCTATCATACAGTTATGCACAATCCAAACATCCATCCTAAGGGACAAGTAGAAAAGGGATGGACTATTATTTCTCGTAGCTAAATTTGTTAGCGTTTAGGCTAAAAAATTATGAGTAGGATTCTTTCCCTTATATTTAACAAACTTCAGTGATTCATTGAACTGAAGCACCAAAAATATTTTCTTATGCTTTTACTGGCGAAATCGTCCACTTGGCATTTTCAAATCAATTTAACTTCTTTTTTATTTTCCCCCAAAAATTTATTGCCAAAAAAGTAAGGTGTGACTGGCAGTTATGTCACTGAAAGAGTTGTCAAAAATCACCTACTTTTTAATTCAACTGAGAGTTTTACCCTTTATCTCATCTAACAGTTCATTGCTTGGAGAAGTAATTCTTTTAATTGGTAGTTTTTGAAGCATGCAAGAAAAAAAATGTTTTTTTGGTAGATTTGCTTTTCTTGCTTTCCTTTAAATATGTTTTTAATGCGCCCAAAAACTCTCCCTTATTTTTAATGCGCTTCCACCAAAAAAAGCATGTATATGGAACATATATTCAAGGTAAATATAACACTTTTGCTTTCTTTTAATGATTTCGACCCTGAAACATGGAAACAAAGCTCGAAAATTGTTTTCGCTGGTGAAAATGATTTTCGCCAACAAAAACTTATTTTCTGATCAAAAACGCCTTTTCGCTGGTGAAAATGATTTTCGCCAACAAAAATGTATTTTCTGAGTGAAAACGCCTTTTCGTGTTAAAATTAAATCTTGCCAGCGAAAATAGCCTCTTTTTTTTTTTTAAATTCCAGGCTCAAAGGCATTTGGACATTTTCAAACAAAAACAACATTAGAAAACTATGTACATATTTACATTTTTTATCCTAAATGTTTTACTGATAGTAGGCCTTCAAATGAAGACCATTCATTGGAATCGACAACACACAACCATCCATATCCCGCAAATAATATGAATTAAATTGATTTACGCAGGAAATCTAAAATGGGCCCTCATAAATTACCTCAAACTTGTGATGTTTGCCTGGCTTCACCTTGTTTTCATTCCATTTTAACACAAGATCACCAACCTTAAATGCCTTCTCTAAAGTCTTCTTGCTAAATAAATTCTTTGTCATCTGAGAATGCTCCATGAAATAATTATATGCTTTATCTCTTTCTTCTTCCAACCGTAATAGCTGAGCTAACCTTGCACTCATGGGATCAAATTCATCATCTTCATCATCAAGCAATTGCAAATATTGAAGAGTCGACAACTCAATGTGAATGGGTAAGACTACTTCCTTACCATACACCAAGGAATAGGGGGATGCCTTGATAGAATTTTTAATTGAGATGTGATCAACCCATAAATCTTGTTTTAGGAGCAAATGCCAACTTCTCTTGTTGTCACCAAGAGTCCTCTTCAAAATCCTAAGCATATTCTTGTTCGTAGATTCATCCAACCCATTTCCCTACGGATAGTAATTTGATGAAGTTTTCAAATAAATACCATACTTACCCGTAAACTCACTAATTTTGGCATCAATGAATGGAGTTTTTTTGTCTGTTATAATCACATCTGGTATACCAAAGCAAGTGATCAATCCTTCAAGGAAAGTGAATACTACCTCCTAGTATGCCTTCTTAGTTAGGACTGCTTCGACCCATTGGGTGAAATAATTAGTTTTAGTCAAAATGTATTTATGTCTGATGGATGAATTAGGATCAATAACCCCAATAAAATATAAACCCCATTGTTGAAATGATGCTTCTACTTGTATCAGATGAAGAGACAAAGGTGCATTTATGCTCTTGTTGACATACCTTTGGCATTTGTCACAACTTTGACTGACCTTAAATGCATCTGAAAAAAGGGTGGGCCAAAAATAACCTACTTTGATAATTTTTAATGCCATGGGTCTTCTTGCATAGTGGCCTCCTGACAATCCAGAATGAAACTCTTCCAAGATTTTTTGCTTTACTGATTCTCTAACACACCTGAGAAGCACTCCATCAATGTTCGTATGGAACAACCCACTTGGTAACATAACATACCTAAGGTCCTATAGTCTAAATCTTCTTTATGAAGCATTGAGATATAAAGGACACCTTCCTAAATTGAAGTATTTGACAAGGTCCTCTGTCCAATCACGATCACTTGAGGAATTATTAGCAAGATTACTTTCACTTATTGAATCTCCATACTGGTAAACCTTTGATTCGGGTGTAGCGCTCTTCGCAAGCTCTTGACATAGTGCTTGGCCACAAACCAGCTTGGTTGGTCAAATTTTGATATCATATTCTTAGATTTTAGAAACCCAACCAACTCTCTTATATCCAAGCTCACCCTAGAGAATGAAACTTTGGACATACGGATAAACAACATAAACAATTATTTTACTTTATCAAATGAAATACTAAAACTTTTTTAGGGACTTCATTACTACATTCACTTGCTTCTCTATGAAATTGTACTTTTTCTCATGCAGTTGTATGACTTGAATTAAAAATGTGATTGGTCGCTCATCACCATTTTCTTTCTTCTATGTTAACACGACTACGTAACTCTCTTGTTCACCAACATCATAAAGGATAAAATCCTTTGAATAGTTAGGGTTTATCAAAATAGGGGCTTGAGAAATTATTTCCTTGATTTCCTTGAATACTTGCTTCCTTTGCTCAGTCCATTTGAACTTAGTATCTTTCTTCAATATTTCAGTCATTGGTTTCACAACTTGGGTAAAATCTGCAATAAACTTTTGAACAAAGTTAATCTGACCAAAAAATTACTGCAAACCCTTCTTGTTAGATGGTAGTGGAAGCTTCAAAAGAGCCTTAGCTCTAGTTGGATCAACAACTAAACCTTTTTCTGATATTACATGGCCCAGGAGCTTTCCTTCCTTCACCACAAAGATAGACTTCTTCGAGTTAATGGATATCCAGAACTCTCGATATTTTTAAAATACTTATCTTAAATGCAAGTTGTGCTCCTCCCTGTTATAAGAGAAGATAATTATATCATCCAAATAAATAACAATTATTGATTTTAATAACTCATTGAAAGCCACATCCATCGCTCTCTGAAAGGTTGCTCCAGCATTCGAGAGACCAAAAGGTATTTGTTGATAAGCAAATGTACTCCATTTTGTGGTGAATGCCATTTTGTATTGATCCTCATTCTTAACCCATATTTGATTATAGCCATAGAATCCATCTAATAGAGAAAATATTTTAGCTCCTACAACTATGTGAAGAATTTGATCAATCTGTGGCAAAGGATAATGATCCTTCAGAGAAGCATGATTAAAATTTTAGAAATCAATACTAGAGAATATATATGTTCTTTTTTTGCACAGGAACTAAATTAGCTACCCAGGTAGAATGCATGATTGCGTAAATAATTTTAGCTTCTAGCATTTTCAACAGTTCAAATTTCATCAGAACTTCAATTTTGGGATTGACTGGTCTTTGTTTCTTACTGAAGGTTTTTGCTCCTTGCAGTTTAATAGTATGTTGGATCACATTCTTATTGTAACCTTTTAAATCATGGTAACTCTAGGAAATAATGTCTGGAAATTCATGGCATAGCTCCTTGATTTTATCAAGTTCTTATGGAGTGCAATTAGTTCCAACCTTGATAAAATTTTTAGGTTCCAACTATAGCTTGGTGTACTCCTTCTCATCTACTTTGATTTTATGTTTTTTAGCTCTTTCATTCTGATCAAAGAGACTTTCGAGCAAAATCAAGCATTTTGGAATATGATTATTTCTTAACTGGATCAGTCCTTCAGGTTCTTCTTCATCGAGTGTTATTCCTTCCATACTACTATCTTATTTTATCAAGAAGTTCACGATCTGCTCATCACTTTCAAACACTAGCCAATAAATATTTTATCAGGAATTGAAGTTCTGTAAACTAACCTCACGGTATTTGGTTTCTTTATCATATGCTCAACTGGAGAAAATTTGGTGCCAAGGGATGCCAAAATATCTGCATGTTTATTTTATTCCTATAAAAATGCTTGAACATTTAATGCCATGAACGAATCAAAGAGATCCCAAACCTTGTTGCAATATAACTTCAGATAGTGCTACTTGGAGACACACTTATTGGTTACTTGATTTACAATCAGCTCAAATTCTCCAAAAATTCGTAGTTGTTCAATATTGAGCTTCTCTACATTCTTCAAGCCCAAATACAATGCTTTATATTTAGCAACATTGTTTGTACAGCTCCAGGTCAACCAGTACGAATATGTATTCTGTCTTCCCGAAGAGGAAATGAGAATAATTTCATCTCCTGCACCATTTTTGCATCTTGTGCCATCAAAGTAGAGCTTCCACAACTAATCTGGAACATGATCTCCATCATTGGATATCTTTACTTCAACCTTTTTAGGCTTAGTAATGGAGTAAAAACCAATCTCAGTTTCATCATTGCGTTAAAATCATTCATTGAAAATTCATATTTTGTATGAAGCTCATCCAAAGCTTCTTTCATTAAATCCAATTCTTCTAGTTCTTTAGTCAACATGTTGACAGAATCCATGTAATTTTCTTCTTCTTAAACCCTCTCTACATGAAACGTGGAATGCTTCTCATTGTAGATTCAGATTCTTTTTTCTTTGAAAGGAACTTCCAGGTGAGAGTAATCCAAGGAGACATAACCTCCCAATTTCGTAGTAAACTCTCTTGAGAGGCACATACTGAAATATGGCTCTAGATTAATTACAACCACCTCTTGGATCACAGTGATATGAGGCATCTTATGTAGGATAATGGGGATATATTTGATGACATCCACTATTTTTACAAGAGTACCATCCAACTACAAGATACCTAGGTTGCTTCTTGTATATTCCATACCCATAACTTCACAAACTACCTTCAAGATGACAGTTGTTGTAGCACTAGAGTCTATCATACAGTTATGCACAATCCAAACATCCATCCTAAGGGACAAGTAGAAAAGGGATGGCCTATTATTTCTGGTAGCTAAATTTGTTAGCGTTTAGGCTAAAAAATTATGAGTAGGATTCTTTCCCTTATCTTTAACAAACTTCAGCGATTCTTGTAACAAATAAATTTGTCTAGGCAATTGCAAAGCATCATAGAGACTTAATTTGTATGGAATCCTCTTTAATTTTTCAACAATGTTGTATGTATATGCGTTGGATTATCTTCCTTCATTAGCAGCCTCATACTTGCTCTGATATTGTTGTGTGATATCTACCCACTAATGCTTGGTCAAGGATGGGTATTTGAGTCGTTCTCTGACCTATTATTTCATTTCAGCTTGAGGTTTTGAAGTTGAAGCCTTTTATTATAATCTTTCTTTCGCTTGTAGAGGAAAGAGATATTTTAACAAGACAGATGCATCTGGTTTAGGTGCTAGAACATGTATCTTCAATTGTGTTTATTTTCACTTATTCTGCACCTTCAAATTAGCGGGTACCTTCAATAGCTCCATTTCAGCTGGATCCTCTATCATTGTATTTTTACCAGCTTTTGTAAGAACTGAGACTTACTCTATGAAAGGGATCATAAAATTATGATCAACTTCTCTAATCATGTTAATCCGATTGCGAGTCAATTTTTGCACATAGTTCTAATGAACCATGCAAGTTCCTTCATCATGAGGATCATTACAGGAAGAACGCCAATACTGGAGATCAGTGGAACTTCCTGATGGGCTAGCTTCTTCATTTGCCAGGACAACTGAGTTCCTCTCAAGAGCCTTACCACTTGTAATGAATTGCTCTTTGGTGATTGGTGGAATATATATTCTGGGTTGGAAGCTTCTTTCAACTTTTGTTCTCTCTATATATATAATATTTTTTGTGAGAGCTCTTACAGTTGATTGCATCTCTTGTAACACTACCATTTGAGGATCAGGATTTGAAGGTGGGGGGTGCTGGTAGTGGTAGAGGTACTAGCAAAGGTGGTAATGCAGTAAATGAAATTGGAGTAGGAAATTGAAGGACAAAAATTGTTAGGGTTTGAGAAGAACTAGTATTCCAAGAAGTAACAGGATACATGGGAGACATTGAAAAGGGTTGAGAAGACGTGTTTGGAAGCAGATGTTGTGGGATATCAGGAAAAATTGGTATTATCATCTTTGGTAGTAACTTACCGATAGCAATTAGATTAGTCTCAACCTTTTGTGCTTGAGAGTATAAATTAGGAAATGTGTTGACATTAGACTATCAAATACTCATGCTATTGTCAGAATTAAATGCTCGAAGATAATAGAATGCAACTTGTTCATTCGTCGACAAAATACCATTAGGGACTATCTGCTAGGTTCGAGTGAACCTAACATTGAAATTGACGATATCTTCTTGTGGATGCCTCTGAATAATGGTAAAATTATGCAACAAAGAAAAAGGATCCGCTTGTTCGTTAACACCTTTTATCATCAGCACCGCTAATTGGTCCCATGTGGTTATAGAATTAGGAGGTAGGAACTTGTACCAATACAACATCTTCCCTCTAAGAGATAGCATGAGCAATCTGACCATGATATATTTATCCATGATATTATGAATAGTAGCCAGAGAGACCACATCTAAAACATGCTCATAAGCTATTTTTCTAGTACCATAATATATAGGCAGAGCTTTTAATTTAGCTATTGGGATCGAGTTCTAAGCTTGCAAGTGCAAAGCTCCAGAATGATTCCACGCTGGGAACTATCGTGTTGGAGGTTGATCCATCTAAGCAGTAGGGTTTTCTTGGGGAGGAAGACTAGTGGCAGTGTTGGAGGGAGTTGCAAGAAGTAAGAATAGTACAAATGCCTACGAAGATGTAGAAATGATGGGGCAGTTGAGGAAACTAATCTAGGGTGTTCTCTCTAGTCTTGAATTTCTATCTCAAAAAAATCAATGGAATTTTCAGGATTTTTGGCCTTCGATCTTGTTATCATGAAGTAAAACTTTCACCAACTTCAAGTTTCAGAGGCTTTTGGGTGAAATTGAGTAATCAAATGTTCTAATAATATAGCAAAAAATATGAACATCAAACATTAATACTGCGTATAGTGGACCTTTATGGGTCCCACTGGGTGTGCCAAAAATTGTTGGTCACGAATCTGCCTAAGTATAAAAATATGCATCCTAGACCCGACCAACATTGAAAGGCTGAAGGAAAAATATTAACTTTGGGTCAATCTCCAGAGAAGGTTGGTTCCCTTACTAATCTAAAAATTGATATAAATATTAAGGAGAGAAATTAATAGAAATAAATGGGAAATAGGGCTGTAAGCCAGAAAAATAGTGGAGGATGAACTAACAGCTAAATAATCAAATCAGGTTTTAACCATCATTTAACAAAAAGAACAATATAGGAACCGATCACATATCTTGAATATGACTTCCAGTTAACATTTCAACATTCACTTCTTCATCAAAAATTAAATTCAAATGCAAAATTCAATCTATCTAACAAAGGCATGAATATAACAAAAATTATAGACATAAAGCAATCACATACACCACTGATCTAGGAACCAGGTCAAAAGTCTTTCAATTGAGGCAAAAGTTTAAAATCCAAGAGTTTTTCAGCAGAATGTCCCCCCCTTCCTTTACATCAAATTTCTTCATATTTATAGAGGATTGCACCTCTGTAATTGAATAAGAATTAAAGAAAATAGTCTCAGGCTGCCGCTTGATCGGTAAAAATATTATTTTTGGAAACAACAATGAAAAAATTAGAAAAACCCTTGGGAAGCAACAATCCTTCTTCAGTGGAGATCATATTAGAACTCAACAAGAAGGAACGATAGAAATTTATTTCGAAATTTAGTGCATCAAGAAATAGTGATGTCACGTGAGAATCAGGAGCTTGGCTATTAAATTACAATTGTTATTTTGGCCTTTTGTACCTTAAATTTTCATTTTTGCTAGAAGGAGCCAACGAAAGTAAATTTCTCTTGGAGAGTGAATGAAATCAACACTCTGAAAATTGTTTTCATTGAAAAAAGGAGTGAAGCTTGTTTTTCTTGAATAATACCTGAAAATCACTTTGTTGATTTTGTTGGTAAAATTATCTAACTTTGAGCTTCTTGGTGAGAATACCAGAAAATAGATTCGCTATCAAAAGCCAATTGGAAATTAACTTTACCGGGGAGAGCGTTGAATGTTCATGTTCGCCTCAAAAAACTAATTTTTATTAAAAAAATTAGCAAAAATTATTTTCGTCTAAGATCTTCTCGAAAATACATTTTTGTTGGAAGTGTAACTGGAGATATACAATTTTGCTGGGAAACAGGCGAAAAAGGTGATTTCGCTAAAAACGAGCGCTTGACCATAGTTTTCATTCAAAACCAAGCGAAAATGGTATATCGCTAAAAAGAAAGGTAAAATTTACTTTGACCATTGAAAATGCATGAATTCTAGCAAAAACGTCTTAACTTATTTTCACTGGAAAAAGCATTAAAAGAAAGAATTGTACCAGCAAAGATGCCAAAACAAAATCAACGAAAAAACAAAACTTTAAAGAGACCACTGAAAATGCACAAATTATATTTTATACTTGGATTGTTTTACAAAAAATTTCTAGTGTGGAAAAACTGCCAACACTTCTATAGAGGGAAATAGAGGTTTGAGATCAAGGGCATTCAAATTTAAATCATCAACCCACCCAAAAGAGAGCTCGAAAATGAAAATATCACCCATCAAGAACTCTGCAACAAATATTTCTAATCAAAAGAGAGCAGAGATCCAAACCAAACTAGAAGCAAATCCAATGAATTTGAATCCCAAGGCGTAAAGAATATTTTTCTATTTACAGGCACACAACAACTGAAAACATAGACCACCAACAGTAGGAACACATCCTATAGATAGGTCTCCAACTAAAACAAAATCCCAAATAGGAAATCAATTTGAAACCTAGGGTAGATCTAGATTCGTAAGGCATCATAATGAAGAAAAAAAGCACACGCCTAGCCTAGGTAGGAATCAATTGCAAGAGAAAGCCTCCTTGCCCAAGAAGGAATCAATTGCAATAAAAAGTCCTATTCAAATGGTAGATAAAACATGCTTGCACAACAACCAAGAACAAGATAAAACCCTCTTTAAATGGTAGATAAGATAGTAAAATAATGAAACATCCCATCCCACGGGAGCCATAGATATAGAGCTCAGTTCAATAGATAAATTTTCCCATCCAACGAGAGCCTTACATCCAGAGCTCATCCCAACTGAAAAAAAATTCTTTCCAATAGGAGAAGATAAACAAAAGCTAACCGTCAGCTAAAAAAATTAAATCTAGAATCACTTTGACGTCCAATAAGAGGCTAGAGCTCTTGCTACTGGTACAACGATCTGTAGCTCCCGCACTAGACACTAATATCTCAAGCACTCCACCACAAACTGATCTAGCCTTCCATGAAAACACGATCAACTATTGCAATTACTTCAGTTGAACTAGCCTTCCACCTAGCCCTCCAACTGTAGTTCCTTTAGTAGACCCAGTCTTTCAACCAACAATCCGACCTACTACTGCAATTCCTTCAACCAAACTAGAAAGCCCAACAACCTAGAATAAACTAATCCAACTTTCCTCCCAACAACATAACCAACTGTTGTAGTTCCTTCAATTGACCCAACCTTCAATCCAACCCCCCAACTATGGTTCCTTCAAATGACCCAACCTTCCACTTAATAGACAAACTTCCTACTATAAATCCTTCAGCCAAAGTCGTTATCCGCCCAATAGCCCAACAAAGTTGGGCTACTCAGCCAATGGACTGCTAAGAATTTTAGGCCTTTTTTAGAGTATTGTATTTTGGTTTTCACCTTGTGGAATAATGGTTTGACAAATTATCTAATTAATTAAACCCATATCATTGATTAATTTATTAATTATATTTAATATGTAAAAAGTTAAAATAGTTACTAATGTAATTTCATTGGATTTAAACCTTGAACCTATTATTACAATTAGGCCCACTCAAGTTGTGTACCATTCTATAATATATATATTCAAAGTTATAAATATTTTTTTAAAAATATCAATTAAATTATTGTATTTTATACACAAATTTTATAAATACAAACATTTCCTATAATCCCTTAAATCGTTTTTTAATGTAATTGGTTTTTTTAATGTATTTATTTAATGATAACAAGTACTATTAATAAATATTTTATACTTTAGAAGGAAGGATGTTGAGAGGACGCAGAGCTCAAGGGCGAGGAAGGGCATCGGTATTTACTAGCAGAGGATCGCGAGGGGATGATGGCGCAAGCGATGATTTTTTCCTTGATCGGGAGGGCGACGTGAGTTTGCTTCAGCTTCAGCGTGAAGGGAAGTCTAAGGAGATGGGCAGTGTGCTTCGAAGGTTATCGCGTGACCATTCCTCTGAAGACCTCACGCGGATGGAGAAAGATAACACGGTGGTTACGGGGTTCGAAAACCCTATTTTTTTAGATAGTTCCTTTGACAAGAAGAATGCAGATGCAGTTGTGGGTAAAGTTAATGCTTCGAAGTAGAAGATTTCGCTTGTTATTAAGGACAATGGAGAGTTGAATAAAAAATTACCGTCGTTGCAGTGGGGAGACTCCACAATGAATGAGGGTTTGCAGGAAGTGCAAACCGCGATTGCCATAACTGATGCAACTCCTAGAGCCGGGAACACTTCGCCAGGGAAGAATTGCCTTCAGACATCCCCAGCAAAACCCTCGATTAATAATGAATCGATTGAGGTTCTGCATGGAGCTGTTGAGTCTAAAACCTTTGCGGCCGCCTTAAAGAAGGACACGGGAGGCGATTTATTGATGAAGGGTATGGATTCTAAAGTTTATAACTTGGGTGGGGATAATATTCCATTTGCTGGAGACCCGGACGAAGACCTGGCTTTAAAACTGGATCACATGGATTCAATTTTGGCTGATGCAGAGGATGAGTTCACATTTTGTGCTACGGATTTTGAAGAATACAGGAACACAAGAAGGGAATTGGAAGCTAAAGGGATTATTTTATTTTTCTTGCATAAGGTTCCATTGGAGGTAGACTTCCAAAATTGGATCCGGTTGAACTGGGAGTCCAAGGGGTTGCATGTCAAATCATTTTGGGGCTTGGGAGGGAGATATGTGTCAGTTTTGTTTGAACGAACAGATATCGCGAGACATGTGCTGCAATTTGGGACTTGGAACATTGCTGGCTCCATGGCCTTTGTGCAAACCTGGCATCCAAATTTTGATCCCAGGGATGGTTCTCAGGCTCATTACCCCCTGTGGATCGAATTTGTCGCCATGAAGTCGGAACTCAGGTGCATGTTAAGTTCTATGGTGCAGCGCTTTGGGAAAGTTCTACTGGATCCGATAGGGAATAAATCTCTCAGATTTAGTCCACGGGTGTGTGTGGAGGTGGATTTGAGCAGGAAACTCCCTCAACATCTTAAGATTATCACACCCGAGGGTTCGGTGCAGCAAGAGGTAAGGTATCTAAATCTCCCTAATGCTTGTTTCGGTTGTCAATATTTAGATCATATGGTAAGGGATTGCCCTTTTAAAAAATTTCAGAAAGCTAAGGAGATCGAAAAAGACAATAAGAAAGAAGAGGAAGAGACAGTTTTAGAGCAAGAGGGTAAAGAGGAAATGGAGGTTGATGAAGGATCTCAAGCATGAGATCAACCTGCCAATTCTTCCATTATGCAGTAGGAATGGAAGGTGGTTCAGAAGAGAAGGGATGGTCGTGACTCCCCTTCTAAGCCTAGTAAAACCCGAAAAGGTTCAGTTTCAGGGGATGATGTAAATCCCACTCAGAAAAGTCGCTCGTCAATGTCTGAGATTGAAGATGAAGGTAAGAAGGTTGTTGTTGTTGATCAGGGAGGCTCTTCGCAGGTTTCTCCTTTGTGGGGAAGGAATGGAGGTATTGGTATTGATGGGAATCAGTTTCAGGTCCTTGGTTCCTTAAGTTCTTAATGAAGTTCAACATTACATCTTGGAATGTGAGAGGGATGACTATCCCCACTCGTAAAAGGATGGTCAGTAGTTTTTTGAAGTCTATTTTTGCTGATGTTGTATATCTTCAGGAAATTAAAGTTGATGGTTTTGAGTTGCACAATTGCTTGAATAGTTCTTGGAAGGGCACTTGGTGGAGCTCATCTCACCATCAGGGGTCTGGAGGAGTTGTTCTTGCGGTTAGACAATGGCTTGCTTCACTTCTACTTAACAGGGGTGAAGATCCGGAAGGTCGTATTGTTTGGGCTACTTTTGTTGTAGTTGGGTAAGTGATTGGTGTGTGTTCTATTTATGGGCCTAATCTTGCTTGCGATAGGGTCCGCTTGTGGGATTGGATGCAATATAATATTCCAGAGGCGTGTTGGTTCCTTGGTGGGGATTTCAACATGGTGGAATGGGACGGAGATAGAGAAGGTGGTTTGGGTAGTTGTCTTGCTGGAGCTGAAAAAGAGTCTTGGGCCAAAATGAAAGCGGCTCTACAAGTTTTTGATGTTAATTTCAAACAAAAACATTATGACTCTAGCAGGTGGTTTACTTGGTCTAACAGGAGGGCTGGCATGGATAGGGTGTTTGCGAGGATTGACAGGTTCTACGCTGATCCTCTTTTCACTTGTGAAGGCAGAGGGAAGAGATCTATGGATGTGGATCTTGGAGTCACGGGTTCTGATCATGCGCCCATCCATACTTGTGTGCATATTGGGGCCATGCTTGTAGAGAAAAGGAATTTGTCGTATAAACTGAATGTCTCGCACCTGGATTCCGCTGACTGTAGGGAGTTGATCAGGTGTGTTTGGAATTTGGAGCCGAGACCTTCTGGGCAGGGGTGGATTGCTTGGTGGGATGTTGTTGTTCGAAGGGTGGTCAAGTTTTTAAGAGGATGGGGAATATTGTTGGCTAAAGGGCGGCGAAGGAAAATGAAGTCTCTTCGAAAGAATTTGGAAGTTGATAGAAAGAAGCTTGAGATTGACCCCTTCAACTCTTCTCTTCAGGAGAAGGTTGCTCTCCAGGAAGGAGAAATCAGAAAATTAGAAGATTACATTGGCAAGGGGGCTCAGATTAGGAGCAGGCTTCACTGGCTGAAAGAAGGGGATGCGCCTACGCAATTTTTCTTTAATTACATTCGTAGGAAAAATGCTACAGAAAATATTCTAACTCTGCAAAAGGAGGATTCCACTCATACTGAGGATGAGACTGAAATAAGGAATTTGTTTGAAAATCATTTTAAGCAGATTTTTGCTGTCTATGAGAACTCTCTGTCGGTCCAGTAGGCTAGAGATCTATTCAAAGAATGTGTGCCCAAAAAGATCGTCAGTTTTGAAAATGACAGGATGGCAACTGATTTTTCTAAGGAAGAGCTCTTTTATGCTTTATCAAGGATGAAGAATGGTAAGTCTCCGGGCCTGATGGTCTCCCAACTGAATTTTATAAGTATATGTGGGACTGTATTGGAGATGATTATGTAAGAATGGTTCAGGAAGTGTTTGATGGAGCTAGATTTTCTCCTTGGATGAATCAAGGGGTGATCAAGTTAATTCCTAAAGGGAGTAATAAAGACAAAATTGGGGGTTGGAGGTCGATTACCCTTTTAAATGTCTCTTACAAAATAGTGGCTAAAGCTTTAGCCCTTCGGTTGCGAGACATTGCTGCTAGAATTGTTCGAGAGGAACATACTGGGTTTGTTAAAGGTAGATTCATTCTAGATATGGTGCTTTCAATTTGGGAAGCTATGGAATGGGTAGAGGAGTCGAATCAACAGGCTTTGTTCTTAAAAATTGATTTTGATAAAGCTTATGATAGAATGGATTGGACCTTTATTTTTAATATGTTGCAATGGCTTGGATTTAATAGGACAACAGTTCATAAAATACAAATGCTTTTCTCTTCAGCCTCGGCTAGAGTGGTGGTTAATGGTAAAATGTCAGAAGACATTCAGTTGTTCAGATCTATCAGATAGGGCTGCCCATTGGCTCCTCTTCTTTTTGTTCTTTCCATCGATGCTTTGGGTTATATGCTGGAACAAAGGAGGTTGGCCGATCAAATTAGAGGAATTGCTATTCCTGATGGTCATCTTATGAACAACCACTTTGCAGATGATTCGTTCTTTACTGTTCAGATAGACAAGGACTCGATTGTTGGCCTACAAGATTGTCTCAGTCAGTTTTGTCTTGCTTTTGGTGTTGTGGTTAGTGAGACTAAATCTGACTATTGGTTGGTAGGAGCTGAGTCCTTGCCTGAAGGAATTCATATAGGTTGGCAAAAATTTGGGGATGGAGAGATTGTTAGATATTTGGGCATCCCATTTGGCAGAAGGGTTTCCCTTAAATCTATGTGGGATTGGTGTATGAGCAGATTTGAGAAAAAAATCAAATTTGGAAAAGTAAGATGATCTCCTTTGCAGGGAAACTTACTGTGGTAAGTAAGATTCTTCAGACGTGCCACATGTACTATTCCTCCTGTTGGCTTCCAAACCCTACTCAATATAGAAGACTAGAGACCTGTATCAGGAATTTTTTATGGGCAAATATGGATGGTTCCAGGCGGGTTCCCCTAATTGCATGGAAGTATTGTACTATTCCTAAGAAGGAGGGTGGCCTTGGGTTGCTCAACATCCAGGTTCAAGGTAAGGTTCTTGCTTCTAAGTGGGTCATTAGGTGTTTGGAGGGTGATTTTGGCTGGCAAAGGTTGTTGCATCATCAGATTAAGAACTATGTGAATATTGACGGAGTCAAGGGAAATTTTAGTTTCGAAGATATTGTTGGTCACCCCGGGAAATTTAAAATTAGAGGTTGCATCCTAATTAAAATAATATGGGAGGCTTGGAAATATGTAGTCGGCTTGGTTAAATGGGACTTTCTGGATGATAGACGGGGTTGGACTCTTTGCTCCAAAGCAATTTGCCTTTGGAAATAAAATGGGACGTATGCAGCTGATATGCCTACCTTGCAGTGCAAGAGACTTGGTAAGAAGGGAATTTTCAAGTGGGCGGATCTTTGGGATGGAAACACTGGTAATTGGACTCCGTGGCAATAGTTGGTTGTTAAATTTAAACTGAAGCCCTCCGATAGGTATGCAGTGCAGCAAATGCAAAGTCTTCTTTCGACGGAGCAACTGTACAAGCTTTCCAATGGTCTTGTAGGTCCTATCTAGAAGGATTGGAGGTGGAAATATGGAAAACCAATTTGGTGTTTTAAAGCCTCTAATATTTATCAGTTGATGGTTCCTGGAATCTCGTTTGTGACATTCTGAACATCAGATGGGGTTTGAGTTGTTCTTGCAAAAAATGGAAGAAGCGTCTCATTGGGGTGTGGACGTTTCGAGTTTCTATGCAGTTGAAGGTGTTTGCCTGGTTAGTTATTATGTAGGGTCTTCATAGTAAGGCTCGTCTAGCCAAATGGATGCTTGCGTCGGATGCTTGTTCTAGTTGTGGAAAAAGTGAAACAATTAAGCATATTTTTTGGGAATGTCCGAGAACGAGAAAGGTATGGAGAAAGGCAGTCTGGTTGTATGACAATGTTGTTCAAGGGCAGCTAAGGTGGAAGGCAGTGTTGTTTGGAGACTCCATTGACTGTGTGAGCCACAGAAGGATATTTTGGCACATTATCAGACTCTCTCTCTTGTTCAGTATTTGGAAAGATAGATGTAGTCTGATTTTTAAAAATGAGGAGGTGTCGGTTGTTGTTACTGTTAGCAAAGTTGTTGAGCTTGTTTCTAGTCAACTTAAGGTGTTTAGGTCTGAGATTATTCAGGACTGTATTAGAATTGATAAAAGTGTTAGATCTGATTGTTTGTTGCTCATTCGCAAACTGCTGTAATGTTGCTATGATGATGTATTCTTTGATTATTATTTAATATGAAGTATTTTTTCAATAAAAAAAAAAAATTATACTTTTATATAATAATAAAGATAAAAGGTAAAATATTTTTTAACCTCATATAGGCCATAGGGAATATGATATGACCCTCACATTGGATGCTATTTTTCCAATATATGGTTCTTTAGCTACCAATGCACCTTGGACATTTATTTAGAGTTCTAATATCTTCATAGGTAGGTTCACTAAGGTCCAATGTTATGTTCATTAACTTCACACCAAATTATTAATTGGGGAAATATGTTTGTTTATTCTAATAATCAAAACAAAGTTTGAAAACATAAGAGGATGAACATAAAAAAAAACCTTATACAACACATAAAAACTTCTTTAAAGTGAATAACAAAATCTTATCAACTATTCTTTGGATGAAATTAAACATAATTGATTTCATTTTATTTTTATCTATAAGCATTTGTATTATACTTAATATTATTATATAATATTTTTTTTTGATGAAAATATAAATTATATTAATAATAAAGTTTAACATGAAAAAAAGCGGCGGGTGGCAATGATCACACCCCTGGAAGAAACAAACCAACCCTAACCACGGGTTGGGAAACCACAAACCAGAGCTCACTACAAACTAGGCAACATCAATCAAACAGGCAGTGAAACTTGCATGCAATCAGAAAGTTTGTGGCTGCACATCTACGTTGGAGTCCCATGGAATGGCCAAGGTATGCGGTAATCCATCTGTGTGTCCCTGATCCTCATGAACATTTGAATCTCCCCACCTGTCCTCGAGATCTATCAAGCTGGCGATTATGTGCACTTATATCCCCTACATTCCAGGCATGATCCTGTGTGCCACCATTAACTTCCACCAGCTCATCCCAGGAACCTCTGGGTGGAGAACATGATGGTGATTGAATTGGATATGAATTCCATCCATCATTGTAGGTAAAATTGTCATGTCCCCAACCTCCCTGTGCATGCACCAGACGTGGCAGTTGATGAGACCTCGAGTGGGAACAGGACGTCTGCTGTGCGTTGTTTGGAAAAACCCTGCTAACTGAGCATGGTGCATTTTTCCAATCATCTAAAAGTGCCTTCATGTGCGCCTGCTCAATGTCAAGTTTAGCCTGCTGATTGCAAATCTGGAACCATGTATCTTGAAACACCTCTATTTTGTCAGCTAGAGAAAATTCATCAGAAGGATTTTGATGCTGAAAAACTATCTTGTTTGTAGATTTCCACATGTGAAAAAGAAGACTAATTCAAAATATGTGCCACACTTTGGACAAGGGAAGAACAAATTTAATCTTATCCCCTAACAGAGCTTGCTGCCATGTAAGGGATTCATCCTGGAATTGGGAAAAAAAAGACCATCCCCATTCCCAGGCACTCCTTGCTCTTGTGCAGAACCAAAAAATATGAGGAGAAGATTCATCCTCATTACAGAATGCACATTTAGGGTTTGCAACTCCCAAGTGCCTAAGTATTTATCCTAAGGGTAAACTTTGAAAGAGAAGGCTCCAAGCAAAAAAAGATTGTTTTGGCTCAAGAAAAGAAGACCAAACTATCTGAAATCGAGCCTTCCAAATAGAAACCGCCACTGGATCTCCCCATTTATCATTAAGTCTAGGGACCATTGGCAACATTGGGGAGAGCCACTTGTAACCCAATTTAGCTGAGTAATTCAACAATGGTATATCCGAAAACCAGGACCAATATTTCCACCATGGCCTCTGAGAGTGCTGCCCACACTTGTGCCACATGGAAAAGGGGATAATGTCAATTACTGAGTCATAAGTGAGCTTGTCACCAGTGCTTAACTAAAATTGTTGTTTAAAAAGCGGCCAAGGGATCCAATCCCTCGAGGTTTGAGAATAAAAATCAGAAACTGTAGATATACCTTTTTTAAAAAACTTTTGGGCATGAATCCACGGGACCTGAGCAAGAGGAGTTCCCTGAATGTTAATCACCGAAGACCACCAGATGTTTAAAGAATTGATGGACAGTATTTTATGGCCTCTATTCCCTTTCCACTTAAGCCAAGGAGTGAGTTGCTGCCATGATTTCCAAATACTTTTAATCACAAAAGAACCAGAGATTTTCACAAATACTGGCATTACAATTAGGGAAGGGAGGTCAATTCCTCTCCAGGCTTGTTTGTTCAAAGGCAGCCCTGAAGAAATACAATGTCTGATGAGGATTTTCCAGGCCTCCGAGCTTTTAAGGGCTTGTATGATCCATTTGGCACAGAGAGTTGTGCCTTGTCTTTTACAGTCAACCATGCCCATTCCTCCTGAAGCTTTAGGTAAACAACACATATCCCAAGCAACCCGATGAAAACCTTTCTTCTCAGCTCGAGTTTGCCCACAAAAAATTCCTCAATAGTCTTTCAAGCTTAAGGTAGCATGCTTGTGAAGGGACCCAACAAGAAGAGTAATACACATGAGTAGAGGCAAGGACCTTAGAACAAATCTGGAATTTTCCTTCCAGAGACATCTTTTTAGTAATCCAATACTCAAGCTTTTTCTCAACTTTCTGCAGAACATAGTTCCATAACTGAACAGGGGAACCATAAAAGGCAAAATGGATCCCTAGAAATTTGAACACTTCTCCTGGAAAAATCCAATGCCATTGAAATTGTTCTAGCCAAGGAGGGAGCGGGGTAGGGGACTGCTGATAACAAGAAGTTTTTCTCCACTGAATACTAGAACCAGAGGCCTGACAAAAAACTTCCAAACATCTGAGTGCTTCCTTCACTGAGTGTTCTTCCTCTAAAAGAGTGAGAAAAGAGTCATCAGCAAAGTGACCATTAATGAGTTGACCTTGGTTATCAGGGAGAGAAATACCCTTAATTTTGCCCAAAGAAGCATGCCTAGCAAGAAAATATCCAAAGGCTTCAACAGCAAGGATATACAGAGAAGGAGCCAAGGGACAACCTTGCCGAACAGATCTGAACAAACCGATTGGCATAGTTTGATGATTATTCAAAGATAAAACAACCGAAGCATCCTGAAAAAGAATATTGATAGATTGAACAACCACAGGCCCAAACCCTAAAGACTGTAACATGGAAAAAATGAAGTTCCATTCAATTCTATCATAGGCCTTTTCAAAATCAATTTTCAAGAAGAGGGCTTGCCGACTGCATCGCCTAGCCCTTTCCATACCTTCCCAAACTACAATGACATTATCCAATATATATCTGCCTTTAATAAATCCTGTTTTCTCCGGCCTAACAATAAGAGGCAACAGGGGTCGGAGTTTCAGAGCCAAGGCTTTGGAAATAATCTTATAGCTGACATTGAGCAGGGTAATTGGCCTCCAACTTGTTATACATTCAGGATCCCCTTGTTTTGGAATGAACTTGATATTACCTCGGTTCAAAATTGCTCTAAGAGAGCCACTGTGCATGGCTTCAAGGTAGAATTTGTGTAAATAAGAACCAACAAAGTCCCAACATGCCTTGTAGAATTCACAAGGAAACCCATCCAAGCTTGGGGCCTTCTCATTGGCCATTTGAGTTAATGCTGAGGCAAGGTCATCAACAGACAAATAATTTTCACACTCCTCTCTTTGAGCTACGGAGAGTTTTTTAGGGACAACATCCATGCAAAGCTTGAGAGCTTCATCCCTCTCTGGAGAATAAGACTGAGCAACAAAAACTTGAGTGTAATGCTTAACAAAAATGTCAGCAATACTAGGTAGAGAGGTATGGCGAATACCATTATCCACAATAGCTTTGAATTTAGTGGCATTGCGAGGAGGATGTAACTTTTGGAAGAATTCCTTAGAAACTCTGTCCCCAATCTTAAGCCAATGTAAGCGGGCATTGATCTGAGCACCTTTAGCTTCATAGAGCTCTGCCACCTTGAGCTCATGACGAACTCGAGCAAGCATGCCCCCGTAAAACAGACGAGAGAGGGTTGGCTTCAAGCCTACAAGAGGATTTTGTCAGTTCAGTGCATAAATCAAGCAAAGAATATTTTCTAAACTGAGCAACTTTCTTGCCCAAACTGCGAAGAAGAGCTGTGGTTCGGGATATAGCATCATTCCACCACTCAATCCATCCTTCTTCATCAACAGGTCTGTCCCCCAAATTCCAGACTCTCTGAATATGACACATCATGGAAGAATGCCGAAGAAAGGATGTGTTAAGAAAAAACTGAGACTTAATACCCTGAACAGGTACCACAGAAGATAAAACAGTGAACATAATTGGGGAATGATCAGACCCAACAGTACCAGCAATAACCTCCACAACTGGAGCATCTCCATGCTTCCGATGAAAATAAAACTGGGTATGGTCTGACAACATAGCTCTATCTAAATGTTTGAGAATCCTTGCCCGCCCAACTTGAAATTTATTCCAGGTAAACCAAAGGTGCTCATCAAAAGAAGCAGGAGAAAGACAGGAATTAGGGTCAGACAAACATATTTTTTTTTCATAAAAAACTAGGCTTCACGCTCACCAAGGGCCCACCTATGGTTTAGACCCCCAATTTTATCAGAAGCACGCTCAACCATATTAAAATCTCCACAGACGATCCAAACTGTAGGAGGCAAAGAAAAGGCACACCATTTCCAAAGCAAACAACGCTCCGGAGCACTATTGGAGGCATATACATTAAAATTCGAAAGGACATTCCGTCAACTTCAAGCAAAATCCAAACAACTTGGTTAGAAGGGTCAACCCCTCAATCAAAAAAATTCCCATGCCATCTATTGGCCAGGAGAATAACAGCACCACCACGATCGGGAGGGTTCTTGGTGGAAAAAAGTTGACTATTAGGATAAATGAGTGCACAGGCACACTGCAATTGGAACTCAATGATTTTAACTTCTTGCAAGAAAATGATATCTGGGCCCCCATACTTGGTTGCACAGAAAGTAATATCATCGCGAACCATGTATCTTCGAACTGGGTCCATCAGTCCTCTAACATTCCATGATAGAAAAATCATTCTGACCTGTCGAGGATCAAACTTCCTCTGACCTCATCAGAGTCACCCAGAATAGCAAGCGACTCAAACGAGTTTCTAGAAAAGCTTCCCAGTTGTCAGTTTTTGTCTACATGCAGACCCTGCACTGGAATACGAGACCTTCATCTTCGGGCATTCATGCCTTCTTTTTGCTCCAGCTGGTGAGCAACCATGGAGACAGAGAGGATACCATCATCTTTAAGAGCCATCGACATATCTTCAGCCACAACTGCTGAATTGGAAAGGATTTGAGTACTTGGGGAAGCATTATGGGATGGAACTGGGACATGCAAGGGCAATTTTATCACTGTGGCTTGAGCATAGGATCCAGCAGGCTGACCCCCCTGAGGATTATGGATAGAGGACTGGCCTCCCTGAGGGCCTTTACCAGGGACATGCTTGCCTTTCTTGGAGACCACCTTCCAGTCACTGTCAGACCCATCTTTGGTTGGTTGGTTTTTCTCATTAGAAGCTTGATTAACAGGGGTTGGGCCCTTGGATTTAAACTTATCTGCCATTAAGGGACAATCTTTAATCTTGTGTGCGACAGACTGGCACCTATAGCAAGTTTTTGGCAAATTGACATACACCACTCTCTAGTGGATATTAGTATCACCTACCTTAATATCAATAAATTCCTTGAGGGAATTGGCCAAATCAATTTTCACACAGAGCCGACGGGTAGGCCGAGCATTATAGAAGCGCTGAGGCTCTTCACATACAAATTCCCCAACTTTCATGGCAACATCACGAATAAATGGGACCAATACCATTGGCAAACTTGGGAATTCAACCCACACAGGGACAACAAGAGAGACATCATTGGCAACCTGGAAATTCTTGTGCCATGGTTGACAAATAAGCAAAGTGCTATGAACATAACAAGGACCCTTGCTGAGAACTTTTTTGACACACTGGATCAGAGAACCGAATATGAAAGAAACCTTTGGTCAGGTTTTGCACAGACTCTACAAAGATACCATATGGGTTCCAATAGCTTTGAAACCAGTTTCATAGAATTGCATCAGAGGGGATACGGCCCAAGAAATAGCCTATGACAGTATTTTGCTCTAGCCAAGTACAATCTTTATTGAAACTATCGAGGGGAATAGAAATGTCTGGCACATTACCTTGTGGAACATCGTGGGAATGAACTTTTGAGGTTGCTTGCCCTCCATCCTTTTCTCCATCGGCTTCACCAGACGATGAACCAGGAGGAACCAAATGTGACATATTAAAACAAATACAGTAATTTTGCCCAAGGCGGATCAATAATGGAAGGACAAAGTAACAGATCCCATCCACTGGCACATGCAGCACTGTGACGAGGCCAAAAATCACACATGCAAACGAAGAATGCAAAGTCGGCTCGGCTCCTCAGGATGAGTTGCAGAGCAAAACCCTAACCCCTTCACTTGATAAATTTGAAAAATATTATTATTATATAATATTGCAAAACTATTTGTTATATAGGTTGTATTATTATGTGTAATATAATTACAACGTTATTTCATTTTAAATATAAATTTGTTAGCATCCCTTACATCATGGATACTTAACATAACTTCATTTTAATGGTATTTGAAAACTTGTTATTTTTTGTATAGCACAAGCAATTAATTTCTAGATTTTCAAATTAAAATATCTATTTGTTTTGTATGCCCTTAGATAATAAGTAGTAGAAGGACTTAGATAACATGGTTTATTTGGTTTTGTATGCCCTTGATAATGATTTGGATCATTCTTATAGTATGATTGTATTATGAACCTTTGAAAACTCTTTTAAACTAATTGAAAATATCAAATGTGTGAAATTTTAATTTTAGACTAAGCAAAATTCTTCGTATAGGTGAAGAGATTTAACATATGATAAAACATAAATATATTTAAAAATAAATTCCTAGTAAGAAAGATAAAAGAAATATATTCTATGTATTCTACATACAACCAATAAATATAACAACCCAAGCTCATATGTGATCCACTTTTAATTTGAAAAGACAACCAAACTTCTCATTTTTACTTCTAGTAATGACTCTGTCTCTTTTCTTTTTTATTATGTCTCTCTGATTATGGATTAAAATTTATTCCTGGATCAATTGTTGAAATATTATATTCATTATTTCTTACATGTTTAAATGATATTTTCTTTGTAAGCATAATTATTGTAGCATAATTTTTTAATGAACCTATGCTTATCAAACATTTTTTCCTTTTGTAGTAACATTTTTGCAATTCTATTCCATTCTATCATGTTTATCCATCCATAGTGCACATTATTTTGTTTTTTTCTTGTCAAATTTTTTGAGACTGATTATTTTCTTCACAAAGTTTACAACAATGTAAGATCTAACATTTCTATGTTTTATATCCATATTTTTATTCTTGTTTTTTTGTGTTACACATTCAATGTCACATGTGCCAACATTCCTTGTTACAAAATTTATATTAGCATTCTCTATCACAAAATCACTCTCATTAGCTTAACCTATAATATGAGGTATTGATATTTTGAGCTAAATTCTTTCATTCCTTGCCTGTTATATTATATCTCTATTTAGTATCAACTACTTTTGTGTGTCATTTAAGTTCATCATTATTTTAATTTGAATGTAATAAGTTATTACTAGAATAATTATCACAACTTAGACCATTACTAACAAATATTGAATGACTTATATCATCACTATCCCTATCACTAGTTGAAGGCTTTAGATCACTATTAAAACACTGTCCATCAATTCTAACAATATGGCCTACATATTGACCAACAAACTATGCATAGCCAAAGTAAGCATATTTTCTAGAAGCACTCTCATGAACACATCTAAAATTGCCACTATCAAACTTAGAAAGCTTCAAATCATAATTCTCTAGAGAAACACATCTAGTGCTATCCTTGTTAACATCAACAATATTTGAATGTTCATCAACAAAAAATAAACTATCATTGTCATCAACTCTAGCAATTTGGATTTTATCATGACCATCACACATATTGGTTGTCTTAAAAAAAATTGTTCAAAAAATATTTGTCTCATAACCACTTTCTATATCAATATTTTTAGGATATTATTCCAACTACAAGCATCTATTTTCTATGAAGTATCACTACTTGTATCACAATTTACAACACAACTTTTGTACACTCTTTGTCTTCACAAATAATGCTAAAATCCCTTGTATTACAGGCTATGTTTATTCCCTAAACAAGGTTTCTTAAATAACATACACGACAAGTATTATAACAATTGTATACCATATGGGTTTCATATTGAATGCATTCACATTCTTCTTTTGGATGCATTCATCTTGGGGATATTTTTCAATTTGTTTCCAACTTTTGTTTATTTATTTATTTATTTTGACATTGTTCTTTGTAGGTCATCAAGTGTAGATAGAGCCATTTGTGATTTATTTTCCATTATTTTGAGCTATTCTTTGCTACCTAACAATCTTAATTTGTTACTTTTATCATGAAATAGATATTTACTATATTGTCTCTTTGATGATTTATACTTCTTTTTTGATATTGCATTTGTGATTGATATTTTTCTCATGGAAGTAGTTGATTCAATTATTTTATAAGAAAGTGATGGCGCATCTTAGAGCAAATATACCATTTTTCATAGAACCAATGGCTTTAAGCTTTCTTTATGTTTTAATGAAGCATTTTATACTTCCACTGGCCACCCTAAATTCAACTATTCTACCCTTATCCAAAAATTACGACACAAAAGTTGTAGACTAATCCATACACATAAAATACATTTTCTAATGTGCATTTAAGAAAAGGTCGGTTGAGTGAAACATTGCCTACTCCGTAGATTTTGTTATCTAAAATTTTGATAGATATGCTTTATTTTAATTTAAGAGAATCAAACCAATGCAAATTATCAGTCATGTGATTACTTGGTCCTAAATCAATATACCACTAATTATCCTATAATTTTCTTATGCCATGTACCATTTCAAGTTTTTGTTCTAAATTTGATTTCTCATTTTTCTATTGAAAGAATATGGTGGTTTGACCCAATTGACCATGTTCTTATTTATGAAAAAAAATTATTTGTTTTTGAGTCCCTCTCCTAATAAAATTTGGTTCTTCAAACAAATGAGACTTTGTGAGAGGAATTTTTGATGAAGACATAATTAGGATTCCTTGTAAAAAGAATTCTTTTATTTTTTTTCAATATTTCAAATGAATGTAAAATCATTTAATTAATGTTTACTTTTCCTTTATCTCAATTATTTTGTAATTTTATTGAACAATAGATGATGACAAGTTTAAAAAATTTCTTTTAATTATGAAGTAGAAAACCTTTTGACTCCCTAATTAGTACACTATATTTTCTATAGAAATTTTCAAAAATAAAATTTCCAATATTTTTCTTTCTTTGAACTTTCTTTTCTTATAGATTTCTTTTTCTTTGAATTTCACTTTTTATGGATTTGAATAAATAATTTCCTTATGAATTTCTTTGGGCTCCCTAATTATTTTCCTTTCAATATTCCAATGAACTTTGGAGAATGTAAGCTAAAGTAAAATATTTCATACCTTTTTGGAGCTTGCTCAATAATCTACCCTTATATTTATCTTCAATATCTTTGCTTTAAAAAATCTCTTTACAAATTTCCTTTGAATTTTTGTTCAATATAACAAATGCAATCTTTCTCAATTAGTAAATTTCGTTACAACTTTCTTCAATTGTCCTTTCTCCTTTAAAATATACCCTAAAGTGTTTTTGCCTTCTTTAAATGATATATTCTCCTTCTCTTAAACATCCTTATTCAATTTAATATTATTTCTCTTAAATTTATATCAAATGTTTCCTCATAAATCAATTCCTTTATACATTTTCATAACCACTTGATCACTTTTAAATATTTAATTCCACCTTAGAAACTCAAGTGTTTTCTGATAAATAATTCTCAAGTTTAAAGCTTGTATCTTTATATGGTATCTTCTCAGTCAATGTAGTATCTTTGCACTCTCCTCTAATATTTTGTTTACTGATTTAATATTTTAATATTTCCAAATACTTCAACATAGTAAGCTCGTCCAACATTAATCTTCTCATGCTTTCTCCTTTATATCTTGCATAAGTTACAAGCTATGACTCCTTGCAAGTAATATGTTTCAACTCTATTTTTGGCTATCCTATGGACTTGCTCTTCTCTACAACTTAATATATTTTTTTCTTTTTTTATTTTCAACCAAATCACCCACTCTCTTCTTCTCTGTTTGACCTCTTTCTATGCATGGTTTATGCTTACACTCTGCCACTTTGTCCTTCTAATTCTCCTTACTATAATTTATTTCCTTCTCAATTCTCATTTTAATAAATTTCTTTCCCAATTCTTTTTACTTTAATAAATCACCTTTCAATTTTTTTTTTTTTTTGTACTTATCCTTTAATAAATCAATTTCCAATTTTATTTTAATAACATTATTTCCCAATTCTTCCTTGTTTTAATAAATCATGGGCATTAAAAAATAGTAAAAGATACCTTAACAATCTCACCATAATAAATTAATGCTATTAAAATATTGCATTGACTTGTCTAATGTTATTTTCTATTTGATGGGTTACTTCTGCAGTCATCTAGCCTCCTATGGTCAAATATTTTGCTTTCTATTTTGTTATGTATGCTCCTGGTCTTTTGTCTTCACTTCATTGATTTCTCCATCTTATTTCACTTCGCTGACTACTCCAACCTCTCCAACACTTGCTTCTTCTACTTTAGATGCTCTACTAACTTGAGCTTGTGCATTTAACTTGACTTGGGCTTGACCTTTTCACAAATGCACACATGAATTATAAACCCTTAGCTCTTTCACCATGACTTCCTCACTGTGGCTTCTCTCAACCTTGGCTTCTCTTATTGTGGCTTCTCCCAACCTTGGCTTCTCTCACTTTGGCTTTTCTCACATTAGCTTCTCTCACTTTGGCTTTTCTCACATTAGCTTCTCTCACTGTTAGCAAATGCTCTATATTTATTAATCAAATTTGGATACAAAGGTTAAATAATTTCTCACAGAATAATGGAACACAATCTCACATATAATCAACCCATAACTCAAGGTAAAATGATCACACTATATTCACAAAGATAACAAGGTTACAAGTGTTACAGTACAAAAATATGCACCACAATTTCCTTTCTTACAAGATCATTTATATGCAACTCCTATAAATAACCTTTATAAGAAAGCTCTTATATTTCATCTTCAACCATCTTTATATATTATCACACTCGCTATAAATATTAACTTAACTCATTAACTTAAAACATCATTACTAAATGACAATGACAAATATTTACAATACTCTTAAACTCTAAATATTTAAAAAATATTTATAAATAATATTTGTAATAATATAATATTACAAGATACCAAATAATATCAAAAATTTCCTTATAACATTTCATACCAATTTTTATCAAGGAATTGCACCGACAATACACTTTTACCCACGAAATATGTCCATCTACTCCTTCTTTGAAGATAAAGATAATTTTTGAATGAAAAGTTAAAAGGATACATCTTTGGATGAAAATTTAAAAGGAGCATAATTTGATTGGTTTAAAGATTAAGCCTTTAGAACTTTGAAGCTTAGGTATGGTTTTATAAACTATAGTATAAATAAACATTTAAATTTTTTTTTTTTTGTTAATTATATAGGAGAGTTGGTTACCGCCACTATGTTTTAGTAAAAGGTTTAAATCACATGTCTATCCGTTTCGTTAATTGTTGACCCGGCCTGAGATGGGATCGCTTGTATTCTTTTGCAAATTGACATCACCAAGGTTTGAACCCAGGTCTCTTCTCAGCAAGTGCCTATCTAAACTAACACTTAACAATTCACCTAACCCTTGGGACTTAAATAATTATTTGTTATTATATAATTTAATAAATTTTAAAAATTACTTACTTTTGCCCTATACATTTTTACTCTATACATTTTTCTTAACTCTTTACATTATGGATTTTCGAATTTATTTGTCTTAACATTTATATCTAGACAGGACAATCGTTATCTGAAGCTTAGATGTTTTGAAATTTGGTTGTAGATTTCGGTGACGAAGTTCCATAAATAACTTCTAAGACTTTGATAAACTAAGATACTGTTGTTTTTTTTCTAATCGGTTGGATATTAATAATAACGGAAGCATGTTCGCAGGCTCGGCTTTTGTTTTTTAATATCATTTTGATGTGCACAATAATTTTTTCAAACAAATTCCATGCTATGTTCAGCCATTGAAACAAAGGCACGCAAATATCAATTGTACGTGTATTAACCAGGATTTTTCGATCCTGAAGAAAGATAACAATTTTTTTAAGTAAAACTGAACAAACAAGCTTCTAGAGGATAGATAGCGACGATCCGCTCTTAGAAAAAGGCAATGATGCATACAGTAACCTTTACAGTTGGCACCCGACGTGACATGAGATATAATCTCTAGGCATCTCATCCCTTGCCCCCTACAGCCCCTGCGTTTCCCTGCTGGAGAATGACTGTTTGAGTTTTAACCCTTGCAGGCCAAACTTCATTAAGAATAAAAGGTCGATG
The DNA here is from genome assembly GCA_028583015.1 of Wollemia nobilis. Taxonomy (NCBI): domain Eukaryota; kingdom Viridiplantae; phylum Streptophyta; class Pinopsida; order Araucariales; family Araucariaceae; genus Wollemia; species Wollemia nobilis. The sequence continues at coordinate 812,044 of JAQPPZ010001906.1, forward strand.
AAAACCTTAAGATATGCATAATTCGCAGCCTTTAATTTGGGAAGAACGACACCACCATATCAAATCCATAGACGAATGCCAAAAGTGACAATAAAAATGGTTTTCGGTTCAAACTCAAAAGTAATCAAATAAAAGTACAACATTATTCAGTTCTTGGCAGAATGATAAGTAAAACATTAATTGTAATCAGGTCGAGAGTTTAACAAAAACATAAAAAACTATAGATAAAATCTAGAAAATGGCAACCATAATATATATATTAATTTATATTTTTTTTATATATATATATATATATATATATATATATATATATATACTATGTTGAGATCCCTAAAGAGTTTCAATGCTACTAAATATTTTTATATAATAAAAAAATGTTATCCATATCAAGATTAAGAGCACCCAGATCACCACTCCTAACATAATAAATGAGTGTTCCACTACCACCTCCCAATATGTTTTATTTGGTTTCTTTATCCTCAACTCTTCAAGAGTTAAACTCAATGTAAATTTTGGACTAAATTAAAAAGATTTTAGGCTTAGTAGCTTTTTTTTTTTATACGTATCCTTCAAATATCATTTATAAAAAGGTTGTTGGAGGCCAGTTGTGAACCCCTTGTGTTCCTCGGGCATAGTTCACCTCTACCAAGCGGGTGCGTCGAATGCCCTAATCCTCGTGTGAGGGTATCAGTTCAGAGAAGTCCAGAGAGGAGCGTGGGATGTGGTTTCATCGAACGACCATCAAGGTTTTTTATCCAAGGTCGAATTCTTGCTTCTAGATGTTTTTTTTGGCGCTTGTCTTTCCTTTTTGGTTCACTAACCTACTTTTATCTAGGTTGTTTCAAGAGAAAAGAGAAAAGAGAAGGAAAACGAGAGACAAGACAAAATAAATTGTAGGAAATTTAAACTATCTACCCTATCTAAGGGTGACGATGCACCAAAGAAAAGAATAAGACCCCCATTGCCCAAATGGGTTTATATGAGCACATGTGCAATGGTCAAAAGTGCATGAGGAACACATGCCCCTTCCTCTGAGAACATGTAATAGAAACAAAAAATCCAAATCAGAACCAGGGTAAATATTTTGTAAAGATTCACATATTCTTAATAATGTGAACTATGAGTTACATATGTGCAGGAAGAAGAGGTTAGAAAACTACCTGGTAGGTTGTGCAAAGCACAATCCAAGCCAAGGCACATAGGGGAATGAAGGAAAGCACCCCTTAGAAGGATGGAGATCTTTCGATGATTACAATGAGAAAAATGATACATATTTATATATTACATTTAGAGCCTTTTCCCTTTTGAAATTCAAAATTTTTACTTTGAAAATTCTACCCCATGGCACTTTGTAATGATGATGTGTGATCCCAAGCTTGCTCATATCATGCTGCCCATGTTGGAGATTTGCAATAGAGATCTCCTGCTATTAATGTTCTCAGATCCATGACTACTCCTTTGGAGTTTTCATGATAGTGTCTTAAATGTCATATCTTCTTTTAGAGAGTGATCATACATCCAGAGGATTGCACACTTATGCATCATTTATGGGACCCATGATGATGGTAGTAACCCCAACCAAGGGGTCCGAGAGGCTGATACCCCTCATGTAGGGCCCAAGGCAGGAGCCCTTGAAGCAAAATTTACCCTTGTACATATTTGGGATGTTTCTAAAGGTGGTTTGGTCATAGTTTAGTTATATACCTTGCTCTAGTTGGAATTCCTTATGACAGTCGTTTAAGTTTGCTTTATCTTGTTGTTTTGGTAATTACCACTAGCTGGATGTGGTTGGTTGTTTGATTTGGTTAGGTATTCTTGAACCAAAATTTTTTGCCTTGATGCACTATAAAGCCTTGTAGTCTTTACCAAAATTTTAGTGGCACCTTTTCTTGTGAGTCTTCACCATGTAGGTTTGGTAATTATCACTAGCTGGATGTGGTTGGTTGTTTGATTTGGTTAGGTATTCTTGAACCAAAATTTTTGGCCTTGATGCACTATAAAGCCTTGTAGTCTTTACCAAAATTTTAGTGGCACCTTTTCTTGTGAGTCTTCACCATGTAGGTTTGGTTATTGGGCCCTTTGCACTTGCCTTCACCTGCACACTTTAATGAGGGTCTTATTTTCTTAATTTTTGCCTACATTCTCATTTGATGCTTGAGTGATAGGGATCCCATGATACAATAATATTAAATAATACCTTAAATGTATTTGTATGTAGCATTTCAGATGGTACATATTAAATGCAGCCTTGTCCTCTTGACCGCACATGATAATGAATCCATGGTTTAGTTCATACCATGGTATTGTAAAGGCACTTGGTGCTTATAAATTGCATGATTATCATTAAAAACATTAATTTAGAGTATTTACCTGTAAACCCGTATTAGATTGGTGTCAAAGCAGCAATCCTGCTCGTCTAAACCCGCATGGAAATCCCCCTCCCTTTAATGTTTTCTGGTTTTATTGTCTCTATTTAAGGATATCTAGGTTTAGTTTCTTGTCTTGGTTATACTTTGCAGGAGGAATATGATTGGGGTCCTGTTTACTGGTTCAAGGAAAACCCTGGTTTTTGTTTTGCCCTCTATCTATCCATTTGGTCTCGCTATTTTTCAAATGGTGTTTTGCACCCACCTCGACATCCAATGCCCCTCGGGACCTATTTTTTTTTTGCTATTTTAGGGCTAATTGTACCCAAGTATTGTCCTCCTGACTACATGAGCTCGCGGCCTCCATCTCCCAGCCATTCCATCACAAAAACACTACGATCTCCGTTCGACGTATCATCCGGCTGCTCAAGGCCCTTCATAATTGTCAGCACTATGGAGTTGCTGCTCAACGCCTCGCTAAGGAGGATTCACTGTTTCAATGCAGATGATTTTGGCTGCAACATCTACGTGGTCGAAATCCACAAAGCATCATGGCAAGCACCTACAAGCAAACCCTAGCCAACTCTACTTATCTGTTCTTTCCACTATCTGTTCTCCATCACAGACAATTTTCGCATAGCTGCATTTGCCTGTTGGCCAGTTGGTGCTTCCTCTTCACCCAGTTGGCACCCTCTCAGCACTTCACACCTTTGAAGTAGCACATCTCCAGTCATGCTTCACAACATCCATATGGGATATGCGTACTTGTTTTTGTAATACCACCTAGCTCTGTTGCTACACAATCAACTGGTTCTTTTAACATGGTCCCATATGCATCGTGTGCTGGCTCTTAGAGCCTGTTAATTATGTTCTTTTGCAGAGCTTGCTGTCACTCTACCCTTGTGATCTGTCACGTTGACCCGAATCCCAACTCTTAACCTCGTGGCATTGTTTAACCATAGGCCTACAGGCGTTTGTTGAAGCGTCCCTTTGTTTTTTTAAACCTTTCTGCCACATACATTATGGACATGGATGTTGTCACTTTATATGTTCCATTTTATATATGCATACACCACATATCCTTTGTTTTTTTAAACCTTTCTCCCACATACATTATGGACATGGATGTTGTCACTTTATATGTTCCATTTTATATATTTTTTTATTTTTATGTATGCATACACCACATATCGCTCTGCCACATTGGCCCTCTACACGGTTACTACACACTTGGTCACTTGGCTTCATAGGTGGAATACTTGTGGACACCAGCTTTCATGTTGTCCTCGATGGGCCACGAGTACCGCGACATGTTGCAATGGGATGTTTTACTTACAAGCTCATATAGGATATCTTTTACCGAAGACATTCAAATTTAAACCTCGGGGGCAGCTTATTTGCAAAGGTAGTAGTCTGGTTAGAATCATTTGAGTGTGCCCTAGACTGACGATAACGGTATGAATCTCAAACGACCAATGATTCTCTTCACACCGGATCAACAATAACGAAGTGGAACAGGTTTGGTGGAAGCAACCACTATTGTTTAAATCCTACACTTGTTAATTACTAAAAATAATGTGGTTGTGACCAACTCTCCTATGTAATCGAAAGAAAAAAGAAAAAAAACTTTTGTGCATATATAACCAAAGTAGAAGGCAACCAATATTTTTACATCACCTAAATATTATATAAAAAATACATCAAATATTCTTTGAATTTAAATATTGTAAAGGGTCACAATCCCCTTTTATTTTGCTCCAAGAGGACTACTTGTATTTCCCACAAATCAAGGCTCTATTTTAACCAGAAGATAGCTTTATGTATAGTTGTTGGAAAGCTCTTTCCAAGATGGATCCAATAGAAACAAATTTTTTTATATTTTGTAAAGGTTTGTTTGTACCTATGATACCTCGAAGTTTATGTTGCCAAAATTTAATTTTAAAAATCAATGTTGTTTAATGGAGTGCATTTTCAATTGAACTTGACACTCCTCAATATAATGTAAGTGAACCTAGTACTCAGTGGTCTCCTCTATCACACCTTGCGGATGCAACGATTGGTTATCCATGCATTCTGGTAGGATGAGGTGGTCACCATAAGGACACTTAGCATTCTTTATTGGCTCTTCTTTTGAGTATTTATATCTTATCCACACCCAACAAAGACTATTTTGAAAGCATATCATCTTCCAAACCATAGCCTTTACATACATGTACTCCTCACTAACATAGTTGTCTTAGAGATGTTCACGACCACGACCCTTCTTATGTGATCCACAACCATCCCATGGGTACTCCTTAATCACAAAGTTATCATCATATCTCTTCCTTCACAAGACCACGATCCTATCATTATGATCCCAGCCATCACATGGGTCTTCGGGTTCTCACCTCATTTGGTACTCCTACACATTGGAGTTTGTTTAGTCCTCTAGCAGCTTGTCTCTTAGTAGATTTTAGCACTTCAAATTTTCAACTTAGCATATGTCTTCACCAACAGGACACAACATACAACACTACATCAATTCCTTTGGCATTAAATTCTACATTAACGTTATTGGATCCTTAGCCTTGTTTGGGCTTTTTCTCATCTCTAGATTATCCTTATTTGTATGCATTGGGGACCAATGCATCTACAGTGGGAAGGAATGATAGGGATACCATGATACGGTATGCCATGGCATTAAATAATACCCTAAATGTATTTGTATGTAAGAATTTCACGTGGTAAGATAGATATGGTGTATATTATATATTATTGTGCATATTAAATGCACCCTTGTCCTCTTGCCCGCACATGGTAATAAGCCCATAGTTTAGCTCATATCATGGTATTGTAAAGGCACTTGGTTCCTATAAATTGCATGATTATCAATGAAAAAATCAATCTAGAGTGTTTAGCCCATAAACCTGAATCATTGAGCAATTATTATTCTATCAAAACTATCTTTTAAAATGGTCAAAATGTCTTACTCCTCTGAAGTGTAGTGAGAATTCGCTACAGTTTTGATGACTCATAGAGAATCCTAAACTTGATGAGGACAAGGAACCTAGAAAGCCACTAGCTTATCTATTGGGCATGGAGTCAAAATTGTGGTAGGTTGAAAAGGGGAGGGTAATAGAGGTGGGCATATTGGCTGCAACTCCTTACTTCCTCACCCTTGAAAAATCAGAATCGCTTGTAACTGTTGGTACATGCCTATGGCATAAAAGGGGGAAAATTATAGTACATGGTGGGTAGCCTCTATCCATTGGACATGGAGTCAAGGTTACCCCATATTGGTGATCATTAGAGTTGTTTACTTTTTCTTCTTCCATTTTTGGGAGTAGGAAATTTCTATCCTTGCAAAATCTAGGCTCCTAAGCAGCTTTCTTGCTGCATATAGACTGGTATGAAGTGTATTTGATTTCTTTGATGGAATCCTCTTGGTACCAGTGGTGGCTCATTTTTGTTGCCATTATCCTTAGATCCTATTCTCCATCCCTAGCTTAGATTCTTTGCCTCTTTTGAGCTACTAGTAATGGAGGGACTTGCTTCATTAGGTGTTCTAGAGGAAGTGGTTTCCATATCCTCTATTATTCTAGGGATCATCAGGTAGTTGATTTGGTTCTCCAACCTTTTGCACATTGCTTCCTCTACCTCCATGTCATTTCCTCTCCTTTTTAGATGGCAATGTTTTGGCTTGGGGTAGCAAGTTGCTGAGCAAGAGAGGATTGAGGTATGATAGGCTGGATCCCTAGAATGGGTTGCTCCTTCCCCTTAAACTCATTCACAAATAGGTCAATAAGTTAATCCCATTCATAGATGGAGTGTGTGGGGAGGGAGTCATACCCTTCATGATTTTTCCCTCTAAATGATGCTACGAGTAGCCTCAAAGCTATGTTCTACTTCCAGATATCATACAATTAGAGGAAGCAGGCCATAACTCATAGATGCATCAGCGGATCCAACATTCCTTTGCCAATGTAGAGTGGTACTATTTTGAGCACCGACGTTGGAATGTAGTCCCATGTATCTAGTGGTACTAGAGGCCATAGGGGGTTAGTTTTTCTCCTTGTGGTAAAGCTCACAAAGTGTGAAGTACCCATGTTTAGGTACGTGGATTTGACAACATTCTCCTTATGATTTTTTGCTAGGAATGGAGTCATCGAGTGCATTTTTTTAGTGCTTTTGGAAGCATATGAGATGAGGCCTTCATTGGAACCTTGATACTATGCTCTTATTGATGACTTATTTGGATCCTTTCTTTTTAGTAGAGTCACTAGGTAGGATATGTTGGCCAGACGAAGGTTCCCACCATAACCTCAATCCAAGGATGATTGTTTCTTCTTATTCTAGGTTTTTATTTATCAATAGAGTCACCAAATGAATCTGTAGAGTGCTTCAACAAGTTGATGACCATGACCTTCATCGAAACCATGACCTAACTTCTATATTAGGGGATGGATGTTTTCAAATTTGGATCCAATCGAGCATGCTAGTCTAAATTGTTGGGGGTGATTGTGACCCCTTTGAATTCCCTAAGAATTGTGACCCTTACGGTTGTAGTTTTAGCATATTTCTACCTTTTTTGAGCTAGTGCATTTGGTGCCCCATGCCTCATGCAAGGGCACGAGTCCTAGGAAGTCTAGGGGAGCGTGGGATGTGGCTCCATTGGTCGACCTCTAAGGTTTTTTACCCAAGGTTGGATCCTTGATTCTAGATGTTTTATTTGGTGTTTGTCTTTCCTTACTATGTTAATCTACTCCTGTTTAAGTTTATTTAAGGGAAAAGAAAAATTAGAAAGAAAGCAGGAAACAAGACAAAGTAATTTACAGGAAACTTATACTATTTAGTCTATCTAAGAGTGGTGATACGTCAAAGGAAAAAAAAAATTTCTACCTCAAACCAATGGGATAAATGAACACATGAACTAATTACGATAGAAAGTTGAAAATAGGTTTGATCATATAATTATACAATATGTATAATCAAAAGAGGCTCATGGCCTATACATGTATTTGGCTCAAGGCTCGAGTCCAAACTAAGAAAGAGAGTAGAAAAGGGAGAAAGTCGATGCCATAGGTCAGATGTTAGACACAACAACAATTCCAAAACTCTCTTCTTATGTTTTGAAGAAAGCCATTTATAATATTTACAATCAAAATTCAAAATTTGAAATTCCCCCCTCAAAATTCTTACTCAAGGTACTTCTTCATTGATGGTGCATAATCTCGAGGTTGTTCGAACTTAAAATTTTTGTAGAATGTTGCTCATGCTGGAATTTGTTGTAGAGATCCCCTACCATTAACGTTTTTGGATCTATGTCAGCTCCTATATGGGTCTTATGATAGTGTCTTAAATGTTGTACCTTCCCATAGAGAGAGTCACACATTCTGGAAATCGTACAGTTCTACACAAGTGGAGATTGAAGCATATTTGGAGGTATCCTGACTAAAATTGGGTTACCATACCTTCGTACATAATCTTCACATTTTTTTCCATCTAATATCCTAGTTATCATTGTTGGCTTGAAATTATCAGATATTTGGTATTTTGGTTTAGATCATTCTATGCACAGCGTTGCCTTGTGCTTTCATCAAAACTCTAGGTTTTTTATTTAGTTGGATTTGACCTTGGGGGTGTGATAATTGGAATTTTTGCACCTTCCTTTGTCCATTCTATTCTTGGGTCTAGTTTTCCCGGTCTTGCTTTAGCTTTTATTGAGACCTCATATGGATTGCTCCTTCCTCGAAAACCAACCTCCAAAAGTAGTCAAAATATCCTACTCCATCCAAGTGTAGTGATAGTTCACTACAAAGGTGTTGAGTATGTAATTCCATCCTTAATCAAACATAATGCTAATTTTATTATATAATCAATATTTTCAATTAGTAGGATTTATAAATTATGTAAACAAGAAAAAAGGAGTCTAGTGAAAGATGACCTTTTTCAAGTAGTTAACTGTCAAACTTAACCTCCTACAATAATTGTATAGTAATCACAAATATATTTGGACAATTTACTTCTCTTCAGCATTCCCTATGACGTTATCATATTAAATGGAAGGATGACAATTTTATAATTGGCATGACAATTTTTTTTTAAATGGTACATGCGAAGATGGGAAGTCATATGACAATAATCTATATGGCAATAGTTGATAATTGCACAAGATGATAATGTCTCAATATGGTGATAACAAACCTACAAGATGAGAACGTTTCAAGATGGCAAGATGTCGATTGCTAAGATGACAGTCTCTAGATGGTATAATGGTATTTTTAAAATAGCCCCTTGCTTTGATGACTTCCTTTAGATGACTCTTTGCTCTAATAGATTCCTTCAAATGACTCCTTGCTCTAATGACTTCCTTTACACAACTCCCATTTGTGATAGAACTTTTCACAATAGTGTCCTCTTACTTTGATAACTTCCCTTACTATGATACTTGCATGACACCATGCATTAAATGACATCAGTTGAGTCATGTAACAAAATTTTCCCTTAAATATTGCTTGTGCTCTCATCTGAATAATGATTCTTTTCAAATGATATCTTGAATACTGCAACAACTTGTTCTCACTTGCAATCCTATACACACTAATTCATACAATCTACAACATACAATTCAAACAACAAAAAATATTTATCATTCACACTCATACACAAAAGAAATTCAAGGTGAATGGTAATGGTATTGCCAATTTATCAAATGGTTGTACATCCAATATATTACATCCATCCTAGACTCTTATACATATATATTCCATATCTCATCTTTTTATCTCATTCTATATGTCCTTCCTCTTTCTCTTATCTTATTTATCTATGCACAAATTGTCCTCTCTTTTTCCTGTCGATTCCTCTCCTTCGATCTCTTATCAATTTCTCTCCCCTTTGTTTCTCTTCCTCTCCCATTTATCTTGCATGAAAGGATTCATTTTACACAAATTGGTGGTAGTTACAAACATGTGGTAATTACTTTACCCATAACCATTTTATGATTGAATGTCCCTACATCATACTCATTGGATAAGTGAAATTCTTTATTACCTCAAACTCATGAACATGAATTTTTCTTCCAAGTTATTGCTATTTTTAACTTAGATTTTTTCACAAGGTTATCTTGTATATATTGTGCTTGTTTTATTTTGAGAATAAAATATCCTCTAGTAGAATCCATTCAACATTTATGTCATTGTGTTCCATTCCATTGCATCCATCCAACTACGATCAACATGTATTTTGTTGATTACTTTCTCTTTGTGCCAACACATTCTATTTAAGTGAGTATGTCCTATACAAATCTCATAAGGATGTAGGTTCCAACCCCTAATTGCTACATATCTAAATCTTCCATGCTGACTACAACAAACCATCCTAAGACCTTCATCCCCTATACCAATATCTCTTCTCACAAATTCAGTCTTGTTGCTTTTTGCTTGACTTGAATATCTAAGGCCTTCATTCTTTGACCTTATATTTAGCATTATGGGAATTGTCACACCTTGCCCATGTTTTACCAATCATTTTCTATTATACCCCATTTGTTTCATTAACTTGGAGTCAATACATTTGGTGTGCCTTTCAAAGCACCCAATTGCTTCATTGTCATGTCCTTCAACAATATGACCTTTGTCATACTCATCAATGACCTAATGAGGTTCATATTACTCTATTGTTTCTTTATTATTTATTTTATCTCTATAGAAGTGTGAATCGTTGCACTATCATCTTCATTTTGACTACTACTGGTGACTTGGTCCAACTGCATCCTCCTGATGCTTATTCTCTTACTTGTTTATACCTTTACCTCCACTTGTTTTACATCTTCTCCCAACACTGCCCTTGCTCCCTTCAACTTTATCTGATAACATTTTAATAATTGTTTATCTATATTCATGCATATTGTAGGACTCATGTCCACTTTTCTTCTTTGTCTTAATAGACTTAATGTGTACCACCCACCATATTTCTCAATAGTGTAGGTGTTCACCCTACCATCATGCATTACCTTTCTATCAAACTACCATGGTCTTCCAAACAACACATGAAAAGAATTCAAAGGCATAACATCACACAGTACTCATTCTTGTAAGAACTAATTTAAAAGTTTACCATACATTGTTCACTTGCCAAAATGTTATGCCATATATGAGTTTATGTGTTCAATATTATTCGACCTATATTTTCTACCATCTCCATAGACACTAAAATATCTATACTCTCGCTATCCGTAATGACCTTACAATATTTTTCTCCTAATTTGCATATGGTTCTAAAAATACTTATTCTTTACACTGGTTCTTACTCTTGTTTGGATGGATTTAAAAATACCTTTTTCATCATAAGGGATTCTTCATGTTCTAGTTCCCCCATTTTCTTGGATGGGGCAACACTTTCTTCATTTGCCTAAGTAATGTGGTTTCTGATTTTTTTCCTTTACTACTATCCCACTATACTATTGTACATTCAAATACCCAATCACCAACTTATCCATATATAAAGTAGTTTTCAAGGAATCCTCTACCCCTTATTCTACCATACCAACCTCATCCTCTTGAGAAATAATTTCTTTCTCTAGTGCCCTGGTTGAATTTACTTTAACAAGTACTAGCTTCTCCTTCTTGCATATGTTTCCCTGTACCACTATTCAATTATTATCTTCCTCTACAAAAGTATCCTCTTCCTTTAGAATTATTGTGTTTATTGCAAGTCAACTTTTCTTCCACCTTGAGTGCATATTGATATACCTCCTTCACTATTCTAATTCAATGTAAACCAATTTCATCTTGTATGGGAATCCTTAGCCCATTTATGTATCACATAAATTCCTCTTCATCATGTTCAATATGACCTACTCTTATTCTCAATTTATAAAATTATTTAGTATATTTTCTATTTCCAACTCATTTTGCTTGAGGTTCTAGAGTCTTTTTTCTATTCCCAACTCCTTAAGGTAAAAATTTAGACTTTAATTTGGATACAAACTTCTCCCAAGTTCAGATTTTATCCTTTCTCTTTCATTGTCTCTTTGTTTAGACATGATCCCATAAAAATGAAGCATGTCCCTTCAATCATATACATGTAATTTTGACCCACTTTGGATTCTCCATAGATTCATAGTCGAAGAATCCCTCCATGTCCTTTATCTAATCAATCAACTCTTTTGATTTTAAAATTCCATTAAAATTAAGAGCATCCATATTTGTCATATTTTCCATATTTGAGATTTCATGTATCAACCATTGGTCTAGTTATTATCCTTGTTATTTATATCAAACTTTTGCATGACCAGATCCTCCTCTTCACTATCACTAAGTTCCTCAAGATAAATACCTCTCCTTTGTATAGTATCAATCACATCTAATATGACAATGATTCATCTTAGTGTTTTACCTATGTGTACTAGTTGAGGTCCCATACCACATGACCTTCCTCTTTTTTATTTTGTCATTTATCTAAAAACTTTTAACCCACTTTGATACCAAATGATGCAGACAAGAAAATGGATTCTGGTGAAAGATGACCTTTTCAAGTAACCAACTATCAAACTCAACCTCCTGCAATAGTTGTACAATAATCAAATGTACATTTGGAGAATTTACTTCTCTTTATCACTCCCTGTGAAATCATCACATAAAATGAGATGAAAATAATTTCATAATTGACATGATGATAAAGTCTCAAAAAGGTAAAGATAAATATGGGACACCATATGATGGCAATATAGATGGCACAAGATAGGCATATTGAGAGTAGATGACAATTGTGCAAGATGGCAGTGTCTCAAGATAGCGATGGAAAAATTACATGATACTAATATTTCAAGATGGTCATATCGTTATTGGTAAGAAAGTAGTCTCTAGATAATTTTATGCCTATAGACAACATGATGGTAGTCTCAAGACGATCCCTTGCTATGATTACTTACTTCAAACAACTCTTTGCTCTAATGACTTTCTTCAAATGACTCCTTGCTTTGATGACTTTCTTCAAATGGCTCCTTGATCTAATGGCTTCCTTCAAACATCTTCTGTGACAACACCTTTCATAACTACATCCTCTTATTCTTACAACTTATATTACAATAGAAATTTCATGACTATATGTATTAGACAACACCAACTAAGTCATGTGACAACACTTCTCCTTAAACAATGATAGTTCTCTCTTCTAAATCGTGCTTCCTCTTGAATACTATATTGATTGTTGTAATACCTTGTTCTCACCTATAATCCTATACACACTAATCCATACAATCTACAACATACAATTCAAATAACAATGCATACAAAGAAAAAATTCAAGGTGAATAGTAATGATATTGCCAATTTTCCAAATGGTTGTACATCCAATATTTTACATCCTTCCTAGACTCTTATGCACATATCTTCTAGCCCTCGTCCTTCTCTCCTCTTTTTATCTCACTCTTAATGTCATTCCTTCTTATTATCCTCTTGTATGTCTATACACACACTATCCTCTCTTCTTCTTCCCGTTGATTCATCTTCTCTAACCTCCTACTAACTTATCTTCCCTTTTTTCTCTTCCTCTCTCCTTTCACCTTGCAAGAAAGGGTTCTTTTTATACAAACTACTAATAGCTACAAATGGATAGATCTTATTTTCACCATAACTATTTTATGCTCAGATGCTCGTGCATCATACTCATCAGGTAAAAAAAATGCTTCATGAGCCTGAACTCATAAACATGAATTGTTCTTCCAAGTTATTGTCATTTTAACTTGGCTTTCTTCACAAGACCAACTTTTATGTCTTGTCCTTATTTATTTTGAGAACAAAACTTCCTCTAGTATAATCCATTCATCAATCATTTTATTATGTGCAATTCCATCACATCCATCCAACTATGGTCAACATGTATTTTTTTTACTACTTTCTCTTAGTGAAAACACCTTATGTTGGAGTGATTATGTCCTCCATAAATGTCATAAGGATGTAGGTTCCAACATCTATTTGCTAGATGTCAAATTTTCCACACTGAATACAACAATCCATCCTACAACCTTCATCTTGTATTGATCTCTCTTCTCATAAATTTAATCTCATTGCTTCTTGCTTGACTTGTATATCCGAGGCCTTCGTTATTTGGCCTTATAATTAGGATTATGGGTTTTTTCATAACTTTCCCACATGTTCCCAATCCTTTGCCATTATATCCCATTATTTTCATTAAATTGGAGCCAATACTTTTTGTGTGCATTTCAAAGTACCCAATCACTTCTTCAGTATGTCCTTCAACAATACAACCTTTGTCATCGCCATCAATGACCTAATGAGGTTCATTTTACTTTTATGTCTCTTTATCATTTATTTTATCTTTTTTTCTAGAAGTAGAAATCGTTGTATTGTTATATTCATTGTCACTACTACTAGTTACTTGGGCCAATTACCTCTTTCCCATGTTATTTTCTTACTTATTTCTACCTTTACCTCTACTTGTTTTACATCTTCTCTCAACACTGTCCTTTCTCCCTTTAAATTTATCTCATAAGCTTTTAAGAATTGTTTATCTCTACTCATGAACAATATTGTACACATAATGTCCACTTTTCTCCTTTATCCTTTAATGGACTTAATGTGTACCACTCACCATATTTCTCAATAGTTTAGGTGTTCACCCTACCATCATGCACTACATTTTTATCAAACTGCCATGGTATTTCTGAAAAGTCATGACAAACATCCATAGGCATAACATCACATAGTATCTCATCCTTGTAAGAACCAATTTGAAATTTTACCATACATTGTTTACTCATCAAAATGTGATGTCCCTTTTACAACCATGAAATCTTATATAGATTTGGGTGTTCAATCCTCTTCAACCAAAGATTTTATACCATATTCATAGACACTAAATTATCCATACTCCCATTGTCTACAATGACTTCACAACATTTGCCTCCTTATTTGCATCTATAAGTTCTAAAACTTCTTATTTGCATCGGTTCATACTCCTCTTTGGCTAGTTTTAACAATATTTTTTTATCATAAGGAATTTTCCTTGTTCTAGTTCCTCCATGTGCTTGGGTGAGGCAACACTTCATCTACCTGTGTAATGTGGATATTGATTTATTTTCCTTTACCACCATCATATTGAACTATTGGAAATTCAAATGCTTGATGACAAACTTCTCCACATCTAAATAAATTTTTAGGAAATCCTTTAACCCTTCCTCTACCATAATCACCTCTTCCTCTTGAGAAATATCCATTTTTTGTGGTTCTCTTATTGAAATTACTTTGAGAAGTACTAGCTTCTCCGTCTTGCATATGTTTCCCTCTACCACTATTTCATTATTCTCTTCCTCTAGAGAATTATCCTCTTCTTATGGGATTGTTTTGTTTTTTTTTAGTGAACTTTTTTTTTGCATTGAGTGCATATTGATATGGTTCCTCAATTGTTCTAATTCAAACCAAAAAATTTCATCTTATATGGATGAAATTAGTGCATTTATGTATCTCAAAAATTTCTCCTCATTTTCTTCAATATAACCGACTCTTATGGTCAATTTATAGATTTCTTTGGTATATTATTTCACTCCTAACACCTTTTGCTTGAGGTTTTAGAGTCTTCTAAACAACGCAATTTGATAATCAATAGGTAAAAATTTAGACTTCAATTTGGATACAAACTTATCCCAAGTTCAAATGTAATCCTTCCCATTTCATAGCCTCTTTTTTTGATATGATACCAATAAAATCAAAGAATGTTCCTTCAAACACGTAAATGTCAATTTGACATGATTTAGATCCTCCATAGATTCCTAATCAAATAATCCATCCATACCCATTATCCAATGAATAAAATCTTTTGGGTTTAAACTTCCATTAAAATTGGAGTATCCATATTAGGCTTATTTTCCTTATTTGACATTACCTTAATCAACTACTATTTTGGTTCTTCTCCTTTCTCTTCATCTTGAGCTTTTGCATGACCAATTTCCTATTATTCACTATCACTAGCATCCTCAAGATAAATAATTTTCCTTTGAAAAATATCAATCTAAAAGCACTAGGATACGGAAGCAATGGCGTACCGGGTGCGATGCAAACAAAAGCAAATGTAACGCTAGCTCCTACGAATGAAGAAAGGACTAAAGTGCATGAAAAGGGAAAACAAACGAACTGAAATGAGATATAAAGCAAATGTAAAGTGCAGCCCTTTTTTTTATTAATTTTTCTTTGAGATCAGGTTACAATACGTCTCCTTCATTTTTAGGGGCTAGGAGCGTTAGATATAGTTTTGTTACACCACGGATGGTACGCTTCCCTTCGGGATCTTCCGCGTGCCCACATTTGAAATGGGTGGGCCAAACGTCATCGCCGCTTGCATGAATGCATCTGTAGTTCCTTGCTACCCCTCCGGTGTCGAGATCCTACATTCAAAGAAATAGCAAATGATTAATAGCACCTGCGGATGGAGGGAAACATGCAATCCCCAAGGCCTCCGGTTAATGCATGCATGAAATAATTAAAACGGTAATCAAAACATGTCAGAATAAGATGAAATTTGGATAGAAGCATGCAAACACCATCATGAACACACTACAAAAGGAACAGTCGAGAAATATACTGTAGATTTCTAATCGCTCCGGGGTGGGACGATTAGGACTATCATAAAATGTCAAAAAGCAACCTCCTAAATGTCCCATCCAGAGGCCTCCAAAACACCTGCAAAGTTGGGGTTAGGCAAAATAGGGCATTTTGAGACGACCCAGAAGGTCGGATTTTGCATATTCAGCCTCGATCGCCCTGTATTCGAAGATGCTCCCTGTATGTTAGTGAAAGCGAAAAACAATGAAAACACAATCAAAACTCATCAGAATGGCATGAAATTTGAATGGCAGCATATATGAATGACATAAAATAAGATGCAAAAGAAATAGTGAAGAAATATACTACAGATTTCTAATCGCTCTAGGGTGGGGCGATTAGGACTATAGCAGTGTGGGGGGCATTCGATGGCAGGACGCCCACCGTTTGGGGCTTGGTTTCGACACCAATCCACTTGGGATGGGTCCAAAACCTCCTAGGGGGTTGTGTCAAAAAATTGGGTGGGGTATTGTGGCCAAATGTTTGGGTTTTGGGTCCGGATTGCGCTTCCAATGTTCACCCAATAACCTCCCTTCCAAAAGAGAGATCAAGGATGTAAGAAGCACAAGTGAGGGGTGAGGATGTAATTCGACAGCACTCCATTGCTCCAAATGCTCCTGCTCTATCTTCATTTTGGGGTGAGAAGACTCACCATTTTATAGACCTGAAGGTCTACTTTGAATGTGCATGCAGGGGCGCCACTTGGCCATCATGCCTTGCCGGGGGAGAGAAGATTCCTCCCGATTAAGGGCTCCATGACTGCCTCTTTGAGCTCAAAAATGCTCACTCGCACTCCCATGCATTGAAGGTGGAGTTGAGTGGTGGATCTAGGCTGCCATTTGTCAAGGTTTGAATTTTTTCCCATCAAACCTGCTATTTGCCCCACCCTAGAGCGATTGTTGCTAATCGTCCCGGGGTGGGGCGAATAGCATTCTAATCATCCCAGGGTGGAACGAGTAAGGAGCAGGGTGCTTGAAAGGTGCCAAATTGACCTTTGACCTTCCAAAACTACTTTGGGAGTGGTTAGGACCATTGTTTAACCTCTAGGGGCTGCCCTAGGGGCTATGTATGCCAATTCGATCAGTGCTTGTATCCACATGATCAGATTGGTGTTGTTTTGGTGTCTACAGATGCCCCTTTTTGGGATGCGCTGTGCGTGGCATAGTGCTGAGAAAAAATAGATAACCAAAGCACTTAATGATTAGGGTTTCTTAGTAACCTAACCAAATTTTGATGCCCCAAGTATGGAAAGGGCACGCATTCTTGAATCCTTGCTTCTGACGAGCTAAGGAGCTTAATTCAAGTGTTAACCTTTTTCGGTGAGGTGTTACTTGATCTTGGACATTGTTCAGTCATGAATAGGCAAAGGGTGCAACCTTTTGTCTGTGGGAACCTTGAGTTCATGATTCTAGAATGCCAAGTGTTTGATCAGCTTGTGATTATTGCTTGTTTGCTGCCCCAAGCGGGAGCGTGATTGTCTTTGTCAATGATTCTTTGAATGCATGCCATTTCCTTGATTGGGTGTGTATTTGTTGATTGGTGACTAAGTGTGACTACCCCCTCAAGCGATGAATCGATGAGGGAATGACCGACATGAGAAAAGCGATGAGTCACTTGACCCAAGATGACTTTTTTAAGGGTGCCTTCAGTTGTTTTCCGTTGAATGCTTATGCAGTTTCCCAACAATCGGACCTGTTTTTGGTGGGTTTTAACCCTTTTTGTGACGCATTTTGGAGCTGAAATTGTCAAAAATCCGTCCTCTCGTGGAGCGGTCCGGCTATGGTAGCATTCTTAGGGAGTAGGATATTGATAATTTGTGGCCCTGACGTCGGTTTTGGATGCCAAGAATGTCAGGCGCAAAGGCGCCTTTGTTCGGCAATGTTATTGCTATTTTTGGGTGGGTTTGGACCCTTTTTGTGACGCCTTTTGGGGATGAAATTCTCAAAAATCCTTCCTCCCATGGAGCAGTCCGGATATGGTAGCCTTATTAGGGAGTAGGATAGTGAGGATTTGTGACCCCAAAATCAGTTTTGGATGCCTTGAAGCGCAGGCACAAAGGTGCCTTTGTTCGACAATTTTATTGCTATTTTTGGTGCATTTTGGATGCAGTTTTGGTTGTTTTTTATTTTCTTGCTCTATAATCATCCCAGGGTGGGACGAATACCATTTTGTAATCATCCCAGGGTGGTACAAGTGCTAACTAGAGCGCTCATTCTAGGTTGGAATGATTACATGCCTAAGAGCCTATATAAGGGCTAAAACTAGGTTTTGGGCTCATTTACAATTTGTTTTTTTGGTGATTTGGAGCTGTGAGGATTTCGGATGCAGTGATTGATGTCCCCATGTGTCAATATCAGGGTGCAGAGACCATAGTGGATGATGACGATGGGGGTGAGGGCCTCTAGGAGGTACGAAGTGGCAACAAGGTGGTGAGGATGCAGAGGCACGAGGGAGGGTTGGGGAGCTCCGCTCGATGATGCAGATATGGTGGAGGTTGACGAAATGACTGGGGATGAGCTAGGGGTTCCAGAGCAACCGGATACACAGGACATTCTAGAGTAGTGGGTGCTAGAGTAGCATGCCATCCTAGAGATGCCCATGCCTCAAGAAGTCCCAGGGATATGGAGGCTAGGTATCACGTTGAGATAGCATGATTGGAGGAGCTACTATGGAGATGGGATGAGGAGCACAACGTCGAGAGGGATCACCTACGGGCTTAGTTGGTGCAATGGGATGAAGCATTGGCTGCATACCGCCGATGGGATGTGGAGTGGGGTCGATTCTGGGTGGAGTTGGAGGCCGAGATTATCCGCCTTGGTGGACAGTTACCTGAGCTCACTGGAGGTGGATCTTTGCACTGAACGAGAGACAGTGAGACTGAGCAGTCTACTTCCTCTCATCGCAAGCGGGTGGGTGAGGGTAGCGCTAGTGGGCATGATGCGGGGGTTGGCAGCAGCCATCCTGAGAGGTCCCATAGGACCCACACCACTGGGGGTAGTTCCAGTCACACCGATCCTACGTGATCATGGTGGCCGACTCCCTAGGCTTGGGGTTTTTGATTTTTTGATTTTTTTGTGAGGTCAGAGGACCGACTTATTGTAGCCTACGGGCATTTTTGATCTATATATATATATGACTTTCTTTTTTATTATACACTTGTCGTGATTTATCTGTTACTTTTATGCACATTTATTTACGTTGATGTATGCATGGGTTATTATGAATGCGATGTTTCTAATTATATGATGTATGCATATGGAATGGATGAAATGATTTGTTGATAACTTGGCGGTGGCACCATAGACTGTACAGGATTTACTGGCTTTCTGTACTATGTGATTGCTTTGTGGAATGACTTTGCATGTGTAATATATTTTTTTGTTTGTATTTTCTGATTGTGATGTAAGAATGGAATGTACCACAGGTGTTCTAGAATGTAGTTAAGGTTTTTTTGAGACTCAGATGTTTTAACTAACTAGCCAAGATTGTACATTTATCTTACAAGACTTTTGAACAAGGTACGAATCAGACTTGAGTTTGACCAAGTTATTTCACATCCCTGTGTGTGCGATTGAATTTGTTTATGTGGTAGTTGTCAGGATACCGCCAGTGCCAGATAGGCTGTCAACCAAACCTGTACTGAGGATCACCTAACTAGCTCCACTAACTCCTTTGTTGTATTTAGTAAGATTAATCTACGGTGCAATCTAGGATACCATAAGCTAGCTCATCCACATGCAAACATTGATCTGTACACAGTTTAATGCGACAGATATATCGTCATGCGGGAGGTTTGCCGCCAGTGACCAGTAGGCTATCCACCAAACCGGTACTGAGGATCACCTCTTGACCTTTCGAATGCTGAGAGTTCCAGGGATTCAAGTTTGACTCCCTTATTTTCTTTACTTTTATTGGGATACTTGCTCTCGTATGTAGTGATAAAAATCATTGTTTATTTTTCTTTTGTTCTTTTGAGCAAGGGATTTGAATTTTGAGTGATGAGAATCACTTTTTCTTGTGCTTTTTGATGTATGCACTGTGTGGGTTTTGATGTCAAACTTTGGAGTTTGTACTTTGAATTTTTGCAATTTTTGATGTTTGCAACCCTTTGAGAATTTTAGGATTTTTGATAGTGGTAAAAACCACTGTTTATTTTGGGGGAATTGGGTAGGGAAGATGCTTGTCCTTTTGCCAACTCTCAACATTCTTGGGGTCATTCGCACAGGGGGATGAGTGAGATAACCTTTTCACTGTATGGTAACCTAGCCTGCTATGTAGGTTTCATCTTTCATTCACACAACTTGGGAATTTTTATGTGTTTTAACTTGTGTTGGGATGCTACGTAACAAGGTGTGATCCAAGGAAAATTCTACCTTTGTAAAAATCTGTCTGACTTTGTACAGTTTTTGGCTAGAAATCTAAAGACAACTGAATGACGAAATCCCGGAATACATTAGAAGACACTGATTATGATATGGTGAAAAATGTGGATGGCGTTTATTTTTGTTGGACTATTTACAAAGTGGAAAAATGCGGAAAATGATGGAATTGCCGAGTAATTACAGTCTATGGTGCATTTGACCTGTATGACCAACAAATATGCAATGTATGTTTGCGATGCCTAATGCAACTTATTTTTTTGTGTTTTGATTTTTAAGAGTATGCATGGAAGTGAGATGCAATTTTTTTGTTATTTTTTATTATTTTATTGTTTTTGAAAATTCTTTATGGTTGGTTTATCCCGAGTGGGTGCGGACCGAGTGATTCTTTCGGATCCTTGGAGGTTTTGACCAAAGGGATTATAGATACCTTTGGGGCATTTTGGGTGACCAAGCGGTTGTGGGAACCCTTGGGGCTTTTGGTTTGACCAAAGGGTTTATAGATACCTTTGGGGCATTTTAGGGTGACCAAGCGATTGTGGGAATCCTTGGAGCTTTTGGTTTGACCAAAGGGATTATGGAAACCTTTGGGGTATTTTGGGTTGACCAAGCGATTATGGGAATCCTTGGAGCTTTTGGTTTGACCAAAGGGATTATGGACACCTTTGGGGCATTTTTGGGTTGACCAAGCGATTGTGGGAATCCTTGGAGCATTTGGGTTGACCAAGCGATTGTGAGAATCCTTGGAGCTTTTGGGGTGACCAAGCGATTGTGAGAATCCTTGGAGCTTTTGGGGTGGGCCATGGCTCTTTTAAATGTGGAATGGCCTCAAATGACTGATGTTCAAGGGTTCTAGTTCCTTGATTCCTTCAAGAGAGGCGAGCCGGTATGTTCCAGGTCCTATTTTACTGTCGATTACATAAGGACCTAACCAGTTTGCCATGAACTTGTCCCTTAGATGGGGCGGCAAGTTAGAATTTTGTTGGTTCTCTTTTAAGACCAAGTCACCAACCTGAAAGTCCCTCAGGTGAACTTTCATGTTGTATGCTTTCTTAAGTCGCTCTTGATAGATACGTAAATGCTCGAGAGCATTGATGCGTCGTTCGTCGAGCAACGTAAGCTGGTCTAACCGGGCCTGCCGTGCAGTGTCATCATCGATGAACTCTTGCATTGATATGCGCAGGGAGGGTATTTCCAACTCGAGAGGCATGACTGCCTCGGAGCCATACACCAGCGAAAATGGAGTTGCCCCGATGGGCATCCGAATGCTAGTGCGATAAGCCCAAAGAGCAAGTGGGATTTGAATGTGCCAATCCTTATGACTATCTGTGACCATATTTTTAAGGATGGCAACTAGCATTTTGTTTGACGCCTCTACTTGCCCATTTGCCTATGGATAATAGGGTGTTGAAAAACTGTGCTGAATTTTGTACTTTGTTGTCAAAGCACGCACATATTTGTTCTTAAATGACGTCCCATTATCCGAGATGATCTTGGATGGAATACCAAAATGACATATGATGTTATGTAAAATAAACTCCGCAATGCGGGTCCCAGTCGTAGAGGTAAGCGGAATTGCTTCCACCCACTTGGTGAAGTACTCTGTTGCCATTATGATGAACGTGTGATGGCCTGACGATGTAGGGGAGATATTTTTGATTAGATCTAAGCCCCACTACAAAAATGGCCAAGCCGATTGGATCGGCTGCAAGGCCTGAGAAGGTACATGTGTCAAATTAGCATGGTGTTGACACTTCATGCACTTCCTCACATACGTGCAACAATCTCGCTCTAAATATGGCCAATAATAGCCCATGCGAAGAATGCGCTTTGCGATGGCCATACCGCTAAAGTGGCCACCGCATGTACCATCGTGCGCTTGGGTGATCACCCAAGTGGACTCCTGCTGGTCCAAGCAACGGAGGAGGATCCCTTCGTAGCTTCGACGGTACAAAATGTCTCCTAGCAAGACATGTTTTGCCACTTTCTATTTGAATGATATTTTTGTGGCATGCGTCAATCCAAGTGGGAGGTTACCTAGCTTGAGGTAGTCTCTTATGGGTGTGTACCAATCCTGCTGATCAGAAACCTCGATGGTATGAACGACCAATCCCTCTTGAAGTTCATCCCTAGCAAAAGCTGAGCGGGAAAGAACTTGTAAAAATAGCGTTGTGTTGCTATTAAGGGGAATAGGGGAGAACAAGGACCCCCAGTTGGCGTGATTTAGGCTATCATGGATTCGAGAGAACCTATCCTGAGATGGTTCAATCTGGATCAGGTGGATTTCTTGCGTTAGGTCAGAGCTTGCACGCTCCATCATGGATTGCGATAATGTTTTGACTTGAATGGTTGTCATCTCACCAGAAGGGTCTTGCGGGATTAGTGACCCCAAGGAGGCCATAGTGTCTGCAAAATGATTCGATGATCGAGGGAGTGCCTCGATGTCATACCATTCAAGTTTTTCCAAGAATTTATCCACAAGGGCTTTGTAGGCCTACAGAACTGGGCATTTACATTGGAATACCCCTTTCACTTGGTTGACGATTAACAACGAATCACCAAAGATGTTCAAGCGTTTGATGTTCATGGTGATGGTTGTCTGAAGACCTATGAGCAAGGCTTCATATTCAGCATTGTTGTTGGTGCACGGGAAATCAAGTTTAAATGATAGAGGCATTGGAGCCCCTTGCGGTGTGAAGAATACGATTCCCATGCCACCCCCTTGCTCACATTTAGAACCATCAAAGAATAAGGTTATGTCGGCCTGTGACTCAGGCTCATCAAAATCTGGCGATTCTGAGACATGGAAGACCCCATCATCGGGTAGCTCTACGGTCAGAGGTTGATCATCTTCGAGAGGAGCCTCTGCTAGTTGATCGATGATGACTTGACCTTTGATGGACTTCTATCCAATGAATTCGATGTCAAACTCCATCAACAACATGATCCATTTCGTTGTGCGGCTACTATGATAAGTACGACTCATCATGTACCGCAATGGATTCTCCTTAGACACAACATACGTCGTATTGCTCAACATGTAATGGCATAGCTTTTTGGTGGCAAATACCACTGCTAAGCATAGCTTCTCGATGTATGCATAGTTAAGTTCATAACTGACCAGGGTGTGGCTAAGATAATAAGTAGCCTGTTCTTTATGTAGTTCATTTTTCTGGGCTAGCATGGCGCCCAGTGCCACCTCAGTAGCTGAGATGTATAAGTAGAATGACACTCCTGGTCTAGGTGGTGCCAATACTGGCGGTGAAGCCAAGTATTGTTTAATGTCATCGAAGGCTGACTGGCACTCGTCATCCCAGTGAAATGCTACCCCCTTGTGTAATAATTTATTCATGGGTTGACACTTGTCAGATAATTGTGCTATGAAGCACTTGATTGACGTGACCTTTCCCTACAAGCTTCTGAGCTGCTTGATGGTGGTTGGGGGAAGCATTTCAAGGATTGCCTTGAATTTATTTGGATCTACCTCGATGCCTCATTTTGAGACTATGAAACCCAAGAGTTTTCTAGATGTGACGCCAAATACGCACTTCTTGGGGTTTAGTCTGACTTTGTGTTCGATGAGGCGATCGAGGATCTTGCTTAAGTCATCCAGATGATCTGGGCACAAAAGAGATTTGGCCAACAAATCATCCATATAGTCTTCCAAAGTTTTATGCATGTGATCATGGAAGATGTATGTCATAGCGCGTTGGTAGGTGGCGCCAGCATTTTTAAGGCCAAAGGGCATGACCTTATAACAAAATGTCCCCCAAGGCGTTGTGAACGCCATTTTGAGTTGATCATCGGGATTGATACGAATCTGATTGTATCCCGAGAAACCATCCATGAGGGAAAGCATTTCGTGGCCTGCTGTAGCATCTACCAATGCATCGATGCTAGGCAAGGGGAAATCATCCTTGGGACTCACTTTGTTTAGATCTCGAAAATCGGTGCATATGCGAATCCTCCCATCAGGCTTCTTGATGGGTACCATGTTGGACAACCATGGTGGGTAATCCACGCAGATGACAAACTGTGCATCCAACAACTTTTGTAGCTCATATTTTACCATTAAGGCTACTTTTGGGTGCATCTTACATAGTTTTTGCTTGACTGGCTTGACTTTCGGATCAAGCGTTAGATTATGCATGACTAGCTGTGGGTCTAGCCCCGACATGTCTTTGTAGGACCATGCAAAAACCTCCTTCTTCTCTTTGAGAAGGGCAATGTAATCGGCTTGCTCTTTGGGGGATAGACTTACCCCCAGCTTGATGGTTTGTGGATTCATTGGATCAGAGCCGATGTCTACGTCAGTCATCTCTTCGACTGACATGTGGGACCCATCCTCCAACTGGTGTGGAGTTGGGATCAGGTGGATATCATTTGCTGAATTTAGATCTATGTTTGGAACGTCGGGTTCCTCTTCAGCGTGGAAGATATCCTGAGTTGGTCTTGGGGTGAAATGAAGCATCTCACCGCAAGGCCAGTACTCTGATGGGGATGGTGGTGAGTTAGCGTGATCCCAGTCTATGGCATCTAGGTTTAGATACAATGGTCATGCTGGATCGATTGGATTGCGGATGGGGGCGGTTAAGTCAATGGAGATCATGTTGATGAAGTGAATTTGGTCTCCATTACCGCACGGGTGGTGACTCGGACATCCTTGGTGATCTTTGTGCTCCGGATCTGGCTCTGTGGGTATTGGCACAAATGGATCGGCCCTATGTGTGGATAACAGGATAGGGTCTGCCCTTGGCACTGATGGCTCTATAGGGTCTCTGGGTGGAAGGTGCTCTCTGTATGCCTGAAGTGGTGGGTGCAGCACTTGGTCTAACTATGCTTGGTTTAGGTGCCACCTATGCCTTGGCCCCATGTTTAGCTATTCAAACATATCATCAATGTCCATGGGGTATTCTCGTTGTTGCTACCGCATGTGGTTGAGATATGCCATCTCAGTCTCATCTTCATAATCGCTATCAGAGATCCATAGGCCTTCATTGGCTCTGACAACTATTTGTGGCATGTGAGGCTCGTTCTACTCGAGCAAGTTGATTTGGTCCCATCGGGGTTGTTCCGCTCTCTATGGGAGGACCTGATTCTCTTGAGGTGGCATTTGCTCGATTGGAGCATTGAAGGGGAACATTGTCATGAAGTTCTCCTGATAGTCATCTATGGGCGTCACTTGCGAGTGATTGCTATCGGACTCGAAAGGGTCCCAAGGTGCTACCTCATACTCGACTCATATTCTGAAGATCCTTCTTGGCCTTGTCTATATCCCTTTTGGAGGCAAGTTCTTGAACTTTCCCCTTTCTCGATCAAAGGGGAGGAATTGTTGAGGCCCACAAGGTTGGTTGTTAACAATGGGAGATAATCCCCCAATGTGTATGTTGTGTTAGGATTGGCATATGGATCTTGTGCCAACCCATCCTTGTTGCCTAGCCCTAGGCCTTGCATGTTCTCTACCAAGATGTCAAGGGGCAGAGGGTGGTTGAACCCTACTCCTGATTTGTCGTACGACATCCGATATCTTGGTTGACAAAGAATGCGCACCCCTTGTTCATATCTCGCCTAACCCATATCCATGCCAATTACATTGGCCAAGGTATTTCAAAGCGAAGTCCGGGTTGGACAGATAGTTGACATTCTCAGACAAAGGGCTCTTCGTCCTCTTCCTCTTGCAGGTAAGGTTCAATGCCATTGTCGAGGCCCCCATATACAAAATTTGTCTGATTTGGTGGGTAGCCCAAAGGGACAATAGTGCCGATGGGGAGGCGAGGTCTCCCCATGTCCTGCATGGACTCAAGCGTGGGTGTTGCTACAATGTTCCACACTAGATACTCCCCAGGCCCGTATTGGCCATCTCAATGGTGATCATTGGTGGTTGAGGGGGAGGGAATGGGAGTTCTTCCTGAGTCCACTCCATGTTGGGTGAACTAGGCGTCTCGACTTCCATTCGGCTAGGCACCTCTTCGATAGAGATGGTTGAGACTGATGGCGGTGCCTCTTCCAGGGGTTTCTTCCCATTGTCCTTCGGTGTGGCCATCGTAGGTGGCATCGTTGGTGAAGGACCAGATGATGAAGATGGACCCGGTTGGGGATTTGAGGGACTTAACAGTGGGGATGTATGTGAAATCGGACCCTATTTGGATGGATTCAACTGAAAGTCCAAATGTGTCGATGGAAGGGTCGATTGTGGCATCAGCTGCACCGCATTGCAATACTTGAAGGGCTCTAAGTCTGTCGAGACTACATGCACTTGCCCTTCGTATGTGTACTTTAGGCATTGATGGGCTATCGAAGGGACACACTTCATGTCCCTGATCCAAGGCCGGCCCAGTAAAATATTGTAGGCCATATCACCTTCCAAGATGTGGCACAACGTAGGAATAGTCTTTTGTCCCACTTGGATGGGTAGGACAATTGTGCCAACCATCGAGCATATCACGTCGTTGAATGCTCGAAGGGTATAGGTGGAGGCCACAATGTGAGATGTTGGCAACTTGAGGTGTTTCAATGCCGTTGTTGTGATTATATTTCTGGATGAGCCAGTGTCCACCAACACCCTCTTAAATGGAATCCCGTTGACCCATGCAATGACGTGCAGGGGTGGATCCACCATATCACCAGTCATCAATTTTAGTTCGTCTTCTCTAAAGGTGATGACTGGTTCTGTACATCATTTTACATGTCCCACAAAGTTGTTGAAAGAGTTTGCTTCATGGGGCTGTAGCTCGATGGCTTTGAGTATCTCCATTAGAGCCTCCCGATGGGGCGGTGATTGTTGGATGAGCTCATAGATGGAGAGCCTAGCCGACGTGGTCCTTAAAATTTGGGTAAGTTTAGTCCGAATCGTGGCCACTGGTCTAGGTGGAGGAGGTTGCGTAGGGTGCTGTTGAGGTTGTGACGTTGATGGAACCTCTCCTGTAGCTGTAGCGGGGACAACTGTGCTTGGATACCTCTTGTTTCGTGTCACTATGCTTATCATCCCTACATACCCCTGCATGGGGCAGTTTTGTGTCACCTCATTGACCTATAGAGTCTTTGCCTACGCATCATGGGCAGGTAGGGGGTCTTTGAAGACCTCCATCTATTGGTTGTTTGGTGCTACGGGATTATCCACCGCTAGCATTTTGTTGTCTATTAGGTCTTGCACTAAGATTTTGAACTTCCAACATGCGTAAAGGTCATGTCCTTTCTATCGATGAAATCTACAGTACAAGTCTTCCCTATAGCCCTTGGGTTTTGGCGCGTTGGGGTCTACGGGTCGACTTTATGGCAGGTTTATCAAGTTTACCATGGACAAATGGTCAAACAAGGAGTCTTTAGATTCTATGAAGGGTGTGAATTGTCGCCTAGGGTGACGCTGCTGATTTTGCTCTTGCCTATGATTTTCCTTCTCATAGTTGTCAAGAGGAACTGCCTGATAATTAGCCTTTGGGGGCTGTGTCATCTGTGCAGGCTTTGGTATGTTTATGGCAACTTGATTGACCACAGCGGGTTTTGGTTGCATGGACCCAATTTTGGCATTTTTGGGCCACTCTTTCTTGCATGGCTTGGCAATCTCGCCATCCTGTATCTTGATCTCCTCAATGATTCTGGCTTGCACCAGAGCTTCCTCGAGAGTGGCATATTGCTGCAGCTACAATAGCATGGAGATCGATCTTAGGCAACTTTTCGAGAACATTTGGGTCAGATCGGCCATGGGAGGGAGGTAAGGAAGCTTTGAAAGCAACGTTCTCCATCGATTTCCATAGGCCACCATGGTCTCCTCCTCATACTGTCTGAGGCTAGCTAGGTCACTTAACGATGCCTTCTTCTTGGTGTTGAAGGCAAAACGTTCAAGGAATGCATCCACTAGCTGGTCTAGGTTGTTGATGCTATGCTTCGACAACTAGGTAAACCAATCCGAGGCAGGGCCTACGAACATGGTTATAAATGTTCTTAGAAGCAAAGCATCATTGTCCTGAATGCCAAAGCATTGGCTCAGGAATCTTGTCACGTGCTCTTGGGCATCCTCATCCCCTCTAAAGATTGCCAATTGAGGCATTTTGAAGTGTTCAGGGTATGGGGGTGCCGGTACTGAAGGATGCACCGGGTGACTATGGAGCTGGCATAAAGTGGGATTTTGGGGCCCAGAAGTCTTGGTCTCCATAGACTCTAAGCGCTCTAGCAGCGCTTTGTATGCATCAAAAGATTTGATCTCTTCCTCCTTGGTTTGTTCCCATTGTGAATTACGGGGAACTTGAGGCCTATGGAGGGGCAACCAGGTAGCACCCCCTACCTTGGTAGGGCATTTTAGCCCGCTCTTCTTCTTGCTCAAATTCCTCATAGGCTTCTTGAGGAGTTCCTGGGTGTGACCTATAAACATGGGTGGGTGCCCACGGAGGGTGCCCATCATTGGCTCTAGGGGTGGTCTCCCGCTCAGGTCTAGGAGGTCTTGGAGGCAACACTTGATAAGGTCATGGAGACCTATCTCGCACCAAGGGGTTGTGCCTCTCATACAACTCTGTCCTATGCATGTGAGGGGTTGGGACCCTCTCAGGCATAGTGTTCTGGAGCAACTCATCTATCTGACGCCGAATGCGCTCTTTGCTAAGGTGATACAGGTGCTCTAACTGTTGTTGGTCTTGCTCAAGCTACGTGATTTGCGCTTGGCGGGTGGCATGTTTGGAAAATGCCAAGTCAATTTGTTCTACCGTCTTGAGTCTAGGAGGCCTAGATGCCTCCCCTACACATCTATCTCGGTCGTGGTGATCCGAGATCTCTATAGGTCACTTCCCTCTATCGAGGTTAGCGGCATTCACCCGAGGCTCTGGCCTCAGTAGGTGATCCTGATAAATAGCAGGTGTGGAAGTGCATTGTTCCCACGTTGTGTATTGCTCTTGAGGAATGTAGTGGTTTTCCTCATGCTCCCTTTCATATATGTGAAAGGGGCGGGTAGAGTTGGCTCGCCCTGTCTGAAGAGCCTTGCACTCTGGATTTGGCCTATTGTTTCTGACAGTAATAAGGGGTAGAGGAGGGATGATGTAATCATGTGGCCCCTCCTTATGGACCCTATGTTGTTCTAGCACTTCATCACGTGGTGGCCACTCATAACGAGTGTCTAAGGGATCCCTCCCATCTATGTTGAGTGCCATGTGTATGGACTCCTCCTGAAAGGGTCTATGTTGCATGGGCGTGCCCCTCGAAGGGGTGCCTCTATAGTCCCGTTCCATCATGGTATGATGTGGACTATTTTGTGGGTCAGGCCACCAAGGTGGTATGACCAAGTCCTTGGGGCTATAGCGGAGGTGACTTGTGCCCCCTTGTACACTTTTTACAGCTTTTGCCCGTGATTGGGCTTGGCTACGGGTGTACACCATGGTGGTGTCTCTCTACAAGATATGTAGGTTTTTATCTTCTTTACAATTTTTTATGCTACACTAAACAAAAGGGGACCACACAATCAAAGCAATGATTATCTCATTTATAGATTAAAGGTGTGCCCTAGATCTGGTTTAGTGTGTTTTGATTTTGTGGTGAAAACCTTGTAAAGAAAATTTTGTTGTATATGCAATATGAGGGCTCTTATATCTCCCAAAATGGTTGCCCCTTCAATATACCACTGCCAGGCCATTATACCGAACCTCTCAATATACCCGCCCTTACGTGAGGGAAACTATTGGTACACGAGAGCAGAACAGTACGTGGAACATAGGCGGTACGGAAGGGGAATCACCCTATTTTTGACACCTACCATAGAAGACTTATCCTCATGCACTGGGAATCACCCTAGCTACACTTGGTCATCTTTCGTCAGGATTTACGTCTAGCAACAGTAGCGATCGGGGTTATGTATGCAAAAATTCAAGCCAAGGTGGTGATGAAATCCACCGTTGGTCTTGATCAAGTGTTGGGGTTTTACGACCAACTCCTTGATGTTTATATTATCACGTGGTGTGTGTGGTTCTTTTTACTTGCACAAAGAAAGGAAACATGCAGTAAAATTTTCCATGCAAGCAAAGAAAATAGAAAAATCATAGAAACAGAGACAAAAAATTACAGAGGATGTTCAAAAAACCTACCTCTTCTCTGCCCACACCGGATGCCTCTGAGTTTCTGCTCAAAAAATGCACAGAGAGCTAATCGTCCTGGGGTGGGATGAATAGAATATCTGTATTCATCACAGGGTGGGATGAATGCCTTATTCATCCTAGGGTGGCACGAATTCTAGTCTGTATTCGTCACAGGGTGGCACGAGCAACAGTCCAACGCTTGAAGGATTAACACCTGCAAGCAAAAACACAAAATTTTGATCAAAAATTTGATCCCAAAATTAGGGGACAGGGTCCCACCATGATCGCCACTGAAATCACTAGGATACGGAAGCAATGGCATACCGGGTGCGATGCAAACAAAAGCAAATGTAACGCTAGCTCCTATGAATGAAGAAAGGACTAAAGTGCATGAAAAGGGAAAACAAACGAACTGAAATGAGATATAAAGCAAATGTAAAGTGCAGCCCTTTTTTTTATTAATTTTTCTTTGAGATCAGGTTACAATATGTCTCCTTCATTTTTAGGGGCTAGGAGCGTTAGATATAGTTTTGTTACACCACGGATGGTACGCTTCCCTTCGGGATATTCTGCGTGCCCACATTTGAAATGGGTGGGCCAAACGTCATCGTCGCTTGCGTGAATGCATCTGTAGTTCCTTGCTACCCCTCCGATGTCGAGATCCTACGTTCAGAGAAACAGCAAACGATTAATAGCACCTATGGATGGAGGGAAACATGCAATCCCCAAGGCCTCCGATTAATGCATGCATGAAATAATTAAAATGGTAATCAAAACATGTCAGAATAAGATGAAATTTGGATAGAAGCATGCAAACACCATCATGAACACACTGCAAAAGGAACAGTCAAGAAATCTGCTGTAGATTTCTAATCACTCCGGGGTGGGACGATTAGGACTGTCATAAAATGTCAGAAAGCAACCTCCTAAATGTCCCATCCAGAGGCCTCCAAAACACCTATAGATTTCTAAACTATTGTGATGTCACGAAATTTTTTTTGACTTGTGTCTTGAACTCCAAAATATCATGATGTCACGGTGTTTTCTCCGAATTGTCTCTTGAGTTCCAAAATATTGTGACGTCGCGACATTTTCTCTGGCTTGTCTCTTGAGTTCCAAAATATCACGATGTCACATTTTTTTGGCTTGTTTTTTAAGCTCCAAAATATCGTTATGTTTTCTCTAAATTATCTCTTGAGATCCAAAATGTCATGATATCATGACGTTTTCTCCATGAAAGTTACTTACAAATACTCTAATTCTTCTACTTTGTCAAAAGATAGAACTTTCGACCTCATGTATAACTCATGCAAACAAGAGTTAATCTGGGTGAGGTCTTGAGCCATACTAAATATTTGTTCTTCTTGGACCGACTCTTCCCAACTATCTATTTCTGATTCATCATCTACGAAAGCCTTCCAAGAAGTTTTTAGTTCATCCTCCCCTAAGCATTTCAAATCTTTATCCCAGAAGCTCAGCATTCCATAGTTCTCTGCTATGCTTATATGTTTCAAAATTCCTTTGGCTTTTGCCTTGAGTTCCCGTATTATTTTAGCACTCTCTATCACAAATTTATGCCTTTTGAAGAAACTTATGGTAGCTATTTTTTTCTTGGGACCATTTTTCATCTTGGGTCATGTATCCAAATTTTCCCTTTATGCGTTTTGGACCTAGATCTTTGTGGCTGCAAATAGCCTTGTTTTCAAGAAGTTAATGGATGCAGTGAATTCATCTTCCACTCGATCCAAGGTTTCCTTAATCTTAGCCAAGTATAATAACGTAGGCATTGCTTTCAAGCCTATCTTTTGGATATCATTAAACATTTCTTTCCTAATCTCCTTGGCTTTTTCCTTGGAAAGTCCATTGGTTTTGCCAGTGCCATCCTAGATATGCTTTTAAAGGTCTTCTACCTACTTATTCAATGCCTGTATTTGTTCAACGACTTTGTTTGGTTCTTCATTATATGGTACTACTTCGTTGAACATATGTTCACATTTATTTACCTCATTTTCATTGCCTTTTCAATTGTCTTTTGCTCATTTAAGGCTTCTTCTAAATGCTTCCTTGTCTGCTTAGCTTTGAGGTATTTCTCCTTGTAATGCTCAATATTTAAGCATATAGTCCCCATGTGAGCTTGGGATTTTCCCCACTCGTCTTCCATAGGTAGCTGAGTGATATCTTTGGTGATTATATCATCTTGATAATCTTCCAAGGTAATTTCCCCTTCAATATTTTGAACTAGCGACATCATATTCATAGTAAAACACTGCATATTGATAGGATATAGAGTAATATGTCCTTGGAAATTTGAGCATTGTGTGACTTCAACTAGGCTGAAGCATCCAGGGTTGCTTTCTTCAAATTTTTAGCTTAGCAATGGTAGGGTGACTTTCAGAAGAGGAGGTAGGGATAGATTGGAAGTTGGGAAAGTTGGCGGTATAGGGGAAAGGAATGGTGGCTATTGAGGCATCCACATTTGGTTGTTCTATGAGTGTATCTGGGGGTGCAACTAAGGATGCTTTTGGGTCAGGTTGGGTTGATGATGGCGATGGTGGAGGTTGTTTATTAGAAGGAGAAGAAGCATCATATTGATCTACAGAATGGGAAGGGGAATTTCTTTGAGGATAAGAAGAAGAAGATGTGGTAAGGTTGATAGAAGACATACCTAATACCTTTTTTGGTCTTGAGTCTCCAGTATTTGGTGCATTTTTAGTGAGGATCGGGTCTTTAGTAGAGGTCTCTGCTATATTTTGTAGGCTCGTATCTCCAGTATCTAGTGCATCTTTGGCAGGGACTTGTTCTTCATCAGGGGATTCCTTGGTAGGAATATAATCTTCAATTATTTTATCCAACTCTTGATTGATGGTCTCCTACTATCGAGAGAGTTGTTCTATATTTTTCCCTATGTTTCCTTATTGGTCCCTTGTCTCAGGGTCAGTATGTGTTTCTTCCTACCTTATTTTATTTTATTTCCCTATTTCTATTGACTCTATTTTCCTCTTTTCTCTGGATGAGAGCAACATAACTATTATATTTTGTGTCTGATGGGGAGGGGAGGATGAATTTTTTATCTACCTTTTTTGGGACTTTCATTTGTTCAACAACAATTTCTTTTTCTTTACCTTGGCTAGTTCTAACATTTTCAGTGATAAGCGAAACCGAGATGCCATTGATACTTGACGAAACTTTATTTGCTAGAGTATCAGATCATGTGGTGTGATATTTGTCATATCTATCATAAAATTCATTATCAACTTTTATTCCATATCTAGAGTGCATTTCGATCTGGCACCTCATCTACCACCAAGCTAGGATTTTTGAATGTGTCCAGTCTTTTCCCTTTTTCTTCATCCTTTTAATGACATTTTCATATAACTTGTGGATCAGATTAACTTTGGGGTTCCAGTCCATAAAATGATCATAGAAGTCATGCCATGACACCAATGGCTGCATTTATTTGACATGCCATTCCAGTGCTTCATCTTCCTCACTATTTATGCCCTGTTTGTCAATTTGTCTTTTTGATGAATGAAATTGTTTGAAAGGAGTCTGGTTGAGGGAAGTCTGTTTTTGTGAAAATTTTTCAATGGGGTCACACTTCCATTTTTACAAAAATTCTATTAACTTTAGGATTATTAGAGCTCGAGTGATTTACTTATGGTTTCTCCTTTTCGCTATAGTGACTCCTTCAAACTAGAAAGGCATAAGACATGTGTCGGTTTTACCAATTCCTATGCCAAATTTATAGTTTACATACTTGATTTGTCTTACATACTCCAGAGTGAACAATCACTCAATGACATAGTATGGAATTAAGAAAGGCTTCCCTGTGAAGTCGTATAGTCGAACAACTACTCCCTGCATCAAAATAAACCAATATCCCTCTTTCGCATGAGTGTGTTGCAGATTGTACCACATATTTTGAGCAATCCTCTGTACTATGCCATACATAATTTGCAAGGTAGGGCCTAGGAATTCCATGTTAAAGTAGTAGTATGACTCTACTTTTGAGAGTACTATCGTCCATTCATATACAAGTAAACTATTTCCTTCTTTATCTTTGTTGGTTGTTGAAATGAATTCTAGATTCTTTTATTGAAAGAAAAAGAAAATCCATATTAGGTAGGAAGAAAACCTAAAAGCTCTTGGAGAACCCCTTTATATTTTGAATAGACCTATGTGTATCTATTGAGTTAGGTATGCTAGCCAGTTAAATAAAATTGGTACTATCTTTTTATCTACACGTGAAGCATCATAGAATTTAGGGTTTGACTGTTGGACATTTTGAGTCCCTAAGTCAAATTTATCATTGATGTCACCAGATGAAGTCATCATTAATACCAAAGATTTCAGCAGGAAACAAAGGGGATAAAAATAGTTATTTGATATCTAGGAAGAAGGCCATAGATCAAGTGAAACAGTGCAAAATATAGAAGTAAAAAAAAAAGAGTTATAATGTTTATTTTATAAATGATTTAAATTCAGTGTGAACTTAAATTTTATAAATAAATATTAAAGGTAATTTATCAAAGGTATAATATTATAATAGTGGTTATTATAATATTAAATGTGCCATGGTGAAAACCCAAATAAAACATTTATAATTCTTATTATAATGTTTTATAAGGCAAAAGTGGGTTTTATAAAGTCTAAAGATATTTTAATAAACCCAAAGGTGGGGTTTAAGACCAAAGGCTTTTAAGCCTTATAATTTCACCGATGTTCATGAAGGAGCTAGTGCCAACGTATTAAGGTTGGCAATAAATTAATATAAAAGCATTTCCAAAAACCATTGGCAATTATCCTTGCTCGAATGAAATTTGTGTGGCATATGCTAAAATGAGCTCATGTGGTTTAAAACATTTGGCAAAGGAAGCAAAGGATAACACGGAGAGAGACCACCCCCCAATTCGCATTGGGTAGTGTGGCCTAGTGGCAGCTTGGAGAGCGTGAAGGCGTTGAGAGCACGGAGGTCATGCGTTCGATTCTCGCAAAGTGGTTTTTGGTGGCAATGTTGTGGAAGCGCCCAAGGTGCACGTTTTTGTTAAACATGGGCAAGGAGAAGCGCAAAGAGGAAGCACGTGGTGCTTCCCCCTTTGTGAATGAGCGTGTAGCTCATGTGGCAACCTTAGCCATGGCTAAGGCGCTCGTAGTGAGGGCAAGTCGTGGGGTCGAAACCCTTTGAGGCAGGTACGAATTTTTAATTAAAATTTTATGGTTTATGCCCTAAGGTTGGAGTGATAAGGTTGTTCTAAAGTTTATTAATTTTTAATAAAATTTATTAAATAAAGGTTGTGGTGATTGATTTTTGAAGGTGAAGTGTTGATGATTATTTGAGTTCTATAATTTGGAAATTGTTGTTTTGAGAGTTATGTTTTAGGAGGTATAAGGAGTTATAATAAAGGCTTAATTGAGATTTATTTTAAGACTTGTTGGCTATTATTTTTTATAAGGGTTTCTTCTAAAAGGACTTTGGTGGATGTTAAAATTAAGTTGGAGTAATAAGGTGTTATTGAGTTATTATTTTTGTATTGTGATATTACTCAAGTCTTCTAACCCTTTTGTGATTGGAAAGAGAAATTTGTGAGTGTGGCAGATTTGTGAGATCAACTCCTTGGCATCAAAAAGGTATGGGCAAATTTCTTCTTTGATTGAGTTGATTGATTGGCTTTATTGAAAATTAAGTTTGGAGTGAAAAGGACTTGATTAGGGTTTCCTTTTCGAAAGTGGTTGAGTTATTGCTTCAAGGTTTTCTGATTTGAGAGTTGAGATTAAAACCTTGTTTTATTAGCATTGTTGTTGAGATCATTGGTTGAGTGAAGTGTTTGAGTTAATGCTTCAAGGTTTTCTAAAATTGAGAGTTGTGATTAAAACATTGTTTGATGAGCATGGTTGTTGAAGTGAGTTGTTATGCAAAGAACTTGAACTAGGGTTTGAAAAGATCATGAGTATCATTGTTATGTGAGATTTGTTGTTGAGCATTATTGGAAACATTTTGAGTTGGATGATACATGCTTGGACTAGGGTTTGTGAGCAAGAGTTGTTTCTTGAAGTGATTGGTTGAGTAGAGTTGATTGAGCCTAGTCAAGTGGATGTATGAAGTGATTGTTCAAGTTCCATAAAATAAACTATTCTATATTCTAATTTGATTTGAAAGTGATTGAGTTTGTGAGAATAGAACATATTGAGTCTCTAACAATTCTCTTTATGCTTCTATGAGATTGAGTTGAGAAAGTGATTGAGTTTTTGAGAATAGAACATATTGAGTCTCTAACAATTCTCTTTATGCTTCTATGATATTGAGTTGAGAAAGTGATTGAGTTTTGAGTATAGAACATATTGAGTCTCTAACAATTCTCTTTATGTTTCTATGAGATTGGAATTCTATTTGTAGTTGAGGAAAGTGATTGAGAGACTTTGGACAAGTTTTGTGTGAGCTTATTGAGCATATTTGGACAAGTTCTATGTGAGCTTGTTGAGCAGATTTGGACAAGTTCTATATGAGCTTGTTGAGTAGATTTGGATAGGTTTTGTGTGGACCTATTGAGAAGAGTTGAGCAGGTTCTATGTGGACCTATTGAGCAGATTTGGATAGGTTCTATGTGGACTTGTTGAGCAGATTTAAGAAGGTTATGAGTGGACCTATTGAGCAGATTTGTGCAGGTTCTATGTGGACCTATTGAGCAGATTTGAGTAGGTTTTGAGTGGACCTATTGAGCATATTTGTGCTAGACCGACTAGACTATGTTTAGTGTAGATTTGAGTGGACTTGTGCTAGACCAATTGGACTATGTTTAGTGCAAGAGATTAAGCAGAGTTGTGCTAGACCGACTAGACTATGTTTAGTATAGAATTGAGATAGAGCTTTGGAGGTGAAAGAGCAGAGAGGACAGAGTCTCTAGTGGATAGAGATCCATCAGCCAGGACATTGAGGATAGGTCTTCTGAGTGAGGAAAAGAGTCTTCAAGTGGAGAGAGATCCACTAGTCAGTGCAATGGAGGTAGTGTCTTCTAGAAGATCACTATCTAGAGTAGAGGAGAAAGAGTTCTCCTATGGATAGAGATCCACAAACTATATTTAGGGGATCAACATCTCCTTTGGACAGAGGTCCATAAATATTGTAATTGGGAAGGATTCCCAAGAGATTGATTGAGAAAATTTAGTGAAATATTTTCTCTGTGGAAGTAGCCATCTTTGGGTGAACCACGTAAATTGTTGTGTCTCTATTATGTGTGGTGTTGTGTACATTGCTTTGATTACTATTGTTGATATTGATATCTTTACATTGCATATATTGGTTTGAGAGAAAAAGTAAAAAGTGCTCTTATACTGTTCACCCCTCCTCTCAGTATAAGCTTGTGTTCTTCAATTGGTATCAGAGCGGGTTCCTTCAAGAAGAGTTTGACAACTTGAAGGAAAAGTGGTCAAGAACACAATGGATCAAAAGGATCAAAGGGAAAAGTCCATCAATAATATAGTACCAATATTTGATGGAAGTGACTTCTTGTATTGGTGTATGTTGATGAGGTTTCACTTGATGGCACTTGGAAATGAAGTTTGGGATGTAGTGGAACTTGGATATGATTCAATAGTCAATCCTCCTATAGATAAGGAAGGTAAGCTTCTAATGCATGCAAATTCAAGAGCTATGAATACAATTATAAAAGGGTTGCGTAGATCAGAATCTATGAAGGTTATGGATTGTAAAATAACAAATGAA
Organism: Wollemia nobilis; assembly: GCA_028583015.1. Lineage (NCBI taxonomy): Eukaryota > Viridiplantae > Streptophyta > Pinopsida > Araucariales > Araucariaceae > Wollemia > Wollemia nobilis. Next base: position 850,168 of record JAQPPZ010001906.1, read on the forward strand.
ATGTGGGAACTACTGCATAACATATATGAAGGAGATAAAGGTGTCAGGAAAGCTAAGATCAAAAATCTCAAAGGAGAATTTGAAAATCTAAGAATGCAGGATGATGAAAATATTCATGACTATCTCAGTAAGATTGATGAACTTGTACATGAGATGAGAGGTCTTGGAATGAAGGTCGATGAATCTAATGCTTGTGATAAGATCTTGAGAACTCTTCCAAAAAGGTACAGTGAAAAGGTCTCTACTATAGAAACTTCAATTGATAGTGACAGTCTAACAAGAAATTCTTTACTTGGCATGCTTACAACTTTTGAGATAAGAACAAAAGATCCTATCCCTCCGAAAGAGGTTGCTTTCAAAGCAAACAAGAATATAAAGGGTAAGAAGTCAGAATCAAGCAGTGAGTCATCCAATGATGAAGAAGCAAATTATGGTAGAAGAGATAAAGGTTCTAGAAGACCCATAGATCTAAGATCTGTTAAGTGTTTCAATTATGGAAAGTATGGACATTTTGCAACAGATTGTAAAGAGCCAAAGAACAACAATGGTGAAGAAAAATAGGATCACAGGTACAAGGAATCTGAAATACACAGGCACCAAAAGAAAAGCAAATATGGACAAAGCAGACAAGGAAGGAAGTTCTTCCGAAGACAAAAGAGGAGCTACTATGTGGACAATGCAAGTAAGTACTCAAATGATAGTGATGCTAGTTCTTCAGATAATGATAGAGATGAAGTCCTATTTATGATTGAGGAAAAAGAACCAGTTAAGAAAAAGACTAGTTATTCTCAAATGTTTTAGATGTGGTAAATTTGGACATCTTGAAGATGATTGTACAAGGGATGGTTATAGTTTCAGTGATGATGAATATGAGAATGCACTTGAAGGACTAGATGAAAATATTCTAATGGATTTAGAAGAAGAAGTAAGTGATCCTATAGAAGATAAGCCAAAAGAAAGTAATGATGTGGAAAAAGGTAAACAAATAGAGGATTATTCAACAGAGAATGGTTATGATCTCAAGGGAGAACTTATCTATGCCCTTGACATGGTAAAGAAGGTAAGAAAGCAATACTCTAAACTTGAAATTCAATTTCAAGAATGTGATGAAGAGAGAAGATTGCTCATAGAGGATTTAGAAAAATCAAAGGCTAAGGCAAAAAGGTTCAAAGATAAGTTAGAAGAAAAGATCTTGGAATGTGAGAAGTTAGCACAAGAAGTGGTACTACTAAAAGAAGATTTAGAGGACTCCAAGATCAAGATGAAAGGATTCAAGAATAGCTCAAATATTATGGATAAGATAGTCAAGGTTCAAAGAAGGTCAACAAACAAAATAGGTCTTGGTTTTGAACAAACTCAAAAGAAACAGGAAGGAGAGTTAACTTCAAGTTCTGAAGAGGAAACTTCAGATGAAGATACTTTAGAAGAAGACAATGTAAGAGAAAGTCAGACATCAAAGGAAGAATTGGACAATAAAGAGTTCAACAAAGATAGGAACAATGCACAAAGAAGATACAGATGGAACAACAATCAGAACAGGAGACCAATGAGGTCAAAACAAGGAAGCTTCAATGGAAGATGTTTTTCATGTCACAGGTTTGGGCACATGGCTTCACAATGCAGGATACATGAAAGACAAGAATATGGGAATGGATAGTTTTTCCATGGGTATTGCTACTCATGTAATCAGTTTGGTCACAAGGCAATGAATTGCAGGGTTCATGAAAGAAGAGGATATGACTTCACTAGGAGAAATCCTAAGATATTTGCACCTCCAAGGAATAATATAATTAAGTGTTATAAGTGCAATAATTATGGTCACACAACAAAGTGGTGTAGAGCAGATATTCCAGAAATAGGTATGAACAGGAACAAGAACATGAACAGGAATAGGAATAGGAACATGGATGAGAACATGAACAGGAACAAGAATAGGAATAGGAACATGGATGAGAATAGGAACAGGAACAAGAATGATGATAGGAACAGGGATGATGACTTGGATAGAAACAATCAGAGGATTCAAAAAACTCAGAAAATAAGGGAAAAGGATAAAGGTAAAGAGCAATGATTTTGGGGAGTAGAAATACTCCCACCCCAAAATTAACCACCTCATGAGGAGGTGGGGGAGGGGCTAAGCTAAGAGGCTCATTCTTAGCCCCGAGCCCCAAAGGTGACCCTTTGCCATTGATGTCAAAGGGGAGAGATTTGTGTATTGGGGAGAGATTTGATATTTGAGAGAGCATTGAGCCAAGGGGAGCAATGTCCAGGGGGAGCAAAAGGAAAAAGAAAGGTCAGGTTTCAGTAAGAAGAGTATGGGTTGCCATCAATGACAAAGGGGGAGATTGTTGGACATTTTGAGTCCCTAAGTCAAAGTTGTCATTGATGTCACCAGATGAAGTCATCATTAATACCAAAATTTAATGCAAGAAGTTTACAAAGGGGATAAAATATTTTATTTTGATATCCAGAAAATATTGGACAAAGAGGTTTTTTTCTCCAGTGGAAACCATGCAAAAGATAGAAGGTTAAAAAAATTATAATATTTATTTTATAAATTATTTACCAATTTAGTGTGAATTTAAATTTTATAATTAAATATTAAGTAATTTTTAATAATATTATAATAGTGTTATTATAATATTAAATTGTGCCATGGTGAAAACCCAAAGGTAAAACATTTATAATTCTAATTAAAATATTTTATAAGGCAAATGATTTTATAAAGTCTAAGAGATATTTTAATAAAACCAAAGGTTGGGTTTAAGACAAAAGGCTTTCTAAGCCTTATAATATCTATGATGCATTCAAATCAACTAGCTAGCGTCGACGTATTAATATTGGCAAGAAATTAATATAAAAGCATTTCCAAAAACCATTGGCAATTATCCTTGCTCGAATGAAATTTGTGTGGCATATGCAAAAATGAGCTCATGTGGTTTAAAATGTTTGGCAAAGGAAGAAGAGGATAACACGGAGAGAGACCACCCCCAATTTGCATTGGGCAGTGTGGCCTAGTGGCAGCTTGGAGAGCATGAAGGTGTTGAGAGCACGGAGGTCATGCGTTCGATTCTCGCGAAGTGGTTTTTGGTGGCAGTGTTGTGGAAGCGCCCAAGGTGCACAATTTTGTTAAACGTGGGCAAGGAGAAGCGCAAAGAGGAAGCACATGGTGCTTCCCCTTTGTGAATGAGTGTGTAGCTCATGTGGCAACCTTAGCCATGGCTAAGGTGCTAGTGGTGAGGGCAAGTCATGGGGTCGAAACCCTTTGAGGTAGGTACGATTTTTTAATTAAAATTTTATGGTTTATGCCCTAAGGTTGGAGTGATAAGGTTGTTCTAAATTTTATTAATTTTTAATAAACTTTATTAAATAAAGGTTGTGGTGATTGATTTTTGAAGGTGAAGTGTTGATGATTATTTGAGTTCTATAATTTGGAAATTGTTGTTTTGAGAGTTATGTTTTAGGAGGTATAAGGAGTTATAATAAAGTCTTAATTGAGATTTATTTTAAGACTTGTTGGCTATTATTTTTTATAAGGGTTTCTTCTAAAAGGACTTTGGTGGATGTTAAAATTAAGTTGGAGTAATAAGGTGTTATTGAGTTATTATTTTTGTATTGTGGTATTACTCAAGTCTTCTAACCCTTTTGTGATTGGAAAGAGAAATTTATGAGAGTGGTAGATTTGTGAGAACAACTCCTTGGCATCAAAAGGTATGGGCAAATTCTTCTTTGATAGAGTTGATTGATTGGCTTTATTGAAAATTAAGTTTGGAGTGAAAAGGACTTGATTAGGGTTTCCTTTTCGAAAGTGGTTGAGTTATTGCTTCAAGGTTTTCTGATTTGAGAGTTGAGATTAAAACCTTGTTTTATTAGCATTGTTGTTGAGATCATTGGTTGAGTGAAGTGTTTGAGTTAATGCTTCAAGGTTTTCTAAAATTGAGAGTTGTGATTAAAACATTGTTTGATGAGCATGGTTGTTGAAGTGAGTTGTTATGCAAAGAACTTGAACTAGGGTTTGAAAAGATCATGAGTATCATTGTTATGTGAGATTTGTTGTTGAGCATTATTGGAAATATTTTGAGTTGGATGATACATTCTTGGACTAGGATTTGTGAGCAAGAGTTGTTTCTTGAAGTGATTGGTTGAGTAGAGTTGATTGAGCCTAGTCAAGTGGATGTATGAAGTGATTGTTCAAGTTCCATAAAAAAAACTATTCTATATTCTGATTTGAGTTGAGATTGAGTTTGTGAGAATATAATATATTGAGTCTCTAACAATTCTCTTTATGCTTCTATGAGATTGAGTTGAGAAAGTGATTGAGTTTTTGAGAATAGAACATATTGAGTCTCTAACAATTCTCTTTATGCTTCTATGAGATTGAGTTGAGAAAGTGATTGAGTATTGAGTATAGAACATATTGAGTCTCTAACAATTCTCTTTATGTTTCTATGAGATTGGATTTTATGTGTGAAAGTGATTGAGAAATTTGAGACAAGTTTGAGTGACTTGTTGAGCATATTTGGATAAGTTTTGTGTGAGCTTGTTGAGCAGATTTGGACAAGTTCTATGTGGACTTATTGAGAAGATTTGGACAAGTTCTGTGTGGACCTGTTGAGCAGATTTGAGTAAGTTCTGTGTGGACTTGTTGAGCAGATTTGGACAGGTTTTGTGTGGACTTATTGAGCAGATTTGAGCAGGTTTTGTGTGGACCTAGTGAGAATATTTGGATAGGTTTTGTATGGACTTGTTGAGCATATTTGAGCAGGTTCTGAGTGGACCTATTGAGTAGAGTTGTGCAGGTTTTGTGTGGACCTGTTGAGCAGATTTGAGTAGGTTCTGAGTGGACCTATTGAGAAGATTTGTGCTAGATCGACTGGACTATGTTTAGTGTAGATTTGAGTGGACTTGTGCTAGACCGACTAGACTATGTTTAGTGCAAGAGATTGAGTAGAGCTATGCTAGACCAACTAGACTATGTTTAGTACAGAATTGAGACAAAGCTTTGGAGGTGACAGAGCAGAGAGGACAGAGTCTCCAGTGGATAGAGATCCATCAGCTAAGACATTGAGGATAGGTCTTCTGAGTGAGGACAAGAGTCTTCAAGTGGAGAGAGATCCACCAGTCTATGCAGTGGAGGCAGAGTCTTCCAAAAGATCACCAACCAGAGCAGAGGAGAAAGAGTTCTCCTATGGATAGATATCCATAAACCAGATTTAGGGGATCAACATCTCCTTTGGACAGAGGTCCATAAACATTGTAATTGGGAAGGATTCCCAAGATATTGATTGAGAAAATTTAGTGAAATATTTTCTCTGTGGAAGTAGCCATCTTTGGGTGAACCACGTAAATTGTTGTGTCTCTATTGTGTGTGGTGTTATGTACATTACTTTGATTACTATTGTTGATATTGATATCTTTACATTGCATATATTGGTTTGAGAGAAAAAGTAAAAAGTGCTCTTATACTATTCACCCCCCTCTCAGTATAAGCTTGTGTTCTTCATTGACATACATTTTGCCACTGCATTCTGCCATCTGTACGCTTGTATATTAAATTCTAACCCTGCCACCATAGCCAACATGGAGAAAAGCTCCTTATTTTTGAATTTTGATAGGGGAATTGGTGATTCTGGTAGGGTTCCCTCGGGAGGGGGTTTGACATATGTTCTTGCAGAAATAACTTTATATTGAGAGTAGGGGTATAGTACTTGGCTGATATAATTGGGTCAAATGGAATGGGATTTATAGTGGGCCTTCTATCACAACTGAAGATGACCCTAATTGCATCAACATCTAGGGTAAAAATGACATCACCCCTGGAATTCCTAACAATTCTATGCTTTACATCATAAAAAGTTGCCATAGCTCTGACTAATTCAGGGTAGGGATGAACAGGGGTGCAAATATACCAAGAAAGCAGAGAGTGATAGGAGAATGTACTTAGAGAGGATGGTGTGACATGCTTTGCTACCCTGGCCTCCACATCTTTGCAAATTTTCTCTAGATTTTTCCATGTTATTATGGTATCGATGATGTGGGAATCCGGGTCTATGAAACCGCCTTCGCTTTTCTCAACCCTACGCTTTTCTTTAGCAGTTGGAGGAGATGTTGTCATGGTTGCTTGTTGTGATTTTGCCACATAGAAAACCCTGAAAGGAACTCAAAGAAGCTCAGAGAACTTGGGGGAATTTGGGGAATGTCGTAAGGAAAAAAAAAATTTCAGAGGATAGAGAGGTGAAGAAAAAGAGCTTATATGGCATAAGTAGACATGCATGCATGCATTAGGGTGCCATGCATTAATTATGGTTGGTGGTGCACACTCCATGACTAATTTTGAATGTTTATTGGATGCTTTGTTTCATGTGCCACCTTCAAAGAAACCAACCACCATGCATCATCATTTCCTTGGGGCCAATGGCATTATGTCACCTCTACTCTGGACCAATAACTTCATATCACCTCTTCTCTAGGCCAATAACTTTATATGATAGTACTTTGAGAGGCGCACATTCAAAATTTTAAGAAAACTAAGTTTCCCACCAAAAGGCATGATTGTTTGACTTTGAATCGACATATGACCAAAATGTCATGAGATCATAACAATTTTCTTTAAGTGGCTTTCGAATACCAAAATATCATGAGATCATGAAAATTTTCTTTCAAGTGGCTCAACACCAAATGTCATGAGATCAATAATTTTCTTGAAGACACCAAACCAAAATATCACAAGATCATGATAATTTTCCTTGAAGAGGTTGCCAAACACCAAAATATCATGAGATCATGACAATTTTCCTTGAAGAGGCTTCTAAACACCAAAATATCATGAGATCATGATAATTTTATTTGAAGAGGCTTCTGAACACCAAAATGTCATGATATCATGACAATTTTCTTTGAAAAGGTTGCTAAACACCAAAATATCATAAAATCATGATAATTTTCTTTGAAAAGGCTGTCGAACACCAAAATATCATAAAATCATGACAATTTTCTTTCAAGAGGCCTTAGAAAGAAATGAAACAACATATTTACATATGATACATGTGAAGTGAAGAGAAACATCTTACTTATAGTACAACTTCAGATGGAAGCCATTGATAGGGATGGGTTGGACCTGACCTTATTCATTTCTCAATTGGAAGGAGTTATGTTGTTTTTCCTCTATTACCTCAAAAGGTCCTTCCTAGAACGCATCAAATTTATGATGGTTTCCAGGTTTTGCTTTCTTTTCATTCCACCTTAGAACCAAGTCTCCTACCTTGAAATTCCTAAGGGTAGCCTTCTTGTCAAACCATTTCTTCGTGGTGACCATATGTTTTTGATAATGATCGTAGGCTTGTTCTTTCTATTCTTCTAATTGTAGGAGTTGAATCAACCTGTTTTCCATCGACTCTGCTTCCTCTATGCTAGTTTGATTGAGAAACTTTAAAGCAGGTATTTCTATGTGTATCGGGAGGACTACTTCCTTACCATAGACTAATGAATAGGGAGAGGTGTTGATAGACTTCTTGATAGTGATCCTATCAGCCCATAACACTTGGTTTATCAGAGAGTGCCAACTTCTCTTATTGTCTTTCAGAGTCCACTTTAAGATTCAGAGTAAGTTTTTATTCATCGATTCGGCTAATCCATTTCCCTATGGATAATAATTTGAGGATGTCTTCAAGTAGATCCCATATTTACATGTAAAATCAATCATTTTGGCACCTATGAAATATGTGTCATTGTCTATGACCAATGCATCTGGGATACCAAATCTTGTGATCAAACTCTCAATGAATTCCATCACAACTTCTTGGTCCACTTTCTTAGTGGGTACTACCTCAACCCACTTAGTAAAATAATCTATAGTGGTTAGGATGTATTTATGTCTAGTAGATGAGTTGGGTTCTATCACTCTGATGAAATCTAAACCCCATTGTTGAAAAGGTTCTTCAACCTGAATGGATTTCAAAGGCATTGAAGTATTTCTATTTCTCCCAACGTACCTCTGGCACTTCTCACAATTTTTGGTCACTCTAAAAGTATCTGAGAAAATGGTTGGCCAATAGCACCTAGTCCTGATAATTTTTAAAGTAGTGGTTCTCCCTGAGTAGTGTCCTCCTAATGGACCTCCATGGAATTCATCCAAGATATTTTTCTTTTGATCATATTTTATGCATCGAAGCAATACCCCATCCAGATTATTTCTGTACAATCCTTCAGGTAGTAAGGTGTACTTCAAAGCCTAGATCCTGTATCTCCTTCTCTATGAAGCATTCAAACTTGTTGGATATTTTCCAGTCTAGAAGTATCTGATCAATTCATCGACCCAGTCAGGCTCATCCAAGGGTTGATCATCCCCTAGGGCTATTTCTTGAGTTTGGTAGGCCACATATTCTGATGAGGCTTGTTTGGTGAGTTCTTGACATAATGCTCTACCCCTCACTAGCTTGGTTGGATGGATCTCAACATCGTACTCTTGTATCTTTGATACCCAACCAACTCTTTTCTCACCAAGTTCCCCCTGTATGATGAAATTTCTAACATCAGGGTGGACCACATACACAATGGTCCTACTCTGTGAAAGAAAATGCCTAAACTTTTTTAACGACTTCATTATTGCATAAACTTGCTTTTCGATGAAGTTGTACTTTTCTTCATGTTCCTGCATGGTCTGACTTAGGAATGCTATAGGCCTCTCTTCATTGTCAGGCCCTTTTTGAGTAAGTACTACAGTGTAGCTCTCTTGCTCACCTACAACATACAAGATGAAACCTCTAGAATAGTCTGGATTTACTAAGATGGGTGCTTGGGCTATTTGTTCCTTTATCTATTTGAAAGCCTTCTTTCGTAAGTCTGTCCACTTGAATTCAACATCCTTTTTTAACAACTTGGTCATAGGTTTGACAATTTGCATAAAATATGCTATGAATTTGCGTACGAAGTTGATCTTCCCGAAGAAGGATTGCAAGCCTTTTTTGTTTGGGGGTAGAGGAAGTTCTAACAGTGCTTTCACTCTATTAGGGTCTATAGCCAACCCGACCTTAGAAATGATGTGACCTAGTAAAATCCCTTCTTCCATAGCAAAAATGGATTTCTTTGGGTTTAAAGAGATGTCAAACTCCTTGCACTTTTCAAAAATGCTTATGAGATGGTCAACGTGATCCTCCTTGTGATGAGAGAACACTGTCATATCATCTAGGTATATCACTATAATCTTGTTGATGAGTTCTCCAAAAGCCACATCCATTGCTCTTTGAAAAGTTGCCCCAGCATTGGATAATCCAAAAGGTATCCTCTGATAAGCGAATGTCCCCCACTTGGTGGTGAATGCGGTTTTGAATTGATCTTCATCCTTGACCCATACCTGGTTGTACCCAGAGAACCCATCCAAGAGCGAGAATATTTCTGCTCCTGCTACAGTATGTAGAGTCTGGTCTATCTGTGGGAGAGGATAATGATATTTTAGTGAAGCTTTGTTTAGGTTTTGGAAGTCGACACACAATCTAATGTCTCCATTATTTTTCTTGACTGGAACCAAGTTAGCTACCCAAGTAGAATGCTTGATCGGGTAGACAATATTGGCCTTGAGCAACTTCAGTAGTTCCTATTTCATTAGAGCTTCGATCTTGGGATTCACCGATATTTGATTTTGTCGGAAGGGTTTTGCACCTTCTTCGAGCTCGATTGTATGTTGGATGGTCTCTTTAGAGTAGACTTTAAGGTCACCATAAGTCCAGGCTATGATGTCAGGAAATTCTTTGCATAATCCTTGAATTTGGTCCAATTCTTCCTCTGTAGTGTTTACTCCCACTTTAATAGATTTATCTGATTCCATTTGGACCTCCTTGTATCTGTGTTTGTCAACTTTCATTTTATGGCCAGTTGACCTATCATTGTTATCAAACAGGCTTTCGAGAGTGATCAATCCTTTTGGGATATGGTTGTTTTTCAATTGGATCATGCCTGCATCTTCCTCATCTTTAGACACTCTATCATTTGAGCAGTTCATCTCATGGACAAGAAAGTCCACTATCTGTTCATCATTTTTGAATACCTACCAAAAGGTATCTCTATCTAGCATGGAAGGCCTGTAGATCAGTCTAACTATCTTAGACTTCTGGATGACGTTGTTGATAGGGAAAAAATTTGCACCTACTAAAGCCAATAAATCTGCATGAGTGTTCTTTTCTCTAGGAATTGCTTTGAGGTTTAAATATTCAAAGGCTTCTAGCAAGTCCCAAACTTTATTCCTGTAAGCTTTAAGGTAATGTTGCTTACTCACACATTTCTCAGTGACCTGATTCACTATTAATTCAGAATCTCCAAAAATCTGGAGTTGTTTAATACCCAACTTCTCGGCTTTCTTAAGGCCTAAGCAGAGTGCTTCATATTCTACTGCATTGTTAGTGCAGCTCCAGGTTAACCGATAAGAAAAAACTTTCTCTTCACCTATCGGAGAGATTAAAACAATACCTACTCTAGCTCCATTTTTGCATCTAGCACCATCGAAGAAAAGTTTCCATAGTTGATCGGTAGATGGGTCTACCTGATGGAGAGGAGTGGGGTTGCTTTTCTTGGGCTTCACAATTGAGTAGCTTCCAATATCTATTTCAATCATGGCATTGAAGTCTTGGAGAGAGAACTGGTCTTCTTCTTGTAGTACATTTAGAGCTTCCTCCATCAAGTTTAAGTCTTCCAGTTCTTCGATCATCATGTTTACTGTAGTGGCATGTTTCCCTTCTTCTTCAAGTTTTTTGATATGAAAGGTTGAAGGTTTCTCATTGAATATATTTACTCTTTTACCCTTGAATGGGATTTCTAAATGTGAGTAATCCAATGATAGATATCCTCCTATTTTGGTGGTGAATTCTCTGGAGAGACACATACCAAAATAAGGTTCTAGATCCACTACCACTACCTCTTGTATAACTGTGAGTTGAGGTAATCTATGAAGAACTATTGGGATATCTTTAATCACCCCTACAATTTTGATAGGGGTTCCATCTAGTTGCAAGATTCTAGGGCTGCTCATTGTGTATTCCATCCCCATGATGTCGCATACGGCTTTGGGTATCACAGTGGTTGCAGCTCCAGAGTCTATCATGCAGTTATGTACCACCCATCCTTCCATATGAAGAGATAGATAGAAGGGAGGAGGTCTATTTTTTCCTATAGTGGACGTCAGACTAGCCTATGCAGAATTCAATTGAGCTGGGATTCTATTCTTATTTTTCATAGATCTCAAGGATTCTTGTAATAAATCAATCTATCCTAGAAACTGCAAAGCTTCATACATAGTTGCTTTGGAGGGAGTTTTCTTCATCTCTTCGACTATGTTGAATGGGAGAGGTTCGACACTTTTCTCTTTTACAACTATGTCATACTTATTTCTATACCCCTGAGTAGCATCTATCCTTTGATGCTTAGTCAATGAGGGGTATCTCAATTTATCTCTTGCTTGTTCTTGCATCTCCACTTCCTTCTACAGGGGTGTTTCTTTACGTGCTTCTACTTATTTCTGACCTAAACTTTGGGGAACTTTCTCATAGGAGGTTCTTCTCTCAACTAGGTTTCCTCACAGGTGAAGGCACTTTCAAGGGATTAAGCTCCTGGGGGTCCACCTACAAAGGTTTCTTTCTCGATCTAGTTAGAACAACCACTTGTTCAACAGAGGGCATCATGAGATTTTGATTTTCTTCCCTGATCATATTAATATGACCTTTGAGGGTTTTCTCAGCCTTCTCAATAGCTATCTTCTAGACATGATGTTGATGGATCATACACGAGTTTTCACCATGTGGATCGTTACATGTAGAACACTAGAAGTTTGACTCTGTTGAAGTGTTAGTGGGTTCACTATCTTCATTGGCATAAACCACATTTGATTTGTCATGATTTCTACCACTCATGGAGGCTTGGTCTCTTGTTACCTATGGAAATCTCCTTGGATAGAAATTTCTTTCTGCTTCTCTTCTTTCCATTGAGGTCATCTTATTCATCAAAGTTTTCAAGGTTGATTATAGATCTTGTAGAGCTGCAAGTTGAGGATCTAGAGTCGATGAAACTATCACCATAGGAAGTGCAGGGATGATAGGAAGCATTGGAGGAGTGAGAGATACATGTACCACTAGGATAGTAGGTTACCCGATCCATTTAGGGAGACTTGCATTAGAAGTGGAAGCAGGACTTGGGAAAGTAATACTGGATGCTTGTGATAGATCCGAGAAGATAGGCATTATCATATTTGTAGGGAACCTTCCAATAGTGATTAGATCTCTTTCCACTTTCTGGGCTTCTTGGAAAATCTTTAGGAAAGTAAATACTTGGGATTTCCTGATAGCCATACTTATATCTGAGTTAAAATCCCTTAGGTAATAATACATTGATTGTTCATCTATTGGCCTTAATCCATTAGGTACTCTCTACCAAGTTTGATTGAATCTGATATTGAAGTTGACTATTTCCTCTTGAGGGTGCTTCTGAATGATGGTGAACTGATTTAGTAGGGAAAATAGATCAACATGTTCATTGAACTCTTCTACTAATTTACCGACAAGTTGGGCCCAGGTGGATATGGTTTGGTTGGTGAGGGCTCTATACCAGTAGAGCATTTTCCCTTTCAAGGAAATGACTAACAGTCTTATCATGACATCCTCCTCAATGATGTTATGTATCGGTGCAAGTGCGGCTACATCTTGATAGTGTTCATAGGTCATCTTCCCAGTACCATCATACTAGGGTAATGCCTTTAAGGCCACTACTGGAATTGGGTGTTGAGCTACCAGATTCAGGGGGCTTGTATGGTTCCATAAAGGGTAAGGTAGATTTGGTTAATTCATGACCATTGTAGCTATGGTTCTACTTGATATTATAGGAATATGGGTAGTTGGAGTTAACATCCCACTAGTAGCAGTACTAGGGAGAGTTATAGGGGAAATATTTATAGATCTTGTAGTGATGGTAGAAGAAGAAGTTGTCCTAGAAACTAATACAGGATTAGCTCTAAGGCTACCAAGGTGTAATTCAAAGAACTCAATGGGTTCTTCAGAATTTTTTGCTTTAGATCTAGTTTTCATAAAAAATGGTATTCGACCAGAAAATAGATAAGGATTTTCTTAGGGTTTCTCTCTTGGACGGAGTCACTAGGTGATTCATAAAAAAAGAATAGGACAAAGATAATCACCAAAACTTTGGTCTGTATATATCGTGGGATTGGGTCCCACTGAGCGTGCCAAAAACTATTGGTGCAAAATCTACCTTTGGTTACGTTTGCACCCAAGACTTTGCCAACATTGAAATATCGGGTTCAAAATAGAGTTTACCCGGTTCAATCTCTAGAGGAGGTTGGTTCCTTGATTTATTTTAGGAAAAAGGGGGAGAGTAAAATGCATAAAGAGAGGGAAATATAGCTATTGCTAAGAACATTTAGATGGTGCAGATTAGATAACAACAAAGAAACATCTACAACCTTTTATAGATAAGCATTCTTTGAACCATCAAATTAGAATAACTAGTCCTCTGGTGCAGATTTAATCAAACATAAGCTTATTGGAACCGTTAATTTTAGAGCTAGCTGAACTTTAAATGTAGAAATTCAGAATGAGAATTAAGGTGATTTCTATTCAACGTAACTTATACAACAATCAACAATCCATACATACTTGATAACAACACCAGTGAGCCAAAAACCAGAATGAGTAGTCTTTATTTACTTTCAGAAGTCTATGTACATTGCCTTGTAAACATCCAAGAGTCGACCATTTTTTGGGTCGCTCATCCTATATATATATATATCTTTTACATAATAAAAAAATTAAAAGTTGTTACAACAATATGCCCGTAGGCTCATTCTAGTAAATAGGCAATTAAGAGAGTATGGGATCTTCAACTGCATATGGTTGGGATCTTCTTGTTATTGTATATCCACCTTTATCTTCTTGGAGACATCATGGCCCAACTATTTTCCACCTCTTTGCTTTTGGTTTGTCGGTCTAAAAATCATGACATGTCATGAAATCATGATATTTTTCATGGAGGTAGCTTGTGGGCACCAAAATATCATGATATCATGATGTTTTCTCTAACTTGTCTCCTGAGCTCCAAAATATCATGATATCATGATGTTTTCTCTGACTTGTCTCTTGAGCTCCAAAATGTCGTGATATCGTGACGTTTTCTCTGACTTGGCTCTTGAGCTCCAAAATATCGTGATATCACGATGTTTTCTCTGACTTGTCTCTTGAGCTCCAAAATGTCGTGATATCATGATGTTTTCTCTGACTTGGCTTCTGAGCTCCAAAATATCATGATATCATGATGTTTTCTTTGACTTGGCTCCTAAGCTCCAAAATGTCGTGATATCGTGATGTTTTCTCTGACTTGGCTCTTGAGCTCCAAAATATCATGAGATCATGATGTTTTCTCTGACTTGGCTCTTGAGCTCCAAAATATCGCGAGATCATGATGTTTTCTCTTGACTTGGCTTTTGAGCTCCAAAATGTCATGATATCACGATGTTTTCTCTGACTTGGCTCTTGAGCTTCCAAAATGTCGTGAGATCACGATGTTTCTTCTACAATTTAAATTGTTTTTGAGAAGACATCTCCTTACTCCCCTTGATGTAGTCATTTTAACATAAACTTCCTGCAAACTATTCCTTACTCTAATGTTGTCCTTCAAATAGCTCCCATTTATGATGACATCTTTCATGATCACACCCTCTTACTCTTAAAACTTACCTTATGATGGTCCTTGCCAATTTCAACCCTCTTCTTCCCAAACCATTTATAGTTTCACCCTACCTGGGACACAGTCTACTGTTCCTTCCTAGGTATCGCCCACTTTAGCCACCTTCATTGCTCCTGCTATGCAGTCCCCTATGACTACCATGGCAGTCTGTCCTCCCAACTTCATCGCCCCTGCTATGCAGTCTTCTATGACTACCATGGCAGCTTGCCCTCCACCTTCATCCAATCATCCCATCTCCCTTGGGTTAGATATTAATAAGGTTAGGGAGTATCTCGACAAATTGATTTTGCAACAACAGCAACAAAATGCTCAACCACTTGTCGTAGTAAATCCTACACCCCAACCAATTTCTACCCAACCAGCTTTTATTAGCTCAGGCCCCACCTGGGTACCCCAATCTTCGGTGGTGTCCATTCCTACCCCACATTTCTCCCAACCTAGTCTAGTTCATCATCTACCCCAATCACCTTCTTTTCGGTATCATCCATACCAACAACCTGTCCATTCCACACCGCCTAATTCAGGCAATTTCATCCCATCTCATCAATTTTCCACTCCTCCATTGCATCCTCATAATCATCAAACAAGTCAAAATTTTAATGAAGATCCACGACTCCATGCTATGCAACAACAGATCGACAACCTTATGCTCAACATGCCTGGCTCATTTAGTCAGAAACCTACGCTAAGGTCATTGATCAATCAACCAATTCATCCTTCGGTACCTTCACCACCATATCCGACTGATTTCACATTATCGAAGTTTGACAAATTCCGAGGAACTGAGGATCCTCATGAACTTGTGAGCTCATTCATGCATGCCTGCTTTAGAATCCAAAATAATGACGCTCTTATGCTCAGAACTTTTCCTCAGACATTAGGGGGAGATGCTGTATAATGGTACAATCATTTAGCTCACCATAGCATTTATGCTTATGAACAATTGATTAATCTGTTTTTAGAACGATTCTCCCTGAATGTACAAAAGAGAGTTTCATTGTTCGACTTATACAAGCTCAAGCAACATGACGATGAGACTATTTATGACTTTGGAAACCGTTGGAGGGCTATCATTAATAAACTGCCATTCTCCCTACCAATGGAGGAGTTAACCAAAATGTTTACCCAGATTTGTCTAAAACCTATCTCTTGGTTACTCCAATTACAATAATACAGGACTTTTGAAGAGGCTTTGGCCTAAGCAAGTATCATAGAAGACATTAAAGTCCAAGAGGGTGTTTTAAAACCCCGTAGAAAAGAATGGCAACAAAAGGGCCAACAAAAAAATAATAATTATGGCCAAAACAAACAAGCACAGGCTAGTACAACCTTAAATGTTAACCAAGTTAATCAAGTGGTGGCGAGCCAGCTCGTAATGGCTCAAAAACAACAAGTAATGCAAAGTCAACCGCAACCAATTGCTTATCATGCGGTACCCACCCCTACTCAACCAACTCCCAATACTGGGCCAACCATGGAAACTCGACCTTGGCAAAACAATCGTCCCAAGCGACAGTTCACACCTTTAGATGAACCATATGCGGTCATATTCAACAAGTTATATAACACAAATTAGTTAACTTTACCTGAGTTTAAACCTTTAGACCCATCTAGAAGGGGGAAGTATTACAAGGAGTACCTATTTTGTCCTTATCATAGGAAAAATGGGCACGATATCAATAATTGTATAGCTTTCAAACATGTGATCCAAGATCTTATTGAGATTGGAGCCATTAAATTGGATAGCCCCTTAGCCCAACAAAATCAAAATCTTGGTATATTTCAAACACCCCTTCCACATCGGGAGGAAGCTCCAACAACTACAGGGGGAGTAACTCAGGTAACTCCTAATCAAGTCAACCATGTACAACAATACCAAGGTTTTGTGGGTACTATTAACATAGTAACCCGGGGTCAAAGGGCGAACCAACCAAATCAGGCTGAACCACAGCCACCTATACAAACCCCCAGTCCACCTCAGGTAACAGTGACCCAACGACGTGCTAGTACTTCTCAACAACCGCTAAATCATGCTACTCAACGCCAATGACCCATCATGTCATTGAGTATCCGGTTAACTACCAGTTTAAAAATGGCTTCTGCCAAGTTATCGATCTATGACCTCATTCAACAATCTCCTCCGCATAGAGAGGCATTAATGGAAATCTTAAAATCAATTGAGCTTCAAACTCAAGATACTAATGCCTTCAACAACTTTGTGGGAAGTATTCAAACATGCATGGAGCCCTCCATCACTTTCTATGATTTTGAAATCAAACCTATGTCAACAGAAAGTATAGATCCTCCACTGCATATCATGGCCAAGATCGATAACAAGCCATTCAAGAGAGTTTTAATTGACACCGGTTCCTCAATCAATATCATTACAACATCGACATTGAGTCATCTAAAGCTGTCGCCATCCCTTATCACCAAGTCGACCTTTACTCTTAAAGCATTCAATGATGCTTTATCTTCCACGATTGGCACAGTTATCTTGCCCATTGAGGTAGGGGCCCGAACTTTGCATACCTTGTTTAACATCTTGGAAGGGACCATGGCATACAATGTATTGCTTGGATGGCCTTGGCTTAGGGAGATGAGATGTGTCCCTTCTATACTGCATCAATGTCTGAAGTATGTATATGAGGGACAGGTTCATTGTGTACCTGCTGACACTGAACCCTTCAAACATTGCAATTATGTCTCAAATCCTTATGAGATTGTGTTGCCATCCACTCATCTTTTCTTGACCCCATCTACTTCTTCTATACCAGCTCCCATTCTTGAGGAGCTACCCATCATATCGCAACCATCTTCATCTTTCGCTATTCCATCTCATTCACCACTTTCTTCATCAACTAATCTTCCTTATTCTTCATCAGTGACCACATGCACATGTGGCCATGACCAATAATCTCTTTCCACGTCATTACCCCATTCTTCTACACCTTATTCAACATCACCTATTATTCCTCCATCTTCCCAACCATCAACAGCTGATGTTTCACAAGTTAGTGAAGCATCAACCCAACAAAATCCTTCCAATTCTTCTATCCCACATTCTTCTATTCCATCATCAAGTCCATCTCCCTCCCAAGTCAAGGTCCATCTCACTGATGCGGGTATTGGTGAGTATGCCATCCAAGATGTCCACATCACATCGTTCAATGTGCAAACAGTTAAAGATTTTGGTCATCCACATGACCAACATTTATCCATTGGATCGGTTTATAACATGGGTTCTATGCCAAATTCCATTAATTTTGTATATGGGGGAATAGAGTCATAGTCTATTCCTACCATCATACCAGAACCCAAGCATCCAGTCCCTGCCAATATTGAAAGGATGGAGGGTTTTCCCTCTCACTATTTCCACAGACATAATTGGCAGCAATTTGGCCTAGGTCGATACGAGCAAGGGGTAATTGAACGCATCGATATGCCATACCAAAGACCCACTGAGCGTTTTGGTCTGGGCTACCAACCACTTCCATCCCTTTCTTCTTTTGAACGAGATTTTCAAAGCATTAATCTTAATTCAGAAGAAGAAATTCTCCACCCCGATGAATCCGAAGATGAAGCCTATGAAGAATTTGACGTCATGTCAAATGGTGATGAATCTGAAGAAGATTCGGTGCCCATTGTTCCACTCACTAAACAAGACGAGTTTTATCTCCAATTGTTCCCTCTCTAAGAGGCCATCTTTCGCTTGCTTCTTCCACAAGAACGAGGTGAACCACCCCCTCTACCACATCCATAAACCATAATCCAAACTTGTATTATATGTATATACTAAAATAGTGGTTTTCACCACTACCAAAAAAAAAAAAAAAAAAAAAAAAGAAAAATTCCAAAAAAAAAAAATCAAAATACTTTATTGCTTTATGTATGTGTGTAATAGTGGTTTTCACCACTACAAAAAAAAAAAAAAAAAAACTCAAAATACAAAAAAAAAAAAAAAAAACTGAAAAACTATGTTGTTTTGCACTTCAGGTCTTCCGAGGTCTTCATCGGTTTTCCCTTCCATTCCGCCCATTCTTTCTTTCATAAGTTGACAATGAATTTTGAAGACTTATTCACCCCGCTCCATAATCCATATGATTCGAATAAGCCAATCCTGATCAACCCAAGCTTGATTGACATGGATCGAATTTCATCCTCTCCATCTATTTCAGAGTTCATCATTTTCGAGGAATTGTTAAGGGCTTCCGCCAACTACATTCCTCCTTCACCTCCACATTCACCTTCATCTTCTAAGCCAGAGGTTTTCCACGCAGACATAGACGAGAGCAAGGCACAGGAGCTTGATGACATTTTAGATGACATAAATCTGATCCCTACTCCCCATCAGCTTGAGGAAGGTTCCCATATGTCTATTGAAGAAACTATTGATGTAGACCTTAGTACAGACCAAGATGGCACCCAAATTGTGAAACTGGCTAAAAGTCTATCATCAGAGGAACAAGAGCAAATGATTGCTCTACTCAAGCGGAAGAAGGAGATATTTGCATGGTATTACAAAGACATGCTAGGCCTAGACCCTAATTTGGTTATCCATAACCTCACCTTACAAAAAGATGCTAAACCTGTCAAACAAAAACTTAGGAAAATGCATCCTACTGTGGCCCTCCTAGTTAAATCGGAGATTCAAAAACTTTTGGATGTTAAATTTTTTGTCCCGATTTATTATCCTGAGTGGCTTTCTAACATGGTACCCATTCGCAAGCCTAACGAGGGGATACGTGTTTGCATCGATTTTCGAGATCTAAATAAAGCGTGTCCTAAGGATGACTTTCCTCTTCCAAACATTGATACTCTTGTCGACACCTGCGCTGGTCATGAAATGCTTTCGTTCATGGATGGATTTTTAGGATACAACCAGATTCGAATAAACCCTGAAGATCAACACAAAACAGCATTTACCACACCTTGGGGAACTTTTTGTTACAGGGTGATGCCCTTTGGCCTTAAGAACGCAGGTGCAACCTATCAACGAGCCATGAATTATATTTTCCACGATTATATGCATAAGATTATCGAAGATTATGTGGATGATTTATTGGCAAAATCTAAAACTCGACAAGAGAATTTTGATGTATTGGAAAAAGTTTTTGATAGACTTCTAGAGCATAAAGTAAGGTTGAACCCTAAGAAATGTGTCTTTGGTGTTACCTCAGGCAAACTCCTAGGTTTTATTATCTCTAAAAGAGGTATTGAGGTGGACCCAAACAAGGTCAAAGCCATTATGGAAATGTGTCCCCCAACTAATTTGAAGGAGTTGCGTAGTTTGCAAGGAAAGATTAATTCAATCCGTCGCTTTATTTCACAACTTTTTGATAAATGTAGGCCATTTTGCCACTTACTACAAAAGGGGGTACAATTTTCATGGACAGATGAGTGTCAGAAAGCCTTTGATGACATCAAGCAGTACTTAGCATCTCCACCAGTCTTAGCTCCGCCTCGTCCAGGGGTCCCTTTCAATATTTATATCTCAGCAACGGACTTTGCCTTAGGGACAATGCTTGCACAAAAGAATGAACAAAATCGTGAGCAAGCTGTCCATTATATTAGTCGAACATTGGTAAGCTATGAAACCCGATATGTTTATGTGGAAAAGTTGTGCTTAGCAGTGGTTTTTGCCACTAAGAAACTTCATCATTATATGTTTAGCCATACAACATATGTCATAGCTAGAGAAAACCCTCTGCGTTATATGATGTCTCGCACTTATAATAACACTCGTACCGCTAAATGGATAATGTTGCTTATCAAATTCGATCTTGAATTCATTAGCCAAAAATCTGTTAAAGGTCAAGTTATAGCTGATCAACTTGCGAAAGCTTCGCTACCTAGTGATCATCCTTTGATTATTGAACTCCCAGATGATTCGGTATTTGCTATCACTGAACAAGAAGAGGACATCATTTCGGAGGAAGATGTTGACATCACGCTATTCTTTGATGGCTCTAAGTGCGTGAAAGGTCAGGGCGTTGGAGTTGTGTTTCATACACCTCAAGGGATTCCCATCCCTTTATCATTCAAACTAGACTTCCAATGCACCAATAATACAACAGAGTATGAAGCCTTAATTTTAGGTCTTCAATCAGCCATAGCTATGAGTATTAAGCGTATTCGAATATTTGGGGATTCTCAACTCGTGGTTAAACAAATTATAGGAGAATACCAATCCAAAGAACCTACCATTAAGCTTTATCATGATGTAGCAATGAAGTTGCTCTCTAAGTTTGATTGGTATGAGATCACTAGTTTGCCTCGTTCGACTAATAGATTTGCGGATGCCATGGCCTCTCTTGGATCATTGATTCCAAAGGACTCCCTTGGAGAGGTACAACCCCTAATCATTTCCACAATCTCTAAGTCTGCAATTGTTCGTGCTGAGTCTAAAGATGAAAAAGATGTTTGCTTTATCCATTCGGATCCATATGAGCCTTGGTCTAGTGAGATAGTAGCCTTCCTCAAGTTTGGAACACTTCCACCTGATTTGTCTCAAACTGCCTGCCGCTGCTTTAAACAAAATGCAGCTCGTTTTGTTCTTTTGGGGGATGTGTTGTATAAACGTGGATATGATGGAGTACTCCTCCACTTTCTAAAAGCAGGTGAAACACATAGAGCTATTGTTGAAGCCCATGATGGTACTTGTGGTGGTCATTTTAGTGGAATGGCCATTGCGAAGCGTATTTTACATATGGGGTATTATTGGCCCACTATGGAACAAGATTGTTGCAAATATGTTAAACAATGTAAAAAGTGTCAAGAACACGCTAATTTAATCCATATACCATCACAAGCTTTACAGCCCATCCAAAGCCTTTGGCCCTTCTCACAATGGGGTCTCTATTTAACTGGCAAGATTTCACCTGCCTCTTCAAGACATCATACTTTCATCATTACAACCACATTGAATACTTCACAAAGTGGGTTGAAGCTATTCCTCTAACCAAGATCTGACAGGTCCTAGAATTGTGGAGTTTATACTTCACCATATAATTTGTCGTTTTGGTATTCCCTCTAAAATCATTTTTGATAACGGCAAGTCTTTTAAGAATAAGGATGTTCGAGCTCTTTGCGAAAAGTATAATATCCAACATAGTTTCTCAACTCCTTACTACCCACAAGCCAATGGACAAGCTGAAGCTTCCAATAATACCATAATTGCTATTCTTAAGAAACTTGTTAAAGAAAATCATAAAGATTGGCATACACAAATCCCCTTGGCATTATGGGCTTACAGAACAAGCATCAGAACTCCCATTGGGGCAACGCCATTTTCTTTGGTCTATGGAGCTGAAGCAATCATGCCTCTTGAGCTCGAGATCCCTTCCTTGCGAATTTCTTTGCAGGAATTTATCGATGATGATACTGCTAGACAAGCACGTCTTGATCAACTCATACTCATAGATGAAAAATGAATCAATGCTTTAGAGCATTTGCGAGTTTATCAAGACCGATTGAAACGTGCTTACAATGCCAAAGTTCATCTAAGAGAATTTCAAGTAGGGGATCTTGTCCTTAAAGATAATCAACAAAACACCAATGCATTGCCGCATCTTCGAGATAAATTCGTGGCTAATTGGTTAGGTCCATATATGGTCACTGAAAGAGTGGGTAATGGAACTTATAGACTTGCCAGTTTAGAGGGAGAGGAAGAACCCGAACCACTTAATGTTATACACTTGAGAGCATTCTACGCATAGTTTGAATTTTATATGTACATATATACATGGCTTGTTAAAAAAAAAAAAAAAAAAAAAACAAATAAAATAAAAAGAATTTGCATTTCATTGTTAGTTGCATACATCTCATTCAAAAACATTGCATTTCATGGGCATACATCTCATTGAAAACCATAACATTTCATTTTCAGCCATAGTTGCATATCATGTTAGAGACCATTCTATCTTTTGGATATAAAATTTGGTCAAGCAAAAGTCATGTTGCCTTAGTCAGGGGCACCTTCACAAAATCCATCAAACCGAATTGTCATTCGTACATCCATTTTTCATTTGCACATATTTACATTGCCAAAATGTTTTCAGTCACTCAGCCATTTCTAGTGTTTTAAGCAAAATTCGAAATGCATGTTAAAGTTCTCTAGGGCCATATCACAAATTACACTAAATAAAATCTTGAGTATTGGGAAATGATTTCAAAAGCGATCTTGAACCTATCACATTTTCACATCTTAAAAACATCTTGTGTCAAAGAGAGATAACACCATCCTTGGGTTGTGCCTCGAAGTGAACAGGGTAATCCTCGTATGTCCTATCATGCAAACATAGTCCATAAAACAGTGGTTCTTACCACTATCACAAGAAATTACAAAATATAAATATAAACAGAGTAGTAAGGATAGGGTAAAATTCTCATCATACTTCGGTTGAGAATCCGATTCCCCAAAGCTCTAAGGAAATGAACATTTTTCAGACACCACTGATCCCAAATAAGTTGTAAGGATCGTACTATTTGTCTAGTCAGACGGATAGGTAGTCATCCCCAAGGCTTACAAAGGTCAAAAACAACATGGACTATGGAGTTAACCTTCATCGGGGCTATAGACGCTTGACTGGTAGTGGAGTATACTCATTTGCGTGGCGACATGTCTCTCCTAAAAAAGAGACCTCTGAATGCTCATATGGACAAACTAGCTTTGGGATCTTCTCCATAACAGGGTTACCTAATTTGTGCAAGATGAGGTTAATGAACACACTTGCACACACACAGGTTTTTGATTGCCTAGAGTCACTACCATGCTTTTGATTTGGTTAATGAACTCACATGCACACACATTTGGTCCTAGTTGAATTAGGCAATATTAGTAAGTTTGTTTGATACCACTAGCATGTTTGAGTCTTTGTAAAACAGTCTTCCTCCATATTTTCTTCCATATCAACCTCCATATCTTCTTCCATATTCATGTCATTCCATATGTCATTCATTCACAAGCTACCAAGTTCGGTGCCCCTGATTAAACAATTATGATAACAGTTGGCTAAATCTAACTATCTAAAAGTACGAGTGCTTCTTAGTGCATATTTCATTTACTTAGTCTCGCATTAATCATCTATAACTTTGCATTCCATTCCATCACATATGCATTAAAACATATAAAAACATGCATCACAAAAACATAGGAATTCACACAAAAGAAAGTAAAACATTAAAAATAAAAGCCATGTATATATATGTATAAAGATCAAAACGTACAGTGAATGCCAAAAGGCTACAAAATACAATAGAGCACCAAGGCTCATAAAGAGTGCATCTAAGCACTAAGCTAACCATCAAAAGAGGACCCCTGTGACCTAGTAGGAGCCCTAGACCTAGTGGTGTGCCTAGACTCACTACGCCTAGAGACAGAGGAGGATGGAGGATCAGGAAACACAATGTGATGCCTAAACAATGTGTCCTCCAGAGCCTCAATATAACGAGTCCTAGACCTAAGTCTAGATATGTCTATCTCGTGTTGTCGCTCTCGCTCCGCTAGCTCTGCCTGGAGTCTCGTCACCCGGTCATCCTAGGGCACCCTAGTCGCTCCATCCAAGTCCGCCTGCATCTGGGCCATCCTCTCCTCCTAAACAGCTATTAGGGCATCCCGCTCTACAACCTGTTGCTCCAGCCGAGCTATCCTCTCATATCGGATAGCTACAATAGCATCGTGCTCTGCTATCTACTGCTACAGCTGCACCAGATCATCCTCGTGCCCGCTAGGGGGTACCTCCCTAGTCTCTCTTGTGGCCTCTCCTAGGCCCTCTCCATCATCCTCCTCGTAATCTCTGATCCCCGATGCCTGTTGCACCATCTTCTCCTTTCGCCTTCAACTGTTAGATCGAAGGCGGGGACCCTCCCTGTGCTTGGGAACCTCTGTGGTTCCCTCGTCCTCTCCAGCTCCAAAAACCACCAATGGTGGCTCCCACCTTGGCTCTACGGCCATCCATGCTGCATACTCAGCTGTTACCTCGACGTCGTCCATGTCGAGGATCTCCATGTCCTCATCGTCCTCTATCGCCTCCCTCCACGGCTCGGCACATGGCAAATCCCCCTCTGATCTGTGCCTCCGATAGCGCACTAGCTCATCGGGGACATCCTGTCTCAATCTGACCTAGCGGAGCACTCGAGACATCTGTATGTACTCCGCCTCGTTGTGGCCCCGACCCACTACCCATCTAGCCTGTCGCACCCGTCTCAGATGCTCTCCATCCTCGATCCACCTTGCCTCCCGCCAGGGCCTCCAAATGACTTGGGCATCTGTCAAGTCTGCCCATAAACTCCTATACCATTGCCTCGATCTCACGGGGCGGCTCGACTGTCTCTCCTCTGCCACTAGCCATCTCCTACCATAAGCCTGGCTCATGTCCCAGTAAGCACATGGCAACCCCTCTGGTAGGGCCACTCTGAAGTGCTCCTAGCCCCAGCACTGGAGAACCAAACTACAACCTAGGCCCTTTCGGCCTCGTCTCCAAACCTCATACAACTCCCGGTACACTTGCACCAATAAAGCGGGCGCCCAGGCATACACTACCCTATTAGTGAGCATCTCACTCACTACACCCATCAGGTTCCATGGAAACCTACACCTGGTGCTGTTTGGGGCCACAATGTTGACCAATACGAACATCATCAGAGCCTCCACCGCTACTAACTCCTTTGCCGTATACATGGCCAAGTAAGGAATCCCCTCGCTCTCTGTTCGGATCTCCCTCTAGTCATCCCCAAACAACTTGGCCATCTCCGTGGCTCTATCTCGTCCAACCTGTTGAGCAAGGTGCAGAAAAAGAATTGCAAAAGTATTGTCATTGTTGTCAACACAGTCAGATTGATGCAGTTGATGCAGTTCAGAGGTCAGTCAGATCAAGTGCAGAAAGTTTCAAGGAAAACAGAAGTGACCCAGATTCAGAAACTGGCAAAAAGAGACAAGGAAGAAAAGCGTCGCGATATCGCAACATGTTTTCTGTCGCGATTTCGCGACATGGTCGAGGAGAGAGAAGGCACAAAAGCAGATGCGAAGAATGTGAGGAGAATAACGAAAAAAAGCAAACGATTCGCGGACATGTCAAGTTTTGGAGGAGAGAGAAAATGTGTCGCGATATCGCGACAAAAAGTAGGAGAGAGAAAATGCACGCCAAATTGTCGCGATTTCGCGACATGGTCGAGGAGAGAGAAGATGCGAGCAAAACTGTCGTGATTTCGTGACATCTTTGGCAGAGAAGGAAACAAAGGTGTAGCGATATCGCTACATGTTGAAATGAAAGGAAACAAAGGTGTAGCGATATCGTTGCATGATGAAAATACATGGAACTAAGGTGTAGCGATTTCGCTACATGTTGAAACAAGGAGAAACTAAGGTGTAGCGATTTCGCTACATGTTGAAACAAAGAGAAACTAAGGTGTAGCGATGTCGCTACATGTTGAAACAAAGGGAAACTAAGGTGTAGCGATTTCGCTACTAGTCAAAAGTGTAGAACTGAAAGATGCAGCAATGATATTACAAGTCAAAATTTCATGAAAAGAGGCAAGGTAAAAGCACAAGGCACAAAGTTGTAGCGATTTCGCTACTGCATGGAGAAAGAGCGTACGGAAGCTAGAAGCGTCGCGATTTCGCGACAAGAAGGATGATGACGTCAGCAAGAGCCGGAAGCGTCGCGATTTCGTGACATGTTCCTTTTTTTGAGTTAAGGATGAAGGCGTACGGAAGAGCAAGCGTCGCGATTTCGTGACATGTTCCATTTTGGAGTTGGCAAGGAAAGGTGTACGGAAGAGCAAGTACATGTCCATTTAGTAAAACAAGAGCAAGTGCGATTTCGTGACATGTTCCATTTTCTTTGGAGTTGGCAAGGAGAGTTGTACGGAAGAGAAAAGTGTCACGATTTCGTGACATGTTCCTTTTACTGCTTTGGCAAAGAAGAGTGTACGAAAGCCGGAAGTGTCGCGATTTCATGACAAGCGGGATGATGACGTCAGCAAAGTTGAAAAGTGTCGCGATTTCGTGACAGGATGAAAGGAAAGCTGCTGGAAGCGGAAGCGTCGCGATTTCGCGACGGCATTGAGGATGACGTCGGCAAAAGCTCAAAGTGTCGCGATATCGCGACAAGATGCGGGGAAAGCTTCCAAGAGCCAAAGCGGTCGTGATTTCGTGACATGCTTTGAAGGATGGCGTCGACAAAAGTTCTAAGTGTCGCGATATCGCGACATGAGCGAGGGAAAAGCTTTCAAGGCCAAAATGGTCGCGATTTCGTGACAACCTTCAAGGTGACGTCGGCATAAGTCAAAAGTGTCGTGATATCGCGACGAGTAATGATCGGCATGTAAAACCCGCAGGAACATGCAAGGTGACACGTGTCAAAAAAGCCGACGGGGAAAATCATGCGACCGATTCGTAAAAATGGCGAAGTCAGACAGACAGTTAATCGTTGACAGGTGTTGGACATGCAATGCAACAGCCAAACATGCATAATTGAAACGCATTCGAAAAGCCGAATTTGAAGGATAATAAAAGCATTCGAAAGGTCGAATTTGCAGGCATTCTAACAGACGTATTTGAAGCATACAAGAAAAGCCGAACATGAAGAATCGAAAAGCTTTCGAAGAATCATATATGGAGTTTCGAAAAAGCATTCGAAAAGCCGTATTCGAAGAAATTGAACAGTCAAAGTACATGAAACAAAATTGCCGTATTGCATGGTTTCCAAAGACGTATTGCAGGGTTTCGAAGAGTCGAAGTGCATGGAACCGAACAGTCGTATTGCATGGATTCGAACGGTCGGAGTATGTGATTCGATTGCATGCGGGATTGAAAGGTTATAAAAGAATAATCGTACGAGAGAAGATGTTCTCGTTGTTAGAGAGAAATTGTTGTAAAAGGAGAGTTAGAAAAGAATCAAGAGAAAAATAAGCAGAGCCGTGAGAGTGTGAAGAGTTGAGTTAATTGCAGACCAGTCAGGGTCGTGCATAAAGTGAAGACATTTTTATGTCATTCTAAATTTATCAGAATTGCAGTCCAAGTTGGTGCTTGGTACTAGGAGTTGGTGCTCCATCTGTTGCAGCAGAAAATTACAGGGGTTGGTGCTCCTTCCAGTTGGTCTTTGGTAAAGTGTTTGTAAAATTGATTTTGCAAAGGCTGGATTTGGATTGGAGTCCAAGCAGTCATTTTTGAGGAGTAGCCAAATTGGTGAACCTCGGTATATTGAGTGTTGTGGTTTGCTCTCTTGTTCAAGTTTTTTTTTGTTCTCTTTATTTCATATTAAATGTTGTAGATATAAAAATTTAATAGCTACACTGATTCACCCCCCCCTCTCAGTGTCATTGTGTAAACATCAATTGGTATCAGAGCACAGGTTCCTTGTACAAGCTTAATCAGCTAAGGAGATCTTGGAAGAAACAATGGCGAGGTGGTGAAGGATTTTCATCCAACAAAGCTCCCTTATTTGATGGAACAAATTACACCTTCTAGAAACTCAGAATGCAAACATATCTGAGTGCATTGGGATACGATATTTGGGATTATGTAGATAGTGGATACACAGCACCCACTACCCCTCCAACGAGATCTCTTGAGAAAAAGAAATTTGAAAACAACTCCAAAGCTAAGAATGCCATAATGTGTGGGCTTGTTGACGGTGAACTGATAAGAGTCATGAGTTGTAAATCAGCAAAGGACATGTGGGATAAAGCGAAGAGCATCCATGAAGGAGACGAGTAAGATTAAGGAAGCAAAGCGCAAACTCATCGAGCACGGTTCGAAGCACTGCAAATGAAGGAAGATGAAAACATAGAAATTTATATCCTTGAGAGTCAACGGAATTATTAATGCAATCGAGAGGACTTGGTGAAGAAATTGATGATGCGGTTGTGGTGAAAAAGGTTCTCGAGAACACTTCACAAAAGATTTAACTCCAAAGTCTCTGCAATAGAAGAGGCAAAAGATCTAAACAACTTCAGCATGGATGAGTTGCATGGTTCCTGACAGACATATGAAATGAGAATAGGACAAACCAAGTCTACGAGACAGAGAAGCGACTTTTAAAGCACACAAGAATGTAAAAGCTGAACATGAATATGAGGATGAAGGAACAATGGATGAAACAAAAGCCAATTTTGTTCGAAAACTCACAAAAGGAAAAGGAAAATATAGAGGGAAGCTACCTTTTAAATGCTTCAATTGTGGAGGAGTCGGTCATTTTGCAGCCAAATGTCCAATGCGGGGAGAGAACCAAAAATGGTGAAGGGTCACACCAAGAAAAAGGTGATTGGAAGAAGAAACAAAATTTCAGAAAGAATAACTTCAAGAAGAAAAGCTTCATAACCAAGAATGTCGGCGGTTCGAAGAAAGCACGGATGAGGAGTCGAAGAAGAAGGAGGTGAAGCTCTGTTCATGGCACTTGAAGAAGAAAGAACGAGAGGAAAATCGGGAAGGTGATGAAAATTCCAAGGATGAAGGTGAAGTGTATTTGGAAGGAGAATTGGTTCCTTGCACTTGAAGAGTTGAGTGCGAGAAAGGAAGAAGAATAAAAAATTTTCAAAGAAATTAGAGAATGCCACGGACATAATAAACAATCTGAAAATACGAGACGAGAGGAATTCAAGAAAATGTCCGAAGTTCTTGATGAACAATTAAGCTGTAAAGGCAGGTTGAATGCGGCAAGCTAGAGGAAGACATCCTTAAGTTAAGGATGCGGTTAGAGGAGATGAATAGAAAATTGAACTGTTTTCATAAGTTTGAAGAAAGTACTTGTAAAGTCTGGATAAAATGTTAAATAACCAAAGGCCTTTCGGCATCAAATTTGGTTTAGGCTTTGATGAAGGAGAATCTTCAAAGGATTCAAAGAACTTGAATATAGAACCCACAAAGAAAGAAGAAAAGATCGGGGTTGAACCGAGAAAAACAAAATAATGCAAAAGAAAACAATAATGCCGGATTCAAGAAGAATACTGACAAAGATGGATTCACAAAAGTCACACATCCGAGGAGGAGAAGAGTCATGGCTCCTACTTCAAGCGGCAAAGACCGGCACCCAGGTTTAATCATGCATTTTAAGGTTATTGTTTTAAATGCAATGCTTATGGCCATAAAATTTCAGATTGCGAGGCATAATGTATCTCAAAGGAATTTTACCAGCAGAAATGTTTTTTCTCCTTTAATGAATTATGCAGTTGAATGTTATAATTGTCATAATTTTGGACATATTGCTAGAAACTGCAGAAGCACTTTTTCATCAAATAATTATCAGGGCAGAAAATCTCAGCTAAGTGGGTTGAAACAAAACCAGAAATTTCCTGTAAAACAGGCACATGCTAATGAAAGGACAAAGGCAAAACAAATAGCAAAATCTGCTATCAAACCAGAATGGAAAGAAAAGGAATCTTTGATTGTCCAGGCTGCTTTTAAAGCTCGAGAACAAATCAGCACCTTGGATACTTGACGGTGGTTGTTCCAGTCACATGACGGGTGACAAGCAAAAGTTTGAGAATTTACAGAATTATGAAGGTGGTTCAGTGAAATTTGGAAATAATGATGGAGCAAAGATTGTTGGAAAGGGATCAGTCAAGATCGGTGATGGCAATATAAAATCAAAAGAAGTCTTGTTTGTAATTGGCACAGAAGCATAACTTGCTAAGTGTAAGTCAAATATGTGACGGAGGTCATGATGTAATCTTCAAGAAGGAGGGCTGTGAAGTAAGAAAGACAAAAAATGGAAAGTTAATAGCCACTAGACTGAGAACTTCAGGAAATATGTATACACTTTCGAAAACTGCAGAAGGAACATGCTTGATGGGACAGGAAGATGAAAGCGGCTATGGCACAAGAGGCTTGGGCATATTAGTTTTGACAATGCGGCAAAAATCAGTTCAAAAAGAGCGATTAGAGACATACCAAACATTGGCAAACACTGTAAATAGCATCCGTGAGTCATGCCAAAAGGGAAAACAAACCAGAGCCACTTTCAAAGCAAAAGAATACTTCACTAGCAAGCCATTAGAACTAATTCACACTGATCTATGTGGACCCATGAGAACTGAAAGCATAAATGGACACAAATATTTTATGCTGTGTATAGATGACTACTCAAGAATGACATGGGTACTATTTATGAAACTCAAGTCAGAAGCCTTTGAAATGTTTAAAACCTTCAAAAATCTTGTTGAAAATCAATCAGGAAAAAGAATTAAATGCCTAAGATCAGACAGGGGAGGAGAGTTTATCTCCAGAAGAATTTGCAGAATCTTGTCAAAAACATGGGATAAGAAGACAGTTTTCAGCGGCTAGGACACCTCGACGAGAATGGTGTTGTAGAAAGGAAGAATAGAACGAGTGAAGGAAATGGCAAGGACAATGCTTGGTGAGAAAACAAAATAGGTGACAGATTTTGGAAAGAGGCGGTTCATACTTTGAGTTTACATTCAAAACAGGTGCATCTTTGAGACCACATGAAAGCAAAACGGCTTATGAGTTGTGGTTTGACAGAAAGGCAACAACAAGACATTTCAAAGTATTTGGCAGCAAGTGCTACATAAAACGGACTGAAGATAACCTTGGCAAATTTGAAGATAGAGCTGATGAAGGTATCTTTCTCGGTTACTCAACAAAAAGCAAGGCATACACATGTTACAACAAGAAGTTGAAGAAAATTGTTGAAAGTCCTGATGTAAAAGTTGATGAAGGTAGAGAACAAGAAACTACTTATCAAGAAAACTACCCTATGTATGAAGAAGTCATTGAAGGTGATGATGAAAAAGAAACGAGAGAAGAATCGAGAAAATTGATCCAGGATAGTGTAAAAACAGAGATCGAAGAAGAAGAAAACAGGAAATTTAAAACAGGCAAGCGGCAGAAAAATCATCCAAGTGAGCAGATTATTGGGGATCCCACGGATGGTATTCAAACAAGAAGAACAACGGTGAGGAACTATTCTCTGTTATCTAGTATTGAACCTAAAAATGTTGCTTGAAGCAAGCAGCGATGAAAGTTGGATGAAGGCAATCAATGAAGAACTAGATCAGATAGAGAAAAACAATACATGGGAATTAGTACCTAGACCAACAAATAAAAACATAATTGGTACTAAATGGGTTTTTAGAAATAAATTGAATGAAGATGGGCAGGTTGTCAGAAATAAGGCAAGATTGGTATGTAAAGGCTATGCTCAGGTTGAAGGCATTGATTTTGAAGAAACTTTTGCACTGGTAGCCAGACTAGAGGCAATCAGGATGTTTATGGCATTAGCAGTTCATAAAAACTTCAAAGTATATCAAATGGATGTAAAATCAGCATTTTTGAATGGAAAAGCTGGAAGAAGAGGTTTACATTGAACAACCCGATGGCTTCCAACTTGGTGAAAATCCAGATTTTGTTTGCGAGGGTTAAAGAAAGCTTTATATGGATTAAAGCAGGCACCCGAGCATGGTATGCAAGGTTGGATAATTATCTAATTAAACAAGGGTTTAAGAAAGGTTTGGTGGATAGCAACTTATATGTCAAAGCAGAGAAGGGTCATCTTATTGTTCTTGTTGTTTATGTAGATGACATAATATTTGGCGTGAGCATGGATGAATATTGCAAAGACATATCAATTAAAATGAAAAAAGAATTTGAGATGTCAATGATTGGTGAACTTTCTTATTTCTTAGGACTGCAGGTCAATCAAAATGAAAAAGGCATTTTTATTTCTCAAGTTAAATATGTAAAAGAAATGCTGAAAAAGTTCACAATGGAAGACGGTAAACCGGTCAGCACTCCCATGACAACAAGCTGCAAGTTGAGCAAGGATGATAAATCCCCAGAGATGTAGATCAAACAATGTACGGGTCTATGATTGGAAGCTCTTTGTATTTAACAGCCACTAGACCAGATATATTACAAGCAGTATGTATGGTTGCAAGATTTCGGGCCAGTCCCAAAGAAACTCATGTAACTATTGTAAAGAGGATTTTCAGATATCTCAAGGGCACTATGGATTATGGGTTGTGGTACCCAAAAGGTAAAGATTTCACTTTGATTGCATATTCTGATGCAGATTGGGCGGGATGTATTGATGACGGAAAGAGCACAAGTGGAGGAGCATTTTATCTTGGTGACGAGTGGTAGCATGGCACGACAAGAAACAAGAATCGGTATCTCTATCCACTGCGGAGGCGAGAATACATTGCGGCAACAACATGTCTGTACTCGGATATTATGGATGAGACAAACGTTGAAAGATCTTGGTATTCATTTCAATGAACCAATTTCAATTAAATGTGATAACACTAGTGCTATCAACATATCCAAGAATCCAGATATGCATTCAAGAACCAAACATATTGCAATCCGATATCATTTCTTGAAGGATAAAGTTGCGAGAAGGAGAGGTTAAATTGGATTTTGTTCCAACTACGGAGCAAGTAGCTGATATATTCACAAAACCTTTGCCTAAGGAAGTATTTGAATACCTTCGGAAGAAGTTGGGAGTAGTCACACCACCCAAGCAGCGACTAGCTATGGGAAACACATTCTCGGGGGGAGCATTCAAACTTTTTAAGTCCGAGAATGTTGTGCATAGACTCGGGGGAGTCTACGACGACCCTTTGGTATTATTGGCAAAGGGGGAGAAGAAATTAAGCAAGGTTGCGAGTGTGTTGCCAACAATTCCAAAGGGGGAGATTGTTGAGCAAGGTGCAGCAAAAGAATTGCAAAAGTATTGTCATTGTTGTCAACACGGTCAGATTGATGCGATTGATGCGATTCGGAGGTCGATCGGATCAAGTGCGAGAAAGTTTCAAGGAAAACAGAAGTGACCCGATTCGAAAAGCGGCAAAAAGAGACAAGGAAGAAAAGCGTCGCGATATCGCGACATGTTTTCTGTCGCAATTTCGCGACATGGTCGAGAGAGAAAGGCGAGCGAGAAAATGTCACGATTTTTCGCGACATGTCAAGTTTCCGAGGAGAGAGAAAATTGTGTGATAGAAATATAAAAACAAAAAAAAGAGAGAAAATGCACGCCAAATTGTCGCGATTTCGCGACATGGTCGAGGAGAGAGAAGATGCGAGCAAAACTGTCACGATTTCGTGACATGCTGGCAGAGAAGGAAACAAAGGTGTAGCGATATCGCTACATGTTGAAATGAAAGGAAACAAAGGTGTAGCGATATCGTTGCATGATGAAAATACATGGAACTAAGGTGTAGCGATTTCGCTACATGTTGAAACAAGGAGAAACTAAGGTGTAGCGATTTCGCTACATGTTGAAACAAGAAGAAACTAAGAAACTAAGGTGTAGCGATGGCGCTACATGTTGAAACAAGAGGAAACTAAGGTGTAGCGATTTCGCTACTAGTCAAAAGTGTAGAGCTGAAAGATGCAGCAATGATATTACAAGTCAAAATTTCATGAAAAGAGGCAAGGTAAAAGCACAAGGCACAAAGTTGTAGCGATTTCGCTACTGCATGGAGAAAGAGCGTACGGAAGCTAGAAGCGTCGCGATTTCGTGACAAGAAGGATGATGACGTCAGCAAGAGCTGAAGCATCGCGATTTCGCGACAGAAAAAAAGGCGCGATTTCGCGACATGTTCCATTTGGAGTTGGCAAGGAAAGTTGTACGGAAGAGCAAAGTGTCGCGATTTCGTGACATGTTCCATTTTCGTTGGAGTTGGCAAGGAAAGCTGTACGGAAGAGCAAAGTGTCGCGATTTCGCGACATGTTCCATTTTATGGAGTTGGCAAGGAGAGTTGTACGGAAGAACAAAGTGTCGCGATTTCGTGACATGTTCCTTTTTCGCTGTCGGCAAAGAAGAGTGTCCGAAACCGAAAGTGTCGCGATTTCGCGACAAGCAGGATGATGACGTCAGCAAAGTTGAAAAGTGTCGCGATTTCGCGACAGGATGAAAGGAAAGCTGTTGGAAGCCGGAAGCGTCGCGATTTCGCGACAGCATTGAGGATGACGTCAGCAAAAGCTCAAAGTGTCGCGATATCGCGACAAGATGCAGGGAAAGCTTCCAAGAGCCAAAACGGTCGCGATTTCGTGACATGCTGAAGGATGACGTCAGCAAAAGTTCTAAGTGTCGCGATATCGCGACATGAGCGAGGGAAAAGCTTTCAAGGCCAAAATGGTCGCGATTTCGCGACAACCTTCAGGGTGACGTCAGCATAAGTCAAAAGTGTCGCGATATCGCGACGAGTAATGATCGGCATGTAAAACCCGCGGGAACATGCAAGGTGACACGTGTCAAAAAAGCCGACGGGGAAAATCATGCGACCGATTACGTAAAAATAGGCGAAGTCAGACAGACAGTTAATCGTTGACAGGTGTTGGACATGCAATGCAACAGCCAAACATGCAAAATTGAAACGCATTCGAAAAGCCGAATTTGAAGGATAATAAAAGCATTCGAAAGGTCGAATTTGCAGGCATTCTAACAGACGTATTTGAAGCATACAGAAAAGCCGAACATGAAGAATCGAAAAGCTTTCGAAGAATCATATATGGAGTTTCGAAAAAGCATTCGAAAAGCCGTATTCGAAGAAATTGAACAGTCAAAGTACATGAAACAAAATTGCCGTATTGCATGGTTTCCAAAAGACGTATTGCAGGGTTTCGAACAGTCGAAGTGCATGGAACCGAACAGCCGTATTGCATGGATTCGAACAGTCAGAGTATGTGATTCGATTGCATGCAGGATTGAAAGGTTATAAAAGAATAATCGTACGAGAGAAGACGTTCTTCTATGTTAGAGAGAAATTGCTGTAAAAGGAGAGTTAGAAAAGAATCAAGAGAAAAATAAGCGAGCCGTGAGAGTGTGCGAGTTGAGTTAATTGCGGACCGGTCGGGGTCGTGCATAAAGTGAAGACATTTTTATGTCATTCTAAATTTATCAGAATTGCAGTCCAAGTTGGTGCTTGGTACTAGGAGTTGGTGCTCCATCTATTGCAGCGAGAAAATTACGGGGGTTGGTGCTCCTTCCGGTTGGTCTTTGGTAAAGTGTTTGTAAAATTGATTTTGCAAAGGCTGGATTTGGATTGGAGTCCAAGCGGTCATTTTTGAGGAGTAGCCAAATTGGTGAACCTCGGTATATTGAGTGTTGTGGTTTTCTCTCTTGTTCAAGTTTTTTTTGTTCTCTTTATTTCATATTAAATGCTGTAGATATAAAAATTTAATAGCTACACTGATTCACCCCCCCCTCTCAGTGTCATTGTGTAAACATCACAACCTCCACCCGTGCCCCCTCCATGGGCACCTTGAGGATGCGGTATACATCCTCAAGCGTCACCGTCATCTCTCCAGTCGAGAGCTGGAACGTCCCCCGATCTGGATCCCACCTCTCAGCCAAAGCCACGAGGTACCCCTCATCTGCCCGAACTACCTCCAATCGGGCTGCCTCCGCTAGCCCTACTACCTCCAATATCTCCCAGTATGCCTGGGACAATGACCTACTCATCCCCGAAATGATAGGGGAGAATCGATGTCATGCCTCTAACACCCTAAGCTGCAAAACAACAAAACAAAAATTGGTTACATATTTTTTTTTTTTTTTTTCTTAAAAAAAAAAGCCCAAAAAAAAAAAAAAAAAAAAAAACAAATAAAAGTACTTGCTTAAATAAACAAATACCTCAGCTGGCTGCACTGGTGCATCCACTCCCATCTCCGCCATAGCTCCCATGTGCTTCAATCTCCCACATAACCTTTCACTTCACTTCACTTCATTCCACTCCCTCAGACGCACTTCTCTCAAGCTCGAACGCACAAATGAGCGAAATTCTTGCTGAAATTGTTTAAGTAGCTGGTTTTGGCACCCTAAAATGTAGTGGGGCATTTCATGGCGCATTCAGATGCAGTGCTGCGTTTGCATAGCACCTAAACACCGACGGGCGTCTCTGCCACCCTGAAATGCACACCGGCGTTTGGTGTCAGTATTGAATAAAGGAACAAAAATTGCAAAATTGAAGCTTACCTCCTCCAAATTTCATAAAATTGCATCCATCCATTCTTCTTATCATAATAAAACATTTTGTGAAGGTTACAACAGTTTTGGAAACAAATTTTGTCATTTTTCTCAAAAAGCGCATCATTCATCATTGATTTACAAATTGGGTTAAAAACATTCAAAACCTTCACAAAATTAACCACATTCATCAATTATTCTGATCTATCGTCAATTTCTTTCTTCTTTCATCATGCATATTTTTGCCAAATCAAATTAAAGTAAACCTCGTATCTAGTGGTATATTCTATCACCTTGGCGATTGCAGCGATTTGAATCCATGCAATTCGGTAAGAGGATTAAACCACCATAATGACACTTACCATTTATCATCATCAATTATTTCACTTGTTTGAAAATTGGAAATCAATTTTGGGTATCCTACTTTTCAAGTGACCTCATACCAAGATTAATTTGCTCAACAGCTTGTCATTGATGGCCTAGTTCATGGGGCCTTAAACGTGGACAATCTTCAATATCATCATTATTTTGAGTCTTGCTAGAGATTAAGGCTACCTAGGTTGATTGGTTTCGACCCGAGGAATTATCCATACGGTCACTAGGAGCATCTCTGAAGTTCTGGACTCTTTCATATTGCATCTCTGCATATCAATGGCACCAACAAGGCAATTTCATCAACAATATGGATTCACCCACAGGAGTTGGGGCATCCGTTATCAATTTTTAACTTTCCTAATAGTAGAATTCATCTTACATGATCATGGAATTTAAAATTTGGCAAAAATCCCTTTCTAACCATTGGGGCAGAAAACGGTTCATCTTTCACATCACTCATATCGTCTTTAATCATATTATTTTCTGGTTTGTACACCAACCCCTTTTCTGTTGGGACATAAACAGATGGTTCATACACAAACCCCTTTTTCACCGTTGGGGCAAAAACGGTTCATTTTCTTCCGATTTTCTTCCAATTGGCTCGTGAGAACCATTCTCGCTCGCCAATTGAGGGGGTAAGATGATAAATTTTAAATATTCTTTTATTCTTTGGTCTTCAAAGTTGTGCTTTAGTCTTGAGAGAGAGTTGCGTCTGATCTAGATTTTCAGTTGTCCTAAGTTTTTATGCTGCATTGTGTCTTCACACAAAGCAGCTCAAAAAGGGGCATCTGTAGACACCAAAATCCAGCCACTTGCAAGTCATCTATACCTTCCTATCAGCCAGGTGTCGGTCATCCACCTTCCCGCCATTATTTGGCCCAAATCCACACTTTCCCGCCATTATTTGGCCCAATTTCACCTTTCCCGCCATTTTTCATCCCCAAATTTATTTAAATTAATATTTATATATATATTTTTTAATATTTTAATATTTTAATATATATATTTAAATAATAGTTTAAGTGATTTAATCTGAGCCATCCGTCCTTCATTTAATCTCATCCGTCCATCCATCTTAATCCATTCCACAACCCAGATTTATTCTCTACCCTTGGATCCACTTTAATCTTAGCCACACGTTCAAAGTGTCGTTAAAACCCTAAAGTGTGCCCTAAGAGTAGATTATAAATTGAGTCACCTTGATGGCTCAAACCCTATGTCTTTTGCTACTTCTATCCTGGATCTTTTCTATCTTCTTAACTTCTTCTATCTCCTTTTCTGATCCCCTCTATCTCTCTTCTGCTACCTTTTCGTCGCATCCATCACCGCTTTCGTCACCGCTTTTGCCGCCATCTCTTTTGCAGCATTCTGCAGAATCCCCCATTCTTTTCGCAAGTGCCCGCGGTAGTTTACCCCTTTACCAAGTGCCCACGAGCGTTTACCAAGTGCCCACGGGCGTTTTCCAAGTGCCCGCGGGCGTTTACCCACAGCCACAGACTCAGACCGGCGTCTGAAACCTTAATCCAAAATCACGCGGGCATTCAACGAGTGCACCAGGGTGCCTTCCGTAGCTTATTCTGACAACATTACTTCCAGGTGTCGCCTGGTCTAGCTGCGTTAACAGAGAACAGGTATAAATTAGTTTAAAGCAAGTAACTTTTTTTCTTCTATTTGATCTGTTATTGAATTCTTGCATTTCGTTTTTCTAGGGTTTTAGATTGTTTCTGAGGGCTCACACAGTGGAGCCCTCTTATTAATTTCTAACTCCTTGATAGTGTTAATGTGTGCAGGTTTTTGACAACAGATTCGGTTTATTGATGGCAGCTGATTAAGCTGGAGTGGTCCAAGCAAGGGATACAACAAAGCCCACTCACTCTGTTGGGATTGAAGATACGTTCTTCGAAAGCGCCACCATTTGTGCCAGCTAGGGTTTCGGAGAACCCTAGCATAACTTGTAACTGTGTATCACAAATAAAGGGTTACAGGCCCAGTTGTATTCAAAAAGGAGTTTTTAAACTCCATCGATTAATAGAAATCGTTTGTTTTGTGCAACTTTTTTGTACTCTATCATTGTGATTTTATTTATTTTTGTTTGGCATGTATTTTTAATCTACAATACACAAGAAATCTGAAGTGAATAGTAATGGTATTACCAATTTGGAAAATGGTCGTACATAAAATATTTTACATTTGTGCTAGTCTCTTATGCATGTCTCTTCTATCCTTGTTCCTTCTTCTCTCTTCTCTTTATCTTACTTTGCATATCGTTCCCTATTCCTCTTCTTTTATCTATCTATGCATACACTATCCTCTCTTCTTCTTCCAATCGATTCCTCTCCTTTGGAATCCTATTAATTTCTCTTCTATTTTTTTCTCTCTCTCCCCCCTTCCACCTTGCAAGAAAGGGTTTTTTATTCAAATATATGGTAGTTACAAATTAGTGGTTGTTACTTTTTCCACAACCATTTTATAATTGGATACCCCTGCATCATACTCGTCTGATAAGAGAAATCCTTCATGATATCCAACTCATGAACATGAATTATTCTTCTAATTTATTGCCATTTTAACTTGGATTTCTTCATAAGTTTAGCTTTTATATCTTATGTTTTTTTGTTTCTTTTGAGAATAAAATCCCCTCTAGTATAATCCACTCATCATTCATTTCATTGTGTCTCATTCCATATCATCCATGCAATTGCAATCAACATATATTTTATTGACTACTTTCTCTTGGTGCCAACACTTTCAATTGGAGCGATTATATACTCCACAAATCTCACAAGGATGTAGAAACCTAGTTGTTACATGTCCAAATATTCCACATTGACTACAAAAATCCATCCTAAGACCTTCATCCCTTGTATTAATCTCTCATCTCAAAAATTTAGTCTCAATGCTTTCTCCTTAACCTATATATCCAAGGCCTTCATTCTTTAGACTTATATTTGGCATTATGGGAATTTTCACACCTTGCCCAAAATTTCCTAATCATTTACTATTATACCTCATTATTTTTATTAACTTGGAGTCAATGCCTTTGGTGTTCCTCTCAAAGTACGTAATCACTTCATCATCATGTCCTTCAACAATACAACCTTTGTCACAATTATCAATGACATAATGAGGTTCATCTTTCTCTACTATCTCTTTATCATTTCTTTTCTCTTTCTCTTTATCTATAGAAATGGGAATAATTGCATTGTCATCTTCATTGTAAGTACTATTGGTGACTTTGACCAACTACCTCATCCCAATGCTTATTCTCTTACTTGTTTCTACCTCTATCTCTAATTTTTTTACATCTCTCAACACTGTCCTTTCTCTCATAAAATTTTAAGAATTGTTTATCTGTATTCAGGCACACTGTAGGAATACTATCAATTTTTTCTTCTTTGTGTTTTAATGGACTTAATGTGTACCACTCACCATATTTCTCAATAGTGTAGGTTTTTAATCTACCATCATGCAGTACCTTTCTGTCAAACTGCCATGGTATTCCTAAGAAGACATGAAAAGCATCCATAGGCATGACATCACATAGTATCTCATTATTGTAAGAACCAATTTGAAATATTACTAGACATTCCTCATTCACCAAAATGTGATGTCCCTTCTGTAACCATGAGACTTGATATAGATTTGGTTGTTCAATACTATTCAACCCAAGATTTTCTATAATCTTTGTACACACTAAATTATCCATAATCCCCTACCCATAATGACATTAACATTTACCTCCTGATTTTCATATGGTTCTAAAAATACTTCTTCTCTGCATTGGTTCATACTCCTCTTTGGATTTGTTTTAACAAGACCCTTTTCATCATAAGGGGTTCCCTTGTTCTAGTTCTCTCATGTGCTTGGGTGAGGTAACACTTTCTTCATCTACCTACACAATGTGGTTCCTGATTTCATTTCCTTTACCAATATCCTATTATACTATTGGACATTAAAATACCCGATTACCAACTTCTCCACATCTAAAGCATTTTTTTGGAAATCCTCTACCCCTTCCTCTACCATAACCACCTCTTACAATTGAGAAATATTTTATTTTTTTGTTGAAATTACTTTGACAAGTACTAGCTTCTGCTTCTTGCATATATTGCACTCTACCTCTATTTCATTATTCTCTTCCTCTAGAGAATTTTCCTATTCCTTTAGAATTATTTTGTTGCTTGTGTATTAACTTTTTCCCTCCTTGAGTGCATATTTATATACCTCCTCAACTATTCTAATTCAAAGCAACCCATTTATGTATCTCATAATTTTCTCCTCATCATCTTCAATATGACTAACTCTTATGGTCAATTTATAGAATTCTTTAGTATATTCTTTCACTCCTAAATCATTTT
Source organism: Wollemia nobilis (assembly GCA_028583015.1). Lineage (NCBI taxonomy): Eukaryota > Viridiplantae > Streptophyta > Pinopsida > Araucariales > Araucariaceae > Wollemia > Wollemia nobilis. Next base: position 891,569 of record JAQPPZ010001906.1, read on the forward strand.
TCTTGAGGTTTTGGAGTATTCTAAACAACCCAATCTAATAATTAGCAAGTAAAAATTTAGAATTCAATTTGGATATAAACTTATCCCAAGTTTAGATTATATCCTTCGTCTTTTGTTTTCTCTTTGTTTGGACATGATCCACCAAATCAAGGTTTATCCCTTTAGTTGCATACATGTAAATTTCATCTGCTTTGGATCCTCCATAGATTCTTAATAAAATAATATCTTCACATCTATTATCCAATTAATTAATTCTTCTATGTTTAATCTTCCATTAAAATTGGGAGTATCCATCTTTGCATTATTTTCCATATTTAAGATTTCCTGAATCCATTATTTTTTTGGTTCTTCTCCTTGATCTAATTCTTGGGCTTTTGGATGACTAATGTTTTCCTCTTCACTATCACTAACCCCCTCAAGATAATTACCTATCCTTTGGGTAGTCTCAATCACTTCTAATATAGTAGTGCTTCCTCTTAACATTTTAGTTATATCCATTGGTCAAGGTTCTAGACCATGTAGTCTTCATCTTCTTCATCGTTCCATTTATCTAAAAAAATTATCCTACTCTGATATCAAATTATGTAGACAATAAAAGAGAGTGCAGTGAAATATAATATTTTCAACCAGCCAACTATCAAACTGAACCTCCTACAATAGATGTATACTAATAACATGTATATTTGAATAATTTACTTCTCTTTAGCACTCCCTATGAAGTCATCATGTTAAATGACATGATGACAAATTATTGATATGGTAAAGGTAAAGACAAGATGTCATATGATGACAATCTAGATGATACAAGATAGGCTTATTGGTACTAGATGGCAATTATACAATACAATAATATCTTAATATAGTGATGGCAAACCTAAAAGATGATAAAATTTTAAAATGGCAAGAAAATGATCAGTGAGACAATAGTCTCCAAATGACATTATACCTCCAAATGACATGATGGTAGTCTCAAGATAGTCCCTTGCTCTGATGGCTTCCTTCATACAACTCTTTTCTTTGATGGATTCCTTCAAATGGCTCCTTGATCCAATGGCTTCCTTAAAATGATTTCCCTTTATGATGGAACCTTTCATGACCATGTCCTCTTACTTTGACGGCTTCCCTTACGATGGTACTTGAATGATACCACACATTAGATGACACTAGTTTTATCATGTGACAACACTTCCCCTTGAATAGTGCTTGTGCTCTCATGTGAATCGTGCTTCCTCTCAAATGATATATTGATTGCCACAACACCTTGTTCTCACTTGCAATTATATACACACTAATCCATGCAATATATGACATACAATTCAAACAACATAAAACATTTATCATTAAGACCTATACATAGAAGAATTAAGACCTATACATAGAAGAAATATTAGGTGACTAATAATGGTATTGCTAATTTATCAAATGGTTGTACATCCAATATTTTACATCTATCCTAGAATCTTACACACATCACTTCCATCCCTCTTCCTTCTTCTCTCTTTTTATCTCACTGTACATGTTATATATTCCTCTTCTCTTCTCTATCTATGCACATATTTTTCTCTCTTCTTCTTCCTATTGATTCCTCTCCTTTAACCTCTTGTCGGTTTCTCTTCCCTTTTCTCTTCCTGTCTCTTTTCACCTTGCAATAAAGGGTTCTTTTTACACAAACTACTAACAATTACAAATAGGTGGCTGTTAATTTTTCCAAAATTGTTTTATGCTTGGATGCCCCTACATCAATAAAAAAATTGACAAGGGGTTCTAGTTCCTTTAATATGTGTTAGGATGTAAGAATTCAAAAATCTAGTCTTTGTTTAAAGTCCTATGTTATCCAAATAATTTAGTACTCTTGTCTTTTCAAAATGTCCAATAAAGATTACAATTCAATCAAGTTTGGGTGAAATAAATAAAATATATTAATATTTTATGTTTGAAATTTAGTTTATTGAGGTGTATATTTTTCATTTAATATAGTCTTATTTTTTATAAATATAAAGATTAATAGAGATGTATAAATGGTTAGATGATATTTATAAATGAAGTTGTAACTTTGTGTTGTTTTTATCAATTTTGTATAATTAAAATAAATAAAAATATTATAATAAAGGGAAGGATCAATTTTATAATATCCAAAGGGCATGAGATCAATTGATTAAATTTCTTGAATTTCAAGGAAGATTCAAATATTATCAAGCGATATATGCATATTTGGTCAATTTGTTGTAATACCACTATTTAAAGATAATTAAAAATAAATAAAATTAAAATTAAGAGTAAATATGAAGAATGAGCCCCGCTCCTCCCCCTCCCACCAAAAAATAAAATAAATAGAAAATAAAAAAGGAGTTAAAGAAGAGAAACATTAAAAATGAAGAGCACCATTTAAAGGTGAAAAATAGAGTGAAGCATAGTTTCAATTGAAAAGGTAAGTTTTAAATATGCTCCAAGATCCTGACTAAGACCCATGTGTATTACTTCTCATGTTGGGTCCCATCCAAGTCTTGTTACTAGAAGTAAAAAAAGTTGCTTAGAGATTTTATTAATGTAAATTCTACCTCCAAATCTAGATTTCAAAGAGTATCCTAGTAATTTTGCTGTTCACCCAAGAAGAATGGGGGAATGGATCTTATTGACTGCAAATGCCAAGGCGTAGCCTTATGTACTAGATGGATAATCATAGCCATAAAAGGTAAGAAAACCTGGAAAGTATTGGTTCAACATTATATTACCTCAAGCTATCCATATGGGCATACAAGATGGAGAGGTATGAATTTTTCCTTCCTTCTTATTGACCTATATAGCATCATGATTTTAGGCTCTTTTGTCATCTGAAGTATTTGGTAGGCTTGGGAAAACATCAAACCTTGGATCCAATGGAAAGTTAATAGTATTTGGGGTGGGATATTTGTCAATTCTATGAACCTCTAGTGGTCCCATATCCAAACTATTCAGGGAGTCCCTTTTTCCCAAAACCCCTAGATGTATGCATCCAAATTCTATAAAGGGGGTATCTCTATAGTGGCTGAATTATTTTCTAGATCAACTAGGGATTTAAATCCCTAGGATTATATAAAATCCAGGTTTATAATTTACTTCTACCAATAAGGAAACCATTGAGGTAGTTAAAAAAACTATACCTAATTCTATGCTTCACAAGATCACAATATGCTCTTATGATCCTTGGTGGAAGGACTATAAGTGATATTTGGAGACACCCCTCCTTAATTATAAGAGCATATTGGATTATGAATGGCTATCACCATACTTACCCATGCTTGAGAAACATAATTCTTGTTGGTACCTCTCTTCACCTAGTGATATTTGGGTCTATCATTTTCACATAGCCTAGTTTGCATACCTTGAACCCAAACAAGTTGTATTTACTTAGATTCTAATTCACCAATTTCTCCTGCTTCGTAAATGACTTATTTACATTGGGGTTCCCAACCCACTATGTCCATTTGTTTCAAGAACCTAAAGATCTTCTTCATCTCTTTTGGAGATGTCATAAGGCTTATGATGCCTAGAAGTGATTTTTATTTTTTTTCTAGCATTTTCTCCCATAGCGGTTCACATGGAAAAAAATTCTTGTTAGAGACCCTCCTCTCTTCCCTTTGGTGTTTCTTAAAGTTTAGAACCTCTTTAGGATAAACATTTTATTTTCTTTATGTAAAGCCAAAAATAATTTCTTGTTATCTTAGGCCTCTACTATTTCATTCCATAGTGTTATTGATAGGGTCAATGTTGTTTCTTTTATGATACTACAAACTTTAATGTGGGTCAAAAAAGTCATAATGAAGTTGGACCATTTGTAGGAATTTATTTAGCACTAGATGAATGCTCTTTGCACTAATTTATTACATTGGCTATTTATCTAGCCATAAACACAAAGCCTAATGCTTAATATGGAAGGTCCAACCACTAAGGTGACTCGTCCTCTATACTAGTTTGAAACACACACTATAGGTGAGAAATCTACCAAATATGAGTCTCCACTGTATTGATAGATGTGATAAAAATAGTTAGTGGTATGGGGCATGTTTGGCCTTTATTTTTTATGGACAATTAATGAATATTTTTTTGTGGAAAACATCCCAAAAGGGATGCCACTTTTAGGTAAGACCCAAGGAGGCAGGGGTATGTCTTCCATAAAAATAACCCAAGGCTCACACCTGGACTACCATCTTTGACATACTCAAGGAGTAAACCTGAAACAACAAAAAACAAGAACACACAAACACAAACACACAAAAAGATTAAAAAACAAAACAAAAAAAATCATGCTCCTTGAGTGTGTCAAAAAGATAAAGCACAACCAAACACACACACAATAAGATAAAAAAAAACACAACATGAACCACATAGAAAAAACACAAGAACAACATAACACAACACAAACATAAAAAAAAACAATATAACGCTACAAAGACACAACCAACAAAAACAACCAAAACCTAAAAAATAAAAAAATAAAATAAAATAAAAAACAACCAACAACAGACAACAAAGAAAAATAAAAACATAGAAAAAACTCACACACCAAAACACAAAAACACCAATTAACACAAACATATAGAAACACAAGAAAAAAAACAACAAAATACAAGAACAAAAAAAACACAAGAACAACAACAAAAAACACAAAACAACAAAAAACAACACAAAAAACACACACACAAAAATAAAAGAAAAAAAAAATAGAATACAACAATGACCTTTCTAGACCAAAATACTTTTAAGGCAAGAACCAATAGAGGAAACAAACAAAATATTAGACTGAGCTAGGGAACTAAAATACCCTGACCGAACCAAAGAGAAGCAAAAACAAAGCAAGAGGAAACTAGGTACCTCCAGAATTGGAGCCATCCAAAGAAATGATACAAATAAGAGCTTCCCTTATTTATGAAGCCCACCATCTACGAGGGTGGCCATAGCAAGTAAGATCACCTTTGTCCAAAACCCAATAAACTAAATCAACAACACTCTTGTTCTAATCTCTGACCACATGATTGGAATCAACATTCAAAAATCCCCTCTGGATTAACTGAATATTCTCAATAATTCTTTTTATTCTCCAATAAACCTTATGATTCTTAGAAGGAGTCTTCAAAATATTAATCATGACTTGAGAGTAAGACTCAACTAGCACCTTTTCCCATCCAACCTTAGTAACGTCTTGAAGGTCTCTAAGGATACCATACCCCTCAATAAGGTTATTGGATAGAATACCCAAATTCTCAGCAAAAGTAAAAACCAGGGAGCCATTTGAAAGTCTACCAATTCCTCCTACACTAGATTTTCCAAGATTCCCTCTAGAGGCTCCATCAGTATTAAATTTTCCAAAATCCTTAGGAGGAGGTTGCCAATTCCTTGTTCTATCCATATTACAATTACTCACATTCCCTTTAATTTGGTTCCTCTTAGAAGAGTTAATCTTCAATATTTGCATCACTTGATCCCATATTTGGTGGGATTTTTTGGGGTGATTAAGGAGTTGATGGACTGATTTAACTAAGTTGGCAATGGTCTTATTCCAAATATAGTGAATATCCTTAATTTCTTGATTAAAAATTTAGTTGTTCCTTATATTCTAGATATTCCAAATAAGAGTGGTAGAACCCATCCAAACTAATTGCCTAATAAAATGATCAACACCCTCTTGATTAGGCCAATCCCTCCAAAGTTGTTCAAAAGTAAAAAAATTGGACCACTGTAAGCCAAGTAAAGTGGTCATTCTACTCCATAATTAAGAGGCTAAAGTACACTCAATAAAATATGGTTGAGAGTTTCCAAATTCTCTCCACACATTTCACATCTAAAATGGCCATGAAAACCACATTTCATAATATTCTCCCTAGTAAGCACCCCCCGATGCAAAAAAATCCAAGTAAAGAAACTCAGCTTAGGCTAGAGCTTTTGAGCCCACAACTGAGAAAAGATATTAGATGATTGGTTGGGATTATTATGGCATAAGGCCAAATAACCTTGAGCAATTGAATACTCACCCTTAGTAGTGTTGTTCCATCCAAAAAAATATTTATCATGGGACCAAGAGAGATATCTCATATGAAGGATGCATTGGATATCTTGTCTTTACCTTTAATGGGATTTGAATAGGCCAGTCCTCAATAGGGATCCAATATCTACCAACCTCTAAATTACTAGTATCATACCGATAATAATTAACCACCTTTATCTAGTTAGCTCGGTGAAGCTCATCCATCCAAGACTTCCAATCAGGAAAGTGAGTTATCAAAGGCTTGTGACCATCCCAAAAATTTGTCCAAAAATTTATGTGTTGACCATTATGAATGATCCAAAATAATTTTTTCTTTATCAAATCCTCATCAGCATTAAGAACTGCTAAAATGGGAGAACCTTTGGAAGGCAATTGATAGCAAACAAGGTCTTCAGGACTTTTTTTCTTAGCATATTTAGCACGAATAGTTTTGGTCCAAAGAGCATTGGGGTTATGCAAAATCCTCCAATATAATTTAGCAGTTAAAGTGTTGTTGTGATTAATAGCAGATCGGAATCCTAACCCCCCTTCATTCTTAGGAAGACATAAAGTGTCCCATTTCACCAAGGCTCATTTTATTTTCTCCTTAGTACCACTCCAGAGGAACCGATGACTAATTTGATCCAGTTCTCAAAGAACAACCTTCGGGATATTCAACATGGTAGAAACATAAATAGGAATATCCTGCAGGACTGATTTTACCAAGGTGATTCTACCCCCAGAAGAAAGCCACCTATTGGTCCACTTTTGAATTTTCTTCTTGACTTTTTTCAACAACCAATTCCAATATTTTTTTTCTGTCTCCAAATATTTATGGGAAAACCTAAATAAGTGATTGGAAGGGAGGTCTTATTATATCTTAATTTATCCAAGACCATGGATTCCTGTCTAGTAGAGCAGTGAAAGAAAATGACTTTAGGATTGTCTTCATTGATCAATTGCTCGATAGCCTTAGAAAAATAGCTAATGATTTGCTTAATATTAGAAGCTTCCTTAACTTTAGCTTTACCTAAAAGAGTAGAGTCGTCAATAAATTGAAGATGAGAGATAGGTCTATCTCCATGAGCAATGGTAACTCCCTCAAGGGTTTTGTTGCCTCTCTTTTTTATTATAGTCCTACCTAAGCATTCAAAAATAATGATGAATAATTAAGGGGAAAGGGGTCACCTCTCTTGATACCTTTGAAAGTTGGGAACAACTGAGAAGGCCTACCATTGATAAGAACTGAGTAGGAAAATGAAGAGATACATCCCATAATCCAATCCATCCAATCCTGAGAAAAATCAAATTGCCTCAAAACTTTGATAAGGAAGTGCCAATCCACTTTATCATAAGCTTTGGATAAGTCTAATCGAATGAACATGAAAGGAGTTTTTTCCATATCCATGGAATGGATAGCTTCATGAGCAAGAACTATTTCATCCACTATTTGACGCCCTTACACATACTCCCCTTGTTAAGGGGAAATAATCTTATGCAAATGAGGCTTCAACCTTTCTGCCATGATCTTAGTAATTATTTTGAGAAGAACATTACATAAAGCAATAGGTCTAAAAGTTGAGATATGATCAGCCTCTTGAGCTTTTTGAATAAGAGTAATATAATTTTTATTGATAACCTTCAAAATTTATTTGCCTTTCCTGGATTCTTCCACCACCTCTAATAAATCAACATGAAGGATATCCCAAAAATCTTGGTAGAACTCAATGGAAAAACCATTAGGACCTGGGGTATTTTATTTTTGCATTTTAAAAACTACATGTTGAAGCTCATTGATAGTAACAGGAGCAGTCAAAATAGAGTTCTCCTCAAACATGATAAGAGAAGGTATTTCTTGAAGAATATTTTGTTGAGAAGCCGAGTCAAAAGGAGTAGCAACAAAAATATTGGAAAAGTGATTGACAATAATAGAGTTCATGCCATCCCAAGGGTAGACAACATCTCCATAATCTGATTTCAGGAAAGAAACAAAGTTGTGAGATCTTCGAGCTAGAAGATCTTTGTAGAAGAAATTTGTGTTTTGATCACCTTATTTAAGCCATTGAATTCTAGATTTTTGCTTCCATAAAAGTTCTCTTTTTTTTTATTCCTCTAACTAAGCTATGAGTTTAATTTCATCTACACTTGTACTCTCTGTGAGGCCCTCTAAACGAATTTTCTTATTCAAAATTTCAAGCTGAGCAATAAATTCATTTTTTTAATTTTTTTATGAACATCCCCAAACTTCTTCTAGTTCCAAGTCTTGATTTTGGATTTAATGTATTGCAATATTTTGGCAAAATAGAACATCTTAGTCCCATACCTAGGTTTACCTTCCTTCCACCATTATTGCACTCGAGGTTTAAAGAAATTGTCTCTAAGCCACATTAATTGAAATCGAAAAGGAGAGAAACTCACATTGGTTTTCCACATTTCCACCAGACTAGCCAGTGATTCGAACTAGCATTGTTAAGAGTCTTCACTTTAGGAATGTGACCATGGATTAAGAAACTGTCATAGAGCAAGAACTTATCCAGTCTCTCCATTACACAAGCTAAGCCTTACCTTCTATTAGACCAAGTCATAAGGCCATTATCTGGTTGGATGTCCATAAGATGGATGTTTGCAATATATTTGCTCATGAGGTTAGTGCTCTTGTCCAAATTTCTATTTCCTCCCGTTTTATCATCTAGAGAGATGATGATATTGTAATATCCTCTGATCAAGATCCAATATTCAGGAAAATGAGAGATAATATAAGTTATATTCTTCCATTATCTTCTTTTTTCCTCCAAATTAGTCAGAGCATAAATAGTAATGCAAAGCATAATTTGGTTGGAATGTTTGCTTTGAATAACTATAGCCAAAAGACCCCAAATGCAAACCATATGGTGAATGACTACCTATTTTGGGTCCCAAAGGCAAGCAATGCCACCAGAAGTCCCTTGGGAAATGAGGAAAACCACTTTTCCAGCTGGCCAAATTTTACTAGCAATTGATTCCATATCTTCTATTGACATATTTTTTTCTTGAAGAAAAACAAGATGTGGATGATTTATCTGAATCATTCTTCTAATTTCATTTTGTTTTGAAAGACTCCCTCTGAGTCCTCTAAAATTCGAAGTGATGATTTTCATTAATACCAGGGCTAAAAAAGTTGGGAAGAGAATTAATCTTACCTTCCTCTATAAGCTTTTCACCTTCTTTTACTATAAGATATTGATTAGTCTTGCGACCTACATTTTTTTTAGAATCCATCTTCAGTTTTTTTTCCCTGTTTCTTGACTTACTCCAATTGAATATGAGATGGATTCTAACCTTGAATAATGCTTGTATACAATCAAAATGTTACCAAAAGGTTCAACATATTCTATATTGGGATCTGTATTATTTGAAGTTTTAACATTTAAAAAATTGTTTTTCTTGTGCATATTTTCTCCCTTTTTTTTTGTTGAAAACCTTTGATTTGTTGGTTCGTCTATGAGTTATTCCCTTTATCTTTAAATTGTGTTTCTAATATTTATATTTCCATTATTTTCTCGTCCTCACTCTAGACATCATTTGTGGAAATAATTTCAAACATATTAGCAGATATCTTTGATTAATCATTCATAACTGGTTTTTTTCTTAGTGTTTTTCTTCTTAGGCATTTGAAAACCTGCTGAGTTTATATCTTCTTTCTTTTGATCAAGAATTTTATTTGGGAAAACACTAGCCAAGTGACCATATTCATGACAAATTCTACAACGAAAAGGAATGTTTTCATAGTCCACTACTTGCTCCCAAGTGTCCTTCCCAAATTGTAATGTGATCTTTTTAGGAAGGGGTTTGTCAAAATCTATTAAAACACAAATTCAAGCATAAATAATATGTTCAATTTTTTTAGTACAATTAACAATCATCATAAATGTTCCTAAAGAGTTTCTAATTGAAGAAAAAATAGTCGGATTCTAGAATTCAATTGGGAGGCCAAAGAGTCTAACCCACACGAGACCTGTAGAAGGCATCTCTTCTTTGTAGTTAAATTTAGTATGCCAAGGCTTCATGAAAAGCCCTACCCTTCCAGAGAACCAGGGACCCCCTTGAAAAGTTTTCTCTCTATCTTAATTATTAGCAAATAAAACAAGAAAATAACCATTTGGATAAATAGAGATTTGTAACTCACCTTTAGTTTTTCAGCTTTTTGCAGCCTAGACTTTGAAAGCAGATAGGCTTAGATGAAAACCCATGAAACGATAAATTAGTCCTCTTTTTTTCTAGATCTTCAATGCCAGTCTGAATGTTGTCCATATCAAGCTTAACAATAGGAGTTCCATCAACTACTTTAAGATATCCTAACTCTGTTTTCCTAGGATCAATATTAGGCATTCTTAAAGGTTTACGGGAAACCCTAATATTAATATTAGCATTAGGTTGAGGTTGTCCACCATGGAGGGCATCCCTAAAATTTATTTTTGGGGCTGATTCTTTAAAATTCTTACCCTTGACAGGGGTTTCCATAGTAGATTCATTTTGTGGGTGCACCTTAGCACCAAATTCACTTGAGATCTGAGACATTTTTTGATTGGCTTCTTGAAACTTGTTTTGTGATCTCTTTAATCCATGCCCTAAATATCGTGGAAAGGTATGATTTTCACTTTCCTTTTGTGCAACAAATTGTAAGTCGTTGTCACTCAAGTTCACAACATGAATATCTGTTGAAAGACATATTTCTAACCCATATTGGCTCCCCTACAACATATCCTACTAAAATATTGAGCAAAAACCACAAAAATATTGTCTTCTAGGGCCCGAAGGCCGTGAAAATCAACCTCTAAAGTTGTTTGCACTTAACTTAGATGAAACCCTCGCACAATCACTTGCCAAAAAACTCATTCACATATAGGGATGCACTAGGATCTATGTTGCTCTAAATGATCTAAAAATTGGTGGATATGTTCTAGGGTTTGTCAGGCATCTACCCTCACAATTTCAACTCAATCCGAGTTTGGATGAGTGAAATATGACCGAAACAAGTTCGATAGTTTGGGCAGTCCTGCAAAAAACATCCCTCACAATTTCATCAAATAAATGGTAATTTTTTTAGAAAACCTTCTTCTTCGATGGCCTTAATGAATATTTAGGGATGTGATTATGCACCATATTTTTGTTTGTAAAATTATTATATTTTATTTAATACATTGATTTTTTTTAAAAATAAAAATAAAAATAAAAAAATAAAATAAAAGAAGAAAGAAAAATATAAGAAAATGTATGCAAAGAAGGTGGACACAAAGAAGAGAAGAATACAGAATAGAAAGAGAGAAAAGTTAAATCTATGAAAAGGAGGGAGGAGAGAATAAAGAGAAATAAAATAAAGAAATGTGTAAAAAATGTTTTTATTTTTTATTACTTCTTTATTATGATTAATTTTTAATTTATTAACACAATATATAATTGAACATAGAAAACGACGAAGATTAAAAAAAAAAAAACCTTTAATGAAAGAAATGCATGTTATAGTTATTTAATTAAACTATGGATTTTAAGTAATAATTCTATTACAAATATATTTAATTAAAGAGTAAGCATTATAAGTTTTTGTTCGCCTAATTGTCTTTTGTGTTGCGATTCATGTTAAAAATAGTTTAATTGAAATATAATAAAATATTAAACATGATGATGATAATACAATTGAATGTATTGTTTTAATTGGATTAAAAACTTGTATCACACTTACTAAATCTATCCACATTATTGTTAAAAGGGTTATCATTGAAATTTATGACAGTTTACAATAAACAGATAATAATAATCAATGTAACATAAGTTTGTGTGTCTATACAAGACTGCAATTTCTTGTTTAAGGAGAACCCCTTATTTTTAAACCCATTTTTAATGTTCATGTTCTAAAATCGGAATTAGTGTTATAATGGTCCTAATATTATAAGGAGAACCCCTGATTTTTAAACCCATTTTTAATGTTCATGTTCTAAAATCGGAATTAGTGTTATAATGATCCTAATATTTAAATAAGAAAAACAATAACAACATACCTAATGCTTAGTTCATCTCATCAATAATAATCCAACTATAATCCAACTATGATATAAAAGAAATATAGAAATCATTTTTACCAGAAAGTCTTAAGTACTATGTTTTAGGGATGTAATCGTAGACATTTCTTTGAAATTTAATAACCAAAGTTCACTTTTAATTTTCTTGTTTTTTTATGGATTTTAGGAATAAGTTACCACCCTTAAGTTCTACTCTAGTCATTAGAATATCTATTTCTAAATAGGATATATCTGAAATTTATTCAATAATAATGTCATAGAAATCCTAATCCATATTATGCCCTTCTTATTGCAGATATAGAAATCAGTTTTACTATAAAACTCTTATTTTCAATTATACTACTTAATCATGTAAACTATATATAGTAGTATATAAGAAATCATGTTGTCATCCATGTTAGGTTGATAAACAAAACTTGATTTATTTAACTTGATTTGTCATATGTTTAAGACTAACATATTAAATTGGTATCTCAGGTGATAGTGCAACGCTCTCGGTTTTGGTTTTAACCGCGGTGTGGGCGAGTGTGTGAAGGGGTGGGTGTGTGATATGTGTGTTAAATTCCTTATTGATAAACATAGCTCTTGGCTTTAAAAGAGGTCATAGTTAGGAGGGATTTCTCACACTAACTAAATTATATATATATATATTATAAAATAAGATAAAGTAAAATATTTATATTTTTAAAATAAGAATCCATTTTTTTTTGAACATTTTTATTGGTTATGATTTTAAGAATAACAATCTTGTGCAAATTGGTAAAATATAATTTATTATAGCTAGATTAGAGGATTAAAAAAATTTGATGGATTTTATGTATTAGCATAACTTGGTTATGACTTTAAGAATAACAATTTTGTGCAAATTGATAAAATATATTTTACTATAACTAAATTAAAAAGAATTTGATGGATTTTATGTATTAGCATAATTTGATTATGTCTGATTTATTGCAAACTTATAGAATTGAAACCAATAAAGGTGCATAACTATATTGATAAGGTAAGGTAAAACTTGTATAAAAAAAAATGATTCGCCTATCCAAAAGATATTGGATTGGATATGACTTTAAAAATAACCTTTATTTATTTATTGTATCTTGGGCCCACACAAACTGACTAGACTATATTTATTATAACCTTGATCCAAAGGTAAACCAAAACAGTATCCAACTACCCTAATAATATAATATTAAGTGAAATCTTTCCCATGGGAGTGTCATATGATCAAAGATTGTTTTGGCTTGTTTGTAACCTATAAACACCTTTATCAAATTAACTGACTTTGTCACGAAGAATATCACACATACTCTGTCACGAAGAATATCATACATTGTTATGCATCCAAATCATGAAGGATTTTCAATTAATTTTATTTTAAAAAATTACCAAAGTTATAAAATCCATGTGTATATGTACGGGTGTTTCTAAGTACTAAAAATATAAACTATTTAAATTTTGAAAAGTCAACATCTACTTTAGTATCCAATATTTGATAGACTTTTATTTCCATTTAATGTGAATTTTCACTTGATTTTCATAACGTATTATTCCTTATCAAATCACGTTAAAGGGTACAACCAACACTTAAGCTAAATGATCTTAAAATCCCTCGAAATGAAAGGAGGCTATACGAAAACATTAGAATATAAATATTATAGTATCTACCAATAGATATTATATTCTTATCGTCTTTATAAAAATCAATGTTTTGAGTGTCTATACAAGACTAGAATTTCTTGTTTAAAGAGAATATCTAATTTTTAAACCCATTTTTAATGATCAAATTTAAAAATTAAAATTAGCATTATAATGGACTTAATTTTAATTTTAAGTGAAAAAAAAATAGCAAAATATATTTATTTAATGCTTAATTTGTCAAATCAATCTTAAACCAACCATGATATAATAAGAGAACAATTAAAAGCCCGCAATTTCTATGTATTGGGATCAAAAAATTGGAAGCTATCAAATATGCCAAACTCAATAAAATTTATATTTCTATTTTAAACTTCTTCTTCCTCTTTCTCTACTTCTTTTTCTCTTATTTACATTTTTTTAATGAAAAATATAATAATTATATTACTTTAGAAAAGAAAAAGTACACTAATTCAAAAAAAAAAGTGGATGGATAAAAAATACACCCCAAAGTATATGCTTGGTAGAGTCATTAAACTAGAACTATAAAAAACAATTGGATAGAGTGAATCAACCATGAGTTGTTTATGCAACATGAGCTATGGATCCATAAGAAGGTGGTGGATAATGGTTTAAGGGGCCACTCCATATAGAAGGTGGATCTTGAGTGTTTGGTGGAGGATCCTAGTCCTAGTTGGCACTTTTGCTAGTTGGTTCATCTACCTTATTGTCTTTTGCATCCCACCTCAAGGAGATGATAAATATGAGACAAGAAAATGTGTTGCTATTTTCCCATCCCTAGGCTCCCCATTTATAGGGTTGATAGGGATGAGATGACGAGAAATTTTAGTCCCTAGCACTATCTTGAGGACTCCAATGAGTAGCTTACAAAGTCTAACTGTGGTGACTATGGGACAATGTCTTGTATGGAGGAGAGGTTGGTAGGATGCAAGCCAACATGTATGGGGCATTAATCCAGTGGTCCACAAGAGTCTATAAATGAGACACCTTCAATTCTACCTTATTCACCTATACCTAGAACTATAAAAGCACATTGGAACAAGTTTTAGCTTTAGCTGTAATAAACGCCCCTATATATATATATATATATATATATATATAAATATGCAAGCTGGAAGGTAAACACTGCCGCAATAACTCAGAAACTAAACAGTCTTATGCAAACTATTGTAACAACATATTTTGATTGAGAAACACATTCATAACATTGTTACATCAAGTAATAACTCATTGCATACCACAACAGAGATGAAATCCTAATTCTTTGAGAGAGGGAAGTGATGTTATAGGTCTAAAAATACCAGATACATGGCTGCAAATTTTGTTGTCCACCAAACAATGTCACACCAAGTTGTTCACCTCTCTACTGAGCATTGTCTTAAGTCTGAAATCTCACTCAAAGCCTTCTAAATGACAATTTGGTCATAGGCAACCAAAAATAACCAACACCCACAAGATACCATAGTTGTAGGATCTGCAAACAGGTTTGGCTACCTCTAAAAAATTAGGAACAACCACTAAAACATGCAACTCTACAAAAAGGGGCGCCCAAGTCCATTGAAACCAAAGAAATAATACCCACAACCAGATTCTACTTCCTCTGAAAGTTGCACACCAAAATGTGGTTCGGCTTCATGGCCAAAATGGTATGGCCAATCATGCCAAGCAATTCTGCATTACACAAAACCTCAAGAACAATTACCCAAATCGCCAAAAACGAAGATCTCATGCACAAAACATCACATTGGAAACCAAACACACCAAACCCTAAAATTTGCAAATCAAAATACTAAAATCTTTGAAGCACCAATGTATTTCCTGGATGAAAATACCATATCCAGCTAGGATGGGTCTTTCACCATCGAAACCTGAAGAGTTGAAGAGGTTTTTCGTCCTCCACAACCTGCAAATCAAAATCCTGGATACATTCCAGCAACATCTCCCTAAGTTGTCAATTCTCAGATAATGAAAATGGGAGCCAAAACCCACTTTTAAAGAGCTTGGAGAGGAGTTAGGTTTTTTCTCAATGAGAAATTAGGTTTTCAAAAATAAACATTACTTTATCTCCACAAAAGCTCACTTTTAAAATATTTCATTTTCCCCCTTAAGCTAGGCGTCCCCCCTTTTTGGTGCACTTTATTGAAATATTAAAATATAACATTACACTTAAGTTACTTTATAACTTAAGTGAAATATTAAATTAATCAAATTCACTCACTGAACGCCAAAACAGAATGAATATTACCCAAAATCACCACAAACCTCTACAACTGACTGGATGCTAAAAACTGGAAATACCACTTACTAAAAATAGCATATACTAAAAATAGTATATTCTATAAATAGTACCAAAACCCAAAGATCATGGAATCAAAAACATGGGCTCTCCAAGCCAATGAGCTCCCTAACCATCACCGACTAGCCTACGGGAACTCCGGAATAGGCTGATGGGTGTCAAACTATCTAAGTGTAAGAAGGGGACATTACAGTCCTCCCTCCCCAAAATTGCTTGTCCTCAAGCAATTGCAGATCCGAGTGTTGTAAAATCTGCTCACTCTCCCATGTAGCATCCTCTACTGGCAGATTCTTCCACTTCACCAAAACTTCTCTGACTGTCCTCCTCCTAAGGGAATGCTCTCTGTAGTCAATAACTGCTTCAGGAATCAATACTAACTTCCCTTCCTCATCCAAAGGAGGTAACTCTGTAGATGGTACTACATTATGTCCAAGCACCTTCTTGAGGCGTGATACATGAAAGACATTGTGCACCCTACTACTCTCAGGTAACTCCAACTCATATGCCACCTCTCCAATCCTCTTGGAGATCCTGAATGGCCCATAAAATCGAGGCTTAAGCTTCTCTGCTCCACTCCTTTTGAGAGTGGATTGTCGGTAGGGCTGCAAGCGCAAGTAGACCATGTCTCCTACTTCGAAAACCCACTCAGTTCTATGTTGGTCTGCATACTTCTTTTGCTGATTTTGTGCTTGTTGAATGTTGTCTCTCAAGGATCTCATGATGTCTTGACTCTCTTGTAAAATATCCTTAGCTTTAGGTACTCTACAATCTCCCAAAAGTAAATCAATAAAGCTTGGAGCCTCATAGTCATATAATGCCAAAAATGGTGACATCTTGATAGTCATGTGATAAGAGGAGTTATAACAGTACTCCCCTAAATGCAACCACTTTACCCATGCCTTATGCTACCCTAAAACATAGTTGCATAGGTACCCTTCCACCCATTTGTTTACAATATTTATTTGCCCATCAGTTTGTGGGTGATAACTAGTGCTAGGGGTCAGCACAGTGCCACACAATTTGAACAAATCCTACCAAAATAGACTCATAAACTTGTTGTCCCGATCACTAACAATATTTTTGGGTAAACCATGAAGTCTGAATACCTCTCTAAAGAACAGATCAACCACCTATACTATTGTAAATGCTGCTAAAATAGCATAGAAATGGGTAAATTTAGTCAACCTATCCACAACCACATAAAGGTAGTCCTTCCCTTGCACCTTGGGAAGTCTAGTGATGAAGTCCATTGAGATACTTTCCCATTTTTAAGTGGGAATAGGTAGGGGCTACAACAAACCAGCAGGATAATGATGCTCATTCTTATTCTGTTGACATATAGGACATTCATGAACATACTATAAAACCTCATTCTTCAGTCCCTTCCATGAAAATATCTCATGGACCTGCCTGTAAGTCTTATAGAATCTAGGGTGGCCAGCCATAGGAATATCATGAAAAGTCTTCAAAACCTTTGTCTTAAGTCTAGATTCAAGGACCAAAAATATTCTATCCTTATAAAAAATTATTTCATTTCTTACCTTGTACCTGTCATCCTGTGAAGTCCCATCCAAAATGTTGTTAGCTAAGGTATTCTTAGCATACTCTACAACAATTTGACATTTCCAATCTACTGCAATCTCTGTAAGTGAGCTCAAATGTGGCCTTCTTGACAATGCATCAACCACTATATTCTTCTTCCCTTTTACATACTCAATATCAAAATCATAAGCCTGCAACTTGTTGACCCATTTATGTTGCCTATCATTGAGATATTTTTGATTCAAGAAATGTTTGAGGTTGTTATGATCAGTTCTCACCACAAACCTACCTCCCACTAAGTACTATCTGAATTTAGCCAAAGCATGCATGATGGCTAACATTTCTTTGTCATAAATAGAGTAAGTCCTCTCTCCATCCCTCAAATTCCTACTCTCATAAGCTATAGGATGCTTATTTTACATCAATACAACTCCAATGCCTTCCCCTGAAGCATCACAATGAAGCTCAAATGGTTTAGTAAAATCTGGAATGGCCAGAATAGGACATGTGCTCATAAGTTATTTGAAGTCATCAAAGGTCTTCTATGCTGATTCAGACCAAGTAAAAGCTCCCTTTTTAGTCAAATCTATAAGTGGAGCAGCCATCTATGAAAAACCCTTGACAAACCGCCTGTAAAAACCACACAACCCAAAGAACCCCTTCAACTATGTAAGATTGGTAGGTGGTGGCCAATCTAGAATTGCTTTTATTTTCTCTGGATCTACACTAACTCCCTGTGAGCTGATTATGTGTCCAAGGTATAATAGTTATGTCATCCCAAATTCACACTTTGACTCTTTGGAAAACAATGATTCGACCTCAAGGATTCCCAAAACCTCATCTAAATGTTTCAAATGCTCTTCCCATGATTTGTTGTAAACCAAAATATCATCAAAGAATATTAATACAAACTTAGATAATTGTTTACTAAAAATCTTGTTCATGTAGGATTAGAAAGTAGCAGGTGCATTGGTCAATCCGAAAGGCATGACCAAGAACTCAAAGTGGCCAAAGTGACATCTGAAAGCTATTTTTTCAATATCCTCCTCTCTGACCCGAATCTGATGATAATCGGATCTCAAATCTATCTTGGAAAAATATACTGCACCATGTAGCTCATCAATGAGCTCATCAATCTGAGGGATGGGGTACCTATTTTTAATCATCTTCTTATTCAAAGCTCTGTAATCAATGCACATGTGCATGGTTCCATCCTTCTTCACCAAGACCACTGAAGAAGCAAATGGACTCTTACTTGGTCTAATGTGCCCCATCTCCAATAGTTCCTTAATAGTCTTTTCAATCTCATCCTTGAGCCTTTTAGGATGTCTGTATGGGGTAGTGATAATGGGATTTGCACCCTCCTCTAATTCTATCACATGCTCAATACCTCTATCAGGAGGCCTCCCTGGAGGTATGCTACTAAAAACCTTACTTCGCTTGGTAAGCAAAGCCTGGATCTCCAATGATAAGAATGTTTCACCTCTTCTATAACTATGGGCATGATCACACACTCTACTTCCCACTCCACCTGATCATGTCTAAACAATCTCTCCATTCTTTTGAATGAGACTACCCATGGTCCTCCATTTGACATCCCTCTCAGAACCACATTTTTCCCTTCAGATTTGAATTTCAATTCCATAGTCTAAAAATTGAGTACAATCTCACCTAAAGAGTGCAACCACTGAATACCCAACACAACATCCATGTCTTTGATGCTAACAACATAGAAATCATCTCTGACTTCATGGTTGCCCAACTGAAGACCCATCTATGAGATTTTTTTGGTACATGTAATGGTGAATCCATCTGCTACCATCACCCTGAAACCATTCACCTCCTCGATTTTTAGTCCTCTACGAGCAACAACCCCCTCATCAATGAAGTTATGTGTGGCTCCCATGTCTATCAATGCCACAACTCACTACCCTCCTAACACTCCTCGTATCCTCAATGATTCATTCCTCTAAAAACTATGGAGTTGTGCAAGAGTTCCTTGACCTTTTTCCTCCTTTTTGGACTCTTTTGATGACTTCTCCTCTTCTTTTTCTTCCAGATCAGATTGTTGGTCTGAGTTTTCAGTTGTTGATTCATCAGCTGAATAGTATTCTATTTGATTGGATTTTCCCTTAACAACACATCTATGTCCTAGAGCCCATGGTTCTTTGCATGTGAAGCATAAATTTTTTCTTCTTAAATCATTTAATGCCTCATAATCAATCTTTGGAATTTCCCTCTTATGCTGATTTGCTTCTTTCTAAAAATATTTTTTGTTCTCCTTTCCTATAGAGGGTTTGGTCTAAAATTTAGATCTAGGAGCAGCCAACTCCATGTTCCTTGCTTTCTTCATAGCTTCTTGCAAGGTTGGTGGATCAAATGCTTTAATCCAACCCCTGATAGGCTCCATGAGTCCCTCACTAAAAAGGACTACTAATCTCCTCTCTGTGATTCCCGAGACCATCACTGAAAGTCTCTAAAATTCTGCTATATAAGTCTCCAAGGATCCATATTGTTTCAACTGAGCTAACTCCCTGAAATGTAACTCTGGGTCCTTCCTATTAAACCGTTCGATGAGCTTCTGAGTAAACTCATCATATGTAGTAATAGCTCTATGTCCCAAAGTTGTAAGTCCATGATACCACCACTCGTGTGCAATCCCCTCCAAATGCAAAGTGGTAAACTTGATTGCTTCCTCTTCAGGCATTGGTCTAAGAGATAGATAGTTGTCCAAATTTTGGACCCAAGCTCTAGTTGTACACTTATCACTCCCATAAAAATGAGCCAAGGTAACCTTACTTAGTGCCTACTACAAATATTTATGTACTATTGTTCCCCTCTATTCAGTCCTTGTTCCACCTCTACTCTTCTTTTGGTTCATGTATTCATTGAGGGAGAAATGACCCTTGATCTCTTTCGGTAAGGTGTCATACTCAGCATATGTATGTCTCAATTCATCAACTAAAGGAATTTGGGGTTCTCGATCAATAGGAACTTCTTCTCTTCATGTAAATGTGGGTTGTAAAGGTCTTGGAACAGTCCATGAGGCTACTGATTTAGTACCTCCATGCTGATTGGAAGTGTTGGATTCACCCAAATGCATTCCCATACCCAGAGTATTGTTATGACTTGATGGTTGTATTCCTTGGTTAATCTTGGAAAGCATCTGAGACATCATCTCCATCATAACATCAAATTTTTGTTCAGCCTTGGTATCAGGACTCTCTGAACCAACTCTCCCTTTGTCTCTTTCTGCCATAACCTCTAGAATACCTTCACTATCACTGGAACTTTCCTATTGTAAACCCAATATCCCTGTGATAGTATCACCTTCAGGAATCTGAGGTGGTTGCCAATGATTTTTCCTTAGCTCTCTGTTATAGTATCTTTGTTCCCTTTCACTCATGGAAAGTTACAATTTTTTTTTTAAAATATCGACAAGGTTGGCAGGAACAAACTTGCTCTGATACCACTGTAATAAATGCCCCTAATTTTTTTTAATATATATAGAACAATATAAATATGCAAGCTGGAAGGTAAACACTATCGCAATAACTCAGAAACTAAATAGTCTTATGCAAACTATTGTAACAACATATTTTGATTGAGAAACACATTCATAACATTGTTACATCAAGTAATAACTCATTGCATACCACAATAGAGATGAAATCCTAATTCTTTGAGAGAGGGAAGTGACGTTACAGGTCTGAAAACACCAGATACATGGCTGCAAATTCTACTGTCCACCAAACAATGTCACACCAAGTTGTTCACCTCTCTATTGAGCATTGTCTTAAGTCTGAAATCTCACCCAAAGCCTTCTAAATGACAATACGATCACAGGCAACCAGAAATAACCAACACCCACAAGATACCATAGCTGTAGGATCTGCAAACAGGTTTGGCTACCTCTAAAAAATTAGGAACAACCACTAAAAACATGCAACTCTGCAAAAAGGGGTGCCCAAGTCCACTGAAACCAAAGAAATAATACCCACAACCAGATTCTACTTCCTCTAAAAGCTGCACACCAAAATGTGGTTCGACTTCATGGCCAAAATGGTACGGCCAGTCATGCCAGGTAATTTTGCATTACACAAAACCTCAAGAACAATTACCCAAATCACCAAAAACGAAGATCTCATGCACAAAACATCACATTGGAAACCAAACACACCAAACCCTAAAATCTGCAAATCAAAATACTGAAATCTCTGAAGCACCAATGTATTTCCTGGATGAAAATACCATATCCAGCTAGGATGGGTCTTTCACCATTGAAACCTGAAGAGTTAAAGAGGTTTTCCGTCCTCCACAACCTACAAATCGAAATCCTGGATACATTCCAGCAGCATCTCCCTAAGTTGTCAATTCTCAGATAATGAAAATGGGAGCCAAAACCCACTTTTAAAGAGCTTGGAGAGGAGTTAGGTTTTTTCTCAATGAGAAATTAGGTTTTCAAAAATAAACATTACTTTATCTCCACAAAAGCTCACTTTTAAAATATTTCATTTTTCCCCCTTAAGCTAGGCGTCCCCCCTTTTTGGTGCACTTTATTGAAATATTAAAATATAACATTACACTTAAGTTACTTTATAACTTAAGTGAAATATTAAATTAATCAAATTCGCTCACTGAATGCCAAAACAGAATGAATATTACCCAAAATCACCACAAACCTCTACAACTGATTGGATGCTGAAAACTGGAAATACCACTTACTAAAAATAGCATATACTAAAAATAGTATATTCTATAAATAGTACCAAAACCCAAAGATCATGGAATCAGAAACACGGGCTCTCCAAGCCAATGAGCTCCCTAACCATCACCGACTAGCCTACGGGAACTCTAGAATAGGTTGACGGGTGTCAAACTATCTAAGTGTAAGAAGGGGACATTACATTAGCATTCAATAACAAATGGGTGTCAATAGGTGCTCTAAAAAAATAGCTAAATTTTTGTCTTTCCAGATATCAAATTATGCCATAACTAGGTGTATTTGGCTGGCATGTTGGGCTAGTTAGCTAGAATAATCATGTGCTAGGAGAAAAGCTCATGTTTGAAAGGCTTGAAAAATCATAAATTAAATGTCCATGCATCTTGAGCTTTGGGTCAAAACCAAAAGAGATGATTGATGTTTTCACATTGCCTATATAGAATGGGCATCATGGGTTGGAGGCCCCTAAATGAGCATATTTGTCACCAAGAGGTAGATATTGATAGAGTATATACTAAGCAAAATGGGTAAGTTTGGGTTCCACGATGGAAGATCAAAAAATGGAATGATTTGAGTGGTTTTAGACTTATTTTATTTACATTTCACATCAATGTTGGTTATAATAATAAATATTTCAAATGATGAGTGTCTAATAAATTATTTATTTTGTTAATTAAATTGATTGAATGGGATTGAAATGGCCCCATCCATATGACATCTATTGGTATTATATCACTCATATCACTCGCAATATTTGAATTTAGGTCTCTTTATTAAAATCCCAGATCTTTAACCACTTGATCAAATACTATTTGATATTAATTTTTTAATGTTTTACATAAGAATTATTCTTATATTATTATTACCAGTAATTTTAAAATATTTAATAATTTTATTATTCTATTACAAATATAGAAATCATTTTTACCAAAAGTCTTAAGTGCTATGTTATTTTAGTTATTTAATTGTAGACATCTCTTTGAAATATAATAACCAAGATTCGCTTTTAATTTTTATAATTTTTAATATAGATTTTATGAATGAGTCCTACCTTTAAGTTCTACTTTGACCACTAGGAGACCTATTTATAAATAGGATATGTCTACACTCAAAGTGTTTCAAAACTTTATTCAATAGTAATATCATTGAAACCCTAATCCATCTTATGCTCTTCTTATTGCAAATATAGAAATTAGTTTTACTAAAAAAACTCTTGTATTTAATGTCATACTACTTAATAATAAGTAATCATATATATTAGGTTGATTAACAAACCTTAATTTATTTTATTTGGTTTATCATAAGCTTGATTATAGAGTTAAAACTAAGAGCTAAATTGATAATATAAAATAAAGTAAAATCTTTATGTTGTTAAACTATGAAATCATCTTTCCTAGATATGTTTCATTGGTAGTGACCTTAAGAATCACATTTACATTTTGTACCTTGGTCTTATGCAAATTGGTAAAACATAATTTTATGTAGTATGATATGAGGATCAAAAAGGGATTTGATGTATAATTATAATTTGATCTATTACACTCGATTTATTATAACCTTATTCATAAGATTAGAATAAACAAAGGTACACAACTATAATAATAAGGTAAAGTAAAACTTTTATGTTGTTGAAAGGATGACTCGTCTATCGAGGAGATATTAGATTGACTATGACCTTAAGAATCACGTTTACTTTTTATACCTTGGGCCCACATAAATTGATAAGACTCAATTTATTATAACGTTGATCAAAGGATAAACCAAATTAATATACAACTACCCCAATAGTATGAGATTAAGTGAGATTGCTTTTTTATTTTATCACACATGGGAGTGTGATATGACCAAATATTATTTTGGCTTTATTGTAACCTAATAAACACCTTTATCAAATTAACTAATGACTCTTTCATGAAGAATATCACACAATGTTACACTTCCAATTACAAGCTTCTTTTCTCCTTTCAAGATTGTGACGACCCGATTAAACTTGGACGGTATGAAAACTTTCATGAGAGGGTGCTTTCTTTCTATAATGCAACTCTCTCTAGTACCACTCCTTTAGGAGAGCTTCTCTTCTTATCTATTCTTTTTTATCACTACTTCTTTTCTCGTCCTCTTCTTCTATACTGCAAATTAATTATCGAAGAAGATGTTGGTGTAGCATTTTAGTGGTATTTTCTTGTATTTGGTGAGCATTTTCAAATGCTATTTGCTACTCCTTGATATTTTCTATTCTGGTTCTCTACTTATCTCTTCATAACTTTCTCCTAGAGTGCTTGCTTAAATGGTAGAGCACTCCTCTTCTTCTCTTAATGCTCGTTCTCTTGAAGTGCTTGCTTAAATGGTAGAGTGTTGCTTTCCTTCTCTCATAACTCACTCTCTTAGAGTGTTTTCTTAAATGTTAGAGTGCTACTTTTCTTCTCTTAGAACTCTCATAGAGTGTTTGCGTAAAATATCTTTCAATGAAGTGTTTAGATAACATGAGGCTTACCTATTTAGCAAGTTTGTTTTCTCATGAGGTACTTCTTCCTTTATGTTGGCATCTCTATCTTCAAATGGTTGCCAATAAATTGCATTCTATGTGTAGCACCAAGTAATCCTTCATTTCTTTTTTAAATATGACTTTTACTTTGTTGCAGTTCATGTATTTAAACTTTAGACATTTTATTAATTTATCATTTTTCAGATATCCTTATTTTGCTTGTTAGCCACAAATTTCATAGGCCTCCTACTTGGACATTACACTTACAAATTCAAATGATCATTTTGGTTGGAACATTTACTCTAGTTTTGAATGTTCCTTTTTCTCTCATTCTTAGTCCCAAATTCCTTTTGCTTTTTCTTTCTCTTGCTTGGATTGGATTTTTCTCTTGGCCAAACATTGGTCGAAACACTATGAGTTTCTTGTTTTGTTCTTCTTGCTCTCAGTTCCAAATGTTGAGATGTCTTTGAAAAAATTATGTAATCCTTTAATATTTCCTTTAATACTTTCTTTTAGAACGTTGTAAATAGTTTCAATGGGCTATTTCAATTTTCCTTAAAAAAAACCCTTTTAATACCTTTTCAAACATGACTTCAATGGCTTGTTTCAAATTTCCTTCAGCCTTTCCAATGCCTTTAAAACAATTAATCTGTAATTTTCAAAAGAAGCTTTAAATGTCTTTCTCCTTTGCAATATTAAGGAGCTTTTACAACTTCACTTTCTTGTGACTTTTGAGAAGCTACATGGCTTCTTCTCTTGCCTTAATTTGGTCTAGTTGTTTACTTTCGGGCTTTTGCCTTTGACAAGGGTTTTACACCCTAAATTTTTTGAATAGGTTGTACAATTTTTATCCTTGAAGCTTTTTCTTTCAAACTTCAAACATTTTCAAAATTTTCTCAAAACATAGTACACCTTTAACTTAAGCTAGAGAAGGATCAAAAGGAGAATTATTGTTTCCTTTAACCCCCTCTAATACCACATGTTAGAACTTAAGCTTCCAATACATTGTATTATGGTAATGAAAGATATTTAAATACATAAGATGCCTAATTTAGATATAACAAACCCTAAAACTAACTTTAAACTATCTTGTCATATATCACATATACATACCTTATAAAGGTTACACCAATTGATTATTCATATGGTCTATGATACAATAATGCCTTAAAAAATATATAAATATTGAAATGCATAGTTTTAATTCACTTTTAAAAATATATATATTTTTTAACACACTCATCACAAAAAATTTAAACTTAGGTCAAAAACTTAAAAACATACCAATACTGTATTCTTTTCCTTTATAAAAATATTATATATATATATATATATATATATATAATAATACAAACACGTGATTCATTTAAACAAAACATAACCTTCAACCATTGTCTCGTAAAGTATATATCCATATCACATAATTTCTAAGTTATTTAGACAAAACATAAACAAATCCAAAGACATACCCTTTAATAGGTACCTACATACTTGTGAAGAAAGGTTATTTAAAATATCTTTTACCTGATGACTAATCCTTAGCACGACCGTCCGTGAAAACTCAAAAAGAGTAACCCGCATTTATTTGGAGATGAATTTGAAAAAGGAGCGCATGAGAGCAAGGTTTTCAGGAGTTCCTGGAGTGAATGAAACGGAGGGAGAGGAGGCAGATAAAAGTAGAAAAATCAATTTGCATGACTTCAAAATACAGCAAAGCTCGAGTAAAAGAGGCCAATAAAAAGATGGACAAGGACAACCAACGTGGAGTATTCCAAGCCTGAGGAAAGCAGTGGAATATATCTATCCGCTGGCGGATTCCGAATTTCGTCTCATGTGGTTGAGGATTATATGCAAAATATTCTTTTCATAAGGTTTTTAAAAAAATGTGGTTGAGGAATATATGCAAAATATTCTTTTCATAAGGTTTTTGAAAAAAGAGGGGTCAATTTACGTATTAGTATCATATCACTGTAGCGGAGGCAGCACGCTCTCTCATTTCCCCCACGGTCTAGTTCATCATCTGTCCTTGGGCGGTTGCGTTGTTATTCACTCTGTAGATGATAGGTGATGTGGGTGGCGGGACGGACCATGGAATTGCTAGGTAGTAAGTGGAACACGTTGGTTTGCGAGAGTGGAGCATCATCCCGTGCATTTCTCACTTTGGTTAACATCGTTGTTTTCAACAATGATAATATTAAATTTATATTTAACACCAAAGATTAAGAGGAAATATATAATTGGAGGCTTATTTTGAATTTAGCTAAAAAAAATTGGGGGACCGTTTTGGTTCGAGAAATTAAGATCCGGAAGGCACCAACATTATCAATTGGATTTTGGGTACCTAACGTCCGTTTGGTAGGGTGTACCTCCCATGAGGATTGTCTTACCCTCTCCAACTCACCTGCAACACGTACGTATAATTGGAGGCTTATTCCTTTATTGAATGTTTTTAATAAAATCATTGATAAGGCTTTGCTTTTTAATTTGTAAAACTCTTCTAATTATTTGTCTTGAACAAGCAACATTTGTCAAAAGCAAGCATGTATATCTAGATAACATAATTGTTTTGTGAAAATGTATGGAATGGGTTTGAACCTCTCACTAGAAAGACTTGTTTATTAAAAGTGATTCTTGCAATGTTTATGATCGTATCGAATGGCCTTTAATCATTGCAATATTATAGGCTTTCAGCTTTGGGCCAATCATTATTCGCTCTATCAAGATGCTTTCTTGCAGATACTTCTACTTTTTTGACCATAAATGGTAAACAATTATCCTCCTTTGGCATTTTCTGGTCTATTTCAAAGGGTTGTCCACTTGCTCTAGCACTTCCTGATCTAGTTACTGAGGGATTAGGATATTTAGTTGCCCATGTAGTTTCTGGAAGTCGGGTTAAGGGCATCTCCCTTTCCCACACTAGTCAACAACTAATTAACGACCACTTTGCAGATAACTACTTCCTCCCTTTGTTGGAGGAAGAAACTAGTGTCAAATAGGTATTACAATGCTTGGACACATTTTGTCGTATCTGGATTTAGCATTCAAAAGAAAAATATGCAATGTTATTGTCAATCCTTCCTCCTAAGCTTAATTAATTTTGTTGGAAATGGATCGACCATGGTGAAATTTCTTGGAATCCCCTTTGCCTTTCACTCTTGTTCATTTGGTATTTGATAATTTGTAATTATTAAATTTGAGAAGTCACAATAATAGATTTTAAAACTATTGTTTTTAGCAGAAAAATTCCAAGTTTGATCCAAGGTGCTCGTTGCAACCCATGTTTACTAGTCATTTTGCTGGACTCCCTCCAAAGCTTTCTACCAAAATATTGAAAAACTTCTCAGAGACTTTATAGGATTCCTTCAAGCAAGGGAAATACTTTCATCATGTTGCTTGGGAATTTTGTCTCCCACATGACTCTGGAGGTCTTGGACTCTTAGACATTCATCGCCAAGGACTTGCCCTCTATGTAAAATGGATCATTCTAGTCTTCGAAGGCAACGATTGAAAAATTTTGCTTTGTTACTACATTGCTTAAAGCACTCCATATGGCCAATAGGCCTAGAAGGAGCTTGGCATTTAGACCAAACTTACTCTCAAGGGTCCTATTCAAATTCAAAGCACTTTTGTAGCCAAAAGCATCTAGAAAGCCTTAGAAGCCATTGAACCTTGTCTAATTTACAATGGGAATGGATTCAGTCTTGGAATTTTAGTTAACCAATACTCTTTGTGGTGGTCGAATATAATCATTCACCAGGAATGACCCCTTGCCAAGGTCCCATGGATTCATGCTTTAATTTTTTTTCATTGAGGTATTCGAGAGGTTTTAGACCTCTTTTTCAAAGTGACAAGAAATTGGATTTCTTGGCTTGAAGCCAAAACCAAATTTAGATTGGCTAATTAGGATATGGAATCCTTATAGGTAGTTGTAGGCTCTATCCCTCTACAAATGCTTCGTAAAATTGGGATTAGAGACTCCTAGACCTAGTGGACAAACAAGGAATGATTCTCAGATACCCCAATTTATAATTAAAGTTTGATAAAAGGATACAAATGACTTTTGCTTCATCTCTCAATGGTGTAAAAACTCAAATGATAGATGGAGGTTATTGTATGCCAAAAAAAATTGGCAATGAATATTTCAAACTGTTTGGTCTGCCATCATGGAATCCAAACTTGCCTATTTTGCTTTGTGTATCCTCTATCATGGAATCCATGATGCTCATTTTGTGGGTAAACTAAAAAAATCAAACATATATTTTGGTTTTGTCCCAAAACTCAAGTTGCATGGACATGGATTTATGATTTCTTTAGGCCTTTCAAACCTGAGCCTTTCTCTTGGCATATGATTATTTTAGGTTACTAGCCCAACATTCCAACCAAATACACTCAACTATGACATACTTTATGAGTACATATTTTATTTGATATATGGAAATATAGAAATGCAGGTATTTTTCCAAAGCATTTATTGACACCCATTTGTCATTGAATGCTAAAGCTAAAATCTATTCCAATGTGCTTTTACAATTCCAAATACAAGCAAACAAGGTGGCATTGGAAGTGAAATATTTATAGACTCTTATGGACCACTAGGTTAACACCCCATGCACGTTGGCTTGCATCCTTCCAACCTCTCTTCCAAGTAAGAACCAATCTCATAGTCACCATAGCCATGCTTCACAAGCTCCCAATTAGAGTCCTCAAGACAGAGTTGGGAACTTGAATAACTCACCACTTCATCCCTCTCAACCCTATAACTAGAGATCCCAAGGATGACACAACAATGATAAGTTTCCTTGTATATCCCCAAGGAAATATGCAAAAGACAACCAAAAAGATGAAACAATTGGTAAAGGTATCAACTTGAGCTAGCATCATCCATCGGACACTCAAGATCCATCTTCTAGATGGGGAGGACCGTCAGACCATGATCCACCACCTCCTTCTAGATACATAGCTCTTGTTGCATAAATAGCTCACAATTGATCTACTCTATGTAATTTTGTTTGATAATTCTAGTTTATGGCTTTGCCTAACATAGACTAGATGTGATTTTCTATCCATCCACTTAGTGTACTTTATTTTTTTTCTTAAAATAATACAAATATTACACTTTTCATCAAAACAAGAAATATAAATTACAATAAAGAACATTAAACTATTTTTTGTAACAAGCTCACTCACACATGCACACCTTATCGTAGTTTGAACCTGGGTTTTATTAAAAACAAAACCAAAGCCTAAACCACTACGATATCCCACAAAAACAAAACATTAAGTTTTATGTTCACCCTTAGAATCTAATTTCTAAATAATTTCAAATTATCTCACTTTAATATATGTGAGATAGACATAGGTTCAAACCAAAATGAGGTATGTACCCGCGTATGTGAGTGAGCTTCTTAAAAAAAATCACCATAAGAATTATAAACATTAATTATCTAATATAAATTATTTTCAATAACTTCGTGGATTTTGAAAAGTTATTTTTTATTACTCTACCTTTACTTCTTTGATTTCACATTATATAAATCTTTAAATTTCTTTGCACAATAATTTTGTTTTTTATTCAGGGTCAAGGTTGTTAAATTTCTTTTTACTAAGTAGACTAAAAATTATAAATATTTTTACACAATATAATAAAATAAATAAATATATAAATTTTTAATTATTTATTTAATTAAGTTTTAATTAATTTTATTAATTTATAAACTCGTCTTCTAGTTAAGACCTTTTAAGTTATAAAAAAACAGTTATTATAAAGATCCGAGGATTGATTGTAAGTTGTTAACAACTGCAGCAGCAGCTGCAGTTGTTAACTCCCCACCCTCATTTGTAATAAAAATATATTATTATAAAGACAATTGTCACGTAGCAATCAATTCATATCATTGCAAAAGGCGGTAACAAGCAAATAATTATTTCAGTTTAAAAATCTAGAAATTAATTACAATTGGGTTATAAACAATATCAAGTTTTCAAATACCTTTAAAAATAAAGAAGCTATGTTAAGTACGAAGGATATATATGAATATATGTTTTGAATGTTTTTAATATTTAAATAAATAATATTTATTTTGTATTGCTTAAAATCACGTATTTTTTTGGATGTTTATTTTTTATTTACAATTTAATAAATTGATTTTTAAAATGAAATAACATTCTAATTTGGGGTGTTAGTAGATTAAATTTGAGGTGGGTGGTTTCAATCGTGAGCCCCTCCAAGGTCCCTTCACTTAAGTAAATGTCTTATCAAGATGACGTAGAGATAGTAACTTTCCAGATTCAAACAGTGTAAATAATATGTTGACAAGAATAATATGATAAAAATGGTTACCAATTCTCATATATCTTTATAAAAAAACATTTCTTTCATACATATAATAATACAGCCTATATAATAAATAATTTTATAATATTATAACAATATTAAATATACTACAAATATTTATAGATAAAAACTAAAATAAAAACAATTATTTTTAATATCATCTACAGAATAGTTTATAAGATTTCGTTACTCACTTTTGTTGTTACGTGTCTTGAAATTTTTTGTTGGGTCCCTCCTTTTACAGAGTAAACAAACATATTTTTCCAATTAATTATTTAGGACTTCAATGAATTTAACAAAAGACATTGAAATTACAAGAATAGAGTTGTACATTATTTTTCATGATTTGAGAATTATATAAATAATCAACATCTACTATTAAAATCATATCATATTATCTATAACCTATGAAAAGTTAAAAACTATTTAACCTTTCATTATTATTATTTATACAAGTATAAAATATTTATTAATAGTATTTATTATTAATAAAAAATATATTAAAAAAATTAATATTTTAGGCAGCTATGGAGAATATTTGTACTTATAAAAATTATGTATAAAATAAAATAATTTAATTGATATTTATATAAAAGGAATACGATTTTAAATATATATAAAAAAATTATATATTTTATAAGACTTTAGTGGGTTTAATGACAAGATTTTGAAAATCTAATCAAAGGTTCAAGGTTTAAATCCAATGATGATACATTAACAACTTTTTTACCTATTTACATATGAAATATCATTAATAAATTACTCAATGATATGAGTTTAATTAATTAAATACATTAATTTTTTATTTTAATAAATAATTTTAATCCACTTGTTGTAGGTGAGTTGGAGAGGATAGGGCAATCCTTCAGTGGAGGTCCTTGGTTCGAATATCCACCATCCAAATGCACATCGGATACCCAAAATTTAGTTAATAATGTTGGTGCAATCAGGACGACTCCCAAGTGATTTTGATAGTGTAAAACCCCCTGGTTGTGGTTTCTCAAACCAAGCCTAAATAAAAAAAATAAAGAATTTTAATTTTCAAAGAAGATGAAATCTAATCTACCTATTTTCTAAAATTTTATTAATAAATTATAAATATATTATGTAAAATATTAAATTAATTTAATATATAATTAATTATTTTTCTAACCTCAAGTTTAGTGTAGTAGTGAGGGTTTTGGCCTCTCTTTGAGAGGTACAAGGTTCAAACCCCACTTAGTATGAGGGGACCAGAACCCTCGTAAATTTTTTTTATGTAAACTCAGTTCCCAAAAAAATTGTGTAAACTCAGTTCCCAAAAATTTGTGTAAACTCAGTTCCCAAGGTTTCGGTGGATTGGTAAGACGTTGGGCACTTAACAAGAGGATGGCATGCATATCATGGCAAATATAGTAGCTTGAGTCCTTTGAGTGTGCGCCAGCTTGATGACGGTGGTACCAACCTCAAGCCATCGAGGTCTCCCTCACTCCGGGTCATAGGGATTATAGTGGTAGAACAATGATTTGATGCTACTATAGGAAGCAATACGACTTGATCTTGTGGTTAATTGTAAAAAAGGAAAGGTAGTTATTATTTTATGTATAATTTTTTTTTTCTTAAAATAACTATATCTTGACCAATCAAAAATTGAAAAATAAATAATTATAATAAAATACAAATATTTTTAAATTAAAAAATAGAAATAAATTTAAAAACCATAGTTATTTCTTGATTGATATTAATAAAACATGTATCCTTTATATTTATCTTTACCTTTATATATATAGGATTTGGTTAGTGTATAAATCCTTATGAGCAATCTTCTCCCAACCATAACTCTTTATACTTATCAATAAGGAATAAATAGATAAATATTAAATCATGTATATTACCATGTAAGATTCCATTATTGTAGTTAAAAAAATAAAATCACTATTTAAAATATAAAGACTAAAAGTAAATAAAATAACATAGTCATCATTGTTTTTATCAATGTGATATTATTATTTTTTAAATAAATAGGATAACATATTTAACTTATTAAGTATTATGAAGAAATAAAATAAACATCATTTGTCTAATAAAATTACATTAAAAATAGTTAAACTTTTTATTTAAAAAAAACTTAATAAATTACATTAAAAATAGTTAAACTTTTTATTTAAAAAAAACTTGATATTTCATTTTATTTTTAAAAACTATTACATTCAATTTATAATAATAAAATCAATAAATTATAATTATAAAATTCAAACAACTAAAATTTTATAAAAATATTTAATATGTGAAAAAATTATAACTTTAAAAAAACACTAAAATATATATCAATAATAAAACTATCAATATAAAATATATCTGTCATTCTTAATTGATAATATATATATATATATATATAAATAATATGTTATGGAATATTATTCAATTCCATATCAAGAAAAGAAAAAGTCACTATATCATTATAAAAAATAGCTTAGAAATTCACTATCTTCAAATATTATAGTAAGCATTTTTTAAATATTTTTTAAATTCATTAAATAAATAGATTAGAATTTATTATGTATGACTCAACGAGGGTTTGCCCTTTTTAATGTGTATAAAAAAAAAAATAATAATATAATATTTTTTTATCATTTATTTATAAGATGATAATTTAGTAATGTTTTATTTAGTTCACATGAATATAATTAATAACTCATTTTCTTATTTATTATTTAAATGTATAGTTTTAATATATTAGTTAATTAATTATAAAATTATAAAATTAATATGTTTTTTTAATTACATAGTGGAGTTGTTACAACCACTAGTTTTAATAACTTGTCACATGGATGCTTTCAATAAGTTTATTCGTCTAGTTGTTGATTGGGTGTGAGATGAGACCATCAATTGGGGTTCATACCGTCATTTTTGGTTTGGTGTATGCACTCATACGATTCACAATAGACTATTACCTTTGCTAAGGATGACAACATGCCCGAAGGTTTGAACCTAGGTCTCTTCTTGGTAGGTACTTGGCTAGTCAAGCCTTTTCCAATCCACCTACCCCTTGGAGGATTTTTTTTTATATGTTTAAATTAACAATTGGTAGGGCTCTCTATATAAATTTGTTTTAAAGTGATACAAATGATATATTAATAAATGTATATTATTTAAAATTGTATATATATATATATATATATATATATATATATATATATATATATATATATATATATAGACTAATATATGCACACAATAACACCATATAAATAAGATAAAACAAAAGTGTTCACATATTGCCACTAGAGTAGTATGCACCATAATATTAATCAGAAATCATTAGCCTAACATTAGGAAATATATAAGCTAATATAGGTTACAAAATAACCACATTAACGCTAACTATGCTAACCATAGGAAATAGTGCTAACTGACTAACAGCTAACCTAGGATATTTAAATATTAACCTAGGATAAGAATGATAATTATCTAGAAAGTAATAGTAAATAGTAAAAGTAAAAGTAACTACTCTTTTACCTAGTGGAGTAAATGGTAAATATCCTAAGTAATGGAATATTACTCTAAGTGAGCCAAAAACAAATCTCGTAAGTACCTTGGAAGGAAATTCATATTTAAAAGTTTTAATAGTGAGTCAGTATGTCCAAGTTGAAGAAAAGTGAAAGAGCAAATAAATGGTAAGTTAGGAGTTAGGTTCAAGGAGCGGATGTTATGCCAAAAAAATTTATTAAGGATGAGATGATTGAGTGTGATGCAATGTTTCTTAAATGTAGAGAGAGTTAATATGTAAGTTCCATGGATATTGGTTAGGTTTATGAATATTCAAAATTAGATCAAGTAGAAGTAAGGATTGAATTCAAATTACTTTATTAATTATTATTTTTATTATATTTTTAAGTTAAAAAATTAGAAATAAAATAATAGGTGGTGGCCCATGATTTAAGGAGAGATATACCATTTATTTAATACCATGGAATGAGAAATTGCTTTTGAATTAGTTTAGTCACACATCAATAAGAATGTTTTAAACAATATTGAATATACCCTAGGAAAATTTATAGGAAAGCAAGCTATATATACCTAGATATTTGTTGCTATGGATATTTCCTTTTTTATATTGCATTAAGACTAAATCTGAATCAAAATAGTAGGATCAATGAGTGGATTATGCAAATATTGTATTATGATGTCATCATTTTTATAAGATTGGACACATAAAAATAAATTCCAAAATAAAAATGATTAAGAAAAAGATAAAATTTTGGTCATGAGATAAAATTCAAGATAAAACAAAAAAATAATATTGTAACAAAAGTTGGATTAGATCAAGAATATTCCACTCTAAATGAAGAAGCAAAGAAATCCTATCTACAACATCATATGGGAAAGGCCACTATAGTTCACTCATATCAACTGTTAGAAGAAAAAAAGAAGGATACAATGGATGAAAAAGTACAATGTGCAAGTTTCAATTTAGAAGGAATTAAAGGTGGGAAGGAATATAGGATAAAATGGATGATAAAGTACAATGTGCAAGTTCAAATTTAGACAGAATTAAATGTGGGAAGGAAAATGTGAAGGAAAATTTTAAATTAAACATGATAGAAAAGATCAAGTTTATTCCAAGTAAATTGTCTTCTTTTTCTCGTCAAGTGGTATAGAATCCTCTCCTGACAATAGAAATGAAAGTAGTGTAAATTTTATCCCTTGAACTTTAAGGTTTAAAGACCATAATAAGGAAATGAGAATGGAGGAAATACATAACAATTTAGGGTTTTTAAGGTAATATAAGAAGGTACTTGTTATGGAGGAGTGTCCTTACACTTTAGGGTTTTTGAGGGAAACATAAAGAAGAAAGTGTTTTTAAGGTTATTCCTTACACTTTGAATACTTCAAGAGATTGATGAAGATGAAAGTATCGGTGGTAATAAAAAAAAAGAAAAAAATACTCAAGAAGCAAAAACAAAGAGAAAAACAAACTTAGAGGGATATTGATATGAAAAAAAAACAAATATTAAAAGTGTTAATATGAAGTAGGGCTAAACCTACAAATAAAGAATGATGATGAAAATAATACCTTAGAATATTAGAGACATAAATAAGACCCCTAAAAAAACATATTAAAGAATTGATAGGTTGTTATAGGTAACATATTAATAGATATGTAAATTAGCTAAAAATATCTTAGCTATTCTTGATGTAGAGTTTAATCCTTAGTAAAAATGATAACTAATATTTTTTATAAAAAAATAAATGAAAATCATCTTTAATTAAAAAACAAATCAAATAAGGATTAATTAACTTAATAATAATATAATAAAAACAATATAAAATTTTATTATTATAATAAAAGTCACACATATGAGGATATTCAATGGTTATAAGGTCAAGCGTTGGGTTGTGTCATATGAAAAGCTTTCAATACCATAGATAATAAAGTCATAAGGACACTCGTAGGTAAGGACCAATAAAAACCATTGTTCTTGGGTTTAGTATATCCTTATTATATATTAAAAATGATTTCTATAAGATTTATTCTATAATTAAATTTAAACTTTCAAATGCCAAAAGCTTATAA
This sequence comes from Wollemia nobilis, assembly GCA_028583015.1. Classification (NCBI taxonomy): domain Eukaryota; kingdom Viridiplantae; phylum Streptophyta; class Pinopsida; order Araucariales; family Araucariaceae; genus Wollemia; species Wollemia nobilis. The sequence continues at coordinate 928,222 of JAQPPZ010001906.1, forward strand.
GTATAAAACATATTTAATCATGGTTTTCAATACATCCAAGCATATTAACCAGTGGATATATGATAGTGTAAACTCAAAAGTTTGAGTTTCACACCTTAATACACGTTTTCAATTCTCAATTCTATGGGATGGAACAACTTGTAGACCTATGAAGATTCTTGTAAAATATGAATCGATAAACCTATCCTTATTCTTTTTATTAAGATTTTAAAAAATTAAACAAAACCGTAAATAAGATTTTAAAAAATTAAACAAAACCATAATATAAATTTAAGTTTATTCTTGCTGTCTCTATTTTAATATTTTATTTGAAAGAGTTTATCTAATTAAATTCGAATGTTTATAATCATAAAATAATATATTAAATATAAGTTTTAACCTGCGACGTAAAACCTGAATCGATGTAAAAAAATACTATGTAACCTTTAATTTTATTGTTGTGAAAACGACCTTCTGGCCTTTCAATAATGGTCCCTGCCTTCTAACCGCCTCATTAGACCGTATGCACAAGAATTGCTGGCCGCTTTTATCATCGTAAAATTATATAATTTTATTTATGCATAAGGAATTAATAATCAATAACATTTTTAGATAAGTTTGGTTATTATAAATTTTAGTTTCGTAAGTAAAAGAAGTTAATTTTTTTTTAAAAACTTTTAAAAAATTTAATTAAAATAGTCAACTTTTAAACACTCAATTACTATTATCTAATTATTCTTTCTAGTTACAACCTGGATCTCTTGAAAGAAAACCCAACACCCAAACCATTAAGCTGTACTTGTAACCACCTATTAAATTGTTTTTTAATTAGGAAAAAACTAGATTATATTAATTCATTGACTAATACTGTTCACCAATTCTATTAAAATCATTTTTTTTTCTTTATAAAAAAACTAAATTATATTAATTCATTGGTTAATACTGTTCACCACCTCATTTAGGGCCATTAGTGTTCACCAGCTCGGTTAGGGCCATTTGTGTTTTTTTTAATAAGAAAAAACTACTGTTCACCAGCTCGGTTAGGGCCATTTCAATCTCACATCGTTTTTCAATCTGATCATTATTCCGTAATCAATTATATTCTTATCTTCGTACAGATTCATTCTCCAATCATCGCCTTCCATTAATTCATTCTCCAATCATCGCCTCGTAACATGCACCATGCGTTTAATTGATTCGCCTTAGCCATGGGAATAAGCACGTAATGCTCTGAAAGACGACGGCCTTTCAACCCTAGTAAGATAACGTTATAAAAGTGTAAGGGCAATGCATTAATATTAAAAGGCATAAATATGAATGCCCAAAACCCTAATAAAGGGAAAAATAAACATATATTAACACCATAGATACCAGATCGATGATCCGAATATTTACTCCTTTCATCATAAAATATTCATGAGCCCAAAATTAGAGGGGTTGCATGTTTAAGATTAGTGGATTGGTAAGTGTTAGTTTGGATGGGTACTTGAGAAGAGATCTAAGTTCAAACCTTGATGGTGGGCGTGTGCAAAGGTAGTAGTTTGTTCTTAATCCTCTCAGTGGGCGTCAGACCGGTGATGACAGTACGGGCGACCGACTGACGGTCCCAACAATTAACGAGACGGATTGGTTTGATGGTTACAGTCACTGTCCTTTGAACCCAGGGCTGACCAATTACTAAAAACTAGTGACTGTTACCAACTCTTCTATATAACCAAGAAAAAAAGGAAAAAAAAAAATATATCTATATATATATTATAAGCAAATAAACTCATTTAAGAGGACCAAAATAACGATGTTACCCAAAATGAGGAATGCATGGGATGATGCTCAGCTGTCGCAAACCCAAGGGTATGGTAACCAATTCCAATATCCGTCCAGCCACGCACATCATCTCTAGTTTAGATCTATGTATAAAGAGTGAATAACAACCGAACCGCTCAAGGACACGTGATGAACTGGACCGTTCGGCCAATGAGAGAGCGTGCTGCCTCCACCACTGTCCTATGACACTCATACGTAAATTGACCTCCCTCCTTTTTAAAACCTTTAAACAAATAATATATGGTATATATTCCTCACCCACATTATAGGAATTTTGGAATCCGCCTCCTGATAGATATATTCCACTGCTTTTCTCAGGCTTGGAATGTACCATGCTGGCTTTCCTTGTCCATCTTTTTTTAATTGGCCTTTTTTCCATAAGCTTTCTACTTTAATCTGCCCCGTCTTCCTCCGTTTCATTCATACAAGAAACTTCGGAAAACCTTGCTCTTTTCTCAGATTCATCTCCAAATAACTGTGGGTTACTCTTACTGAGTTTTCACCGACAGTCGTGCTAAGGATACCGGGGAATAACATTCGTCACCAGCTAAAAGATATTCTAAATAGCCTTTCTTCACAAGTATGTAGGTGCCTATTTAAGGGTATGTTTTTGGGCTTGTTCATTCAGTGTGTTATGTTTGTTTAAATGATCCATATGATATGGATATATACTTTACCAGCCAATGGTTGCAGGTGCAGCGGCATGACGATTCACACCTCAATGCTAGAAATGGGTAGTCTGTCCCACCCTACTGCACCACTCAGAGCCCTATAGACTTTGATACGCCTGGCCAAGTATTTCTTTATGTCTTAGCTAAATCTGTGTGTACTGGTAAAGGGATGGAGACTGCTGTTTTTGGTATGTGATTTGAGTACATTGATTTCAGGGCTGTTTGTTTGTTGTTTTAGCGATTGCTATCACTAGAAATATACAAAGATAGGAAACAAGGGAATCTACATAGATCATATGCCATTTTAGACCCTAACAAACTGTCCCTTTGAACAGCAATACCGTATGTCGTTTTATGTTTGTGGGATCAGTTATGTGTTACCATAAATGTTACAAGTTAATTGAGAGTGAAAATCTGTGGGAGAAGATAATTAGTAGGGTGATACCTTTTTATGGCCGTTTTCTTGTTGAACTGGAGAGAATCGTGATGATGCTGCACCAACAATAAATGGCTAAAACGGAGAGGCTGCGTGTTGGCGAGTTGCATACGGGAGTGGAAATATATCCCCACACGAGGTAACTATTCAATATCGTTCTTAAAGTTTCTTTTTTCTGCGAACTGAATGCAGAAAAGTAGTATGCTTTTACTGGGAAAGACACATTACTCCTGGTTGTTTAATGAATTTTTAGGGGTTTCAAGAATAAACACAGCGAAATAGTGAAGTATCAGCATGAATATAGATAAAAATAATCTAGATTTTTCTCTCTTTTATTATATATATATATATATATATATATATATTAAGAATGCTAACGTTGATTCTAGGAGTTTAATACGGTGGCCTCTTTTCAAGGCATGCTCGCCTATAATATCATACTGTATTTTCGTTGCAGTTGCTGGGGGCAGCATCATCTAACCGGTAATCTTACTTAGAAAGATGACGATGCCAAGGTCAGTAATCTTACTTTACTGTTATCAAAAATAAAAAATTATATAACAGCGGAGTACTTTGTTAAATGTGAGTTTCGGCCCATGATGCCAATAATTTTTTTTTACAAGAATGATAATGTTACTTTTTAAAACCTTTATAATCCTCGACAAAGTAGTGTCCAGGGAATCCTGGAATCTAACGGTGGTAGTTCATTAGCAAGCAAACCGTACTTACAAAAGACCTATCCCTTTAATGACATAATTATTTTCTTTTGTTATTATCATAGTTAGTAAGTATTAATGTAATTATCTTTCTTGCAGGATTTGTGAAAGATAGTTAAATTTGTATACATTTACCTTTTTTTTATGAACTATGGTACGGTTGACAGTTTGTGTGGTGCCTGATAGTTGTATGATGATAATGGAAGGAAGCTAGTCAGGGAAAAAGTGAGACAGGGAGGTGATGATTCAGCTCACGAGCACATGAAAATTCGTGTTTCATTTACCTTTTATTTTCACGTTAATAAAGCAATGTATATATAGTAAAGAGTTGTTTCAACATGGTAACGATTTACTAACAATTTCATAGCTTTCAATTACCATATCTTACTCTAGCCATATAGCAATAGCACACAACAAACACAGACGTTCAATCAACCTAATTTAAACATAGTGTACGCATTCAATGCCATAGAAGTTACAAACCTGTTTTCTCATGCTTTCAAATCTAACTGCTTGCTGAACTTTCTGTCTCCATCTGCCCTTTCTCTCTTCCATCTTCTCCCCACACCATTCTTTGAAAAATACCTTACCTTCTTCTTTTGTTATTTTGCCCCTCCAAACGATATGCGATATTCACGTGAGTTTATTTCCCTTTCCTTCATGTACAATGCCAAGTTGTCGATTCTTATCCTTCTGTTTTGTGTGCACTCCAAGTAATTACTGCCCATTCATCATTTCATGTCGCTACTTTAACTATCCTCCAGCATAGGCAATGCATCCACCACATGGAGGTTTTAATAACACACAATTTTGCCACCTTTAATTATTTCTTTAATATTCAAGATAGAGCTATCTTCATAATAGTGTGGACCACTTTACATGCAGATTAAATAAAGTAAAATTAATAACATTATAGCCATTGTCCTATATTTCAAAGCAAAGAAACAATAGCATTTGTATAGGCTTCCCTACATGGCAACCTAATACCATATTAAATTCACATATAAAACAAAAGATCATTTTTAAACAATATCCTCACACATGATTTAACAAGCAACCATACACACATTTTTTTTAAGAAACTAGTGGCTCCCATCATCATCACCACCTAAAGCAACATTTCTTATTCCTTGTCAATTAAGCAATACTCAAATCAATTTAACCCATGCAAAGATGCAATATGCAATGCACCTATATGATATGAATGAAAGTGTTGAAATATATCTATCATATAGAAAAATTAACACATATTAAAAGGGCATGTAGTGCTGGTAAGTTTACTATTATGTTATGATGATTGAAAAACATTGATAACTCTGCATTGTCGTGAAATAATGTATTGCTATGCTATGTGTTGCTTTGTATGTAAACAAGAAATAATTGTTATGTTGTTGTGCGACAGTGTGATAGTACTTAGTAGAAATGTTGGGATGGGTGCAGTGTATGAACAATATCCCTCCTGAAGCAAAATGAAAGAAATAAACCATAAACTTATATCTCTTTGAAACCAGTAAGCATCTCTTGATGAGTTAAGTAGGTTTATTTGTGGAAACATGTTTTAAATTCTGGAAAATCTTGGGAAAGGAGATTGGTGAATTTTTTGAAGTGTTTCTAGTGTAGTTGCATGTGTGCATAATAGAATATTACATATTCATAATTAGAGAGTTGTGTCTGATCCCTAGCATCGCCTAAGCTTTCTCTGTATGAGCTATCATCCTCTCAAAAAATATTGGAGCTATGCTGGGTGAGCTGGAGCAGATTAGTCTCAAGGACGTGTAAGGCGAGAATCATCTTTACCACTACCAAGTTTTTCTTAAAAGAAAACAAAACCAGAAAATAAAGCATCCATTGAGAAAAGGAGTTGGTAGCCTTGGTTTGGGCGGTAGTATAGTTTAATTATGGGTGACAGTGCTTTTGGGTAGTCCAAGCCTTAGGGTGGGAAATAGTATGATTATTTAACAATGAAAGTTTGAAACCTTGTCTCTACAAAAAAGGGTGAAGCCCATGTATTGTTGCTTATTTTTTAAAAAGGATTCAAATGTTCTGGAAGCGTCTTTGTAAGCTTGGTGAAGCCGAATGTAAAATTTGTAATTAAAGTGTACTAAAACCCTATTTCCATATTCAATGATAATGATTCTTGGATTTGTATTTTACTTGATATACTATGAATTTGGAATTCCTGATTAATACCTTAATAAACCAACCTGTTTAAACTCGGGAGGGTTATGGACAAATTAAGGAAAAGATAATTATGTTTTAGGTCTTGAGTTTGCTGTTATAAAATTAAAGACTTCTAACCTTTTGAGATGGTGAAGCATGCTTATGGCAGAGCTGGGTGAAATTTGTGATTAAATTGGTTAAGCTCCGCAATATTGACTTTTGCATGAATTTTAAAGGAGTTGCTACATTTTGTAATATAATGTTCATTAAGCAAGGCAAACATATAGTTATACTGGAAAAATTCTTGAAAGAACCAAGAGAAAATTTGGATGTATACAAACCTAGTTAATGTTGTAATTAAACTTTAATACATCCAAAGTATGATGTTGATCTTGTTGTCATTAGAATGGTTGTTTAGCCGGTTAAAAAGGTAAACTAAAAACATATACTTTAACATGGGAAACTTGTAAACATTTTGATTTATTCTTGCATGTTTTTGGAAGTCGAACCTACGGGAAAATTGGGTTGCAACTCTTCCTTTTAGAATGTGTTAAAATCCTAGTGACAATGTAGTTTGGGTTTAGACAACCTAACATCCTTTTAATGAATAGTCTTTCTTATATAGCATGTAATTGAAATATTTGCTTAAGGTCTTGTATGCTTATATTAATAAGAGATAGTTGTTGAACTTATCACAAGGAAAACCTTAGAAGGCTTAGGTTCTAAATCCTTAACCTATAGTCTTGAGAAAATGTTGAGGTGTGGGTATGCACACAATAAGTTTTGAGTCCGCGGATGACCGACGAAAGTGGTCGAAAGAGACTTGGTTGGTAAAGACGGAGAGGTGGTATGGGCCACTTTTTTTCGGGTTGAATTAGAATAGCACTATGATAAAAATCTTACTCAGTATACTTAGCTAGAATAGTCATAGAGTTTAGTATGGGATAAACTACTATGAGTTATCTTGGGTTTATAAAAAGAAGTCCAAGGTCAGGGTATTGACATGGCATTAACTGCCTCCAGTTTAAGGGAATTGATAGTTAGTCACAAAAATATAAATATGCTAACCTCTCTCATATTATTTATGAACGGGTCAACTAGTTAGTTGAGGGTTCAATATGTTGAGGTAGAGAATATAAGCTTTCCCTTCTAGGTGTTATGAACTCTAGAGAATAACCCTAGTCGTGGTTCAATTCTCATGCTATATATGTGGACAATAAATGAGACTAACCGACTCCACTAAAAGGCTACTCTATAGGACATGGCCGATCTTGTGCACTTGGGTGGCTGTTTGTAGCAGTATTAGACCCAAACATGGTTAATTATGCTTATGATAAGTAGAAAATGAACAATTTAAAATTTAAACCATGTGAACATGTAAACAAACTTGAGAACTTAGGAAATTAACTTTCTGATGTGCTTAGTAAACTTACAAAAAAAATCATTTGTTAGTTGCATATATTATTTTTAGGACAACCAAGTGAGTCAATAGGCTTGGGTTGTTACAATTAATAATTTCACAATATACAATATCAATAAATTCAATAGCATTAATTTACGTTGGAATTTTAATATTTTATATAAAATTGTAATTTTTTTAATAAAAAGTCATACTTGTTTTTTAAAACAGGTTATGAGATTGAAATGGATTTCAATTATATTATATTATGAAAAAATAATTGTATTATAATAGTTTAAAAAGATATGAATTTAGGTTTTCCTTAAAAATTAAAGAATTTAATTAGTTGAGTTAATATCATTTGATAAATAAATTATAATAATTATTTATAAAATATATAATAATATATTTTGATTTATATTACTATTTGTTTGCAATATTATATAAATTATCATAAAATTTATTTAAAATAATATATTAAGTTTGTTATTAATTTATTTAAGTTTATGTAGTTGAGATTATTCTTCTTTTAAGATGAAGATCTATGATTAAGTTTTGAAGGAAAAAAGTATTACATTATTAGTTTTGTTTTACACCTTCAATGATTTGGCATAACAATGCTTTTTTATTCAATTTTTATTTATTCTCTAATTGGGCATTTAGCCTCCATGGGATTATAGGCATGTATACTTGGAGGCCTCACAACTATGTAATCTGGTTTTTGTTTAATAAAATTTAGTATATTTTACTGATAAAAAAATATATATATTAAAAAGAGTTGGGGTTATATACTATATATATTTTCATATGTAGATTAACAAATAGTGAATTAACATATTGAATTAACTGCTTTCCTTTATTTAAAAGATAAGCAATCAAAGAATTGAAAAACTATATTCTATTATAATAGCATGTAATAATGAATTTTATAAAATTATATCTATATTTTCTTTCATAATATTGAGCTAATGTTATTGACAAGAAATTCAACTTATTATTAATCCAAATAATTTATATATTCAAATGCAAAATCTTTATTTTCTTTATAAACTTATATATTAATCAATAGATTATATTTTAAGTGGTTTAATATTAAATAATCATCTTTTATACCAGTTAATTTATATATCTTTGATTTTAAGTTGTTTTTTATAATTATTTTAGTTTAGAAAGAGTTCAATCACATAATTTTTTAAATTAGAAATTCAAAAGGTATCTAACTATTCAACCAACAAGAAACCAGATGGTCAAGAATTTGAGATTATTATATATTAATTGATTCTTTTCTAAAAAATTAATTAATTTCATTCATTTTTAATGAGATGTGTTAAACTAGATAAACTCATGGGGTCTTCTTTCACCAAGTGATTATATATTCTCCCTAGTCTTGAGAAACTAGTCCGTATTTTGTGGTTGTTCAAAGAGCTTGATTTTCCACTTCCAAACCTTGTATAGGCCATCCTGAACTCTTTTTCTACTCTAATAAAAACCATTGCCTATGCTTTTATGGATTTGGAATTATTTTACACTTTAGCAACCTAAAGCCAAGAAGCTCTCTTTTATTGACTTTAAATATGATAATTTTTGAATGATTGGCTGATACCATGACAAATACATTTCCAAAATTAACTATCCCTACTGGAGAATTGCCAAGAGACTTGATTTGATAAGTTCACGTCCCAATTGAATGTATTTTTAAATAAGAGATCCCTTTCCATGGATAGAATGAATATCTATTGACCAATATACTTATGTGTTAAAATTCTATCCCTAGAGAATTTCAAGCCAAATTCCCCCACAATATCACAACACAAAGTTAAAAAGTAAGTGAGACATTCATAAAATTTGGCTTGGGATCAGATACCACATGATGACACTTTGAAGATCAGAAGTAGATGAGATACATTCATAGCAACAACGTGGATTATGAACTAAAGAATATTATGTTTTTATTATACAATTTTAGTTGGCCTAACGATTAAGGTTCTGGAATTCTAAAATAGGCGTCTAATTTTTAATCAGGTAGAAGATGTTGGAACAAGTGATGCTTGCAAAGAAATTTTCCCTATAGCCCTACTTCACTCAAAGAAAACTCAGTCGAAAATGTGATAGACCAAGACAAGGTAATTGAAAGGTGCTTCCCACCTTCATTAAAAAAAAAGAGCTTAGTGGAGAGTCAAATAATCTTAAAGGTTGCACTAACCATAAGATCTTCCATATAGGTCGAAGCTCATCTTTCATCCAAATCCAATTCCATCAAGGGCGTTAAGGCTCACAGGCCATTGATTTTTAATCTAACGAATGATGTAGTCCTTTCAATGAATGAGAGCGCAAAAGAGAAAACAAATCTTTAACGAATGCCAAAGCCTAATGTGTGGATACTAGTCATGAGACCAAGAATAAAAGCACCAACACTCAAATGGAGAAGATCCGTTATTGGAAATAGAGAGTTTTACCTCATCCGAGGACACATGGCAACCACACACACAAGGGAGGAAGTAGGCAAAGGAGCAATTATGGACACCCACTATCAATCATAAAGCTTAATTTCACAACCAAGCTTGTGAGAGCCAAATGTATTCCAAACAAAAAAATACCCACCATATGTGTGAGCCTACCCTAACAACCTACACTATTTAGGGAGGCCATGACCATCAGCAAAGCGATGCATTTTAGAAGAAAGATGATGGACTATTAATGGTGTATCCACCCCAACACAAAAACACGAGTTGAGCCAATGATAATTGATAATTTGAAGGCCTAAAAGCTTTTAGTATCTATGGCCTTGGATGTAGAAACCTCAAAGTTGTTGTTTTATGGTTGTAGGCCTTCTACACAAAAATTCAAAGGGAAGGAACCCTCCTCTTGGCTTATAAATAGGTCTGAATTACATTGTAAAAGACATTGAAAGTTGTTTGCTCATGCCTAGTACTCTATCTTGCTAGTTTCTCCTTGCAACATGGTGATTGTGGTACATCAGCCTCCCAAAATATTTTTGATGTCAAATGATCGAGGTCCCTTGATTCCACTGGCTCTACCTAACACATGGGATTTGATTATTGTCATGGCACTCAAGTCCTTACTTGACTTATCGATAGAAGATGATGCCACTCCAACATAACACTTACAACACTTGATGAACTTATGCGTTGTGCATTATATTAAAAAGCAAGATATAGCCTTAAGGCTATTCAACATTTTTTACAAAAGGAGAGCCCATGAATGGTACCTCAATCTCAACCCATGATAATTCAAAATTTAGGACCAGTTTGTGGAGATCTTGATAAAGTGATTTAGAGAGAACGTAGATGGAGAATCCTTGTTAGAATAACCCACAACCATCGAGAGGACACCTACGAAGATAATAAACAATTTCAATTTATGATTCCACAAGACTTGGAAAATGATCCTCGATGAGATCTGACCACCTCTAGGTATAGCATTCATTTACTATTTAAAACCTTTTCATTCTGAAATTGCTATGATGGTCAATTCTAAAGGTGGTAATTCACTATAAAAGGCTTATGAGATAGCCATTCAAGATGAGAAGGATGTGATTAAAATAGGAAGACTAGCTCCTAGACCACCTCCACCATTATTTCCCTTAATTCAACCCTTTGACCATTCCTCTATAACAATTCAACCTACCACTAGTCTGACTCATCCTATCACATACCTAGATCAAAATCAAGCTTCCTCTCCTCTATATGCTAAAACTTATGAATTATTAAAAACTATGAGGACCCTCTCCAATGATGTCATAGCTAAATAGGTAATGTAACATCCAAAGGTTTCCATATCAAAATTATCCAAAGCCTTCCTTCCAATAGAGAAACCCATTTGTATGACCGCCTCTGACTAGATATCATAAACCTCCATTTTTTACCAATAAAAATCTTGGTCATCCTCGGGTCTTGATTAAATAGATAGTACCTTTATCGATCCCAGTCCATCAAATATCTACAGGCTCAGCTAGGGACCTTCTCATATTCTAGAACAACTACATTGAAGACCCTAGTGGCTGGTATTATCATACTCTCGGTTGTCCTCCTTTAGATTGTTATGTCAACAAAATATTAAGCTATTAAGACATCCCATTTTGAATTCAATACTACACATTCTTCTCAATAAAAAATCCCAATGTTTGGAACCTAGCACTCAATCTCCAATCATACCATCAGTTGTTGACTTTTCAAATTTAAAGCAAACATTTACTACCTAGGATAAAGTAAAAGTACATATTTTTTCAGATGAAGTAGACCCCTCAAGGGAGAGGCCAAAATTCTAGTCAAAGTATAACACATAGGAAAAATGGAGGGTCATTGAAGAGCAGAGAACACCTAGCCAAATAGAGGCTAGACCTCATAGGAGAGAAGTGGATAATCAGATAACCCCTCCAACACAAGCTACACTAATAAATAAGAGTCAAGTGGTCCCTGTTGGACACTGAATTACACCAAGTTTTACTTGATATTGCAGCTATTTATCTTCCTACTTTCTGTTTAGGCTTGCACCCGATAGCTACAGCTCAGCACTCAACATTGGAAGGACCAAAATTGGGGTTTTCGATCCAACCTCTAGAGTAGGCTGGTTCCTTGTCAACTTAGCAGATTGTTGACACAATTATGCTCAATTAGGGCTTGGAGTTTAGGGTAAGAGAAGGTTAGGGTTAGAGAGATGTAGATATTAGTGTACGGATAGGTTAACAACATTGCATCACCATAAAAAGCTCCCAAAAAACCATATTAAAGACATACATTCAGATCAACCCTTATCCCAAGACAGCTCGTTTCATATATTAGAGCATAACAGAGAAAGGTTATAGCAAGCAATTTCAATATCTAGGAAATGATAATCCAAATAGCAGAATTTGCCAAAACTAGATTTTACGAAAATGTACTTACTAATAACATAGAACAAACTTCAAAGCAGATTTCAATTACTTATAAAAAATAGTAATCCAAGATAGGCATAAACTAACCATCTAAGTATTCACATAAATACAACTATGAAATCCGAACCTCTGACATCAAGCATGGAAACACAGCCTTGAGACGAAGATCAATGTATTGCTCCTTTCATTCAGCTCTTCAGAAATATTTACAATGGTATAGGCAAACATGCTAGAGTCGACCCTTCAAAATGAGGGTTCAACCTCTACTTATAGTTTTTCATATTACAAATCAAGAAACAATACATCAAATCTTGTTTCAACATCTCAACAAAGAACTTAGCTGGCATTAGCTCATTGGTCAGACCTCCAAGAAATCCGCTGAAGGGGAAACCGCCACGGTAGCATGGGTTCTCTGCAACTTGTTGGTCGCTCATTAGAACTACATTTCAAAACATTCCAGATCACACACTTACATATATATTTCTTGGGAGTAGAGTGCCACCGTCAATCAACAACTGCCACTGGTTTGATCTTCTTGGAAACTCTCGATGCTTCATCTTTCGGCCAATATGTTACAGTTTTGGTGCAGGGACATCCTTTTAAATGGCCCAAATTTAACAGACTAACCTCCATCATTGATCTTATTTATCCCATGGTCCATATTAGATTCGATATAAGATGAGAGCCCATCCGTTGGACGACGTCATTTTAATTAGCAGCGGAACATCCAATCCGGATCTTGGAAATTCAAATCCTGAATCTACTCTGGGACCCTTATCTTCCGCTTTATCCTTTCTAATATGCATTAAAATGGTGATGATGTCACCTCTTCCTTGTAACTTTTTTGGATTCTATTTCGGATAGAATGAGCATCTTCCTACGTTCGGATCCAGAGTCAAGTTCTTACATAATTCTGCCATTTTGCCTTATCTTCATTCTGGATAAAAAATACTCATTCATTCTTCGAATTGTCAATCCGCACTTTTCCTCTACTTACATCATCATCTCCTTGAGACTTTTGTAGATTTGAGGATAACGCTAATTCAGGACGAGGAGAAAAAAGAGTTTCTGGAATCGGGTATATGCATAAGGACCATTTCGCAATTTTTTCTGCTGACGTCACCATATTTCACAAAATTTTACAGATTTTGCAATCCTTCTTCAATCTAGACTCGAAATGGAGTTCCCCAAAATCATTTTAAACAAGCAAAACTACATGACTGTTGAGCAGATTCGTCTTATCAACCTTGTTCTAGAGCGGAATGGCAGTTTTATCACTTTGTAAAAATTATACAAAATTTTACTAAGTATGTGGCCATTTTGGACCTACATTCTAGTGCCTCCCAGGTGGATTTTCTCACAAAGCCAATCGAATCCAGAGTCTTATCCATTGGGCTACGGAGTCAAAACAAAACTGATTTTTTGAAGATATGTTTGGCCATAGACTTGTGTCCATAATATCAGTACTATTACTGTCTTCCAAAACTATACACAACTCTACCTCCTTTATAAGGCTTTATTTAAAAGAATGCCTTCATACAAAAAATTTGTTCTATAGACTTCATACCTTTATTGCTTATTTATGGCAATTGTCAGGGTAAAAACAAAAATATAAAACTGATGTTATATGTACAAACATAGAATGTCTTAAGCATGAGCCCCTCCTAGGCCTGTAACTGCTCAATATTATTCTCGTTCTTTTATAGCCTTTTCCTCTTCATCCTCTCCAGGAATCTGTACTTCCTGATTATCTTTGCCATAGGTTTCTTCGAACACCTAAATCATTAATTCTAAATATGAAAGAACCTGCTTCCAGGCTTTCTCAGAAGGATTTTATGTTTTTTTAAGCTGCTTATAAACGTATTGTAATTCTTCCACATCCTCATAATCAGCAGCATTTCCTCTAATTACTAGATATTCCATGAGATATCTTAGTCGTGCGTAGCTCATAATTAGCTTAGTAGCTTGTTCTTGAGATAGTGGCTATTCTAATGAACCGATTCCAGTCTCATCCTATAAGCTATATTTAATGCCTTGCTAGACTTCTTCGATAGATAACAGGCTGTGATCTTCCTTCCAAAGTCCTTTGAAACTGACATTAATCATTTCTTCATTTAATTCAATGATATCTTTAATACCCCTGTCTATTATGTCAAACAACAGCCAAGATTTCTAAGCTACCCTATGCTTTTTTTACTACTATCTTGGAGGCTACCTTGGCTATATTCCATTCCTTACTAGGAATTGGTTTAGAGGAATCACCGAGCCTACTACCAACCAGGTTGTACATTCGTTCTTCTAGAATCACCATAGGTTGTAACTCTCCAATGATCTGATCTAAGTCCTTAATGGTAGATAGCAATTGGCTAGCATATTTCAAGTAGTCAATAATAAGTTGAAGGCCTGAACATTTTTCTTGAATTTTAGAAAGCAACCTCCTTGATCCTTTTCAAACTATCTTTAGAAAATCTGGCAGGCTTGGACTTCTCAATCTGAAGTTGATGTTTTAAATTTTGAATTTCTTTGGCTTGATTCTCATTTAGCTTCTATTGTTCCTCCAACTGATCTTTCAACTCATTAGCTTTCTGGAACTTTTCCTGCCAACTCTTAACCTCTTTCCTCAAAACTTTCTCCACTTCTTTCTGATCATGGAGGCCCTTTTTAAGCTTTTCAACTTGTTGTTTCAACTTTTCTACCTTATCTTTTGCTATATCAGTATTTACATAAAAGGTATCTAAGTGGGCCTTGGCCATCCCTAAATCATCTTCAGTAGGAAGCTTGTCGATATATTCTATGATTTCCTTTGCTTTATAATCTTGAGCAGTCATTTCATTTTCAGGTTTGCTTACTTGCGAAATCAAAGATCTTGAGATCCTTTGCCTAGTGACAGGGTTAACATACATACTTTTCATTGTCACAACCATTCTACTAGAATGCCTGGTAATATTCTCTTCCTAATAGTCATTTATAATCTAAGTAGCTGTTTGTTCTTTTGATACAACAATAGACCTTGAAATATCATTAGCCAAAGGAGATAACGACATTAAAAACATAAGGGCAGACTGATTTGCTATTGATAGGGGTGGATATACATTGACAAAAGCCTCTGTTACAATGGTAAATTTTGTGACTACCGCTACTGTGGACATAGGTAAATTCAAAGAAATGGGAACAGTATTGACAGTAGAAGGGATGGATGAACTCGGAATGTAGTGTCCCATGGATTGTGGCAAAGAAGATGGGGGCACAGTGATAGTGGATACTGAAGTGGATGCATCAAAAGTGGAAGGTGGGTTTGAGAAATATTGTGACATAAGAAAACTAACTGGTACCTCCATAGATATTGATGGAACGAGAGAAAAACTGGGAGATGGAGAAGGTAAATTTACCACATTTTCTTGCCTAGAAATGGAGGGAAACCCTTTTGGGAATTTATTGGGATGATAAGGAGAAGAGAGATTAGAAATGGTACCTTTACCTACAGATGTAGGGTGCTCCTTTTCAGCCGCTATTGCCAGCTATTGTTCTTGGTCAACTAACCCTTCTGTAGTAGCAACAACTACCTCCTCAGCAATTCCTCCTACACTTATTTTCTACTTCTTGGAGACCTCACTCTACTCTGTTTTCGGGGCCCTCTTAGTAATTTTGTACACTATTTGATAAGTGGCCTTTTCCCCTTCAAAAATTTCCCCCTCTTCATCTCCCTATTCTACCCTTGAAAGTAGGGATTGCTTAGCTATGGGTCGTAATTCAATTGATATTGTGAGAATAATAGAAAAAGGTGGGGATCTTATTTCAATTAGTGGGATATTGACCGTTATCTCTTTGGAACAATGTGTCTCATTTGTCAATTTAGCCCTCTTAGGAAGCTTCTCCACCTGCTTAGAGATAAGTTCAAAGATCTTAGAAATTTCAGCTGTGGTCGAAGGAATTTCTCGTACTTTTGTCTGAATTCTCTGATGTGTTAGAGGAAGTAGATATTCAAAATAATTTCGGGGATTTTCATTTATCAAAACCATAATCCTGACATCCTTCGGTCTCTAGGTTTCAAAATTTTCATTATAAATTCCAAAAAATTCCTTATCTATTTTCATTCCAAACTTCGATTTGGAAAGAAGTTTTCCAATTTCGACCCTCATACGCCACCAATATGTAATTTTTTAAACCTTCAATGCCCCTTTATCTACTGGTTTTCCTCTTTGCAATATATCTTCTTTAGAAGGAAGGTCTTTCAAATTGGCATATTCAATTCTTAATTTATTAATCACATTTTTTGTATGTCGATGACTGAGCTCATGATCTGGATCAAAATCCACCACCTGTTCATAGAAATCCAACCATGGAGGTAACTGACCCATATTTGAAACTTTCCACTCTAAAAACATAGTTTCATCATTATTCCTACCATGTTCAAAGTTAGCCCTAGGCTTTATTTCATATTTATAGGCCTTGTCTCCGTTGAGGGTTTTATTTCTCATAGTGAAAATACCTCCAGGATCATAACTCCACCTTTGAGGAATATAGAACAGACCTAATCTTTCAAGGTACTGCTCAATTTTTTTGGCCCTGCCACTCGGATACAATAATATTATTTTTAGGGCAGTAAGTAATTAGAGACCTCTTCTTCCTTCCATAACCATAACTTGCATCAATGTATACCACCTGCCTTAGATACTCTAGGGCAAATAGCCTTTCTATGAAAAAGTGAGGTAAGAGAAGGGGTTTACCTATGAAATTGTACAACCTAATTTCTGTACCCTCTGTTAGTAGATACCAATCTCCCTCCTTAGATTATTCCTTCCTCAGAATATACATAGCTAAGGAAGGCAACCTAGGGCACTCGTACATTATTTTAAGGACAAGTTCCAAAAATTCCAAATTGAATCTATAATGGGACTTGCTGATTTTCAAAATATTTGTCCAATAATAGACTAGCAAGGGTCATCCATAACTGGTTCTATTCCTAGATGGAATCCATGGCATTCTGTCTCTAACAATTGCATATAAAATCCATACCAGACTCGAGCAATGCCTAAAAATGGGAGCACCAACACCTTTCTTCATTTTTACCATCTGCTCATGGATTCTTTGAGCGAGAAAAGCTAGCTAGTCAAAGTAAATTACTCTGGCACCCCTCTCTCTCACTCCTTTATTGTACATTATTTCTTCAGACATACAATATGCCACGATGATATGCCAACCGTGTACCATCCTGTCAGAGTCCAAACCTTCTATACAAGCCAACATAGAAAATAATTCTAGGTATGCAATTTCATCAATATGAATTGGGACTTTAGGCATATCGGCTTCATTCCTTATCATTATTTAATTTGGTGGCACAAAGGTGGCGTCCTGTCTCCTCATTGGTTGAATTTTGAAATTACGTTGCCATCTTATCGCATCCTTTCGGCTACTCTTCAGTCCCCGCATGAGTTTGTTAGAATTGAATGTGCAAGCAATATTTAGCCTCCACGTGTCAACTTAGAACTTGTTGTTCGGCTTTGAACTGATTCCTCTCCGGCTATCTCCAACTTTGAGAGGTTCCCAGATTAGTGCCATTCTTGTTTCTCTTTTGATGGACCATTCTTGTGGAATCACCAATCTGGATCTGACCATGCGGGTTTGAGGGTGGAATGTCATTCCGGAGGATTTATTATAATACTATGTGCAGAATGGAACATCACCATGTATTCGGCTAACACTTAGTCATTTTTTTGCAAATTTTCTTCTCTTACTCTTCTTTTTTTTTTAGCATTTTCCTTGAATTTTAGAACTAATTACAAAGTGCAGAAAGAAAATGAAATAGAAAGTGTAGAAAGGAGAGGGAAATTTTTGTACAATGTATATACATATGTTACAATGAGCTTATTTCTTACATATAGTAAAGCTTAAGGTGGAAACCATTCACCGAAATTGGTTGTATGTTTCCTTCTAAGTCTTTCAACTAAAATACATTAGACTCCTTTGCTTCCACAATTTCTAAAGGACCATCCCAAAAGGAATCAAAATTTTCATGCTTACCCGACTTTGCTCTGTCCACATTCCACCTGAGAACTAAGTCTCCTACTTGAAGTTTTTTGAACCTGGCCTTTTTATCAAACCATGCTTTAATGTCTGATGAATGCTTCTAAAAATGATCATATGCTTGAGTTCTGCTCTCTTCCAGTTGTAGCAAGTGTGTCAACCTAATTTTTACTAGATCATCCTCCAATTATTCTTCTGTACTGACAAGCTTAAGTGCTGGAATCTCTAGGTGAATCGGCAATACTGCCTCTTTTCCATATACCAGTGCATAAGGAGAAGTTTTGATAGACTTTTTAATAGTAATCATGTCTTCCCATAGAGCATGGTCGAGCAATAGGTGCCAACTCCTTTTGTTACCTTCCGAAGACTTTCTCAAAATCCTTAATTGGTTCTTGTTGGTAGATTCTGCAAGTCCATTACCTTGTGGGTAATAGTTTGAAGTATTTTTAAGAGTGATGCCATACTTGCTGGAAAACTCAATGTACTTAGCTCCTATAAAAGTAGGGCCATTATCACTCACCAAAGCTTTCGGAACTCCAAATATGGAAATTAAACTCTCCATAAAGTTGATCACAACTTCTTGGTCTACCTTCTTTGTAGGAATAGCCTCTACCCATCTGGTAAGATAATCTGTAGCTATCAAGATAAACTTGTGCTCCATTGAAGAATTAGGATTTATGACTCCTATGAAATCTAATCCCCATTGTTGAAAAGGCTCCTCAACTTGAATAGGCTTCAGGGGGGATGCAACATTTCTAGTATTTCCAACATACCTTTGACACTTATCACAGACCTGGGTAACTTTAAAAGCATCATTGAACACAGTAGGCCAATAATAGCCTACTCTTATTATTTTCAAAGTTGTAGTCCTGCCTGAGCTATGGCCACCTGCTGACCCTCCATGGAATTCTTCAATGACTCTTTTTTGTTGGTCCTCCTTCAAACATTTCAGGAGAATACCATCCAAGTTTCTTTTGAACAACCCTTCAGGAAGTAATACATATTTTAGAGCATGAAGTCTATACCTCCTTCTTTGAGAAGGATTCAGATTAGGTGGGAAAATTCCCATTTGGAAATACCTAGTCATTTGTTCGATCCAATCAGAATCCGGAGTGTGGACAATCTCTACTTGATCCTCTTCTGTTATCTGACAAGCTGTCACTCCAGTCAATGTTGAAGTATCTGTCAATCCTTGGCATAAGGCCCTACCTCTTACCAGCTTGGTGGGGTGTATTTCCATGTCGTACTCCTAGATCTTAGTAATCCAACCAGCCCTTTTATCTCCTAGGTCACCCTGTAAGATAAAACTTCTCACATCTGGATGAACCACATACACCAGAGTTTTTCTTTGTACCAGATATTGTTTGAACTTCTTAAGTGACTTCATCACAACAAACACTTGTTTTTCAATAAAGTTATATTTTACTTGATAGTCATGTAAAGTTTGGCTCCAAAATAATACAAGGTGTTCATCCCCTTGATCATCTCTTTGGGTGAGCACCGAAGCATAACTTTGTTCAGCTCCGTAAGCATAGAGAATAAAATCTTTGCTGAAATCAGGATTTATCAAAACTGGGGCTGTGGAAATGGATTGCTTGATGATCTCAAAAGCTTACTTCCTAACCTCAATCCACTTGAATTCTACCTTTTTCTTGAGTAGTTCAGATATAGGTCTCACCTTTTGTGCAAAATCAGAAATGAACTTCCTGACAAAATTGATCTGACCTAAGAAATACTGCAACATCTTCTGATTAGTAGGCAATGGAATAGCTAGAATTGCTCTAATTCTATCTGGCTCTATGGCCATACCTTCCTTTGAGACCACATGTCCTAGTAGTTTTCCCTCATGTACTGCAAATAATGACTTCTTAGGATTTAGTGAAATACCAAATTCCCTGCATTTTTGAAAAACCTATTCCAAATGAGACAAATGATCATTTTTATCATGAGAAAACACAGTCATGTCATCTAGGTAAATCAGAATAACTTTATTTATAAGTGTACCAAAGGCATAATCCATGGCCCTCTAAAATGTAGCTCCTACATTAGACAGACCAAAGGGCATCCTATGATAGGCAAATGTACCCCATTTTGTAGTAAATGTTGTTTTGTATTGATCTTGATCTTTTACCCAAATTTGGTTATATCCAGAATAACCATCCAATAGCGAGAATCTCTCTGCTCCAACTACCACTTGTAAGATCTGGTCAATCTGAGGAAGGGGATAGTGATCTTTGAGGGAAGCTTGATTCAGATTTCTAAAATCCACACATAGGCGTATATCTCCATTCTTCTTTCTTATGGGTACCAAATTGGCTACCCAAGTGGAATGTTTTATCGGATATATTATCCTAGCCTTTAGCATATTTAAAATTTCTTCTCTCATAATGGCTTCTATCCTTGGATTGACAGGCCTCTATTTTTGCCGAAATGGTTTAGCATCAGGTTCTAACTCAATAGTATGTTGGATAATCCTTTTGTCATAAAATTTAAGGTCCTCATATGACCAAGCCACAGTGTCTTGGTATTTTAAGCACAAAGCTTTGATTTCTTCTGCTTCCTCAGGAGAACATTGGATCCCAATATTTAGCTTCTTTCCTATTCCAACTTCTACCTCCTTATAGATCTTCTCACCAACCTTCATAGCTCCAACCTTCTTCCTATCTTCATTATCGAATAAACTTTCAAGGGTGACCAATCCCCTCGGGATATGATTGTTTCTCAGCTGGATGAAGTCTTGCTGATCTATCTCCTCCAAGTCTTCCTCTTGGAAAGTTGTGAGGCATGCTTCTTTTATCATAAAGTCCAGAATCTGTTCATCACTTTCAAAAACCTGCCAGAATATTTTCTTATCCGACACTACAGGTCTGAAAACCATTTTAATTCCCTTGGTCTTCCTAGTCCCAAAATCCATAGGAGGATTGAAATTAGCTCCCTTTGTTGCCAATGCATCTGCCAGGTGATTTTCTTCTCTAGGCACAAAATTTAGGTTCAGGGCATCAAATGAATCCATTAGGTCCCATACTCTGTTCTTGTAAGCCTTTAAGTAATGATGTTTACTGCTACACTTATTCCTTACCTGATGTACAATTAACTCAGAATCACCATATATGTTCAAAATCTTGATGCCCATGCTTTCAGCTTGCATTAATCCAAGGCACAAAGCCTCGTATTCTGCAACATTGTTGGTACATGACCATGTCAGTCTATAAGAAAAATTCTTCATTCCTTCGGACTGTGATTGTAAAACCACACCAGCCCTTGCACCATTTCTACATTTAGCACCGTCAAAGTGCATAACCCATGTTTCATTGTTTCTTAGGGATTGATTAGAAATAGCAGGGAGTTTCTTTTCCAATTCATTTGTGATGTTGTATGTACCCATACCAGTTCCAAATTGACTATAATATTCTTTGAAAGGTAACTCATCTTCAATGTCTAGTTCCTCAATGTTTTCTACTAGCTCAAATTCCTCCAAAGGGTTAAGGTTGCACATATCTTCTTCAATTTTTTCAATATGATAAGCAACTAGTTTTTCAGGAGTTATCCTTATCCTCTTTCCCTTGAAAGGTATTACCATGCTAGAATAATCCATATACATACATCCTCCTAGCTTTGCAGTAAATTCTCTTGAGAGACATAACCCAAAATAGGGTTCTAAATCTACCACCACTATTTCCTGTACTACTGTCACCTCAGGGGCTCTGTGCAACCTCATCAGTACATCTTTAATAACCCCAACTATCTTGATAGGTGTCCCATCTAACTATAACACTCTAGGACAAGACCGGGTATATTCCATACCCATTTCTTCATAGACTGCCTTAGGCATAACTGTGGTTGATGCTCCTGAATCAATCATACAATTTTGGACTACCCATCCCTCCATTCTTAGGGATATATAAAAAGGGGGAGGTTTGTTCTTTAGAACAGCAGGTGTCATTTCTTTCTTTTTTGATGGTATACTGAGGATGGTAGTGGTTGGTCTGTTCTGGGGATTTTTGTTGAGGGAAGCTTTAAGCAGGTCAATCTGGCCCGGGATGAAAAGGGTATCATATAGGCTAGCTTTTGATGGAATCCTTTTCATCTCTTCCACAATGTTATACTCAGACTTGGTTAGGGATAGTCTTTCCAGTCCTCTGTCTGGCTCACCATACCTCCTTTTGTATTGTTGGGTTACCTCTAACCTTTGTATTTTGGTAATAGAGGGGAACCTGAGCCTTTCTTGTTCTTCACCCTTGGATTTCATTTTGTCTCCTTCCGTTATTCTTTCTAGATTTTTAGGGAAATTATCAGTTTTATCCTTTCCCTTGGCTTGGGGAATAGGAAAAGTGTCACTATTCTGAGGAGGGAAGTCAACCTTCTTTTGAGAAGGGACCTAGAATTGTCCCATATTCTGAGGGTCTACTTGTAAAGCTTTGTTTCCAGACCTTGTCATAACAACAATTGGGCTTTCTTCCTCCAACTCTTTTCCAACCATGATCTGATCAAGGTGCCATAACATATTAACTCTCCCTTTATGATTTCTTTCAACTTGATCCATGGCTTGTTGAACATGGTGTTGATACATCACACAAGACTGTGAGTCATGGGGGTCGTTGCATACTAAACACCAGACATTTGCAAGAGTGGTATCTATAGAACATTCCGGATCTTCATATGTTGCATTCACCCTAACCTCGGTACTATTACTAGGGCTAGGCCTTTGATATTTGTTTACATATGGGAATCTCCTCTATTGTGACCTTTCCTGATCTCTCTTCTCCATTGAATTCATTATGTTACTCAGAGTTTTCATGGTATTTTGTATGTCCAGAATAGCAGACAATTCTTGAGAAGGTTGAGAAGAAAAGGGGGAAAAGAGGGTATGGAGGACACAGGTTTAGGTCCAGGAATCGGATTTATCTTAGGATATGGAGATGGTAAAGAAAGGGGGTCCATGTAGGAAGATTTTATGGATTTCTCATGGCTACTACTGGTTTTTGAGTTGTAGGGCAACACGGTCTTTGTGGGAATTCTTCCTACATTGATCAGGATATTCTCGGCATGGACGACTACATTATAAACTTGAGGGAAAGTTTCAATTCTATATTGTTGTGTTTGTAGACCTAGCTCTGATCCCAGGGCATGGATGTAATACATATAAGCCAAACAAGCAGTTGGTCTAGCAGTGGGGGGAATTCTCTTCCATGTTCTGCTAAATCTCAAATTAAAGTCTGAGATAGTTTCTTGCTGAGTTTTTTGCATGGTTGTAAACTGATTCAACAGAGAAAAGGGATCAATAGATTCATTAAATTCTTCTATGAATGGCTCAGCCAAATATTTCCATGAAGTGATAGAATTATCTTCCAGAGTTCTGAACCAATGCAATATCTTTCCACGAAAGGACAGGGCTAGAATTTTGACAATAACATTTTCTTCTTTTATGTTGTGGATTGCTGCCAGATTCAGGATATCTTGGCAGTGCTCATAAGCTATTTTCCCAAATCCATCATATGTGGGGGTTGCCTTAGACACAACCTAAGGAATGGCATCCATTTGTGCTAATCTAAGGGGCCCAATTGAATCCCAATTAGGGTACTTCTGTAGTGGCTGATTAGGAGCCACATTTTGTGCCATATTTTTGGCTGTAGGTCTTCTTGGGGGAACTATTGGGTTTTCTTCCAGAAGCTCTTCTTCTTCAATAAAATATTGATCTAAACTTCTGATAACAGCAGCCCCTCTCTGAGGTAACTCACAATGAAAGAAATAATCAGGGTTGTTCCTCTTATAAGACCTGGTATACATGAAAGGGTACTGGTCTACAATACTTTTTTAGGGTCTTCTGACCAGGGAGTCACCAGGTGAACTTTATTTTCTCCACTAATAAGGTCAAGATAATTCACAAAATCTTGATTCCTTTGGGATGAGATAATATTAACTCTTCTAGATGGGTTTCGTGTTCCTTGTGAACCGTCCCACCGGGCATGCCAAAAACTATTGGGCACTGAATTACACCAAGTTTTACTTGATATTGTGGTTGTTTATCTTCCTACTTTCTGTTTAGGCTTGCACCCGATAGTTGTAGCTCAGCACTCAACATTGGAAGGACCAAAACTAGGGTTTCCGATCCAACCTCCAGAGTAGGTTGGTTCCTTGTCAACTTAGCAGATTGTTGACACAATTATGCTCAATTAGGGCTTGGAGTTTAGGGTAAGAGAAGGTTAGGGTTAGAGAGATGTAGATATCAGTGGACGGATAGGTTAACAACATTGCATCACCATAAAAAGCTCCCAAAAAACCATATTAAAGACATACATTCAGATCAACCCTTATCCCAAGATAGCTCATTTCAGATATTAAAGCATAAAAGAGAAAGGTTATAGCAAGCAATTTCAATATCCAAGAAATGATAATCCAAATAGCAGAATTCACCAAAACTAGATTTTACATAAATGTACTTACTAATAACACAGAACAAACTTCAAAGTAGATTTCAATTACTCATAATAGCTAGTAATCCAAGATAGGCACAAACTAACCATCTAAGTATTCACAGAAATACAACTATGAAATCCGAACCTCTGACATCAAGCATGGAAACGTAGCCTTGAGGCGAAGATCAATGTATTGCTCCTTTCATTCAACTCTTCAGAAATATTTACAATGGTACAGGCAAACACGCTAGAGCCGACCCTTCAAAATGAGGGTTTGACCTCTACTTATAGTTTTTCATATTACAAATCAAGAAACAATACATCAAATATTGTTACAATAGCTCAACAAAGAACTTAGCTGGCATTAGCTCATTGGTCAGACCTCCAAGAAATCCGTTGAAAGGGAAACCACCATGGCAGCACAGGTTCTCTACAACTTGTTGGTCGCTCATTAGAACTATAGTTCAGAACATTCCAGATCATGCACTTTCGTAGATATTTCTTGGGAGTAGAGCACCACCATCGATCTGCAACTACCTCTGGTTTGATCTTCTTGGAAACTCTCGATGCTTCATATTTCGACCAATATGTTACAGTTCTGGTGTAGGAACATCCTTTTAAATGGCCCATATTTAGTAGACTAACCTCCACCATTGATCTTCTTTATCCCATGGTCCAGATTAGATCCGGTATAAGCTGAGAGCCCATCCATTGGATGATGTCATTTTAATTAGAAGCAGAACATCCAATCCGGATCTTGGAAATTCGAATCCTAAATCCACTTCGGGACCCTTATCTTCCACTTTATCCTTTCCAATCCGCATTAAAATGGTGATGACATCACCTCTTCCTTGTAACTTTTGTGGATTCCATTCTGGATAGAATGAGCGTCTTCCTCAGTCCGGATCCGGAGTCAAGTTCTTACATCATTCCGTCATTCTGCCTTATCTTCATTCTAGATAGAAAAAGACTCGTTCATTCTTCGGATTTTCAATCCACACTTTTCCTCTACTTACATCATCATCTCCTTGAGACTTTTGCGGATTTGAGGATAACGCTAATCCAGGGCGGGGAGCAAAAAGAGTTTCTGGAATCGGGTATATGCGCAAGGGCCATTCCACACTTTTTTTTGCTGACATCACCACCTTTCACAAACTTTTGTGGATTTTGCAATCCTTCTTCAATCCGGACCCAGAATGGAGTTCCCCGAAATCATTTTAAACAAGCAAAACTACATGACTGTTGAGCGGATTCATCTTATCAACCTTGTTCCAGAGTGGAATGGCAGTTTTATCACTTAGTAAAAATTATACAAAATTTTACTAAGTATGTGGCCATTTTGGGCCTACAGTCCCAACAGTGGTACGAGCTATCCTTGAACATCTAAGGTAGTCTATTGCAAATTTTCCAAGGCCACCTCTAATTACATAAAGGACCAAGATTTCAATAACATCAACTATTCCAAAGGCCTCATCTTTTTGAACCTTCAACATGGTGGAGCACAAAAGGAAGTCAATTATAGCCATGGCTATTGGGAGCTCCTATCAAATCTAAAATATATGAAGAACTTGGAAGAGGTCCTAAAGAAGCAGAAAGAGCTATGAAGGCAAGGGATGTTTATCATGATTTAAATTTTATACCTAGATCTGAGTAGGCCCAAGACTATGCTATTTCACTTAAACTTGATATGCAAATATCAAATAATACATAATTGCATAATTTACTAAGGGTCTAGCACATCGGTTATGTCAAAAAAAATAGAAAAATACTTGGCTTATCACTAGAGCATGCCAACAATAGGGTGGTGTAGTTATATGACACTATAGTTATAATATTTAAATTCATTTGAAACCTTCCTTTCGCACTGCAAGCATGCCCTAACTTGATATTTCATCAAGATGTAGCGATGATTGATCTCCTAGTATCATTTGAAATATGCCTCTCAAGAGACTTCACCATTAAGATCTAAGGATACTTGTTGCTCAATTGGACCCACATGTTGCTCTGAACTAGATATGGACCAAGTTTAAAATCCTACCAAAACCCCTCCACACATACCATGTAGATCAAATTATTTCCAAAGGAATTGGAGAGGAGTAGGCTTACTTCGTAAAGGAGGGGTTGTCAAACTTCGAATACTTCATAGATGAGGTGCATCCATAAATTCCTGATGACTATCTAGAGCAATGGGCATCCGAGACATGGAGGTCAGATATTAAAAAATCATTTAAGCCAATTGACATGGGGTGATTTATCACTAGGTATTCCTTTGTACATAGTGTAAATATTGTACATAGCAAAAAAAACTTTTGATTAGGGAACAAATTTTAATGCAAAGGGATTCAAGCCTTGTCAAATCTATCAAGTGAAGGTGATATTTGCATACAAAATTGGTTTTTCATTTTTAATATCATCAACAACTACAAAAATGGCACTCAACCCAATCCCTACTAATAGGAAATTGAAGCTCTATTTTTGCCTAGGGGAGTATTCTTGGATTGCCACTACAAAAAAGTTAATGGGTGCGATGACTAACACTTGGAAAAGTGCATAATGAAGAACCATAAGATAAAATTAGCATAACAAGTGGGTTAATATAACAGATAAGATTTATCAAAGAGACCATTGCAAAGTGGCATACTTTCTATTTCAAAAATCATGCCTGATCTTAAAATCCCATTGGCCAAATTTGAATCATGTAGTGGTAGCACCATGTTGTCTATTCCTTATTGAAACGATGGTTATGGATATAGTGCTTTGGGGTGAGTACCATATCTATTGATAGTTGGAAGCCATACTATGCATTCATGGTAGGAAAATATTATAGAGTAATGAGGTCTATGACTCAAAAGTAAGATAATCATTTTGAAAATTAAAAACATACTTGAGCTAAGAAGACAACAAACACCTCTCACCGCCTCCTTGAAAAAAGATAAAATATCACATGCATCGAGCAATTACATTCAATACACATGCTAACACCTCGAATAAAAATCTATATGGTAATAACAACATTAAAATCCTTTATTGCAAGCATGATCTCCAAAAAACCATTGAGGATTTAAATAATAAAGGAGAGATAGAGACTAAGTTGACAAGATCCCGACTACGCAAAAGTGTCCAAGAAGCAATGGAGAAGAGAAGAAGCAACACCAAAAGCCCTATGCCCAAGATAGTAGATATGCCCACTTCATTAGATTCTACCCCTATCAATTTTGATCAGGAGACGATGATGCCTTTCCCTCAGCCTATGGGCCCCGAGTTTATAAAATATGCATCAAAAGAGGTAGTTGGTCCCATGCTATAGAAGCCCCAAGAGCCTGAGAGATGATGAACTTGAATACTTCAAGCAAAGTTCTGCAAAAAATTTTAGTACCAAGATTTGGAGTAGTACTTTAGCACACTATATAGTGTCCAAAGTGTAAATTTGTTTTGAAATAATTATCCCATGCATTGAGCTATACAAATTTGACACCCAAATCTAATGGAATATTCAGAGTGGTTGTTAGTGCTCATATGATCAAAAAAATATTTATGGTGAAGACAGGGTCAACTATGATAAATTTTACGAGCACCATAAAGCTTTATAACACCATCCCTAAGAAGCTTGACTATCTCCTAGACGAATGCAATGTGAGGATAAAGGTGTTACCAAACTTTTCCCTAGATATTAAGTGTCTAAAATATAGAACTAGGTATGTGGCAAGAATATTAGCATTTATATTTACCTCAAAGAAGGAAAAGGAGTTGTTTCAAGTTCAAATTGGAGTCCTTTACTAAATGAGGCATCCCCTTAGTAGGGAAATGGTGGTTTTTGATATTTTAATTGTATTGTGGAAAACATTCATGAAGGATTGGTCATATTGTGAAGGATTGGTTGCATCTTTCACTACTTAATATACCTAAATTATTTTCTTGTATCCTAGAACTTGGGATTATACCTCAGACTAACTATAAGGACCAAGGATGATTCAAGCCACCCACAACCCATCTCCTTTTGGATGGAAGGTTTTATAAAGTCCTCTTCCTCTTCTTCTTATGATTTAATTAAGAATTTATTGGTACACACATTGACAACTCTCAAGGGGAAGAGGTTTGAACACCTCACTACAAATTGTAGAAGTTCTTGGGGGGACAACTCTCTAGCAATTTCTTTTTTGTCTTAGATTTAACACTTATTAGAATGCACAATTTTAGAAAACAAGCATATTGGTTGCCAAAACAGGTGACCAAAGGGGTCTTTGCTTTTTAAGCCCTCAACTAGCTAGATATTGGGGATACCTTGTATGCGATAGGAAGGAACAAGACTAGTTTATTCAAATTATTGTTTACCTGTGGAGAAATGAGCCTAGTAAAGTGAAAGGCTCATGAGCTTCTAGAAAAGAAGCTCAATAAATTCAAGTTTTATAAGTCTAGGGAAATGGAAATACAATCCTGATAGAAATTTTATGGAGTGGCTAATCAAAGGCAAGAACTCGACATAGTTCATACATGAGTCCAAGCTGGACCTAGAAGCTCTCTAGAACCCTATATATGAAGGAGACACATCCTTGCTAAAGCAATGGTTGAAGCAAGCTCCATCACCTCCATTGGGAAGGAAGCCTTACCATACATTTTATAATGTGATTGAGAGGTGGACCCAAACTATTGGATTCATGCACCTAAACTAAAACTTCTAAAGGAGATTAAAAAATGAAAAATATCAATGCTTTGTGGGTAATGCAACAAGAAATCGATAATACGACACCATTGTTTGGTCACACTGAGGAGGAGGTATAATTAAAATAGCGACGGGATAGGAATAATTCCAAAGAAGATAGTTTGAGCATAAATAAAGGTATTATAGAAAGGGTCGTGGAGGCCATCACCCAATAAATGATATATGTAGAAGCAGGGTTGAGAGAGGTTATCCAATTGGGGGACTCTACCTCATCGATGATAGAGGTCATGATGCTTAAATTATAGTCCCAACTCAAGTATTGCTGGCTTAGGCACCTTCCCTAACAAAACAAAAGTAGGAGTCGTCCCACTACATCGGCTCCCTATAGGTCAAGAAAAATAAGAAAGATCCTTTTAAGGTGAATCGCCAAGCCACTACAACCCAAATAGTCAAAGAAGCACCTAGCGCCTTTCCTACTTCCCTATCAGATGTAGGGACCCAACCATATTTGATACTAGCCCCATCGATGCTAACTCACATCCCATTTACATTAACATTCACCTTACTTCTAGAAACTCCCATCTCACCAACCCTCCATATTGAGGCTTCCACTCCATAATCCCAAAGCTCTCACTCCATTGGCTTATACTTCCATGACTCCTCAAGTAGGTGTCGAATCCTCCTTAGCCAAAGGATTCCTACCTTTCCATGTCATCTCCCAACCACTTTTCTCTTGCCCTTTCTTGTAGCCCCTATTACCATTTTTGACACCAGGGAAACTAGTGGTTAGTTTTTGTACTCCTTTGAGAATACCACCATATTTCAGAGAAATTCATAATAAATTCTTTGAATACACACAAAAGGAGGCTAAAAGAGTGGTTAGGCCTAAATTAAGGGAACTCCAAATCCAAATTGATTTATAAGAAAGAGTTATCCACTTTGCCTATATTGACTCGAAGGTCGTTAATCTAGAAGGGAAAATTCATCCCTAGGATTATCAAGTGACTAGGGTAGCCATTAGTATGAAAGAAATTGTGGCCAAGGATAATCAAATTAGCTGATAACATGGGAAAATTAGAAAAGTATGATCTTATGAACTTGGAGAGGAGGCTACAAAAGAGAGAAAGAGAACTCCAGAAGGTCAAGGATGCCGTAAACGACTCTTTGATCAAGGTCAATGAGCTCTAGAATTAAATGGTACAAACCATGAGTGCTCAAGAAATGGTCACCCTACTGGAAGGAGAATGAAGGAAGAGGTAGGAGTTGTTGGACCAATTGTTCATTACAAAGAGCCAACTTAAATCATATAAGGATAACTTTGAAAAGGAACTAAAGAAGAGCTAAAGAGATGCTCTAAGACCATGCAAAAAAATACCACCACATTGATATGGGATATATGCACCCCATACTAGAACAATATAACTAATTACATGACTTTAATATCCTATATTTTTTATTTAATTAGCTCAACATCTTGATTAAGTGTGCAAAGAATTACTTAAGAAGTAGAGCATGACCTCAACACTGAATTAGAAAGAATGCATGAAGCAAAGAATTTCTAGGTTTTGATTGTTGCCACATGCAAACAAGAGTTAGAACCTACCAAAATATAGAACCAAGATGTAATGTTCAAGAAATTATGGGACACCATAAATAGAGAGAAATCAATGCATGAATGTGTAACACAAGTAGAAGCCCTAAACAAGGTGGTCAAATGTTGATAGCTTTAGTAGCATTACATTAGGAGACAGAGATCAAAGCAATAGAACATATTATTGAATGAATAGAAGTGATACAATATGAATGGAACTATGAGACCATTTATATAGGAATATGGATTCCTTGGCCAACACTCTAACTAGTTGTGCAAGGGGACACCTCGCACACTTACAACTTTACATAACACTTGTGCATTTATTACATCTGCCTCAAGTAACTAGATAACTTCCCCCTAAATTAATATAATATCATCCAAATGATGTAATATACTCTAACTCTAACACCCCCTGTATTACATTATTTGGGTATGAGATTCCTTTGAATTGCATAGATGATCTCTGAATTTTTGAAATTTGATCTTTCCAAGTGCTTTTGTAAAGATGTCTGCTATCTGATATTCTGTAGGCACATACTCGAGGATGATGTGTTTATTCTGAAAATGTTCCTTGATGAAATGACATTGTGCTTCAATATGCTTTGTTATTTCATGTATGATCAGATTCTTGATCAGGTTCAATACTCCTTGATTGTCGCAGAATATCATGGTTGGAGTTCGTTTAATTCCCATGTCGGCTAGTATGTATTGTAGCCATAGAGCTTCACAGGTGGTATCTCTTGCTACTCGATATTCTGCTTCAGTTGATGATTGTGCTATTGTATGTTGTTTCTTGTTGTGCCAAGATATGGGTCCTGATCCGAGGTAGAAGACATATCCTGAGGTAGATTTTCTATCATCAATGGATCCAACATAGTTTGAATCTGAGTATCCCTGTAGAAAAAATCCTTTGACATATTTTAAATAGGTTAGTCCATAGTTTGTAGTCTTCTTGATATATTGTAGTATCCTTTTTGTAGCTTTCCAATGACTTTCTCTTGGTTCTTGCATGAACCATGATAGATAATTTACTACAAAAGCAATATCTAGCTGGTTGTTTGTTAAGTATAGAAGACTTTCAATCAACTGATGATATAATGTCACTGAAACTAGTGGTGTTTCATCATTTTTGGATAGTTGAATCCCTTGTTCCATTGGTGTATCTTTAGGCTTACATTCTATCATTCTATATTTTTTAGAAGGGCTTTTGCATATTTTTATTGAGTGATTACTATTATGTCCTCTCCTTGATAAATTTCTAGACCAAGATAGTAACTCATTAACCCTAGATCTGTCATTTCAAATGCCTTTTCTAGATCCTTTTTGATATCTCTTATCAAATTTTTTGAGCTTCTAGTAATCACAATGTCATCAACATATACTATGAGAATCAGGATATCATTTCCAATTTTCTTGGTATATAAATTGGGGTCTGATGAACTTCTTTTGAAGTTATGTTGTAGTAGATGATTGTTGATCTTTATATTCTAGGCTCTGGGAGCTTGCTTTAAACCATATAAATATTTATTTAATTTGCATACCTTATCTTCCTATCCCTGAGTGATAAAGCCTTCTGGTTGTGACATATAGACTTCTTCTAAGTCACCATTAAGAAAGGTACTTTTTACATCCATCTGATGAAGTTTCCATCCCTGATGTGCTGCTAGTGTGCAGACTATTCTGATAGTAGTCATCCTTGTTGTTGGTGCAAATGTTTCTTCATAGTCTATTCCTTCTATTTGAGTATATCCTTTGGCCACTAAACGAGCCTTGTATTTGTCTAGTGTTCCATCTGCTCTGTATTTGACCTTGTAAACCCATTTACATCCTACTACCCTTTTTCCTAGGGGTAATTCCACTAGATTCCATGTTTTATTCTTTTGAAGTGACATATATTTAGATTCCATGGCTGCTTTCTAGTGTGAATCATTTAGTGCCTATAGTGTTGATGTTGGTTCTGCTATATTACCCAACATCCCTCTATTCATTCTGGTTATACTACGAGTTTGAGGTCTTGTAGTAGTAAGATCTGGCATCCTTTCTAGATTTGCTTCTCTGAGTGTATCTCTGAGCCATATTGGTTCTCTTCTAGGAGATTATGTGCCCTATTCTTGAGATTCTGATTCTGACTCTTCACTTATTGTATCTTCTTCGAACAGATCTAAAAGAACTTCTGTGTCATCACTGGATTTTCCTATGTCAACTTTAACTTTTTCATCAAAGACTACATCTCTACTAATGTAGACCTTTTTTGTAGATGGATCTAGTATTTTGTATCATGTAGATTCATTGTCATAACCAACAAATATCCCTGCCATGGTTTTGTCATCTAGTTTAGTCCTCTTCTATTTTGGAATATGCATATAGGCTTTACATCCAAAGATTTTTAATTTTTCTATGTTGGGCTTTTGTCCTGACCATGCTTCTTCTGGTGTAATATGTTTGAGTACTCTTGTAGGTAGCCTATTTTGTATGTAGACTATTGTTTGTACCACTTCTACCCAATATTGGTGATCAAGTTGTGCCTCTTTCAACATGCACCTAACCATTTCCATTATTGACATGTTTCTTCTTTTTGCAATTCTATTTTCTTCTAAAAATAAGTCAAACTCTTTAGAAACAAATTCTCCTCCTCTATCTGAATGAAGTGCTTTTATAGTCTTTCTTGATTCTTTCTCTACTTTGAGTTTGAACTATTTGAAATAACTAAATGCATCTGACTTGTATTTCATGAAGTATACCCACATTTTCCTAGTGTGATCATCAACAAATAACTGAAAGTATTTATGTCCTCCAACACTATCAACTCTCATTGGCCCACATAAATATGTATATATTATCTCTAGAGGTTGTTGAGCTCTGTGTTGACGTAGTTCGAAAGGAATTCTATGTTGTTTTCCTGCTAAACATTCTAGACATACATTAGTCTCTAGAGATAAGTTGGGTAATCCTTCAACCATTTGATACTTGAATAATTCCTTCATTGAAGTTTCACTTGTATGCCCTAGACGCTTGTGCCATAGATCTGAGGCTTTGAATGAAAGTGTTGAGTGAGTAGTAGTGTCTAGAACAAATAGACCATTTTTGTAGGAACCTGATGCTATCATTTTTCCTTGCCTAGAGATGTGACATTGTTTTTTGTCATTGAAAACTTTGAACTCAACTGTTATGTTTTGATCCATGAGTTGAGAAACAGAAAGTAGATTAGTAGTCAATCCTGGAACATATAGAACATTCTTGATTATTCCTTTTCCATCTCCTAGATTTACCAGAATATTTTTGATTCCTTTTACTTCATATGTCTTGTTGTCTGCTACAACAACTGGGTTCTCATGTACCTATTTTAGAGAATTGAACCAATGAATGTTCCTAGTCATATGCTTGCTTGCTCTTGAGTCTATATACCAATAATCCATAGTTGAATTAACAAAAGTTTTGTAGAATACCTTATGACTCCCTAGGATGATCAATATAGTGCTTTTGTAAATTGTAGTTCAATTTTAAGTTGATTTTGTAAAATTTTGTAAATACAAAAACAACTTCTCTATCTCCTTATTACTCCTATTGAACTAAGCACTATTTTCAATTCTTTGAAGAGGTTTTGAAGTTGGTATTTATTTTCCTTCCTTTAAGTGTTTTTGAGACAACACTATAAAAATCCCAACTTTTGAAAACTTTAATAAACCTCTTTAAATACCCCTTTTTGGTTGATTTTAATGTTTTCTAATTTCCAATTCCTAAGTTTGATGTTGTATTCCTTATAACTCCCAAGTTTGGAAAAATTAGAAAATAATATTTGCAAGTAATTTAAATTACAATAATAGTCCTTATTCCTCCTTGATAACATTTTGCAAATATTAACAAATCTGAAGTATGCTTGTTTAATGAATATATATTGCAATAGATAAAATGTTCCCTTATAACTCCAAAAACCTTATGTTAAAACAAGCATAAAGATCAACCTTTACCTCAATCGCTCTATAATGTTGTGCTGCGTAGCACTCATGGGCAGTCAGAGCCCTCTTTGACCAGTGCAAACTCATCCCTCGATTGGCGATCCTTCACTTCTGCAATTGGCGGTGAAAGATATCTTAGGATATCCCTTGTAGGGCTTCTCCAAATGCAAGTAATATTCATTGGTTTTATGACAACGTCTTAAATGTCTTCCTTACACCATTGAATGGTGTATAGACGTTTCACCTCAATGCTTTAACTCCATTTGACTACTCCCTTGCTTTGCTTGGTTGTGTTCTGCTTCACACACTATTGTATCTTTCATTCTCCAATATCGACATCTTAAGAAGGATGGGCTTCATGACAAGTGTCACACGAAGCGTTACAAGATAAACTTCTTTAACATTCCTTTGATAATGATGAGGTTGGTGGTAACCTCCAAAGAATCTTAACTCCCTCCAAATGAATGTAACTCCCTTTAGGTGAGCACTTGAACATTGGGAGATGTAGAGAGTTTGTGCCAAGTGGCTTGTGCATGCAAGCCTTCTTTCTAATGCTCCAAGGATGAGCTTGCAACCCTAATTTCTCCTTTATCTTTGCACCCTACGTGAGCTTGCTATGTTTCTTGGTATGCAAGATTTCTTTTGCATGTTGGCTTGGAGAGGATGATGAATGACTATAGTTGGATAGCTTCATGGTCTTATGGCACACCTTTGAGCTCTTCTTTTGGTGGATGCTCACTTCAATGGATGCCTTAGGTATAGCTCTTATCTCTGCACTTGTTTGTAGGTATTTAATACTAATTTCTTCCTTTCTTCAGCTCTGGTTATAATAGCCAATGAATATCCTTTTGCTTTATATTTTACGTAGATAACCTGTCACTGAATACTGCCCTTCTTTCTACGTAAGCATGAGTGATAATACCTTCTTTCAATGGCTCCACTATTGCAGGTGACACGTTGCTTATAGGGCTGAATTTGATGGAGGAAAATGGTGTTTTTAAACACCTCAACTCTTGGATGTGTGAGCTCTTCGGTGATCTTCCTTTGGCTGCAAATATGTTGTTCGTGTGAGAGGAGTGGACAGGAGTGTGAGCTCTTCGGTGGCTCTTCCTTTGTCCATAAATTTGTTGCTCATGTGAGCTTTTTGATAGCTCCTTCCCTTGGCCATAAGTCTGTTGGATAAGAACATCCTTCTACCCCCTTGTAAATGGTAATACCTTTGTTCTTCCAAGGAAAAAAAGAGGTGCCTTTTGTAATATGTAATTCTTGCACCAAAATGAAGAATTTTTATAATCCTTCTTGCTTCTTTTGGATGATAGTCAATCCAAGCTAATGAAATGAGGATTCCTGCACTCTATGCTGAAAAATAAATCCTTATATTCTCCTTGAATCTTGAGACTTCCAAGGTCTCGATTTGAGGCTTCCTTCAAGGATTTCAATGGTGGTTTTCTACTCCACCTTTCTGCTTGTAATGGTGGCTTCTTTTGGCCACTAAAGTGCTGCAGATTTTTTTTATTTTTGTGCTTCTTAACAACACAAACTAATTTAGAGCAACTAGTTAAAAAATTAACTAGAATGGTGCTTAATAGATGCACTATAAATGGTAACAATAAATTCACCTTATTGCTCCACTAATTTCTCAAAAATGCTCTTAACAATTCCACTGCAACCTTTCAAATATAATAATAAATTCTTGCAAATTTCACTACAAACATAGTTGTAGGATCTAGTCTTCTTTTTCAAGATATAAGATAGGTAGTTGATAGATAGTTGTAATTTTGTAATCTAATCAACTCCAAATTAATGTGCAAATGAACCTTAAAAAGAACATTTCTTTTTGCACTTTTGAAGACTATAATGTAATAATTTTCCTCTTTGCAATTTTTGATCTAACATAAGGTGCTTTAACAAATCTGATAAATGATCCAATTTTTGAAGTTTAATCAATGAATATGATTGCACCCAAGTTGCATACCTTTTTAAAGCTGAAATGCTTTTGTAGAGGATGTAGATTTTGGTGATTAGGTTCACCAAGCTTGTTGCTTCTCTGTAATATTCTTCTTGGATTTGGCAGATCTCCTTTTGTTCTTCTACCTTCTTCTTTTTGGGCTTGTTGTCGGATGGTGATAATTGTCCCAAATATTCCGCTTATCAGAACCTTCTCCTTATTCTTATCGAGCTCTTTTAAATGATCTCACAACAATGGAATTTGCAAGTGGAAGGTCCAAAGGTGTGTCTATTTTGTAAAACTTGTAGCAATGACTTTCCCTATTCCTCTCTAGGAATGATCGTAGCTCTGATACCACTGATAGCTTTAGCAACATTACATTAGGAGACAGAGATCAAAGCAATAGAACATCTTATTGAATGAATAGAAGTGATACAATATGAGGTGAACCATGATCCCCTTCATATAGGAATATGGGTTCCTTGGTCAACACTCCAACTAGTTGTACAAGGGGACACCTTACACACCTACAACATGCATAATGACACTTGTGCATATGTTGCATCTTCCTCAAGTAACTAGATAACTTCCCCCTTAATCTAACATATCCAAATGATGTAATACATTATAATAAATGTTTTTGTGTCTCTTTAGATTATCTAATTCAAAATGGCTTGCCATCCCCATGGGAAGAAGGACATACCCTCCTCTTAGAGCAAGAATATGCATCAACCTTAGAAGAGTAGAAAGAAAGAGGGTTGAATTTGTAGAAGCAACCAAATATCTTGATGATTGAGGATGCTATAAAACCTATCAGACCTATGGTAGAGCTTGAGGTGCAAGTATGAGAAGTTATGCATGGAGTAGTGGGCTTCTCATGCATATACCAAGTTGAGTTGTTGACAATTATTATATATTTCAATAATCCCATGCATTATTTGAAGAAGAGTGGGAAGAAGTGAGGGCTCAGATGAGAAAATATCCCATATCACTAGACCTCCCATGCATCCCTTTTAATTTTATTCCTTATCCTCTTTGATTTTGTTTTTGTTTTATTTTATTTTAACCTATTTGTAATTAAAAATTCTAAATTTTGACCCCACGTCCAATGTATAAGGTAAAGAAGTATAGGTTTTCCTTTTAAATAGGATGAAAATCCCTAAGATCCACCAAAGTTATAGGTGATTTTTCTCTACAACCCTTCTTCACTCAAATTAAACTTATCTGAAAGTGATATAGGCCAAGACAAGGTAGTCGAAATGTGCTTCTTACCTTCAATAAAAATAAAAGAGCTTAGTGGGGAGATAGAAAATACTAAAGGCCACATCAATAGTTAGATCTCCCATCTACAGCTGAAGCTCACCTTTTGCCCAAATCCAAAAGCATCAAGGGAATTAAGGCTTGCAGGTCATTGATTTTCAATCTGATGATTCATGTGGTCCTTATAACAAAGGAGAGCACACAAGAGAAAGAAAGGATCTAATGAAGCCCAAATATTAACACATGATGACCAGTTGAGAGTCTAAGAAGGAAAGTACTAGAGCTTAAATAGAGAAGGCATCCCATTGGCCATAGAGAGGTCCACCTCATCTGAAGACACATGGAAACCATACATGTAAGGGAAGAAGCAGGTGGAGGAGTAATTAAGGAAAACCATTATAGGATACAAAGATTGAATTTCATGGCCAATACTATCAGAGCCAATCATGCCTCACCTATTATAATCACCCACCATACGTGTTAGCCTACATTGCCAACCTACACTAGTCAAGGAGACCATATCTATCACATCAACAAAGTGATACATTCCAAGATAAACACGATGGAATAATAATAGTGCAACCATCCCAATGTATAAATATAGAGTTGAGCTAGGATAGTCAATCATCCAAAGGCCTAGAAGCTTTAAGAATTTATGGCCCTAGATTTAGAGACCTTGAAGCTATTATTTTATAGTTGTAGAAGGATTTTGGTTGCAAGAGTAAAAGATAATTTGTAGGCCTTCTGCATAAAAATTCAAAGGGAAGGAACCTTCCTCTCAACTTATATATAGGTATGAATTAAATTGTAAAAGGTATTAGGAGTTGTTTTCTCGTGCTTGGTACCCGACCTTGTAGACTCTTCCTTTCA
This sequence comes from Wollemia nobilis, assembly GCA_028583015.1. Classification (NCBI taxonomy): domain Eukaryota; kingdom Viridiplantae; phylum Streptophyta; class Pinopsida; order Araucariales; family Araucariaceae; genus Wollemia; species Wollemia nobilis. Next base: position 967,029 of record JAQPPZ010001906.1, read on the forward strand.
CATTTATTTTTTATTGTAATAAGGGTATCCTGAGCATTTTCTCATTGCTTGAGGATCATCAAACCCTTCGGGCCTCATTGTATTGTAATAATATTTTGGCATGCTAATGGAAGTTATGACTAATTTCACTCTATCCTATTTTATTTAACTTGTGTCCGATTCTTGGCGGTGTATTTTGTTTGGTTGTTTTCACTATCCATAGGACAATGTTTTTCGTGTTCAACTTCCACTTGTGATTTGAAGTTAGAATTTAATTATTTGGCATATGTTCCCCATAGCTTAGGTTTTAATTTTCTATAAAGCATTTAATTTCTTGTGTTCTACTTTCATTGCAATTTCATTTCGTGATCCCAACTCGTGGAGATCCCTATGCATCAAGGGGTTATAAATCTATGAGGAGTAAGCCTTGATTAAAAACCCATGAGGTTACCCCACAGGTGGTCCTCCTATCTATAATACTTCCAACTATTTCATTCTACTTGAGGAGAAAGCATATTTGTATCATAAGCCCCCTAACCTAGGTTGAGAGGTGCATTCAAAGATGAAAACAATGCTTAATGTAAAAAAGCACATGAAAGTATTTTTCTTAAAGAAAAGGAAAATAAGTTGAAAAAATAAAAAAGCAATTGTGATATAGAAAGATAGATGGAAAAATAAAAATATGTGAGTGCAAATATGAAAAGATAAATTTAAAAATAGCAAAACATGATCTATTAGTTTAGAAAAGTCAATTGTTATGAGTCTATATAATATTATTTTCAATACTAATTGATCCATCATTCCATACTTATATGGATCATCCAACCTATGCATAGTTGGAATATATTATATAGAATAGTGATTATGGATTTTAGAGTAATACAACAATATTAAGAAATAAGAGGATTGATAGTTCAAAATATAAAAATTCCTTCAAACGACTCTTTGCTCTAATGATTTCCTTTACACAATATATCAACACTTGTCTTATCACTAGAGCATACCAACAATAGGGTGGTGTAGTTATATGACACTCTAGTGCTAGTATTCAAACTCATATAAGACCTTACTTTGGCATTGCATGCATGCCCCAACTTGACAACTTATCAAGATGTAGCGATGACTGATCTCCTAGTATCATTTTGAATATGCCTCTGAAGAGACTTCACCACTAAGATCAGAGGATACTTTTTGCTTTATTATACCCACATGTTGCTTTGAACTAGATATGATACCAAATTTAAAATCCTATCAAAACCCCTCCACGCATGCCACATAGAGAAAATTATTTCAAAAAGAAGTGGAGAGGAGCAAGCTTACTTCATGGAGGAAGAGTTATCAGATTCTGAATACTTCATAGATGAGTTGAATCCATACATTCTTGATGACTATCTAGAGCAATAGGTATCCGAGACATGGAGGTAGGATCCTAACAAATCAATTTATCCAATTGGCATGGTGTGATTTATCACTAGGTATTCCTTTGTACATAGTGTAAATATTGTACATAGCAAAAAAAAAGACTTTTTATTAGGGAAAATTTTATGATGCAAAGGGATTCAAAGATTGTCAATCCAATCAAAGGAAGATGATCTTTACATTCAATACTGATTGTTCATTTTGAATATCATCAAAAACTACAAAAATGGCACTCAACCCAATCCCTACTGATAGGAAATAGAATCTCTAGTTTTGCTTAAGGGGGTGTGCCTAGACTGCCAATACCAAACCGTTCATGGATGTGATGACTAACACCTGGAAAAATGCATAATAAAGAACCATAAAAAAATTTAGCGTAACAAATGGGTTAATCTAATAGATAATATTTATCACAGAGATCATTGTGAAGTGGTATACTTCCCTATTTCAGCAATCATACCCTACCTTGAAACCCCATTGGCCAAATTTGAATCACACGGTGGTAGCACGATGTTGTTCATTCCTTATTGAAATGGTGGTTGTGGATCTAGTGCTTTGGGTGAGTGCCAAATATATTGGAAGTTGGAAGCCATACTATGCATTCATGGTAGGCAAAGAGGTAAATCTTATAAATTAAGGAGTTCCATGACTCAAAGGGAAGATAATCATTTTGAAAATTAAAAACATACCTGAGCTAAGAAGACAACAAATACCTCCTACCACCTCCTTGAGAAAAGAGAATATTTCACATGCATGGAGCAATTACAGTTGATCCACATGCTAGCACCTCCAAGAAAAATCTATAGAGCCAAATCTATAAATGCTAGCACCTTCAAATCCTTTCTTGCAACCATGATTTTCAAAAGAATCATTGAGGAATTAAACAATAAAGGAGAGATAGATCCTACGTTTACAAGAGACTGACTACGCAAAAGTATCTAAGAAGCAATGGAGAAGAGAAGAAGAAACGGTATAAGCCCTATGCCCAAGATAGGATATATGCCTGCTCCATTATATTATGCCTTGATTTATTTTAATCAGGAGACGATGGTTCCCTTCCCTCAGTCTATAGATCCTGAGTTTATAATAGATGCATCAAAAGGGATAGTTGGTCCTAAGCTATCTAGTAGGACCAAGAGCCTAAGAGATGAGGCACGTGAATACTTTAAGCAGAGTTCTATGAAATATTTCAGTACCAAGATTTGGAGTACTTTAGCACACTATATAGTACCCAAAGTGCAAAGTTGTTTTCAAATGATTGCCCCATGCATCGAGCTATACAATGCTGAAACATGAGATATTTGGACTTCTATTGGAAGCTTCAGAGAGTTTGTTAATGCCCACCTTATCCAAAAACTATTTAGGGTGAAGATAGGACCAATTTTTATCAATTTTGTGAGCACCATAAATATTGATAATACCATCTCTAAGAAGCTTGACTATATCCTAGATGAATGCAATGTGAGGGGAAAGGAGTTTCTGAAATTTTCCCTAGATATTGAGTGTCTAAAATATAGCACTAGGTATGTGGCAAGATGTTAGCATTTGTATTTACCTCAAAGGAGGAAAAGGAGTTGTTTTAGGCTTAGATTAGAGTCCTTTATCGAATGAGGCATCCCCTCGAGCTCTACCATGAACCAAACATCTTGACAGTTGAGGATGCTATAAAACCCATTAGACCTATGGTAGAGCTCAAGGTGCAAGTGCAATAAGTTGTGCATGGAGAATTGATTTTCTCATGCATAGACCAAGTTGAGCTCTTTAGGAGCTACTATCACTTTCAAGAAGCCTATGCATTCTTTGAAGATGAGTGGGAGAAAGTGAGAGCTCATATGAACAAGCTCCCATATCACTAGACCTCCCATGCATCCCTTTAAATTTTGTTCCTTATCATCTTTACTTTTGTTTTTGTTTTGTTTTATTTTTCCTTATTTGTAATTATAGCTTCCAAATTTTGACCCCATATCTAATGGATAAGGCAAAGAAGTCTAGGTTTTCCTTTTCAATAGGATGAAAATCCTAGGTAGTTGCTAAAGTTGTATGGAAATTTTCTCTACAACCCTATTTCACTCAAAGTGAGATAGGCCAAGACAAGGTAGTCAAAATGTGCTTTTTGAATTTAGTTGAAATAAAAGAGCTCAATGGAAAGGCAAACAATCTTAAATGCCCCATCAATAGTTAGATATTCCATCTACAACCAATGCTCATATTTTATTCAAATCTAATTACATCAAGGGCGTTAAGGCTTGGAGGTCATTGATTTTCAATTTGATGATTCATGCGGTCATTTTGATAAAGGAGAGCACAAAAGAGAAAGAAGGGCTCTATAGAAGCCCAAATATTGACACATGATGACCAGTTGAGAGTCTAAGAAGGAAAGCACTAGTGCTTAGATGGAGAAGGCCCCCCATTGTCCATATAGAGTTCCACATCATCTGAGGACACATGGTAGCCATGCATATAAGGGAGGAAGTAGGTGAAGGAGTAATTAAAGACACCTACTATAAGCCATAAAGCTTAACTTTCATGTCCAATACTATCGGATCCAACCATGCATTACCCATGATAATCAGCCTACCTTGCCAACCTACACTAGTGAGGGAGGCCATATCTATCACATCAAAAAAGCGATACATTTCAAGAGAAACACAATGGAAGAATAATGGTGTAGCAACCCCAACATAGTCATAGAGAGCTAAGCTAGGATATTCAATCATCTGAAGACCTATAAGCTTTATGCATTTATGGCCCTAGATCTAGAGACCTCAAAGCTATTGTTTTACAGTTGTATAAGGATTTTGATTGCAATATTAGAGGATAATTTGTAGGTCTTCTGCACAAAATTTCAAAGGGAAGGAACCTTCCTCTCAACTTATAATATAAAAGATATTGTGAGTTGTATGTTCATGCTTGGTACTCGACCTTGTAGACTCTTCCTTTCACATTTCTTTTTTATTGTAACAAGGGGAGCCTAAGAATTTTCTCATTGCCTAAGGATCATCAAACCCTCCAGGATTCATTGTCTTATAATCACGTTTTGGCATGTTAATGGAAGTTGTTACTAATTTTACTTTGTCATCTTTTATTTAACTTATCTCTAATTATTAGCAGTGTATTTTGCTTGGTTGTGTTTATTAACCGTAGGACGACATTTTTCGTGTTCAATTTCCACTTGTGATGTGAAGTTGGGATTTAATTCTTTGACATATGACCTCCATAGATTAGGTTTTAATTTTCTACAAAATATTTAATTTCCTATTTTCTACTTTCATTGCAGTTATACTCCTTTATCTAATCTTGGATAGGTACCTATGCATCAAGATCAAGGGGTTAACATTATATGAGGAGTCGGCCCCGATTAAAAACCCAAGAGGTTGCCCCATAGGTGGTCCTCATATCTATGATGCTTCCTACTATTTCGTTCTATGTGAGGAGCAAGTACATTTGTCTCTTTAGCCCTCTGACCTGGGTTGGAAGGTGCATTAAGAGATGAAAACAATGCTTAATGTAAAAAAGCACATAAAAGTACTTTTCTTAAAGAAGAAGAAAATAAGCAGAAAAAATAAAAATACAATTGTGATATAGAAAGACAGATGGAAAAATAAAAAGAGGTAAGTGCAAATATGAAAAGATAAATCTAAAGATAGAAAAACATGATCTATTAGTCTAGAAAAGTCAATTGTAACGAGTCTATATATTGTAGTATTCAATACTAATTGATTCATCCTTCCATACCTAGGTGGATCATCCAACCTATGCATAGTTGGAATAGATTATATAGAGTAGTGATTATGGATTTCAAATTAGTGTAGCAATATTAAGAAATAAGAGGACTGATAGTTTAAAATATCAAGATGTATTAAGGAATATTGTATTGTAATTATTCAATGAAGCAATTGAATCGATGAATAAAATTGTGTGTATTGCAGCAACAATTCGTGTCTTTCTTTTTCTATTTTGCATATTTTTTCCTTCTTTAAAAATCAACATTTGTGATTAGAGCTTTATATTTTTTAATTTGATAGAAAATCTAGGTTGGTTTGTGAGGATATGGTAGAGAAGGTTGTCATAGATAGAGCAACAACAACAACAAAAAATTATTGCAAAAAGAGAAGCAAAAATAGTTCAAGAAAGCCTAGAAGCTGAGAAGGCAGTTATTGAAAAAGCAGAGGCAAAGATTAGAGCAAATCTTATTCAATATAAAGAAGGGCACATCTATTTTATGGGAGATCATGCTATGTTGAAGTTCAAAGCTAAAATTGTGAAGAGAGCAAAATTGAGCAGCAACTAAAATATAAAATGGCTAATCCTACCTAGCTTCAAATTCCTTTTTTTAAGGGGAAGAATTATGTTTTTGGAGCATTTATGTAGAAAAACCTAGCATCTCTAATCCTAAAAATTTAGTATCAGGTCTGGTGTTGAAGCTAGCAACCTTGAGTATTCATGGAGTTGCTTAGGGGGATGTTGGAGCAATGATTAGAAGCAATCCTACATTCAATCACATGGTTCAAAGATCTAAAAGCCTATTGGTAGAGCAACCTAAATATATAAAGGTCCTCGACTCAAGTCCTAGTTAATCCATACTTTTAGCATGTTGTGAGAGTAAAAAAAAAATATAGGAGCAATAAGAGAAGCCCTACAAGAAAAATGACAACAACAGTAGGAGTATCCCCAATGGAGAAAGGGAAGTGATGAGAATTTTTGGATAAAGGTTATGTATGATGGAAGCAAAGTCCCACACATGAGAGAAGAAATATGAAGGTTTGATATAGAAGCAATAGAGTGAATTTCGTAAGTAGTGGGAGTTGTAGCGACTGGTTATCTATGCAGTCCTATAGGATGAGAAGGTTACCATAAGGACACTTCTAGTTGAGTCATGGAATCAAACCCATGTTGAAGAAGAAAATAAAGTCACTAACAGGTGGTTCAAAAATATTTGAATGTGAATGTACTATGGTGCAGGTATATGTGCAATAGCAAGTTGAAGAATAAGTAACACTATTGAAGAGAATGTGAATTAAAAATTGGAACATTAAGCATTAAGGGGAAGAATGTTGGATAAAATAATGCATATTGTAGAAAAAACATGAAAGTGGTTTTTTTTTTTAAGTTGAAAAAATAGAAAAACAAATGTAATATTGAAAGATAGATGGCAAAATAAAAAGGAGTGGACAAAATAAAAAGAGGTGAATGCAAAAATAAAAAGAGAAATCTAAAGATAGAAAAATATGATCTATTAGTTTAGAAAAGCCATTTGTAATGATTCTACATATTGTTGTATTCAATATTAGTTGATCCATTCCATATTTATATGGGTGGATCATCCAACCTATGCATAGCTGGATTAAATTGTATAGAATAGTGTTTATGGATTTGAAAATGGTGTAACAATATTAAGAAATAAGAGGATTGATAGTTTCCAAGATGTATTGAAGAATATTGTATTGCAATGATTTAATGAAACAATTGAATAAATAAATGTTTAATGTTTGAATAAAATAAAAGATAGGGTTGTACGCTTATATTCAAAATATGACTAAATAAATATATTATATAAATAAACAACATTGTACATATAAGTGTAAGAACTGATTTACATTTACACAACCGCTTATGCATATCCTTCACTGATTTTTTTTGTTTTTATAAATAAATTTTAGCTTGTGAGGATGAGAACTTAGACATTCACATTCAAGGAATAGCAGGGGCTGTCGAAGCCAAGGGACTGCGTTTACCTGTCTAAAGATTATACCTGATGTCAAGAGGAATCCAGCCTTACAACTTTAAAAGCTGAAATGGTCTTATCCCCTTGTATCTTTATGGTTATTGTATTTAATATGTCTTTTTCCTGAACGAGGATTATTAGTGTAAATTTCTGTGTTCGGTAATTCAATCTTTAAAAAAATTGTATCAGCTCCTGTTTAAGTTATATGTTGTCATTCAATCAGCGCGGTACACAAGACGCCGGTTGACTAATAAGTGGCAGTACGTTGCTATTTCGCATGCCTGTAATGTCTACGGCTGAGCATATTTTTGGCATTTCGTGTATTGCGCTCTTAGCTTTCAAACCAAAATCAAATATCAACAGTTTCAAAGATAATCTCTTCAGACAAAATTTGGCATTTTATCAACAACTAGAGCAGGGTTGAATTTTTACTATAACTCGAGTCTAAAGTTGTACAGTTTCCTCGTCACTCGATCCCCATTATTTTTGTTAATATATTTTGCCCTGTTCGCAGAAACTCATATTTCGGACGTCTTGACCTCAATCCAAAGTATCCGTGACAAGATTTATGACTAGCACATGGAAATCTACCGTAGCTAGATAATAATGTCATCATATTAAAATGAATCAATATTAATATGAATGTGAGCTTGAGATAGTAGGAAAAATATTATCATTAATGTTTTTTTTCTTGAAAGGATGTTGAAAGTGTAATTTAACTTATGGTCCAGGATGATATTATATGGTGTAATTTTGAAAAGGTTTAAGAAAATCATTGTACCATATATTTAATTTATTATAATATTTTATTATGTAAGCTCTATGGATTGTAGTTAACCTTGTTATGTTAAATCCACCATATAATTTGTAATTAATTTTAAGTTTTTTTTATGTTGACTTTAAGTTTATTTATATAATCGATGTTTGGGTATTGGTATAAATACCCCCTACCACTTCATCCATTGTATCAAAGTGTTTGGATATTGTTTATTTATTACTTTTTTTCTTTCATGCAAATTCCAACATGATCATCGTCATCATGATTCCACCATTCATAGGTGTCTCCCTAGAGATGAAACAAATAATACTAAGGTTTTTTTCATATCGTGGAGTACACTTCTAGTATATGTGTAACAATATTTTTGAAATAATTTTCAAGAATCATATCATAGAACCTCAATGTTTGGTATGTAAATTTGTGCCTCTATGTTAGTATGATCTTGTTCATATCATCATTTATCATTGTCCTCAAGGCATTGAAATAATACACTACACAAAGATATGCATCATTAGCCATGTAAACAACACACATCCTTCTAATGTTATCATCATTGAATTCTTGGAATTTCGTCAATGATTTTGATGTGGAAGAGATCCATAATTGGAAACCCATGTAGGTTCTAGCTAGGAGATATAAGATGGTGAGGTTCAAAATTTATCACATAATTCATTTCATGAAAATAATATCTATGCATTGTAACTTGTTCTTTAATTACTTGGGACATATACCTTAAACTTTCCACCAATGGTTTTATGTCATCACATACACTCTCAATAAAGAGTTCTCATTTATTAGCATGATATCGTTGCTCATCAAAAATTATTAAATATTCATGCTGGCAAAATTTGTGGCTTTATTACCATAGTCATAAACCTATGAAGATCTAAAACTAAAACTAACTTAATCTGATCTCAAAAACAAAATCTAAAAATCTAAATTTAGGATGTAATCATACAATATTAAAATAGAAAATTTCTTATAGATGGTAAGATTAAACATACAAACAAAGTGTATTTGAAAATAAACTGCTATTAACAAAAGCAAAAAAAAAATGTTTTCCTTACAACCAACAAATAAAACAAGCCAACCTTGAAGATGAGCCACTTCAAATGTGAGAAGATAATAAACTTTCTCTTCTTTTGTATGTGCCTATGTTTTATTTTTCTAGACATCCCTTATTTATAAATTACTTCATACTTATAGTTTTGGCAAATACCTCTTATTCATGAAATGATCGATACTCATAGTTTTACCGAAGATCCCTTATTTATGATGTGTTTCATTCTTATTAATTATAGAGTGTTTTATTGTATTCGTGTTTGATTTCTCTAATTTTACTTGATTTATTCTTCCAACACTTTTTTTTATATTTCAATGATGTCTTGGGAAGTACAAAAAGGAGGCCTAAGTATTGAGTTTAATGAGATGTAGAATATGTATGTCTTATAGGTGAATATCACAACATAAGTGTCTCCTTCCACATATGGTTGATCTAGGGGAGTATGGGGTGGCCTGGTATGTTCAATGCTCATGAACCTTTGAAAGTTACTTAACTTACTTTACTTAATCATACTTTCTACTTTTTTCACAACTACATTTCCATTACCTAAACTTCCTATATTTTTTCAATTGTGCTTGTTACTTTATTCTTTAATTTAATTGATTTATCCTCTTAGCTTGTTTACCTTATCCTATATTAGCTATTTTTTTTTGTTGATGGGGGTGTTACATAGGGGAATTACTAACTTTCTTTCATTGTCTCCAATATCTCTAGCATTCAATTTTAGTTAGTACCACTATAACACCTCCCACTCTTGATTAAACACAATGACTAGTTGATGTATAGTATTAGGTGGACCAGTGGCCTTGGTACATGAACCATGGTTTTGCATTGACCAACACTTAATGACTTCAAGACAATCTAGCCTATTGAGTAGCTAATATGCTTTATTTATTATTATTTTTTGTTGTTGTTGAAAAGAGTCTTTTATTACTTAAAGAATAAATAATATACTATTCACATAAAAAAGTGGGTGGCAAAAAAAGGTGCACCCAAAAAAGTTAAACTAAGCAGCTAGCCAAAGTAAAAAGAAGAGAAAATCTCTAGGGATAAAAACAACAGTCCAAAGCTTATCAACAATAAAAGAACAATTGTAATGAGGTAAAAATATTAAGTGGTTATGGCACCACCAAAGCGGGGAGGACCTTTGTCTTCAGTACTACCTCACTCAAGTGGAGGGCTAGGCTCTTTAGAAATAGGCTCCCATAAAGGAGTAGTAGAAAATAATGACACTGGGGTGTCTTTAGAATGCAGGGTTTATAGGACCTAATCATTTTCAAGGTATTCAAGATAGCATATACCTCCAACCAAAGGAGAAGAAGGCTATCCTTGGCCTTAAGTAGTTCGTGTACATCTGTGAAGAGTTTGCGGATTATACCACCCCCTCGTTTAGAGGGTTTTCAATATTGTATTAATTGTATCATGAATTTGGGTATCCCTAAGAGGGACGTATATGTAATCGATTTACATTCCATTAATACAAATAAATTCTTCTTTCTTGTCAAATTCATGTTATTATGGTTTAATGCTTTAAATTTGCACTTAATTGGTACGATAGCTTAGGTATATGCTTTTCACAATGATACAGATGGTGATCACGGTGGGAACCCATAAATTATGCTATCACTGACTGACTTGCTATGTTTTTTTGTTGTAGGTCTCAGCCATGGTTAACAGCCATGGTGAACAGTCCTCACTACACTTAGTACCTGACAACCATGGATAGCATAGAACAAAAAAATAGCAGACAACCGAATCTACATCAGACTTGGATTTCAGGTAGGAGCCAGTTCTCTATGTTTTCCTGTGTCTGTCTGTGTTTATTTTGTTGAATACAGTAGATGAAGTCGGTTTAATTAGAAAACATAGAGAAAGGTTAAAAGTAAAATTTTAGATTCTCTTAGGTTTTCTTCTAGTCATTGCTAGGAACAACGAACTTTTGATTGCAATCCACCCTAGTCTCCAGTGGTTTGGGTTATGTTTGTAGAGTTTGCTTGCTTGAGGCCCAATTAGTGGCCAATTTATCATGTAAATGCATTCTCTAAAACTTCATCTAAACAATTAGATGCATCTTTCTAAACATTAAACATCTTTATCATTAGGCATTTAGGAAAGAGCATTGAGTGCTTGGTGTTGCATTTTTACTTTCATGTAAAATATAAAATGAACAAACACACACCACGCACTATCTAAATGCTAGTGAGTTGGAAGTCATATCCAACCACTAGTAGGGTTCAACGACGGTGGCAATGATTTCCATCCATTGGCCCAACTCCCTCGAACCTTGTTACTTGGCCAACACTAACTCCAAGATCTATCCTAACCATGCAAAATAGCATGCATTCCTCTTCAGAGGGGTGTATCACTATGCACGGGGTGTTAGGTGAGGATCGGTAGGACCTGTGCTCCCTACTCGGGTGTGGATTTCATCTCCACATTTTGGGGGGTTTACATGACCATGACTTTCATTGTCGGTTGTCGAGCTATGAGAATACAGGTGAAAACCCTTAAACTATTGAGCATTACATCAACAATTTCAAACATGATGAGAGTAGTTTAAGTTTTCAACAAATTTCAAAACACATCAAACCAGTTAGGGCTCACAAAAAAAATTTAAAAGAGATAATCATCATTGTTTGCTTTGTTTACTTTAAAATATACATACGAGATAATACCACATCATGGTTGTCACACGGAGAGGTCGATATCGACATAGAATCGAGGTCAAAGTCGAAGCTCCACCCAATGCACAACACAACGTGAAGAACCCTCAATCACAAGATCCTCCCAAATGATGTTCGATGAGCATTAGAGGGGATAACTCTATGTGCAGGGGTTCTCATCAGAATACCCCACTTAGAGGAGGCAATGCACATGCCTCATGAGATAGATCCAAGTATGGAAGATCCCAACATGGGCCCTTCGAGCATGGGAGTATATATCATGATCGTACACCTCGTGGATCCACTGGATCCACTGAAGAGTACATCATTGAGGAAGGAACTATAACTAAGTTAGTGCCCATACGTACTCGAGACAAGGGAGGCTCAAGGCCCCCACCAATTCAAAATAGACAAGTAGAAAATCTACCCATTCAGGGGTAGGAAGAGAGGGCTACTTCAAAGCATAGGCCCTCATAGACTCCAAACAACAATCAACCTGGCAAGTTCACATTTGACATGTCTAAGGTTGGAGTCAATGGTATGCCACCACATGAGCCATGGTGCACTAGGCAATTGGATGGTCTAGATAGAGTCTTAGGGTAGCTAGGGTATAAACCCTCAGTTGCACATTCTCATTCTATGAGTTCTCATAGTGAGAGCACATGTCAGACCATTAGAGAGCCAAGAGAATGCTCCAAGCGTTCTCGTAGTATAATTGCCCCATCAACCCACATGGGCATAGAGTACAGACAACACCAGAATGTGAATGTCATCTACACAGACAAAGGCAAGAGCATGGTAAACAAGTCTATTGGAGGTCATACCAAAAAGTTGCTTAGATAGAATGAGTACACTAGAGACCACACATGGTCGATCTTATAGATCGATCACAAAAATTGGTGTCGGAACAATGGTAGTAGATTCTCCAAGATCAATTGGAGGATGTCCATGCAGAGCATGAGCACCTCAAAAATGAGGATACTCAGAGATAGAGGTTGCTAAGGTAGCATATTTTTGAGCAACACATGTGTGAGCAATGCATCCTTGATCAAAAGGAGCATGTTGAGTGAGAGGATCGATTGGCTCAGGCCAATTTACCCCCTCATAGTGAATACAGGGAGTGCACTCATAGACGAGCTACTTCGTAGCCCGATTTGCACCCTGAGCATATTGAAAATCATACTCACCACATGGCCCAAAACATGATGCAGCGCCAAGCACTCGAACATCATGGGCGTATGCAATACGAAGAAGTAGTAGGAGATGATCAAGAATAGGAATATCCTAAGATCTCCCTAGTAGACATGGAGGATGAGCCTAGTCCTCCACCTCATCCGAAGAAGAATTTACCTCCAAAGGCTCCGCAATGACCTCTCAGAGAAGAGGAAATTCTATCTTCGAAGGCCTATCAGGCCTTGGCAGACAAGGTGCGAGCTATAGAGAAGCAAGGGATGACTTATCAAAAGCTGACCTTGAACAAGATTCATAACGAACCTCTATGCCCTTCCATGCCCATTCCAATATATCCCAAGCATTTCAAGATGCCAAAGCTGGAGAAGTTTCAAGGTGAGGAAGATGCTCAAGAACATGTTACGAGCTTTATGGACATGTGCTTTCAGATAGAAAGCAATGATGCTCTGTTGCTGAGAACATTCATCACAACCCTTTTAGGCCCTACCCGAGAGTGGTTTAATCAACTTAAGAGGCACAACATAACCAAATTTGAATAGCTGGCTAATGCATTTCTTGAATGCTTCTCCTTCAACATCAAGAAGAAGGTAAACCTATCTGATCTAGCTACTTTAATGCAACATGATGATGAGTCGATCATGGATTATGGTAAAATATGGAGAAAGATAATGGTGAAGTTGCCATTTTCCATTCTAACCATAGAACTAACTCAGATGTTTACCAAGAGTTGTGTGAAGCACATCTCATTACTACTGTAGTTGCAATAGTATCAAACATTCGAAGAGGCCTTGGTGCAAGCCAAGGTAATAGAGGACATCAAGTTATAGGAGGGTAACTTGAAGCTCCGAAACAAGAAGGAATGGAACAAAAAGAACACCCACAATCAGAAAGAATAGGCCAAGCCGGCCCATGTAAACCAAGTGGTGTTAAACCTCCAGAAAGGGGATAAGGGGCAACAATAGAATTATCAAGCCCAACCTCCTCATGTGTGGTATGACCAATGCAATAATAACAAGAAGGGTAAGAATAAAGAACAACATCCACCTCACTAGTTCACACCTCTTTCAAAATTGATGACATCGATATTCCATCAATTATGCAAGGCCAAGGCCCTTAACTTACCAGAGATCAAGTTAATAGACCCTAATCAACCCAAGCCAAAGGGGTATAGGGATGATCTGTATTGTGCTTTCCATAGGGTGAAGGGACATGACATCGAAGGATGTTGGAGTTTCAAACATGTAGTACAAAATATGATCGAAAGAGGAGAGCTAACTATGGACAACCCTCAAGCTCCAGACAACCAAAATATGGGGATCTTCAAGAACCCCTTACCAAATCATGAGCCACCGAGGAACAATGTTAGTCATGTGAATCAAGTGTGGGTTGAACCACCAACTCAAGGATTCATCAGCATGGTTAATGTTGTCACGAGACAAGGGAGGTATGAGCATCCAAATCCACCTCCAACTCCAATTAGAGTGCATGCTGCACCTCAGCAAAGGCCAGCGCAAAATATTCCAGGCCCACCAACTAGACCGATGGTGACCATTAGGAGTAGGCTAGTTCAAAGCCTGCAGACAACTCTAGTGAAGTTGTCAATCTATGAACTGATTCAGTAGTCTCCTAAGCATAGGGAGATGCTCATGGATATTCTAAGATCAATCAAAGTTTAGTCCTAGGATCCTAAAGCATTTACGAAATTTATGGGACATGTGCAGTAGTGCAGTGAACCGATCATTCAATTTAATGATCACGAGATTAAGATGGTCTCCACTGCTATAGCGGACCCATCGCTACATATAATTGCATGTGTAAATCACACACCATTCAAATGGGTTTTGATTGACATAGGGTCATCAATCAACATCATTACTACCAAGGCATTGACACATCTAAAGTTGCCAAAATCACATATTGTACCTTCTACTTTCACCTTGAGAGCATTCAACGATGCGCTATGCTCAACGGTAGGTACTATAGTTCTTCCAATTTAGGTTGGACTTAAGACCATCCCTATGATGTGTCATGTGATCGAAGGTGCCATGCAGTATAACATCCTCTTGGGGAGGCCTTGGATTAGAGAAATGCATTGCATTCCCTCGATCTTACATCAATGTATAAAATATATACATGAGGGACAAGTTCACATGGTTCCTTCTGACGAAGAGCCATTCAAATATGTGAACTTAGCAGATTTTATAGAGGGATTTCATTCTCCCCTCAATGCATCTAGATATACGGCTGACATCACCAATCAAACATCTAGAAGGTAAATTAAAAGGAGTGTGTGCAGGACCTTCCATGGTAGCACCACAACTATCAGAGCACACAACAATAGCTTCGACTAAACCTACGACATCCACAGTGCTGAGGAATGATAAGAAGCTTAAGGTGAAATTGGGTGAGAAAGAGATGAAGCAAGCACCCAAAGTAGCCACTATCGAGGGTCCTAGTCCCATGGATGAAGGGGATGCTCAAAATCAAGTCGAGGAGGCACCTCAGCCTACCTCACCTACTTCTTCAGACAGGGTCATCTGCACCACAAGTGACCATACATTTGGTTAAACCTAGATTAGTAGAATATATCATGTAGAACGTGACGTTCATACCATTTATCAAAACTACATAGGATATGGGCCGACCTCAAGCCCATCACTTTCCCATGGGAATGGTGGTACCATTAGGGGTGCCACCCAACCAAACAAACTTCATTTATGGAGGGCTTGATCAACTTACAAATCACACACCCATAGATGAGGATGATGATGAACCATTCATGGTGAATGTTCATTATCTATCTAACCCTAAATTCACCTTGTGCTATTTTGAACGTTACCATTGGCATGGTTATAGCTTAGGCTTATTTGAGCAAGGGTACCGAGTTCCCATCAAACCATAATATCAGCTACCAACTGATAGGTTTGGGTTAGGCTATCATATCCGAGGATAGGATGAGCTCCTAGTAGCATCTTTAGATCATATGAACCTCACTTTAGGGGATGATGTGGATTGGAATCCTTATCACCCTAACCCTTCTTACATACGAAGGGGTAATAGGTTGGTAACCTATGTCTCAGAAGTGCCACCAAAGATCTATCACGAGCACATCATGGTAGAGGTAAATCAAGGAGACAATCCAAGAGCCAACTTGGACAATGAAAGTCATCAAGCTACCGATAACATAGGTATGCAGATCCAGAATCTAGGTATAGCAATCGACACTAAATCAGAAGTTGTTCTTGAGGAAGTGCAAACAGAGTCCATTATCGAAAGTGATGGACCCGATTGTGATTCTGGGATAGATGATGATGAGAAATCCTCACACAATGAATGATATGAGGAGGAAACTGAGTTGGCCTACTTAGGCCCTCTAAATTTACATCATCTATTACCCATGGAGCAAATGGGTGAGAATGAGGAATTCTTCATGGTTGATAGTGACTATGAGGATGAAAGTGGGCCTACCTTGGGCCCCATCTTGCTAATCATATGATTCCTATCGATCAGGGTGAAGGACTCATATATAATAGTGATGATGAGGATGAGATAGAGAGAGCCTATCTTGAGCCTCACTATTTGTGCCATCATCATGAGTAGTTGACATCGATGAGATGTATCAATGAGTCTATCTTAGCCCTGCCTCAGAGGGAGACCACCCAATTTGGATATGATTTATCATATAGTCTTCCCTGATCCACCGACATACATGCAGCTCCTGGAGCCAAGCGATCCCACTTTTGAGTCTATTCATAGACCGGATCCAGAGATCCCCATACCCCCAGAGCCACATCTCGAGGATGGAAGTTATATCAATGTAGAGTCACACACACATGGTCCTGGAGATCTAATCCATTCCATCAATATGATCTCCATTGATTTGACCACTCCACTTCACAATCTAGCTGACCCTTCCAAACCATTGTATCTGAATGTAGATGCTATTGATTGGGATCACATTGATTCACCACTAGAGCCTAAATATTTCTTCCCTAACGAAGAAATGTTGCAACCTTTCCATTTTGTGCTAGGCTGTGCACATGATGTTTATCACGCTAAGGGAAATTCTGATGTAGGACCTTTAAACCCAGATGATGACATCCACTTGATTCCTACACCTCACCAGCTTGAGGAGGGATCACACATGTCAGTAGAGGAAACCTTCGATGTGGATATCAGTGATGATCCCACTAATCCTAAGAAGGTCAAATTTGGAGAGAGTCTATCTCCTGATGAGCATGCCATACTCATCCCTCTACTGAAAGAGAGACCTGACCTTTTTTCTTGGACATACAAGGATATGCCGAGACTAGATCCAAAAATGGTTACTCATAACCTTTCGCTAGATCCCTCCAAAAGACCTATCAAGTAGAAGCTCAGGAAGATGCATCCAATAGTCACTTTAATGGTCAAAGATGAGCTGCAAAAGTTGTTGGATGTAGAGTTCATTATCTCCATCGACTATCCAAAATGGGTATCAAACATGGTACCTATAGGAAAACCTGATGGAAGGATCCATATCTGTATGGATTTTAGAGACCTCAACAAGGCAACACCAAAGGATTCATTCTCATTGCCCAACATAGATGCTCTTGTAGATGCAACTGTAGGTCATGAGATGCTCTCCCTTATGGATGGTTTTTTTGGTTACAATCAAATTCGGATTAAAGTCGAAGACCAACACAAAACCATGTTCACAATGCCATGGGGAACATTCTATTATAAAGTTATGCCATTCAGCCTTAAAAATGTTGGTGCCACATATCAACGAGCCATGACATACATTTTCCATGACTACATGCACAAAATATTAGAATATTACATCGATGACTTATTGGCAAAGTCATTGTTGCATTCTGAGCATGCAGAGGTCCTGAGGAAGGTCTTCGATCACCTGATAGAGCATAATGTCAGGTTGAATCCCAAGAAGTGCGTATTTGGTATAACTTCAGGAAAGCTCTTGGGATTCATCATTTCAAAATGAGGGATCGAAGTTGACCCAGTGAAGGTCAAGGCCATATTAGAAATGCATCCTCCCACAAATATCAAAGAGCTAAGAAGCCTACAGGGCAAAGTAGCATCCATAAAGTGATTTATCACACAATTATCAGATAAATGTCGACCCATGAATCGATTGCTACACAAGGGGGTCCCATTCAATTGGGATGAGGACTATCAAGCGGCCTTCACTAAAATTAAGCAATACCTAGCAATGCCACCAGTGCTAGCTCCACCAAGACCGGATGTGCCTTTCTTGCTATATATATCAGCTACTGACTTTGCATTGGAAACTATGTTAGCCCAAAAGAACGTGCAAGACAAAGAGCAAGTGATATATTACATCAGTCGCACCTTGGTGAGTTATGAGCTGGGATATGCATACGTGGAGAAGTTATGTTTAGCAGTAGTGTTTGCAATGAAGAAGTTGTATCATTATATGTTAAGTCATACGACGTATGTGATATCCAAACAAAATCCTTTGTAGTATATGATGAGCAAGACATATCATAATACACGTACTGCAAAGTGGATCATGTTATTGATAGAATTTAATTTAGAATTCATCAGCCAAAAGTCCATCAAGGGATAAGTCATAGTTGATCAACTGGTAGAGGTACCTCTCAAGAATAGTAGGCCTCTCACCATAGAGCTTCTTGATGATGTAGTATTCGCATTATTAGAAGCACCCAAACCTGAAGAACCAGATAACAAAGCTGACATGACTTTGTTCTTCGATGGTTCGAAGTGTGAGCAAGGGGGTGGTGCAGGAATTATCTTCTTCATGCCACAAGGTGCTCCAATGCCCTTGTCATTTAAGCTAGACTTTCCTTGTACCAATAACAATGTTGAATACGAAGCCCTAATCTTGGGCCTCCAAACAACTATCACCATGAAGATTAAATGATTAAATATCTTTGGTGATTCCCTTATCATAGTCAATCAAGTGAAGGGACTTTTTCAATGTAGGTGTCCCATCCTGAAAGCTTACAAGGATCTTGCTGACACTTATCTAGCCCAGCTAGAGTGGTACGACATCGAGGTAATCCCTCACTCATCAAATAGATTCATAGACACTATGGCATCTTTGGGATCTTTAATCCCTCAGAACCCATCTACCGATTTTACTACCATTCATGTAAAGATGCTATCGCATGTCATGATGCAATGTGAGGCTTTTGATAACAAGGAATCAATCAACATGATTCATATAGAACCAAACCATGAGTGGTTCTATAAAGCCAGAGACTTTCTCAAGAAGGCATCCTGGGGGTCTTTGATCTCACAGGGTCCTACGGGGAATGGCACCACCATTCACCACAAGGTTGTATCCCAGTCTGCATTCATGCACAGCGAAATGCTAGGGGAACAAGTCATCTTGTCAATCGAGGTAGAAGCTTATCAAGATTGGATGTCACAATTACATGACTTCCTCAAGCTTGGTTTAATCCCATAAGGATTGTTGCATGCCGCAAAATACACATTCAGATAGAAAGTGACAAAGTATGTCTTTCTAGGAGACATCTTGTACCATAGAAGCTATGATGGAATTCTCCTTCATTGTCTTGAGCCCCAAGAATTAGCTTGGGCAATTTTGCAAGCTCATGATGGTACATGTGGTGGCCATTTTAGTGGCATGGCCATTATCAAGCGCATCCTTCGAATGGGTTATTATTGGCCCACTATGGAGAAGGATTGCACCGCGTATGTCAAGAAATGCATTAAATGTCAGCATCATGCTAATCTTATGCACTTGCCATCATAGGCCTTACAACCCATCCAAGCGGCTTGGCCATTTTCTCAGTGGGGTTTGGATCTAATCGATAAGATCTCTCCCTCATCATCGAGCTGACATACATTTATTATAATGGCTACTGAGTATTTTACAAAGTGGGTGGAAGCAATCCCTTTAACAATGACAACTAGAGCACGTATTATGGAGTTTATACTTCACAATATCATTAGTCATTTTGGGATACCATCCAAGATAATCTTGGATAATGGAACATCATTCAAGAACAAAACTATAAGGGCTTTAACATCCAAGTACAATATACAACATAATTTTATGACTCCATACTATCCGTAGGCAAACGAGTAAGCTGAGGCTTCAAATAAGATAGTGGTAGCCATCTTGAAAAATATGGTACAAGAAAACCACAAATATTGGCACATCCAGCTACCCCTTGCATTATGGGCTTACAGGACTAGCATACGAATGCCCACTAGGGCAACCCCATTTTTGCTAGTATATGGCATTGAGGCCATTATGCCCTTAGAGTTGGAGATTCCAATATTGCGCATCGCATTGAAAGAGTTCATCGATGATGACACTGCATGGCAAGCTCACCTAGATCAATTGATGCTTCTTGATGAACATCACATGAATGCCCTGGAGCATCTCCATATTTATCAAGAGCGCTTAAAATGAGCTTACAATAATAAGTTCCATCTGAGAGACTTTAAAGTTGGTGATCTTGTGCTGAAAGAGAACCAACAGAACTCAAACCTACCACCGCACTTGCGAGATAAATTTATGGCTAACTGGTTAGGTCCATATATCATCTCAGAGCAGATTGGACCTAGAACGTATCACCTGACATCGCTTGAAGGTGTTGAAGAGCTTGAACCTCTCAACATCCTTCATCTTAAGGCGTTCCACACATAATAATTCAAAAATTCAAAAATATGGAAAATTTCAAAATCCATAAAAATCAAAAAGCAATAAAATCTAAAAATATTGCAAAATATTCAAAACTTCAAAAACATTTGCATCATGCATTTTCATTTTGCACATGCATTTCATTTAATTGCATTGCATTTAGGCATTTCCATCCATCGCACTTGCATTAGGATAGGTTGTGTTTGCAATCTTACAAATGACACCACGTTTGTATTTCAATCATGCATCTATGCATCATCATCATCCATCACCCTTGTGAGTAATTGTGTTTCTCAACACAACCCCTCCTATTGCTATGAAGAATATACTAGGGTTTTTTGGTCATTCAACCATACCTAGTGGTCTTCTCAAGAGTTAGTAGAAAGCTTGCTTTGCTTTTGTAGATGAGGTCTAGTTTTGATAGCACTTAGCATATCAGAATCCCATCACTAATCAAACACATTAACAATCCTAATTAGGGTAAGGAAGGATGAACACTACAAAGTGGTCCGGGTCACCTTAAGCGAAAGGTTTTGTTACTTGCTCATTTGTGAGGTGCAATGGTCTAGAGTAGAGGTCATTGGAAAAAGGACAAGTTTCCCCCTACCCGAAGAAATCCCTTGCTTACATCAAAAGGAGAAAAATCCCAAAATCAAATCAAATCCCTTGCTCAAAACAAAAAAAAACAAAATACAAAATAAATAGTGATTTTTATCACTATATATGAGCAAGTATCCCAATAAATTGAAGAAAATAAGGGGGTGAACTTGAATCCCTAGAATGGTCAATACTCGAAAACCATAGGGTGATCCCCAATACAACAATGGGCTGAATGAATCCCACATGACATTGGGGTAGGTCTAGCAATTTACAAATGAGCTAGCTTTAGGTGGCTTGTATTGCCTAGTGGTCTAGTCCAACTAAGTCCAAACCTAGGATCGGGTGGACATTTGAGGATCCCCAATACAGAAATGGGCTGAATGAATCCCGCCTGGCATTGGGGTATGCTTATGTCTCATATAATATATTCATTTGCACACATAGGGGTAATGAATAGCTTGGTATTTCATAGCAAAATCTTTATCTTTCAGAAGTCTAGTATAGTCATTATACAACTTTTGATAAGTCAACTAGGGTGTTTGAGTCTCATGGAAAACCTCAAAAATTCCCAAATAGCAACAACTCATATCAAATCATTCAATTATCAACTTCCTTTTATGAGAGTTTATTTGTTAAGGGGTGTCCATAACATAGGTTAGATACCAGATGGATATCAACAATGATATTTAGACGACCACTAACTATGTTGTGCATATATTTTAATTTACAAAAGCTTATGAATAGAAACAATACATCATTTCATAGCACATATGGGTGTTTAATTGATTAATTCTTATGACAAGATGTATCAATTACATTTCATGATTGTTATACATTCTGTGGTGTCATCCATTAGATTGTTAACTCATATTGCATTCATTCATTATGTTTTAAGTGATTAAAGCATACATGTTCATTTACATTAGATCATCATCATGTAAATAATGCATTACATACATTGCATTCATCATATCATAACATCATAAATTAAATGCATACAAGTAAATTAAATTAAACATGCATTTAACATCAAACATTGCATCCACATATGCATACATCATAGTAGTCCATCTACACATCTAGATCACAATATCTAGTCATACATCCATCATCTAGCTAGTGCATGTCATCCATACATCACATCATATAGCATCAAATAAACATAACATATAAGCATTGCATCCATATGCATCTCATAAACATAAAACAAATAAATGTACACATATAATGAGTCTCATAAATGTCAGATCATATATATATATATATATGTGTGTGTGTATCTCAAAAAAATACATAAGTATATCCAAAATACCCGTAGGCTACAACTATGTAGGTCCTCAGACCTTACACTCAAAAATGGTACAAATATCTATCAAGATCTATACTAAGCAGGGCCTGTACCCCTTGCCTATGAGCCTCCTCCGCCAGTGCCACCCTCCCTGTGAGTCCACCTAGAACTAGTGCCTAAGGATATCTTTGTCCAATGTGTCCTATGGCTGGACCGAGCTGAGGATTGTTGTTGGACATTTTGAGTCCATAAAGTTGTCATTGATGTCAAGGCATGAGGTTGTCATTGATGCCAAGGAGTGAACCACCATTGATGCCAAAGGTCAAAAGGAAGCATAAGTAAAAGGTTTTTATTAGAACCATGGATTGGCAAATAAAAGGTTTTATTAAAAACCATGGATTGGCAAAATAAAAGGTTTTCATTAAAACCATGGTTAGACGAAATAAAAGGTTTTCATAAAAACCCAAGGAGGCTTTTTATTCCAAATTAAAAAGTCCAAGGAAGGTTTAAATATTTAATTTATAAATATTTAAATTCAAATTGAATTTAAATTTTATAAATAAATATTTATTTATTTGAAATGGTATAACCCTAAGGTTACCCCACCGACGTGCAAGTCGAAAACCACCCCATCGACGTGTTGGAAGAAATAACAAAGCAAGGCACTTAGCAATATAAATATTGCCTTGCTAAGGCCAAAAGAAAGGTATTCGAATTTGAAAACGTGTTGCATTTCATGGAGGAGAAGACAGAGGAATTCATGCGCTGTGTTTATCCCAAAGTTTGGAGCGTTGAAGAAGACAAGGTGCTTGGGTTCTAGCACCATCCGATGGCTAGCGCAGGTGGCAAGTGCTTAGTGTTTGCAGAGGGGAGGTTACGGGTTCGAAACCCGGTGGCAACAATTTTGGGAAGCCCCTTTTCATTTTTGGTTTCGGTGCCAACAGAAGGAATAAGGAGCACGTGGGGAGTTTAGCTCCCACGTGAGCGCTTAGCTCACGCGGCAGCCAAGGCCACGGCTAAGGCGCTTGAGGAGGCAACGTCGTGGGTTCAAAACCCACTAAGGGCAAAGGTACAATTTTTTATTTAATTTTTGTTTGCCCTAAGGTTGTTGTGAGTAAATTGGGAGGTATAAGGTGGTAATTAAATTGGATTATTTACCTATATGTTAAAGTGATTTTTGGGCATGGTAAAAAGTTGTTTTTGATAAAGTAAAAACTAGGGTAATTAATTTTTACCTTAGAAGAATAAATTGCATTGTTTTATAAATTATTTTATTTGATGAGTGCAATTTAAGAAAGGAGTTATAAGTAGAAATTGTGTTATATTTTATAAGAGGGCTTTTGATGAAATTTATGATGTTGAAATTTATTATTGAGATGGAGCAATAAGGTGTATTTGAGATTTAATTTATCTTTGTGTTTAAGGTAAATTGTGAAAAGTGTTAGGGTGATAATTCTTGTCATCTAACCCTTTGTACTTGGCAAAGAAAGTTGTGATAATTGATCTAGGTTTTTGAAGATCATTCTACATCAAAGAAAAAGGTATGGGCATATTCTTCCATGGTTGAGTTGATTGGTTGGTTTTCTGGAAAACAACTTTGGAGTGAAAAGGACTTAATTAGGTTTCCTTATTGAGTGTGTTTTGAGCTATATGTGAAGATTGTTTTATAAGCATTGTTGTTGAAGTGAGTAATTGAGTGAAGAACTTGAACTAGGGTTTGGAAAGAACATGAGTATCATTGTTATGTGAGATTGGTTGATAAGCATTGTTGGAAACATTTTGAGTGAGTGTTCATATGCTTGGACTAGGGTTTGTGAGCAAGGACTATTTCATTGAAGTGATTGGTTGAGTAGATTTGGTAAAGCCTAGTCAAGTGGATGTGTGAAGTGATAGTTCAAGTTCTATGAAACAAATTGTTCTATATTCTGAATTGATTTGAGAAAGAGGTTGAGTGTGGATGAATGTGAAACATATTGAGTCTCTAACAATTCTCTATATGTTTCTAAAAGAGTGATTGAAAGTGATTGAGAATTGAGGTGAATGTGAAGCATATTGAGTCTCTAACAATTCTTTGTATGTTTCTAAAAGAGTGATTGAAAGTGATTGAGTATTGAGGTGAATGTGAAGCATATTGAGTCTCTAAAAATTCTCTTTATGTTTCTATGAGATTAAACAAGTTCTAGTGAGGACTTGTTGAGAAGATTTGGACAAGTTCTAGAGAGGACTTATGGATAGATTAGTGTGAGCTTTTGTGGAAGCTTACAAGGTAGATTTGAGACAAGTCTTAAAGTAGACTTGTGAGCAGAGTTGATTGATTGATTTGTTCAAACCTTGAGTTAAGGTTTGGGGCAGATCTAGCAGAGTTGATTTGTGATTGAGTCAAGCTTTGTGTTAAGGCTTGAGGATAGATATTGAGGATAAATTTATGCTAGACCGAAGGACTATGTTTAGTGGAGATTAAAGGACAAATATTGAGGATATATTTTAGGACAAATTTGTTCAGACTAGAGATAGAGATTGAGCAGATTTGTGCTAGACTAAAGGACTATGTTTAGTATAGATTTGAGATAGAGCTTTGGAGGTGATAGAGTATAGAGGATGATAGTCTCTAGTGGATAGAGATCCATTAGCCAGGGTAGTGAGGACAAGTGTCTTTAGTGGATAGAGATCCATTAGCTAGAGTAGTGGGGGCAACAATTCTTCTAGAAGATCATCAATCAGATCTAAGGAGAAAGGAGTTCTCCTATGGATAGAGATCCATGAAATTTTATTAGGGGATTGGTGTCTCCTTTGGATAGAGGTCCATAAATATTGTAATAGGGAAAGGATTCCCAAGAGATTGATTGAGAAAATTTTAGTGAAATATTTTCTCTGTGGAGTAGCCCACATTGGGTGAACCATGTTAAATTGGTGTCTCTATTGTGTGTGGTGTTTTGTGCATTGCTTTGATTACTATTGTTGATACTGCTATATTTACATTGCATAATATTGATTGGGAAAGAAAAGTAAAAAGTGGTCTTATACTATTCACCCCCCTCTCAGTATAAGCTTGTGTTCTTCAATTGGTATTAGAGCGGGTTCCTTCGGAAGAGTTTAACATATTGAAGGAAAAGCTTTCAAGAACACAATGGATTCTAAGAATGTGTCCTCAGATAATTCAACACCAATATTTGATGGAAGTGATTATATATATTGGAGTATGAGAATGAAGGTTCACCTGATGGCACTTGGCAATGAAATTTGGGAAGCAGTTGAAAATGGATACATACCACCAGCTGATCCACCTACAGATAAGGAAGGTAAGCTTCTACAACATTATAATTCAAAAGCAATGAATGCACTTTTGAGAGGTTTGCATAGAACAAAATCAATAAAAGTTATGCATTGTAAAGATGCAAAAGGAATTTGGGATAAGTTGCAAAGCATATATGAAGGAGATAAAAGTGTCAAAAAGGCAAAGATACAAAATCTCAAAGGACAATTTGAAGAATTAAGAATGAATAATGAGGAAGATATTAGTTCTTATCTACTTCAGGTAGATGAGGTTGTTAATGCTATGCAAGGACTTGGACTTAATGTGGATGAATCAGATGTTTGTGATAAGATCTTAAGGTCTCTTCCAACAAGATTTAGTGAAAATATTTCAGCTATAGAAGAAGCAAAGGATGGTGATTCTTTGACAAGAGATATGTTGCTTGGTATTCTTATAGCTTTTGAGTTAAGAACAAAAGAACCTAATCCCCAGAAGGAAGCAACCTTCAAAGCAATTAAGAAGACAAAGGGCAAAAAGTCAAACTCAAGCAATGAGTCATCCAGTGATGAAGAAGCTAATTATGGCAGAAGGAATAAGGATTCAAGAAGATTTAAAGATACAAAATATGTTAGATGTTTCAATTGTGGAAAGTATGGTCACTATGCAACTGATTTTCAAGAAGCTAAAAACAACAATGATGAAGAAAAATAGGATCACAGGAATAGGGAATCAGAAAGATACAAGCACCAAAAGAAAGGTAAGGATGGACAAGGTAGACAAGGAAAGAAGTTCTTTCAAAGACAAAAGAGGAGCTACTATGTAGACAAGGCAAGTAAGTACTCAAGTGATAGTGATAATAGTTTTTAAGATAATGATAAAGATGAAGTCCTATTTATGATTGAAGAAAAAGAAGAAGTTAAGAAAAGGACACCAATAATTCTCAAGTGCTTTAGATGTGGTAATTTTGGACATCTTGAAGATAGTTGTACAAGGAATGGTTTCAGTTTTAGTGATGATGAATATGAGGATGCACTAGTAGGACCAGAAGAGAATCTTCTAATGGCACTAGAAGAAGAAGAAGATGATCCTATAGAAGACAAGTCAAAAAATAATGAAGATGTTATCAAAGGCAAACAAATAGAGGAAGAATCAGAAAAAGAAGGATATGATCTTAAGGCAGAACTTATTTATGCTCTTGACACAGTAAAAAGGGTAAGAAAGCAAAACTCTAAACTGGAATTTTAGTTTCAAGAATGTGATGAAGAGAGAAGAATGCTTATAGAGGATCTAGACAAATCAATGGCTAAGACAAAGAAGTTCAAGGATAAGCTAGAAGCAAAGGTCTTAGAATGTGAAAAGTTAGAACAAGAAGTAGCTCTACTAAGGGAAGATTTAGAAAAGTCCAAGAATAAGCTACACAAGTTTGGAAAGAGTTCAAATATTATGGATAAAATGATCAAGGTACAAATAAGGTCAACAAACAAAACAGGTCTTGGTTTTGAACAAGCTCAAAAGAAATAGGAAAAAGAGTCAACCTCAAGTTTTGAAGAAGAAGAAAATTTAGAAGAAGATAGTGTAAGAGAAAGTGAGGCTTCTGAGGATGAGTTGGACAATAGAAAGTTCAACAAGGAAAGGAACAATGCACAAAGAAGAAACAGATGGAACAACAATCAGAATAGGTTAAGAGAGACTAAGAGACCAATGAGGTCAAGACAAGGAAGTTTCAATGGATGATGTTTCTCATGTCACAGATTTGGGCACATGGCCTCACAATGCAGGACACATGAAAGATAAGAATATGGGAATTTTAGGAACAGATAACTTTTCCATGGGTATTGCTACTCATGTAATCAGTTTGGTCACAAGGCAATGAATTGCAGGGTTCATGATAGAAAGGGATATGGCTTCACCAGGAGAAATCCTAAGACATTTGGACCTCCAAGGAATAATAACATTAAGTGTTATAAGTGCAATAATTATGGACACACAACAAAGTGGTGTAGAGCAGATATTCCAGAATCAAGCATGGACAAAAATAGGAGGAACATGAACATGAATATGGATATAAATAGGAACAGGAATATGGACATGGATAGGGATATAAATAAGAATAGTCAAAGAAATCAGAAGGATCAGATGAGAAGGAAAGAGGATAAAGGTAAAGACCAGTGCTTGCTGGGAGTAGAAATACTCCCACCCCATAATTAACCACCTCAAGAGGAGGTGGGGGAGGGGCTAAGCTAAGAGACTCATTCTTAGCCCCGAGCCCCAAAGGTGACCCTTTGCCATTGATGTCAAAGGGGGAGAGATTGAGAGTAAGGTGGAGAGATTTGGTATTTGAGTGAGAAGGAGATATTTGGCATTGAGTTAGGGGGAGCAATTTCCCAGGGGGAGCAAAATAAAAAGGTCAAGGAAATGGTAAAAAGTTATTGGGTTGCCATCAATGACAAAGGGGGAGATTTTTGGACATTTTGAGTCCATAAAGTTGTCATTGATGTCAAGGCATGAGGTTGTCATTGATGCCAAAAGGTCAAAAGGAGTAATGCAAAAGGTTGATGGCAAAAGAGCTTCATAATATTTATTTTTGATATTATAGGAAGCATAAGTAAAAGGTTTTTATTAGAACCATGGATTGGCAAATAAAAGGTTTTATTAAAAACCATGGATTGGCAAAATAAAAGGTTTTCATAAAAACCCAAGGAGGCTTTTTATTCCAAATTAAAAAGTCCAAGGAAGGTTTAAATATTTAATTTATAAATATTTAAATTCAAATTGAATTTAAATTTTATAAATAAATATTTATTTATTTGAAATGGTATAACCCTAAGGTTACCCCACCGATGTGCAAGTCAAAAACCACCCCGCCGACGTGTTGGAAGAAATAACAAAGCAAGGCACTTAGCAATATAAATATTGCCTTGCTAAGGCCAAAAGAAAGGTATTCAAATTTGAAAACGTGTTGCATTTCATGGAGGAGAAGATAGAGGAATTCGTGCATTGCGTTTATCCCGAAGTTCGGAGCGTTGAAGAAGACAAGGCACTTGGGTTCTAGCACCATCCGGTGGCTAGCGTAGGTGGCAAGTGCTTAGTGTTTGCAGAGGGGAGGTTACGGGTTCGAAACCCGATGGCAATAGTTTTGGGAAGCCCCTTTTTTTTTTTTGGTTTCGGCGCCAGCAGAAGGAATAAGGAGCATGTGGGGAGTTTAGCTCCCACGTGAGCGCTTAGCTCACATGGAAGCCAAGGCCGCGGCTAAGGCGCTTGAGGAGGCAGCGTCGTGGGTTCAAAACCCACTAAGGGCAAAGGTACAATTTTTTATTTAATTTTTGTTTTCCCTAAGGTTGTTGTGAGTAAATTGGGAGGTATAAGGTGGTAATTAAATTGGATTATTTACCTATATGTTAAAGTGATTTTTGGGCATGGTAAAAAGTTGTTTTTGATAAAGTAAAAACTAGGGTAATTAATTTTTACCTTAGAAGAATAAATTGCATTGTTTTATAAATTATTTTATTTGATGAGTGCAATTTAAGAAAGGAGTTATAAGTAGAAATTGTGTTATATTTTATAAGAGGGTTTTTGATGAAATTTATGATGTTGAAATTTATTATTGAGATGGAGCAATAAGGTGTATTTGGGATTTAATTTATCTTTGTGTTTAAGGTAAATTGTGAAAAGTGTTAGGGTGATAATTCTTGTCATCTAACCCTTTGTACTTGGCAAAGAAAGTTGTGATAATTGATCTAGGATTTTGAAGATCATTCTACATCAAAGAAAAAGGTATGGGCATATTCTTCCATGGTTGAGTTGATTGGTTGGTTTTCTGGAAAACAACTTTGGAGTGAAAAAGACTTAATTAGGTTTCCTTATTGAGTGTGTTGAGTTTGAAGCGTGAGGTTATGTGAAGATTGTTTTATAAGCATTGTTGTTGAAGTGAGTAATTGAGTGAAGAACTTGAACTAGGGTTTGGAAAGAACATGAGTATCATTGTTATGTGAGATTGGTTGATAAGCATTGTTGGAAATATTTTGAGTGAGTGTTCATATGCTTGGACTAGGGTTTGTGAGCAAGGACTATTTCATTGAAGTGATTGGTTGAGTAGATTTGGTAGAGCCTAGTCAAGTGGATGTGTGAAGTGATAGTTCAAGTTCTATGAAACAAATTATTCTATATTCTGAATTGATTTGAGAAAGAGGTTGAGTGTTGATGAGTGTGAAACATATTGAGTCTCTAACAATTCTCTATATGTTTTTTAAAAGAGTGATTGAAAGTGATTGAGCATTGAGGTGAATGTGAAGCATATTGAGTCTCTAACAATTCTTTGTATGTTTCTAAAAGAGTGATTGAAAGTGATTGAGTATTGAGGTGAATGTGAAGCATATTGAGTCTCTAACAATTCTATTTATGTTTCTATGAGATTGAACAAGTTCTAGTGAGGACTTGTTGAGTAGATTTGGACAAGTTCTAGAGAGGACTTGTGGAAAGATTAGTGTGAGCTTTTGTGGAAGCTTACAAGGTAGATTTGAGACAAGTCTTTAAGTAGACTTGTGAGCAGAGTTGATTGATTTATTTGTTCAAACCTTGAGTTAAGGTTTGGGGCAGATCTAGTAGAGTTGATTTGTGATTGAGTCAAGCTTTGTGTTAAGGCTTGAGGACAGATATTGAGGATAGATTTGTGCTAGATAGAAGGACTATGTTTAGTGTAGATCAGAGGACAGAGATTGAGGACAGATTTTGGTGCAGATTTGAGGATAGGTGTTAGTCTTACAATGGCACTGAGAGGGGGGTGAATCAGTGTGGTACTTTAAACATGAATCTACAGCTCTTAAAACAGCAGCAATTAAAACTTAAAAATAGATACAGTAAGAATAGCAACAGAGCATCACACAACACAAGATTTTAACGAGGTTCACCAATTTGGCTACTCCTCAAGAATGACTTCTTGGACTACCATCCAAATCCAGCCTTTGCAAAGCACCAACTTTACAAATAGTTTACCAGCTTCCACTGGAAGGAGCACCAACCCCTGATTTATCTGTACCAACAGAAAGGAGCACCAACCCCTGATTTACCAGCACCTACTGGAAGGAGCACCAACCCCTGATGCCAGGCTGCAACCTGGACTTCAATTTTGAATCTATAAGTTTGATGATAAAATACCTTTGCTTTTCCAAGACCCTAACTGGTCTGCTTCACCTTTGCATTCTCTATGCACTCTGCTCTCTCTATGCAATCACTTCGCACAATCTATTGCTTCACTATCGAGCTTCACGATCGTCTTCTCCCTTTTGCGCACTCTGCTTCCTTTGCGAATTTCGCACTTAGCATGATTCGACTTCTTTGCTCACTTTGCGCACTTTGCCATCATCTCGCCGCTTCTACGCTTATTACGCTCTTACGACCACATTTCATGCTTCGACGCTTATTCGACAATGCATTCCACAACACTTCAAATCTCCAAACAACCCTCCTTTTATAACAACATTTTCATGATGAAAACCCTAATCTTAGTCAGTTGCAAACCCTAATCTTATCTCAAACCCAATTAACTGCAAACCCTAATCTTCATCAGCTAACATCGGTCTTCGTTTGCTTCAACTGCCCTTGTAACTCTTCTATTGTTGCCACGAAAACACAACATGTCGCGATATCACGACACTTTCACCTCCATATGCTTTCTCTTAGCTTTGGCCCACGAGAATACAACATGTAGTGATATCGCTACACTTCCTTACGCTTTCTCTTAACTTTGGCCGAGAATAACATGTAGCGATATCGCTACACTTTTCCTCCCACTTTCTCTTAGCTTTGCCCACGAGAATACAACATGTAGCGATATCCTACCTTTTTCTACCTTTCTCTTAGCTTTGCCCGAAAATACACCACACCCGCCTCCTTGCTTCTCTTTTTGGCTTGTACCCATGAAAACTCAGCATGCCGTGAAATCGTGACACTTTTGCCTTCTTGTCTCTTTTCTTGGCTTGTACCGAAAACGCATGTCGTGAAATCGTGACACTTTCGCCTCCTTGCCTCTTTCTTTGGCTTACGAAAACAACGTGTCGCGATATCATGACACTTTGCCTCCTTGCCTCTTTCTTTGGCTTGCATCAAAACATGTCGCAAATCGTGACACTTTCCCTCCTTGCCTTTTCTTTGCTTGCATAAACACATGTCGCGAAATCGTGACACTTCTGCCTTCTTGCTTTCTCTCTCCTCATTGAGTCGCGAAACTGTGACATGTCACGATATCATGACACTTTTCCTCCTTAGCGCTTTCTCTTGCCTTCGGGTAGCGAAAACCCGACATGTCGCGATATCGCGACACTTTTTCTCCTTAGCACTTTTTCTTGCCTTCGGGTCGCGAAAACGTGACATGTCGCGATATCGTGACACTTTTTCTTTTTTGTCTTCCTGCACTTTTCAAGTCGTGAAAATGCGACATGTCACGAAATCGTGACACTTTTCCTTTTCTGCCTTCATCTTCGCTTTGGACCACAAAAATGCTACATGTCGCGATATCGCGACACTTTTTCTTCCTTGCATTTTCTCTTCGCTTCGGACCGTGAAAATGCAACATGTCACGAAATCGTGACACCTTTTTCTTCCGTACAATCTTTCTTGCAATATGTCGCGAAATCGTGACACTTTTTCTACTTGCCTTTTTCTTTGCCAACATGTCACGAAATCGTGATAGTTTTTCCAGCTTGCACTTTCTCTTCGAACATGTCGCGAAATCGTGACAGTTTTTCTTTCTTCCCAACATGTCGCGATATCGTGACACTTTTTCCACTTGTCTTTTTTTCTTTCAACATGTCGCGAAATCGTGACAGTTTTTCTTTCTTCTTCTCTCTCTTCCAACATGTCACGAAATCGTGACAGTTTTTCTTTCTTCTTCTCTCTCTTCCAACATGTCGCGAAATCGTGACAGTTTTTCTTTCTTCTTCTCTCTCTTCCAACATGTCACGAAATCATGATAGTTTTTCTTTCTTCTTCTCTCTCTTCCAACATGTCACGAAATCGTGACAGTTTTCTTTGCCTGCTGTATATGTCGTGATATCGTGACACTTTTCTTACTTGTCTTTTTCTTTGATCTTTTGCAAGTGGTCCACTTCGGTCTTCTTGGAAAATCATTGTACATACTCTGAGTAACCTTTGAACTCTTGTCTTCTGCATCTGACTAGCTTTTGTACAGTCTGAGTAACCTTTGAACTCTTGTCTTCTGCATCTGACTAGCCATTGAACTTCCTGTCCACTGCATCAACAGATCTGTCTGACTGTGTTGACAACAATGACAATACTGTTTGTTGCACCTTGCTCAACAATCTCCCCCTTTGGAATTGTTGGCAACACATGTGCAATTTTCCTATAAATCTTCTCCCCCTTTGACAATAATACCAAAGGGCTGCTGTAGACTCCCCCTGAGTCTATGCACAACATTCTTAGGCACAAATTATTACAGTTAGCAAAAATTCCAAACATGAGCAAAAAGATAAACAAATACACAAATGCTCCCCCTGAGAATGTGATCCCGATAGCTAGTCAATTCTTGGAAAACGTGACCACTCCACAATCTGTTGTTGGAATGAAAATCCAACTTAACCTCACTTTCTGCAACTTTCTCCTGCATACAACATGTTGTCGCTGCAATATATTCTGCCTCTGCTATGGATAAGGAAACTGACTCTTGTTTCTTACTGTTCTACGTGACCAATCTGTCTCCAAGATAGAATACACCTCCACTGGTACCCTTTCTGTCATCTACACATCCTGCCCAATCTGCATCTATAGGATACCATAACCCATACTCCATAGTACCTTTGTGATATTATAGAAGACTCTGTCTCTCTGCTGCACTGACTGATGGACCTCTTCTTCACTTGAAGAATCCTCACTCAGATCTATCTTCAACTGTGTTGGCTGCTAGATTTCTATCCATTGAGACTATGACCTCTGTACTCTGTCACCTTCAAAGCTCAATCAATAGGCTCACTAAGAACCTGCTCAATAGGCTCACACAGAACCTGCTTAACAAGCTCACATAGAACTTGTCCAAATCTGCTCTAGAAATCTGTCCCAGCATTGTCTTCAAAAAATTTCCCAAAGGCCTTCTCAAAGGCTCAATCAATCATGCTCAAGAAGTACTCAAAATGAACTCAATAAAGAATGGCGATCTCAAATCAAATCCACTTCATAGAACTTCAAAGATCACTTCACACACAACTTGACTAGGCTCAAACAAATCAACTCAACCAATCATCACAAGGGACAACTCTCTCTCACACAACCCTAGTCCAAGTATGTATCAACCAACTTCTTTCGAGAAGGAAACCACAAACAATCATTTTCCCTCCAAAGAAATTTTAGAAATCAACCACCATAATGTTGTCACATGAGTCTCCTTGGGATTAGCCTAAAATCGTGCTACCATGTATACTGCCTGCAAAATATCTGGTCTGATAGTTGTCAGGTACAGTAAGCTTCCAATCATAGATCTGTACATGATTTGATCAACAGGTGGAGATTTGTCATTCTTGCTCAACTTGCACCCTTTCTTAAGCCTTTGTTGAGTGAGATAGTTGTCTAGCTTTGCATACTACCATGCTCGGGTGCCTTTCCAAGCCATATATCTTCAACTTACAACCTAAGTTGGGATCATCACCAAATAGACCCTCTCGTCTGCTCATTATAAACCTCTTCTCTCAAGCTATTCAAAATACATTTCACATTCTCACAAATCAAGTGACATTCCAATATTCCTTGTACCAGCTTTTTGTCTAAGTCCTTGCACTACTCATCTTTGCTGCTGCCAACTCTGTGCAAGCATCAAACACTGTACCACAACACCAACCAAATCCCTTTTTAAATTTTCAACTTGGTCTATGTTTTCTACAGTCACTGCTGGTCACACCTTACCTTCAACTGTTCGAAACAGGAGACAACATTTTGAAAAACACTTCACGGCCAACTATAGTGCACCTTACTCAAACTCATACTTCTGAACCTCGGATAGGTATGATTCACAAAGAAAAGTCGCTCATCATGATGAGCTAAACATGAATCAATAATCAGACTTCAATATTTTTCACCACAACGTCATAATAGATCTAACAATCTTCACGTCAATGTGTAGTTCAAATACACACTGCTTTTATCAACACACATATATGCGGCTAGGGCAACATTCTTTCACTAACCAAATTATCTGAACTGTTATAGTCCTTAACTTTGGACAGGGCAGTAAGAACCATCAACAGAACAACAATGACATATAACAATGCTACCAATAATGACAACTCTTAATTTAAACACCACCCTTCACGACACTTCCACAAACAACTACATGAACTGAAAACACACTTCGACAACTATACGACAACTTCCCTGACTACTTGCCTTTCATCCTCAGGTAATCAAACAAATACATAGGAGCATTAGAATGAAACTTCAAGATTGCTCCCCTTGAGGATGTGCTACCTGGAGTTGCTCAGTGCAATAAAGGAGTAATCTCCTTTAGTCCAAGGAGACACGATTTCCTCTCTTCTTTCTTTCTCCAAACTTTCTTGAACTTGGGCTTGAGTTTTTCAACTATATCCCTATTTTGAACCTTTTCATGAACTTGAACATTTCTCTTGTGTGGTTGTCTCTTGTGCATCCTCGATGAATGATTATTTTCCTTTCTTTTATGAACATGATTCATTCCCTGTCTGTGTTGCGGTTTTTGCGTCTGATGAGATCTACTGTTTTGCCTTAGATTAGATACAAAAGTGCTTGGACAAAACCTTGCTATGTGCCCATGACCATTACATTGAAAACATTGTACATAGTGTTCTCTCAGAAACGTAGATGTATTTCTACCAGCATAACTCTTTGATTTGTTATTCAATCCACAATGAATTGCCTTGTGACCATACTGGTTGCATCTGAAATAGTAGCCATTAAAAGTATTATTATGAATAGAGTGAGAGTGATAGAACCTCTTTTGTTGTGGCTGCTTTGTTGTAGATCTCCTTTGATATTTTCTTCCTTTTGAAGATTCAGCTTTAAACTTTTCTTGCTTCGATCCTTCAACAGTGAGCTTCTTCTTCTCTGTAGAGTTGGAAGATGAAGGTTGTTCAGCTTCATATCCAAGACCATGCTTATCCATGGAGCTTCTTTGTTGGCTTATCATTTTATCTAGCAACTCTGTGCTCTTCTCGAATTTGAGATTTGTATTGGCCTCTTCTAGTTGTTTCTTCAATAAAACAATCACTTCCTCTTGTTTGCAACAAACAATCTCTTTCTCATTGATCTGTGACCTGAGAGTTTCTTCAGTCCTTTTGGACTCTTCTACTTGCAGCTTTAGATCACTAATAACTTTGTTAGATTCCTCTTCACGTTTGCTGCATACATCGCCTTTATCATCCAGGTGTGACTTCAAAGCTTCTTCTCTTTTCTTGGCTTTATGAATTTGTAAGAAGAGATCTTCAATATCATCCTCATATTCTTCCAACTTCTTGGATAGTCTTTTGTTCTTTTTCCTTTCTATATTCAATTCTTCAAGTGCAGCGATCAACTCACCTTCTAGATCTACTTCAGCCTCAAGGTTTTCATCATATACTTCAGGATTCACTTCTTCAACCTTTTCTAGTTCACTTTTCTCTTCCATAGGAACTGAAACTGACTGAGATGCCTTTTTGGAGGAGGATCTATTCTTCTTACCCATTGTGTACTAATCCAAGATCAACCCCAGCTGATTTAGCCTGATAAGGGAACTTGGCTCTGATACCAATTGTTAGTCTTACAATGGCACTGAGAGGGGGGGTGAATCAGTGTGGTACTTTAAACTTGAATCTACAGCTCTTAAAATAGCAGCAATTAAAACTTAAAAATAGATACAACAAGTACAGCAAGAGAACATCACACAACACAAGATTTTAATGAGGTTCACCAATTTGGCTACTCCTCAAGAATGACTGCTTGGACTACCATCCAAATCCAGCCTTTGCAAAGCACCAACTTTACAAACAGTTTACCAGCTTCCACTGGAAGGAGCACCAACCCCTGATTTATCTGTATCAATAGAAAGGAGCACCAACCCCTGATTTACCAGCACCTACTGGAAGGAGCACCAACCCCTGATGCCAGGCTGCAACCTGGACTTCAATTTTGAATCTATAAGTTTGATGATAAAATACCTTTGCTTTTCCAAGACCCTAACTGGTCTGCTTCACCTTTGCATTCTCTACGCACTCTGCTCTCTCTATGCAATCACTTCGCACAATCTGCTGCTTCACTGTCGAGCTTCACGATCGTCTTCTCCCTTTTGCGCACTCTGCTTCCTTTGTGAATTTCGCACTTAGCACGACTCGACTTCTTTGCTCACTTTGCGCACTTCGCCATCATCTCGCCGCTTCTACGCTTTCTATGCTCTTACGGCCACATTTCACGCTTCGATTCTTATTCGACAATGCATTCCACAACACTTCAAATCTCCAAACAGCCCTCCTTTTATAACAAAATTCTAGTGATGAAAACCCTAATCTTAGTCGGCTGCAAACCCTAATCTTCGTGGGCTACAAACCCTAATCTTCGTGCGCTGCAAACCCTAATCTTCGTCGGCTAACATCGGTCTTCGTCGGCTTCAACTGCCCCTGTAACTCTTCTATTGCTGTTGCCACGAAAACACATGTCGCGATATCACGACACTTTCGCCTCCGTATGCTTTCTCTTAGCTTTGGCCCGCGAGAATACAACATGTAGCGATATCGCTACACTTTTCCTTCCGTACGCTTTCTCTTAACTTTGGCCCGCGAGAATACAACATGTAGCGATATCGCTACACTTTTCCTCCATACGCTTTCTCTTAGCTTTGGCCCACGAGAATACAACATGTAGCGATATCGCTACACTTTTTCTTTCGTATGCTTTCTCTTAGCTTTGGCCCATAAAATACATGTCACGATATCGTGACACTTTCTCTCTTTCTTACTTAGCCCAACATGTCGCGATATCGTGACACTTCCACCTCCTTGCTTCTCTTCTTGGCTTGTACCCATGAAAACTTAGCATGTCGTGAAATCGTGACACTTTTGCCTCCTTGTCTCTTTTCTTGGCTTGTACCAGCGAAAACACAACATGTCACGAAATCGTGACACTTTCACCTCCTTGCCTCTTTCTTTGGCTTGCATCCAAAAACACATGTCACGAAATCGTGACACTTTCGCCTCCTTGCCTCTTTCTTTGGCTTGCATCGGCAAACATCATGTCACGAAATCGTGACACTTTCACCTCCTTGCCTTTTTCTTTGGCTTGCATCAGCGAAAACACAGCATGTCATGAAATCGTGACACTTCTGCCTTCTTGCTTTCTCTCTCCTCATTGAGTCATGAAACTACGACATGTCGCGATATCGTGACACTTTTCCTCCTTAGCGCTTTCTCTTGCCTTCGGGTCGTGAAAACCCGACATGTCGCGATATCGTGACACTTTTTCTCCTTAGCACTTTTTCTTGCCTTCGGGTCGTGAAAACCCGACATGTCGCGATATCGTGACACTTTTTCTCTTTCTGTCTTCCTGCACTTTTCAAGTCGTGAAAATGTGACATGTCACGAAATCGTGACACTTTTCCTTTTCTACCTTCATCTTCGCTTTGGACCGCGAAAATGCTACATGTCGCGATATCATGACACTTTTTCTTCCTTGCATTTTCTCTTCGCTTCGGACCGCGAAAATGCAACATGTCATGAAATCGCGACACCTTTTTCTTCCGTACAATCTTTCTTGCAATATGTCGCGAAATCGTGACACTTTTTCTACTTGCCTTTTTCTTTGCCAACATGTCACGAAATCGCGACAGTTTTTCCAGCTTGCACTTTCTCTTCGAACATGTCGCGAAATCGTGACAGTTTTTCTTTCTTCCCAACATGTCGCGATATCGCGACACTTTTTCCACTTGTCTTTTTTCTTTCAACATGTCGCGAAATCGTGACAGTTTTTCTTTCTTCTTCTCTCTCTTCCAACATGTCGTGAAATCATGACAATTTTTCTTTCTTCTTCTCTCTCTTCCAACATGTCATGAAATCACGACAATTTTTCTTTCTTCTTCTCTCTTCCAACATGTCACGAAATCGCGATAGTTTTTCTTTCTTCTTCTCTCTCTTCCAACATGTCGCGAAATCGTGACAGTTTTTCTTTCCTGCTGTATATGTCGCGATATCGTGACACTTTTCTTACTTGTCTTTTTCTTTGATCTTTTGCAAGTGGTCCACTTTGGTCTTCTTGGAAAATCACTGTACATACTCTGAGTAACCTTTGAACTCTTGTCTTCTGCATCTGACTAGCTTTTGTACAGTCTGAGTAACCTTTGAACTCTTGTCTTCTGCATCTGACTAGCTTTTGTATAGTCTGAGTAACCTTTGAACTCTTGTCTTCTGCATCTGACTAGCCATTGAACTTCCTATCCACTGCATCAACAAATCTATCTGACTGTGTTGACAACAATGACAATACTATGTTCTATGTTCTGAATTGATATGAGAAAGAGGTTGAGTGTGGATGAATGTGAAACATATTGAGTCTCTAACAATTCTCTATAAGTTTATGTGATAAAATAGAGATTGAAAGTGATTGAGAGTTTATGAATGTGAAGCATATTGAGTATCTAAAAATTCTTTGTATGTTTCTAAAAGAGTGATTGAAAGTGATTGTGTATTGAAGTGAATATGACGCATATTGAGTCTCTAAAAATTCTCTTTATGTTTCTATGATATTGAACAAGTTCTAGTGAGGACTTGTTGAGTATATTTGAACAAGTTCTAGAGAGGACTTGTGGACAAATTAGTGTGAGCTTTTGTGGAAGCTTACAAGGCAAATTTGAGATAAGTCTTGAGAAAACTTGTGAGCATAGTTGATTGATTTATTTGTTCAGACCTTGAGTTAAGGTTTGGGGCATATCCAATAGAGTTGATTTGAGATTGAGTCAAGCTTTGTGTTAAGGCTTGAGGACAGATATTGAGGATATATTTGTGCTAGATAGAAGGACTAAGTTTAGTGCAGATCAGAGGACATAGATTGAGGACAAATTTTGGTGCATATTTGAGGATAGGTTTGTACCAGACCAGAGATAGAGATTGAGCAGATTTGTGCTAGACAAAGGACTATGTTTAGTACATATTTGAGATAGAGATTTGGAGGTGACAAAGTATAGAGGACGATAGTCTCTAGTGGATAGAGATCCATCAGCCAGGGTAATGAGGACTGGTGTCTTTAGTGGATAGAGATACATTAGCCAGAGTAGTGGGGATAATAGTTCTTCTAGAAGATCATCAGCCAGAGCTAAGGATAAAGGAGTTCTCATGTGGATAGAGATCCATGAACTATGATTAGGGGATTGGTGTCTCATTTTGACAAAGGTCCATAAACATTGTAATAGAAAAAGGATTCTCAAGAGATTGATTAAATTTTAGTGAAATATTTTCTCCATGGAGTAGCCCACATTGGGTGAACCATGTTAAGTTGGTGTCTCTATTGTGTGTGGTGTTTTTATGCATTGCTTTGATTACTACTATTGATACTGCTATTTTTACATTGCATAATATTGATTGAGAAATAAAACTAAAAAGTGATTTTATACTATTCACCCCCCTTATTTGTATAAGCTTGTGTTCTTCAATTGCCTTATCTCTCATGTCCTGGTTTGTTGAGAATCTGTAGCTATGGGTCACTCTACCACCTCAGTGCATAGTAGTTTGATCTCTCCTACCATGAGAGTGATATAAGTTGCATCAGATGACTGCTATGCATTACCCTCTTGAATGAGGGTATGCAATGTATGAATCTCTATGCCTGGATATAAACTTGTTAATGCCAGTACATCTAGAGTGGTAGGAGCAACCTGAGAAGTCAAGGAACATCTCCTCGTAGATCAAAGTAAGTCTTTCTCTATGGTGACAAAATCAAGTAGAGCCCGAAGAAGATCACGTTGTCTAATGACCTTCTCTATCTCTGTGGTGGTAGTGACAATAGATGACCATAGATATTACCTCTTCTCCTCGAATCCTTACTATTGTACCTATCCCTGTGTTAGTTGATCCTATGCTACCCTCACCTATGCTTGCATTGTCACCATAGAAGTATCCCTCTCTAGGATTTGATTCCCCACTATCTGTAGCTGTGACTCTAAGCTAGCCACCCGAGTCTAGAGCTATGATACCTCCTCATCAAGATCCTCCTCATCCTCTAGGGCTCCTCCTTAGTTGTAGCCTTGACCCATCCACCTTATGTACGCTATCAAACTCATTGACCATGAGGATCTACTCCCTCTAGATGTGCATTATTTGCCTCTGCTCCTACTGCTTCATCCCTAGCCATGCCTAGTGGGCCATCACCCTACCATAACCTGGTTGTCCACCAGACATCATAGTCTATTGTGGTCCCAACATCTATAAGCCCTGATTCCTACCAGGCAGGATCCTCATCACCAAGAGGAGTTAAAGTAGGCTAGGCTAAGTCCTTCTTCGCCTTAAGGTGGTGGTAAAAATTTGGCTCATACAAGATATCCTGATAGATCCTAAACTGCCTAGCGATGCGTGAGTAGTAGAACTCACGTTTCTTGGGATTACATCCAAGGATCCATCTCTCACATCGTGTTTGCATCCTCCCATGTAGGATAGTCCATGTAAGGTCACTAGTGTATATGCTCTGGCCACAGTCTAGTCAACTGATCTAGGTAGTACTCCAGATCTCCTACTCAGGTCCTACTCCTGAAGCCCTCGACATCCCTAGGATAGTAGGCAACATAGCACTGATGCTCATCATCAATGTATTTGATATCTAGCAGTAGTCCTCATAGGTAGTCAATGGTAATATTCTCCCAAACCCATATCTAGAGTAATATGATGTAGTCGACTCCCACATGACTTCGTCATGTGATCTGATACAACCCATCATAGAGCTATGCAATTAGAGTGCCCCCTAAGATAAGATCAATGGATCTCTAGTGCTACTCGCTAGCACATCCTAGGTCCTTGCCAATAGCTTCCAAGGGAACCTCACTCTTGATTTTTTGGGCAACACAATCTAGACTATCAACTACATGAGTACAACTACCCGTCGTGAGAAGACATTCTGACAGTACCAATACTCGATGTGGACCCCACCATGGTCAGATTCTAACTACATCGCATCGCTCTTGGCACCAAAGATCCTCTAGACTACTCTATCCTTCACCTCTGTGGGTGAATATGTGATGAGGATATAGAAGATGTGGTATATATCCTCCAAGGTTACTGTGATCTCACTTGTAGGTAGGTGAAAGGTGTTGGTCTGTGCATCCCAATGGTGGGCCAAGGTCGTAATATAGGTCTGTTTAGCCCAGATAGATGATCGTCTTAATATGTAGCCAAAGCCTATAGCTCCAAACCAATCTCACTCGACATCAATCATGCCATCATTGATCTAGTGAAGGATATCAGACTCCCTCACTCTAGCAATCAATCTCTAAAGGGAGCAATAATAAAATCAATCAAACATCAAAAATGTACTAAAAATGTAAAAAAATTCAAAAAATATTTCAAGGAGGCAAATACAAGCATAAATGTAAACAACACATTCATAGAAATCAAAGCCTCACTTCAAAAAAGTTAAAAAAAATCAATTAAAACAACAACAAAAAAATCGAAAAATAAAAAAATTTAGAATTTTTTTCCAAAGTTGCTCAACTGCAGCAGTGACCCGCGATCGGCAGCAATGGTTAAATTTTTATTGTTAGGATTTGAATCCCATTGTTACTGAAAATTGTAGCCCCTAATTTTCCAATTGAGAATCGTGTCTACCACCTGTGGCTAAGAGAAGCACCCCTTTTGAGGCCACTTCTCATCCTGAGCTACCCAAAAAAATTAAAAATCCTCCCCTAAACTAACATAGACTAATCCTAAACTAGGTGAGGTTCTTTACCAATAGTTTAGTGTGGTTCAATTAACCCATTAATTAATGAGGTTCATTTTAATTAGGTAAATTAAATAAATGCGTGAGTTGCAAGACTACCTTTGCAAAACTGGCTACACCACTGGAAGATCCTTCTGGTAGGTCAACCATCTTGGGTTTGAGGTGTGCAATTCAGTAGCATTTCATGTCAAATTCTTAACCTCACCTCTCAGAGCTCTCTAGATAGCTATAGTGGATTGGAAAATAATGAATTAAAAATGAAATTTTTTTCTC
The DNA here is from genome assembly GCA_028583015.1 of Wollemia nobilis. Taxonomy (NCBI): domain Eukaryota; kingdom Viridiplantae; phylum Streptophyta; class Pinopsida; order Araucariales; family Araucariaceae; genus Wollemia; species Wollemia nobilis. The sequence continues at coordinate 1,009,838 of JAQPPZ010001906.1, forward strand.
ATATATTTTTTATTTTTCCCTCGACCGCGACTGGTAACTACAAGCATAGAATTAGGGTTTACTAATCATGGGTACCAGTCATGACTAAGTAATTTGTAAAACTTGGTTACGTCTGACACCCATAGCTAGAATATAGTAATAAATACCCTCAAAATTTCACCATGAGGAGCTCAAAAATGTAAAATCACAGATATCTAATGGTTCAAAACCTTCAAAATTTTCAAAAATAACAAAAACATTCAAATAATTCAAAATTCAAATGGGCCTTGTATCCAGTTATTTACCCTATACACTTGGTGGTTGTAGCAACTTACGCTCCATGCAATCCGACAAGATGAGTAAATTACCATAAGGCCATTTGTGAAAATTAGCCATCGCTGAATTGATATGCTTTAATTCAATCCCTAAGAAGGCCACAATGACTAGACTGTCCCACAAGAGCGAGGATCTATCTCAAATTTTTGACATTTTTCAGCAGATCATCAAACATTATGATTCAACAAAGCCTAATTGGAATTGCTATCATATTGATTCCCTAAGAAGGCCACAATGGCCGGATTGCTCCATGGGATAGAGATGTACAATTACTATTAACAGTTACAATCATGGCTGAATTAGGCCTCACCAAATAATATCAAAATGCTAAAACATTAAATTGTTCAAATCACTCATTGTGGTCAAGTGACTCGTCATTTCATTAATTATCCTACCTTCATCAAATCATCACTTGAGGAGGTAGTCATAATATCGAATTCAATAAGATATCACTCGATCTTGTCAAATTATATTCATCTTACGAATCATTGCCAATGACTATCATAAGCTTACCCTTTGTTGGGGCAAAAATCAACTATGATAGTTAAGTTAGTAGCTCTCCACCTATCGGTACTATTGTAGCACTGAAGCTACTCGATCACCACTGGAACTTGCAAAAGCTTTACAAATTTAAGTCTTTCCTCAGTTGGAAGCAATGATTCTAAGATACGTGTCCTTTGGCAAGACTAGGCAACTAATTTTTATCAGATCAATGATTATAATTCAACCTACAACATCATTTTAGGAGGTCTATTTTTCTCAGCGTTGTTCATTCTCACAACGTATACCAAAATGGGCATATATAGACACCTAAAATGCATCATGTCAAGGCGACTACTCATATGGTACATGCAAACAGACCATATGAATAATCTTGGATAGGTCCAAGATGAAGCAGTTGTTTTAACCACTCAATTTGGGCAGAGTTTGCTAACTCATCTTTAGCCGCTGTTGACACCCATGGATAACAGAGTTGGCTGCACATTAGAGCCATGACTAGCATCAAAACTATTTGAATCCTAGGCTGAGCCAAATTCAGTTGCAATGGCCTGGGCAATGGAGGTTCAAATGGTTTTGGGCAGGTAAGCTTTGAGATTTTTCCTCCCAACTGATCCAACCTCTTGGATCTTGATCTTGGCTTCCCAAGCAAGCCAATATTAGATTTTAGTAGTCCTATAATACCCTCCAAATTGGAGAGAAGTCTAATTTTTTTTTTATTTGAGAGCAGTGAAGCCATATCTAATTTGAAAGAAAATGGAGAAAGTTTGCATTTGAACATAGCAAAGCTCTGCTAAAACAGATAGAAAATTGATAATCCCTTGAGGAGAGTTGAAATGTTGCCCAATTATGGAGTGACAAGTATGAATCCATCAATGGAGCTTTCAAAGGATTAGGAAGCACAATCGCACATTCAAGCCAATCGAACATGAATCTCAATAAATTTGACCACCAATCCATCAGAGGACACATAGGTGACCCTTGATCATCAATTCCATGGAAGGAATCAGATATCTAAGCCCTTATTACAAGAGCAAGGACATTTTCGACTTAGCAGTGGCTATCAGCCGTGGTTAACAATGCCCACTGCACCTAAGACCCATGATGAGGGTTTGATCCCTAATTTCCTCTATTTTAGCATTAAATTTACATTTTTAATTATGCAATTAGTTTAATATAGAATATATTTACATTTTAGTAGACATATAACCGGTTAATTCTGTTAGAGTTAAAGTGCACTATGCCTTCACCTTGACACTTGTAAGTTTCTCTTGACAAGTGTCATGTGTTGAATATAGGCTTATGCCTATATATTGTAACTTAGTTTTATCAATAAAATCAACCCCCTTTAGTTTAAGGCCTAACATTTGGTATCAGAGCAGGCTTTACCTGCCCTGTGAAAATCCTTGAGGGGGGATTTCCCTCATGGAAATCCTCCCTCCCCCTTATTTTTTCCCTATTTTTTAAAGTTTTTACCAAGGGAGTATGCTCTCCATCATTTTATGGATCAGAAACCAGATGGTAAAAATTTTAAAGTTTATATATTTTTTAGTTTTTTAAGGGTTTGCAGATCCATGGAGGTAGCCACGCGGTGTGGGAATTATCAAGCGTTTGTTCATAGCATTTGAAATATGTCAAAGTTATCATGGTCTTGACGGGGCTGCGGATCTTGAAAAAATGGAGAAGCAACATTTGTTTTTTACAGCAGCGCCCTCATTTCAAGCTCCTCGGATTCATGTTTTATGGTGTTGCCTTATGAAATTGAAGTGAAAGCTCGGTGGATTCAGTTTTTTTTTGGGAGTTGCTTTGATGAAATCGATGCGGTCGTCGGATCCTGATTTTTTGGACTTGACTTTGTTTTGGAGGTAGTCACAGTTTTGGAGGTGGATATAGAAGTGCTAGAGGACGACGTCAGCCATGTGACAGAGGTCAAGGAGGATGCTAAAGCTGAGGTTGCAGACCGCCGGGGCAGCGTGCTACGATGCCGTGGCACCGCCATTTTTTCAAAACTGAGGCCAGCTACTTGAGGAACCCAGAGGAAGAAATCAACGCCCTAGAAGTGCTCACGAAGGCGAAGAGGCTATGGATGGAATGGATGACAATATCCTGTGCATTGGGTGTCTAGGTACCTATGTCGAAGGTTTTTTTTTTTATCTGCTTCATGCTTGATGTAGTGAAGGTCAAGGGCCCGCCGATCGCACAGAGCCAGCCCTCGTATCTGGATACAAGAAAACCTTCGATGCACAGTCGCAACGGAAAACGAGATTGTGGGGAACATTTATCGCGAATAGACCTTTCACGTTCGGCATCTCCATAGCTGCCCCACAACAATGGCAGTTGAAATTTTAAATTTTCAACAAAGTTTTCCTCCATTTTTGTAGCTCCCACATGCTCACGACCCCCTCAGAATCAAACTCGTGATCCACCGCAGTGGACTTGAAATTATGGGGCATGAAGGCCTCCCGCTTGAAGATATCCGCACCATTGTAGCCATAGTAGAAGTTTTTTTTTTTGGTAGATGAAGAACACAGGATTCCCTGCCAGATTTGGGCAACAGGGAATGTAGCAGTGGCTATTTTTTTTTTTTACGCATGACTGGCCTGGCTCACTGTTGTTGCTGGGGAAGCTATCAAGGGATGGATTTCCCGTTGTGCAGACTCTTTCTAGAAGCTTGATAATATTGGACAAGGCACTTACAACACTGTGTATAAGGCACGAGATCTTGATACAGAAGGTATGATTTGACAATTTGGAGCCTAAAAATGTTCACTTTATGGCAAGAGATACAGGTTCTACGCAGACTCGATCATCCAAATGTGGTGAAACTGGAAGGATTGTCATGATGTCTATTGTGTTGATGATTACCATCAAATACTATGGATTTTCTCAGTCGACCAAAGTCTTCGTTGCCATCACCGGACTGCAACACGGGATCGACAACGAAATTTTTTGGTAGAAGACCTTACTTTGACGAGATTTATTTCTAAAGGGGCTCACGGATGGCCAAGTGCATCTATCAGCTCTGGAAGGGGAGCAATAAATTTTTTCTTTGTGGGCGACTGATATTTGGACCTGATGTTCGGTCTTTGGTTAACCAATTTATTTTTTCCGGTGCATGATCATAGCTCAGAAAGTGGCAGACCCCACCTGTAGATGACTAAAAGTACATTTTAAAAGGTGCCACAAATCATGTTTTTCCACAACACGTGGCCTCTCGTATTTTTTGCAAGTTGTTGAAGCTGACTTCCCATACCAGAAGTGTTTGTTTGCGTGCCCTTGCCCTTCATTACACTAACTGAAGGGTATTTTTTTCAAATGGCCAACCAACCCACATGCATTATTTTTAAAATATTTCTTTCAATATGGAGGAATTCCATTTATATTGGGGAATTGTTTTTATTGGTATGGGGAATATTAAAACTATGATAAATGACCGAAATATGGCCAATGTAATGTTCAATACTATTTTTATTCCACCTAAGAGCGATGTCGCCATTGAGCGTTGTTTATTTTGCTGCCTAGAGAGACATGCTATTGTTTTTTCCACATGATGAAGGCCCCTTTGATGGTGGAATATAGGGGTATTTATAGTCGTTGGAAATGTTTTTCCACGATGAACACAATGGTGGTATCATATTGTAATTTTGAGGCTATTTCAATTGATTTTTTTAGCCTCAAAGATTTTTCTACCTTGGAGTGCACTCTCGGTTGTACCCAACACTCTTGAAGTTATTTCATATGTGATCCTTGTACCTAGTGATCTTTTCTATACACTTGGTGAATGCAACGACTGGTTACCCATGCATTTTGGTGGGATGACATGGTCACCATAAGGACACTTATACTAGGGACTACAGATAAAGACACCCTAGACTCTATCCGAGATTTTTTGGATCTACTTCTGAAGACTACAGACGAAGACACTTCAAAAGATTCTCTTTTTTCTTCTTCTTCTCTCCTATTTTGATTTATGGCTCATTTTATTGTATTGAGTGCATTTTCGATAGAGACCGACACTCTTATATGGCTCATTTTTCCTTTGTATTAGGTGCATTTTTGGCAGATACCGACACCTTCTAGATTGAGTTCACCATAAAGAGAGATTTGATATTTATGGTGAATCTAGTCAGTGACCTACGAGAGGCAACATCCTCTAAGGATGACCTGTAGAGGCAACAGACCCAGAAGTGGCTGACCCTGAGGCACCCATGATGATCCTGAGGCACTTAGATGGCTGACCCAGTGGCAACAGACCCATGGAAGTGGCTGACCCTAAGGCAACATACCGAGATGTATACATAGTGAATCTAACATTATTCACAGTTGGAGAGCCAAGCGCAAAGAGCACGAGCCTAGATCAAATCAGCAATAAGAGATGATGATAGGTTGTTTTAGAGAAGTCAACATTAATGGGGAATGTTACCTAATGTTGATTTTTTTGTTTCTTCTTTAGTTAGGATAGTGCACTTTAAGGGGCAATGTTAGAGTTAAAGTGCACTATGCCTTCACCTTGACACTTGTCAGTTTCTCTTGACAAGTGTCATGTGTTGAATATAGGCTTATGCCTATATATTGTAACTCAGTTTTATCAATAAAATCAACCCCATTTAGTTTAAGGCCTAACAAATTCTAGTATTTAGAAGTATATTTGCTTCTATTTCCTTGCAATTGTCAATTTAGACTAGTTTCATGTTTTTCAAGTTTTAATGGTTAATTAGACTTCCTAATTGTTAGATTTCATGATTTATTTACATGCTTTACAGTAGTTTGATGATTTCTTGCATATCTTCATAGGTTTACATGATTTCTTGTTTTATTTATCATAAATTTATGCAATTGTCTATCAAAAGCCTCATCAAGAGAGGCTTACTTTGTCATTAACTCCTTTCATGTTGTTTCTTGAATGTAGGTTTTACATGACCTATTCATTTTCAAGGTATTCAAGGTAGCATATTCCTCCAATCGCGTGAGAAAAAGGCTATGTTTAGCCTTGAGCAGTCCGTGTATATCTGTGAAGAGTCTGCATATTATACGACCCCCTTTTTTAGAGGGTTTTCAATATTATATTAATTGTATCACGAATTTGGGTATCCCTAAGAGGGAACATATATGTAATAGATTTACATTCCATTAACATAAAAAAATTCTTTTTTCTTGTCAAATTTCATGTTATTGTGGTTTAATGCTTTAAATTTGCACTTAATTGGTACGATAGCTTAGGCATATGCCTTTCACAATGATACAATGAGATTTTGGGTTGTTTATCTGATGCAGGCTATGAGTTTGTCGATCATGGGAACTGTGACCCTGCTAGCACTCACGTCAGGTAGATTGATCTCTACCAAAGACTGGATAAGGAGTGACCCTAGCCATCAAATAGGGTGCATTTTCCTAATGATCCAACAAGGTTTATAATTTTTCAAATTCAAGTGCCATCTTATTAGCTTGTTCTTGAATCTATACCATAACATTAGAACAAATTATGGATTAAGCATAAGCAAAAAATATATAGAAGCATTTGGGCTAGAGAAAATGGCATTGTTTCAATCCTTCCAAATGTTAAACAAAATAAATTATCTAAAAAAATGCTAGAGTTGGTCAATGCTAGCAGGCATGCCCCTCTTGTCCCCAAGAAGACCCATATACCATGAGAAGCATTTGGGATGAAATGGCTAAAAAAATTCAGGAATCCAGGCCTAAACGTCTTATATAACCAAAGTAAATTCTTAAAGGTTTCTTGTCATTGATAGAAGTGGCATCTAGGGTTTCTTACCCCCAAATTAAGTAATAAATTACCAATTGGAAAATCTTGCAAAAGTAGGCACCAAGAGAAGTGCGCCAATTTGGGTTCTATAGCAAAAATCATGAGTCCAGACCCAAACTGCTTGGGATTTAAGATAGAACTAGAATAAATACTTGATGATTTCTTTTCATTGAAAGATGGGTCATTTGGGTTTTCTTACTACCAAATGAACTAACTAGTCCCCAATCGAAAAACCTTGCAAAAGTAGGCACCGACAGAAGTGCATTTATTTGGGTTCCAGAACAGGACCCCAAATAGTGGAAAATCTATTTTATCAGTCCTTTTGAGAAGACTAAATATGCTAGTGAGAATTGAGCATAGGAACCATGGGAAAATAAGGGGAAATCCATTGGTACCTATTTTTGGGTTTGTAATTTTTAAAAGGGGTTTTTGGATACCACTTTCATGGTGCAAGGTGGGAACTCTAATTTTATGAAGCATGCCATATGAGACTGCTTCTTGAATTGTTTGAAAGGTCTCCCTATCCTAATTCTAGATTTTAAAATAGGATCTAGCTTTAGGCTAAGAGATCCAATCTATGGTGTGGTTGGAGAGAAGGTCAAATATGACCTTTATTTTCTTACAAAAAAATGGAGAGCCTTCACCTAGGGAATCTTGGTTAAATATTGGTCCTAATGCATGATGATCAAGGACCACCAAAGTGAGAGACTATTAATTGATAATCTAGATCATAAACCGCTACCATCCTATTGGAGCCAAGGTTTGAGGGACTCATAGGCCATTTAGATACTTTTGGCTATAAAAGTACCTTGGATTTGAATGGGTATCTTCATTACCAAAAGAGAGGGCAATCCAAGGCCTTTCCATGATTTTCGTTCGTAAGGGACACCTGGGGAGATATAGTGTCAAAGTAACACCTTCCAAGCTTTATTTCCATGCACAACTTTGATGACCCATTTAGTATAAATATCTATTCTGTCTCTAGGTATCATAAAAGCCCAAACCCCCCTAGATCCTTGGAAGAAAACACAATTCCAAGCAACCTGGTGGAATCCTTTTTTTATTTTCAAGGCCCATAAAAAATATTGGAGGATCTTCTCCAGATTTTGGTATGACATCTTGGACAAAGCCCAAAAATACAAATGGTAAACATGAGTGGTAGCTAATTGTTTTTAACAAGATTGAAACTTACCAGCAAGAGACAAAGGCTTAGAAATCCACTTGTGAATCTTACTCTCCACTTTGTGTATAATATATTACCACAATATAGAAGAAGATTGAAACATAAAGGGAATGCCAAAAAAATAGAATATCTACCCATGTTGTATCCATTTCCACTGAAAACGACATAACCAACCAGGCTTAGGCAAAAAAATATTGTCAGTAGAACTAATTTTTCTTCCACTAAATGCTAGACCCTAAGGCTTCAAAGAATTTTTCAAGGTACTGCATCACGTTATCAATAGTTATTTCTTCTTTAGAAAGTATTAGAAAGGAGTCATCTACAAAATAACCATTTGCAAGCTATTGAGAAGATTCAATAAGAGCAATTTTTTTCACTCTTCCCTAGGAAATAACATTGACTAAAAGATAATTTTTTTAGATACTTTTGGCTATAAAAGTACCTTGGATTTGAATGGGTATCTTCATTACCAAAAGAGAGGGCAATCCAAGGCCTTTCCATGCTTGTTGTTCATAAGGGACACCTTGGGATATACAATGTCAAAGCAACACCTTCCAAGATTTATTTCCATGCACAAATTTGATGACCCATTTAGTATAGATAGATATTTTGTCTATAGGTATCCTAAAAGCCCAAACCCCCCTAGATCCATGCTCTTTGTCCTTGCAATTATTTGTTGGAATTTATGGCTTGGAAGGAATAACAAAAATTTTAAAAATAAATATCAAAACCATGCCCAAGTTTGGAACCATATTAGTGCCTCTCTTGCAGAATGTATACAAATATGGTGCTCATGAGGAAGTACCAATTGCAAAAAAAGAGGTGCTAATAACTTGGCTATAGGATTTGAACATACATGGAAGAGTAATTTGTGATAATGGAATTAAAACAAAGGATCTACTTTGATCTATGGTAAAATGGAAACATGTTCGAATATTGGCTAAAGTGTGGAATGCGAAATTTGTGAGTGCATAAGACAAAGAGTTTTTAATTTTTAAAAGGCAACAAAAAATGTGACGGTTAAATCGATGAAGACCTAAAGCCTTATCACCAACCACGTGGTTGGGATAGTGGCAAGACATGGTTGTGTAGGTTGTTGAGCGAGCATAGATCTCACGTTTGAGTCCCCGCAGCTGAAGAAGGGGAAAAGGTTTTTTTTGAGGTTTTTGGCACCAAGCGGAAGGATAAAGCACTGACAGTAGCACGACAGGGGATTGAATCCCACCTAAAAGCGCATGCAAACGTACTTTAATTTTTAATTTTTATGTTTTACGTGTGGTCTAAGATTGTATTGTGAGCACCTTGGCGAGATATAAGGTAATTAGAGTGTATTTTATTTTTGCCTTAGTTAAAGGTGGTGAATGATTTAATTTTGATTTACAAAGTGAATTGCATTATTTATGGAAAGTGGTGTTGATTATTTTGACAATGTGTTTTTGAGTAGGGAGATATAAGGGAGTTATTTTTATTATTTTATGCATTAAAATTTATGAAGTGAATTATTGTGAAAGTGAGTTATTTGAACCTTTGCTAATTATATTTTGAAAATTTTGGAGATTATAAGGTGTACTTGAGACTTGATATTTTTGTATGGTGAAATAACAATTAAGGAGAATATTTGTGTGGATATTTTGAGATAGGTTGTTGCTATATAACCTTGAAATTGGCAAAGAGAATTTGATTGTGATTAAGACAGGTTTTTAAGACATATCTCCATCAAAACAAAAGGTATGGGCACATCTTCCTATGAGTGAAATATTTTTGGATTGAATGTTGTGGAATGCAAATTTGGAGTGAAAATAATCGTTTGATAAAAAATTTCAGAAATATTTGAGCGAGTCTTCATGTGCATGAACTAGGGTTTGTGAAATAACATGAGTATCGTTGTTGTGTAAGATTTAGAACTATCTTGAACTAGGGTTTGTGAAAGAACATGAGTATCATTGTTATGTGATATTGAGAACTATCTTGAGCTAGGGTTGTGAAAGAACATGAGTATCATTGTTATGTGAAATTGGAATTATCTTGAGTCAAGGTTTGAGATCCATAGTGTGAGTGGTTGGAAGTATAGTGAAACACTTGGTTAGGGTTTGTAAGCAAGTTGTGTTTCATTGAGTAAATGCTTGAGTGATGTTGGATGAGCATTATTGATTGAAAGCATTGGAGTGATAGTTCAAGTCTTGTGAAATAAATTATATATTATTTTTGAATTGATTTGAAAGAGAGTTTGAAAGTGATTGAGTGTTTTGTGAGTGTGAAACATATTGAGTCTTTGATCATTCTCTATATGTTTCTATGGTTAAACAAGATTCTAAGTGAAACTTGTTTGTGTGATTGAAGAGGTTTTCTGAAAGAGATTAGGTTGAGATTTTTATGCAAGTTTTGCAATTATTTGAGTGAGCTTTTGTGAAAGCTTAAGGACATTTGTGTGAGATTTTGTGAAACCTTACAAGCAGATTTGAGATAAGTCTTGGTGAATACTGTAGAGCAGATTAAGCAATTTCTTGAGAGGACTTGTTGACAAGATTCGAGGTAAGTCTTGGTGAAGACTTGTTGAGCAGATTGGACAAGTTATAGGGAGGATTTGTTGAGCATATTTGAGGTAACTCTTAGTGAAGACTTTTTGAGAATATTGAACAAGTTATTGAGAGGACTTGTGGATAGATTTGAGGTAAGTCTTAGTGAAGACTTGTTGAGCATATTGGACAAGTTCTTGAGAGGACTTGTGGATAGATTTGAGATAAGTATTTGAGATGACTTGAGAGCACAATTGATTGATTGATTTTTTCAAGCTTTGTGGTAAGGCTTGATACATATTTTAGCAGAGTTGATTTGTGATTGAATCAAGATTTATGTTGAGGCTAGAGGATAGATTTGAGGACAAATTATGGTGCAGATTTGAGGATAGATTTATGCCATAGCGGATACAGAGCTTGGTGTAGATTTGAGGGCATATTTGTGCCAAAAAAAATAAAAATTTGAGAGCAAATTTATGCTACACCAAGGATAATATTTATTACAGATTTGAGATAGAGATTGAGTAGAGCTAAGAGCAAGCTTTGGAGGTGACAGAGTAGAGGATAGTAGTATCTAGTGGATAGATATCCATTAGCTAGGGCATTGAGGATAGAGGTATTCTTAGTGAGGATAGAGGTCTTCAGTGGAGAGAGATCCACAAGCTAGTGCTATGGAGGCAATAGTATTCTAGAATATCACCAACCAGAGTAGAGGATAATGAGTTCTCCTATGAATAGATATCCATCAACCAGTAGAGAGAAAATATTTCTCCTTTGGATAGAGATCCACGAACTTGATTAGGGGATTTGTGTCTCCTTTGGACATAGGTCCATAAACATTGTAATAGGGAAGGATTCCCAAGAGATTTTTTGAGAAAATTTTAGTGAAATATTTTCTTCGTGGAGTAGCCCACATTCGATGAACCATGTTAAATTGGTGTCTCTACTATGAGTGATGATTTGTGCATTACTTTGATTACTGTAGTTGATATTGCAATTGATATATATTGGATAATATTATTTGAGAAAGAAAAGTAAAATTTGGTCTTATACTGTTCACCCCCCCTCTAAGTATAAGCTTGTATTATTCAAACAATTACTTGTAAATCACTAAGGTATTCCTAGAACTTATTTGATATATCTTCACAAGATTACAAGCACACATTAAGTAAAAGGAACCTTGGAGAAATTTCATTTCTTTGCAAGAGAGGGTTTTCGGATTAATACCCTAACTGTGATGGGGATTTTGTAATTGGGAAAAATATCCACTCAACAAGTATCTCTTGTTAGCTCCTAAATATTGTGGTCTTTCAGCTGCAGTTGTTCTTTAGAAGCCTTCAACTACTCCTATAATTTGAGTTGTGTTGCATGTTGTTGTGATAGTGCTTCCTATTCTTCCAACCATTGTCTCTGCTCTTCATCATGTTGGGTCACAAGTTTTTCCTATTCTTGTGAGCATAAATTATCCTCATAAGAAAACTTAATGTCATTCAATTCAAATTTTGTTTTATTAAACTTCTCCTCAACTGTTGGAAATGTGTTGAATATTTTCCATATTATTATGGGTAGGTTTTTGGGTTAATATATTTGAACCCATGGATTAATATATTTGAACCCATGGATAAATATATTTGAGTTAATATATTTGAACCCATGGATAAATATATTTGGGTTAATATATTTGAACCCATGGATAAATATATTTGGGTTAATATATTTGAACCCGGGTTTTATGGCCATGGTATTGTAAAACCCCTTCTTGTGTTGTTGGTATATAAAACAACACTTGCATGAGGTTTTGTGTATGGTGAATGTTCGAACACCCCCCCAAAGGGGGGAATGAATTTGCAAGTAGTGTAGCACATGAAAAAATGACAAGAGAAAGAAGAGGAGGTTACAATGAATTTATTGTAGGTTGTATCCCTTCATTTTTCTGGATGGAATGACCTAGTTATTTTTCTCCATGGACATATCCCATATTGGGTGAACCACATAAATTTGTATCTCTTTTATTATCGTATTCTTCTGTGTTTTATTTCTACATTTAATTATTGTTCATATTTAATTATTTAATCCTAACAACAGTTAATCGTAACATCTACCTCAATCTTACTATGTTCTAATTCTTCAATTATAGCCATCTCTTTTTGAGTAGCCTCTACTTCTTCCTTTTGTGCTTCCTTGGCTTGATAAATCTATTCAAGACCCAAGCTTAGCCACTCGATCCAATGTGTTAGGAAATTTAGTTTTCGAAGGATGAAGACCAGCTCCAAAGGTGCCCTTCAAAATTCTATATCTGATGTGTTCAATGGACATCTCTAGGTTCTTGCTCACATCCAAGTACACTCGAGGATACTCTCTATAATTCATCTTCACTCCTTCGGCAAATCTATAATTCCCAACATTGTTGTTACCTCTCCCCTTGGTAACAACCATGGGTGTTGTGCATGAATCTGGGCTATCTATCTTGTACGATATTCACTACACACCCACTCCATAACCTTCTCCAATTTAGTGAAGGTCTTCTCCCTCCACTACTTCAATTGTCCAATGCCACCTATGTGGAACTACAACCAGGTGCTAGTGAACATATCACAAACTTGTTTGAGGAAGTGATCCACCTATTCATCTATGTCTTCACCATATCCCTCTGAGACACCAAACTGAGGTACTTCAAGCAAAAATCTTGTGTAAATCCTCTCATCCCTTTCCTATGGTGGAGTCTGTTCCTCCTCTTCCTCTTATGGAAGTGAACTTCCTCCAATCTCTTTCATTGCACTAGCTGCATTCCCTTCCTATAGTGAAATGTGAGCTATAGTCTTATCTATCTCTTCTTCAATCGATCTGATCTCCTCAACATTGATGATCTCTTTAAGAAGTTATTGCTCCTCCATAGGTGCCTGAACTTCCTCTTATGGTTTTGGCAATTCCTCCTATTGAGTATTTGCCACCCTTTCATCCTATGGATTCAACTGTACTTCCACCACTACTATAGCTATCAAAATTGGATCAGATCATTCTTATGATGGCCATGTATTCTCCTCCTCCAATTGACTATTTCCTCTTCGCATCATAATTCTTATTTGAGGCTTCTTATTTTCCTTAGCTTCATCCAGTAGGGCTACCATCACTTCCTTGGATTTTTATTTTAGTGGTGTCCTTACTCGATCCATCCCTCCCCCCCCCCCCCCCCCCCCCCCCCCCTTGTGCAAGTGCTTGCTACTCTGAATCAGGATCCAAGTGTAGTTGTCTGTATCTCTTCCTCCAAGGGTGGACTTCCTCATCCGATGAAGTCTCTCCTTCCTCAATCATGGGAGGTTCAAGTTTTCTTGTACTCTTCTTCTATCTCAATTTATTTGGTGTCTTTTTTTGGATAGGTACAAACTTTACCCATTGTAGTATAGAAGGTTGATCCTATGAAAAATCATGTGGTAGTGTTAGCCTAGGAAATGGAATACCAACTTGGGAAACAACATCTAGCATAAGAGCTATGGCATGGAGGGTCATGGTAAAGGTCTTCTTTCTCTTCACCAATAACCTTTGAATCTATTGTTCCAAGTAGGTTCCCCAATCATACCGTACTCCCTTAGAAATACCTTCTACACATTGTGCCATCCAAATAGGCATCTTGGAAGAGCATGCTTCTCTCGATAGTCGAGACATAACCACATTCATTGCACATGCCAACTCATCAATATTTAACATGCTCTGCTTGATCCCTCTTCCACCTAGACCAAAAGCCTTCATAGCTGATGGAGATGTAAGCTTGGTGAGTGATGTGATCAACCTATGGGCCTCAATCTGGTCCACAATCTTCTTCCTAATGGGTTGCCCTTCCTTCAGTAACCCAAATATTCATCGAAAAGCATCAACCAAGAATTCCACCTTAATATGGTGATTTCCAACTCACACATAGGTGCAATTCTGATTGGGTACATATGATTGTACCATTTGCAATAGGTACTCATTATAGAATACCTTATCCTATGGTGGAATTTGTGCTATTATGCTCACTCTCTTGTGTCAATGTAACTTTCAATGGGTGCTTGTCCTCATTCTCATTCCACCATTTTTGACAAAATTCTCCTATGGGTTGTACAAAGGTGATATCCTTGATATCCACCTATCCTCCTTCATCCCCACTTGTTTGCTCATCTAGGGGTAGCTTCCTTATGCACCTCACTATGAAGCTCCCGATGGTGTACCCTAGGTGGTTCCATTACCTCCTCATAGAATTGTGGTTGTGCCCTTCCTCTACCACCATGCCAGTTCTTAGGTCCTCTCCATGGCCGATAACCTCTCCCCCTCCAAGGTCGATAGCCATGTTCTCCTTGTGGTTGAAACCCTCATCCTTGGTCCTGTACTGGGTAGGTCACTCCTCACTTAGACTATGAATCCCTCTAGTGTAATGGTCCTGGTGAATTATCAACCCTAGTTGCTGCAATCCACCAAAAATGAGCTCAAAACTCCCTTTCGGTGCTCATTCTTCACCATTCTTCATTGTGGAACCACTTCACTATCGATCTTCTTCAATTTGGCAATTTAGGATAACTGCATCACCAACCATACAATATACTCTAGAAAATATACAACTACTTCTAAAAATATACAACTACTTCCAAAAATCATACAATTGCTACTCACAATCGTACAGGTGCTCTAGGAAATCATACACCACCTTCCAAATCATACAACTATGTTAGAAATTATACAACTATAGTCCAAATCTGTACGATTCACCCAAAATGTACAATATAAGCTTCAAATCATACAATTTCACTATGAAATCATACAAGAAGCCCCAAATCATACAAGTGCACCTCTCCTCCATACAATTGCACCAAAAATCATACAATTGCACAAAAATTGCTCAATTTGGCTCTGATTTGCATAATATTGCTTTGAAATCATACAATATTCCTCCAAATCATACAATTTCATCCCCAAATCATACAAACTATATTTTAGGCCATCACTTGCCATAAAATCTTCAACTTTGCATGATTTATACAATTAACTTTGCTCCATTTGTGCAAATCTCTCTTTTCGATGTGTTTCCAGTTCCCCTTGCAATTTTTCTCTCCTACTTGTGCAATTCTTCAACTATACATTTTAATTCTACCTAAGTGCAATCTATTGTATAACCCTCTCCTTTATGCTTTTCCACATGCAACTACTAATATATCTTTGCTTTTTCACTAACTGAATTTCCTGCCCTAGGGTTTGTAATCTTCCACTCGACTTGCTTTTTCGAAATTAATTCAAACCCTAGCCATGTTTTTTGCCATTAGGGTTTTCTCTACTACATTTTTTCTTAAAACCCTAACTCCATCAATTTGAAATTCACCCTCCAATACATTTTCTAAAAAAAACTTAGCTTTTTTGAAGTAAAACCCTAACTTTGGCAACTTTTTCTCCCAATCCAGATTGCTTTTTTGAAAACAAGAAGATTTCATGGTGCAAATTCATGATGGGTCATAAAATTTAGTTAACCTATGATGTTTGCATACCCATATGAAGAAAAAATTATTCGATTGCACACTTCTTGCTCCCGAATGCTCCAAAATTCATTGTTTCATTCATGCAATTTTTCAAATCTGGTAAAAATAACATGCATGGTGCCCTCTTTTTATATTTAAAATATCCCTTGCATGAAAATTCACCACCTCAACCTCCTTTGCATGTACTTTTGGATTTTTGCATGGATTATTGCCAACTCATCTCTTTTTGCATGCATTTTTATCCTTTCTTGCTTTTTGAATATTTTATTATTTTTTTTTTTTTTTTTTTTTTTTTTTTTTTTTTTTTTTTTTTTTTTTTTTTTTTTCTCAAAGGGGCCACCATTTCTGGTTTTCAACCACCTTCCATCTTAATTGCATCTCGAGGGATTTTCACAATTAATATTATTTTTCTCTATTTTTTAAATTGCCAAATTTCTAACTTACCTTCTAGGAAATCGTACAATGACATTCACTTGTACAATCCCTTCTACCAATGTGTCATTTGGAGGTTCTACCACCTCATTTCTAGTAATCATACCTTCAGGTTCCAATCGATCATTTGTATGATTTACTCCCTCTTGTTGGTCCATTGTACGATTTGCAATCGTATCATTATCATTTGTATGATTTGGAATTGTACAATTGTAGATTGTATGATTTGTAATTGCACAATTTCCTCCTTGCAAAGCTACATTTTCTCACTCAATTGATTGATCCTGAGGTAGGGGTACCCTTGCCACTCCACTTTCATTTGGGTGGCTTCTACTCCTATCTCCTCGAATCAAGTCTACCTCCAAACTTGGTGAACGAGTCCTTTGCCTTCCTTGACTTTCCTTATCCACAAAGTGTACTCTTCCTCTATCAACAAGTCCTCTTCCTTGCACTTGTATTTCATGACCTCATCCTCTTGACATAGAACCTCTTTACATATTAAATAGATTACCCTCTCCCTGAGGTGAATCATCCTGATACTATCCTTCTAGGTACTTGTCAATGCATTGGTGGTCATCCAAATGGGTATCTTCCCGTGAGATTTGGTATTTGTTCCTATCACCAATTGTGACCTTATGAATTCCTAGTCTAATTCAAGCATGCGAGTGGTGTATCTCCAGGCCATCTTGGAGTAGGAGGTCAGATCCTTCCCCTCCTACCTCTAGGTGATTGTAATCCTCCTCTTTGACCTATCTATTGCCCTATGGTACTTGGGGTCCTTTGTGGTCGATCTTGTTGTTGACTAGGTTTCCCTCTTTCCCAAGTGCTCGGAGTTACCTCCACCAAATCTACATTGGCTAGGTGTCCTTCATTTCTTGGTGCTTGTGACACCAACCATTGTAATGCTCTTATCCGATGATGTGCACGTCTTAGTCATTTTATCCAACATCTTTCTTCAAAGCAATATTATGGGGAACAATTTACCAAAGTCTCCCTATAATCATCCAAAAAATTAGACTTTATACTCGAGTCATTATGACTATCCATTATTTGTGTTGACCACTCCATTGGTAAATTCCTTATTCACTGAAGTCTTCTTACTTCCCTTCTTTTCCTTCTCAATTGTTGATAGGCTATCTCATAGGCATCTGGATCTAGTTGAGCATGGGGTGCTTCTATTTGTGCTAAGAGGTCATCACTGCCACTCTCTTGGTCACTATCTCTTACTAGATAGGGCATTCCCCCATCACTAGAATCACTTGATTCTTCATGTAAGTTTCCTTGGGGTTTAGGAGATGTGAGGTCTTGCTCGATGTCTCACCATACTACCTCAACTACTTCTCCTATGACTAGTGGCTCATGTGTGGAATATCTTATTTCAACTTGTGATATTTCCTCCCCATGAGAACTTGTACCTTCTTGTTGGCTTCCCATTGCTTGAGGTACTTCCTCACTACTCTCACTACTTGTACCCAATTCCCTTTGTCATGCAACCTATTGCTCATCAAGCCATTGCATAGTATCATCCATCTCCTGAATGATCTATCCACGAAGCCTTGCATTATGTGCTTGCAATACCTCGTACTCCTCCTACAACTATTGTGCTTGATATCACATTATCTATTGCATCATACCTATCTAAGCTAATAGAGTGAGTCCTGCTAACTCTTCTTCTATAGCTCCACCTTCATTTGAATCTAGGATTTCCATATTGAAGGTGTCTATTCTATCCTCATATTGTACCATCAGTCATATCCTACATCGACCTTCTGCTATGCGAGGCAACTCTCTTCATTCTAGTTGTGGATACACTACTTCTAATTGGTTGGCTTCTTCCTACCACTCCCAATTAATTGCTAATGGTACTAGTTCTTGATTTCTTATTTCACTTGGAGGGATCCATTCTTCATCCTCCTCTACAATTCGGTCCATCCTATCTACGAACCTTACGTGTACTTGCATTCACCTTCTTTCACTAGGGTGAGGTACCAATTCTTACATTTCTATAATTGGTCTTGCCTCCTCCCCTTCTACAAATAGATGTGTGATCCCCATATCATCATCCTCC
This sequence comes from Wollemia nobilis, assembly GCA_028583015.1. Classification (NCBI taxonomy): domain Eukaryota; kingdom Viridiplantae; phylum Streptophyta; class Pinopsida; order Araucariales; family Araucariaceae; genus Wollemia; species Wollemia nobilis. Next base: position 1,028,115 of record JAQPPZ010001906.1, read on the forward strand.
TATGGTGGATCTTGATTGCTTGATAGCACTTCCCGAGGTTCGCTAGACTCAACTATCTATTGTTATCTTCATTTAATTTCATGCATCATGATGAACATACATTGGAACATCTCATACTCCTCCATCTACCAATGAAGGAGTCCACTATCAGATCGAGCTTCATCTTCACTACAGTCTTCTAGGTACAACATCCCCTCTTCATTAGGTTCATATTCTTCTTCGCCTGAAGAACTGCTCGACTCATCTGTCATGGCAACATCCTCATTGATTCTTTGATTCTTCAGGTTAATCATATATTTATGTTATCCCTTCTTGAATGTGATCTGATCTTTTCCCTAGTTGTGATTAACTTTGGCTACTCATAGCCAACCCCTTCCTAGAAGTGCATCATATGCAGGCTTCTACATCGTAATCACAATAAAATCCAAGATAAATTCTTGGTCAGCTATTATCACTTGTTGTGCTATCAATACTCCCTTTATTTCAATATTGTATTGGTCAGCACCATACAACCTAAAATCTTGGTGCCCACAATGATGGAGCACCAATCTCTCTCCAGGTCCTTTCTGGTAGCACATTCACACTGGACCCTCCATCCATAATTACTTGTGTTAACTTGTGCCCTAGTATCTCCATATGGACTAATGCTGGTTTCTTTCCAACATCAATCATTAGTATGGTCAGATCCATGAAATAATCCTTTTGTTCTTTTTCCTGTATCAGTTGGCTTTGGACCTCCATCACCTTCTATGGTTGTACCTCCTCTTCCATCACCTTATGTAACGATGGTATGGCCTCCAACAAACTAGCCATATTTATCTCAATGGTTGTATTCAAAACCTATGTTGCCAGATCTTGTACAATTGCTTTATCTTTCGATGTGCAAGGCTTCTTTAACTCCTTTTGTTCTACAAGCCTTACCTACTTAGCCTTCTTGGCTTCTTCTTCAAGTACCTTCTTCACCACCTACCATATCTACTTTTCTTTGGTAGGTTTTGGGTAAGTATCTTTCTTAGCCTTACTCCATGTCATGACTAGTACTTCTTCCTTAATTTTCTCTTCCTTCACTGAGGGTACATCAATGTCTAAGAAATTTACATTCTATGAGCCACTTGAACTCGCTTTCTTAGGATAGTTGACTTCTTTGTGGTTCCTTGGACCACACCATCTACACATATGTGTAGCATTATTCTATGTCGACTCCTTCATCTAAGGAGAAGGATAATTCTTCATAAAATGCCCCCACTCTTGGCAATTGCGACATTGTATGATCGATCTTCCTTTCGAATCATACTGTAATCAGCTTTGGCCTCCTTGTCGATTACCTTGATTTGGCCTTCCTCCTCTTTGACTATTCCTGTAACCTTCATTGGTTGTAGCCTATCCACTCCCTTGAGGTTTTGGTTTCTCCTCTTGATCTTGAATTATGAGGGTCTATTGGTAAACTTTCACATTAAATGGACATTGCACCACTTCATGTCCTAGCACATTACATATGTGGCAATATTCATTTTGAGGATAATTCACATTTGAATGCCCTTCGGTCTTACATTCTGTACACCAGATATCTTTTTGATCTCATCATGTATCTTTCTTGGCTTCTTTTATGATCTTATCAAATTCCTTTTAAAATGATTGGATGGTCTGATGTATTGTATCCTCTTCACCACTATCTGAATCTTCATGCCTAGTATGTGCTACAATTCCTACTATCATCTGCTTCACCTCACTCTCAAAATTCTTTGCTTTTTCTAGCGCTTCCTCATATGTTGAGGATGGTACTACCTTCATCTTATTTTTGTATCTTGGTAGTAACCCATAAAGAAACCATCACTTAACCAATGCATCTGTTGGTGGTATTTGCATCTTATCGAGCCAATTGCTTTAGTCGATGGTTGTATGTCTTTACATCCTCATCAACACCTTGCTTTGTGGTGTAAATATCTATGACAATATCACCATCATCTCTCAAGGGTCAAAATTCTTTGATGAAAGTATTCTTCATCATATTCCATGCTTGGAATGCTACTGTATTCTCTCACTTTAGATACCAATCTATTGCGAGTCCTCATAATGTAGCAAGAAATAATTGCAACCATTCATCTGGTTGGTTCACACCATTTACTTTCCAAATGGTTATGCATGTCCTGATGTGTCTTGTTGGGTCCTCCTTCCCTTCCCCCATGAAGGGTGGGCATCTCTATTTCCTTGCTTTCATAGCTACACTAGCCATTGCTAGATTTCCTTCCTCATCACTTGAGGAGGTATCATCCAAAATCCTTGACTGATTCCTTCTTTGGGTGGGTGATCCACTACATTACTCTTCATCAAATGTTTCTATCCATGGTACCTTATTTTCACCAAATAGTCATCTCTCGACCTCCTGTGCATCCTCACTCCATGACCTCCTTCACTAAAATATCGATTGTGGCCCTGGTTCTTCTTCCTGAGACCTCATGCCCTGTTGCTCTGGTGCCTGAATCCCATCCTCTACACCCCTTTGCAACCTTCCTATCACTTATTCAGGTGTTACCATCCACTCACTATCTCTTTGCATAGTTCTTTCATCAACATCTTCCCTTACATCAATGTTCTCATCGACCCTTGGTGGTTCTTGTACCCTTTCTCTTATATCTATCAACAACGTATCCCACCTTTCAATATCTCCTTCTTATGAAGTCCATACTTGTTCGATTATTGGTTCATTCATAGAGTTGTTCATGTTCTCCCTTTGAGAAATTCTTATGCTCCTTCTAACTAGAATCTAATCCTCTCCTTGATTTCATCTCCCATATATTCATAAACTTGTATCTATCATTCACCTCCAATTGATTTCTACTCACAATTTATCACTTGCAGGTTCCTTTCAACTACGATAATTTTAACCCAATTTTGATAAAATTATCAAATTTCAATTAGGAAATGGTACCAAATGTAGCATAGGGAGGAGTATTCTTAGAGGGGGAGGTGATTTGGGAGGTTTGGATATGGATTCCAATGTTTTATAATAACTTTTACCCAAATCGTACAAGTGTATGATTTGCCCTTGAATGATTTTCAAACTTCACAAAATTGGTTGTATGATCCAAATCGTACAATAGGATGGCATGTATGATTTTCCACTTGTTCACTTTATTGAAAGTCATTTTGTAACTCAAATCGATCAATTTTGTAATTATTCTCTTCCAAACCCTGATTTTCCTTAATTGGCAAGTTTAAACTACATAATTGCACTTCCAAATTGGGAAAATGATCAGTTGTACAGTTTGGTGGTCTGGTTGTACGGTTTCACCAAACCCTTGCTGAATTCTTCACTTACATATTTTCCAATTTGTACACAGACTCTTCTCTAAGAAATATTTGGGTTATCTTTCTAGTGCAATTGCTAACATAGTTTTATAACATGCAAACCCTAATTCATTGTAATTGAGTTCTTATCATTACCAATATTTCTAAAAATTGTACAACAACATAATAATATTTTTATACAATAATAATAATGCATAAAGTCAATTCCCCAACATCATCCAGGGTTATGGGTTCATAAATAGTGTAATTCCATTGCAACAACATCCATATTCCACACCATTCTAGCCATACTTGCATAGAACACACAATCTGGATTCACCATTCACATGCACAATAGAATTCACAATAACTCACAATCCAAATTTTTTTCATATTAACATGGTTGAATGTATGCACAATTACCAATGAACACTCACAATGAACAACAATCATGAACAATAAATGAACTACAATCCTCCATGGACAACTCTTTTGTAAGCATGAACCATAACCATTAGTGAAAAACCATAAAAAAATGAATGGGGGTCCTTATAATGCTTGCCCAAGCTATTCCAAAGTGGTTCCTAAGACAACCACTATTTACAACTACCACCCCATAAGACAACCAACTTGCATTAAGGTTTCCCTAAGTCTAATTTGATTATTATCAAATTCACCTTAAATGCACATTTCACTTAATTTCAGTTTAATTTCTAATTGCACATTTATGAAATTTGTACAATTACACCCAATTGTACATTTTATAATTCCACATTTGTACAATTAGACCAAACCCTACATTTGTACGTTTTGACAAACCATACATCTAACAAAATTGGCAAAATTGACAAAATTGTGTAAATGTTGGACATTTTGAGCTCATTTAGTTGTCATTAATGTCAAGGTAAAAAGTCATCATTGATGCCAAAGTAAACATATGAAGACGTTATTAATACCATGGAGCACACCATCAATAGCACTAGGAAAAATGTGAAAAGTTAAAGAAAAAGTTGGCAAAATAATGTTTTATGAGGGTTTATGGTAAACTCGTGGTGGAATATTAAATGGTTTTATTAAAATCATTATGAGGATATAAAATTTTCCTCAAACATTGAGATAGCAGTTAAGATTTTAAAAGATCCACGATGACAAAATAATTTACAAATTAAAGGTTTAAGTTTAAACCCAAGGAAGGCTTTAATGTCCTTAAAGTTAAAGTTTATAAATATAATTTATAAAATTTAAATTCCTAAGAATTTAAATAATTTATAAATTATAAAATGCTTTGAAATGAGCTAATGTCTAAGATATAAGGTGAAATCATGTATAAATAAGATGTCAAGAGGCATTCAAAAGCATCCCTCTTCGAATTAATTTTATGCGAACAAGCTAAAGGAATTCGTGCAAATCATGAACGTTGAGGAAGAAGAAAAAGAGCTTAGAGCAGGAAGAATACGAAAGGTGTAAGCACATGGTGTGACCCACATTGGACATGGTGGTCCACTGGTACATCATTTTGTGTGAAAGTGTTGGAGTGGAAGGAGCCCACGATCGATTCGCATGGACGATTGGCGTGTTTGACTTGAGTGCCAAGGAAAAGTTTTTATTCGCGTTGTGTGGTATAAGGATAAAAAGGTGCTCATGGAGTGTTAAGCGTGCACCTAGTGCATGTGGTGGTAAGGTCTGTGACTAGAGCGCTCGTAGAGGTAGCGATTGTGGGTTCGAATCCCACTAGTGGGAAAGGTAATTTTTGATTAAATTTTATATTGCCTAAAGTTTTTCTTAAGGGGTCATTTGGAGTTATAAGGGTTTGTGAAGAATTATTTTGAATTGATTTGTGCTTGGAGTTATAAGGTTTTGTGAAGAATTATTTTATTGGTAAATGATTTGTGCTATTTGGATTTATAAGGGTTTGTGAAGAATTATTTTATTGGAAATTGATTTATGTTATTAAGGTTTTTAAAAGAAAGAGGATTTTATTTATGCTAAAGTTCTTATTGCCATTAAAATTGATTAAAGAGGTTTTGATTTATTTTGGTGGATGTTGAATTTATTTTTAGTTGCGAGTTTATAAGGTGTTATTGGATAAATATTTTTATGTATGTTTATGGTTTTTTTTGAAAGGTGAAGTGATAAGGTGTAATTGAGTATTTATATTATATTGTGAGAGAGATTTATCTTCTAACCTCTTTGAGCTTGGCATAGAAGTGTTTGTGGTTGTGACAAATTTATGAGATCCCTTCATCTTCAATAAAAAGGTATGAGCACATTATTCCATAATTGAGTTGATTGATTGGTTTTATGGAAAATAAGTTTGGAGTGAAAAGGACTTGATTAAGGTTTCCTATTGAGTGTGTTGAGTTAATACTTCAAGGTTTTTCTGGAGTAAAGATTTGTTAAAAATTTGTTGTTAAGCATTTTTGGAAACATTTTGAGTTGGTGGTTATATGCTTGAACTAGGGTTTGTGATAAAGGGATGTTTCAATGAGTGATTGGTTGAGTAGATTTGATTGAGTCTATTCAAGTGGATATGTGAAGTGATTGTTCAAGTTCCATAAAACAAACTAATCTATATTCTAATTTGAATTGAGAAAGTGATTGAGCAGTAAGTGTAGAACATATTGAGTCTATAAAAATTCTCTTTATGTTTCTATGATATTTGGAAAAGTTCTATGTGGACTTGTTGAGCATAATTGAGAAAATTTATATTTGGAAAAGTTATATTTGGAAAAGTTCTGAGTGGATTTATTGAGAAAAATTAAGCAAGTTTTGAGTGGACTTATTGAGCAGATTTAAGAAAGTTATGAGTGGACTTGTTGAGTAGATTTAATCAAGTTCTAAGTGTACTTGTTGAACATATTTGAGGATAAAATGTGGTGCATATTTGAGGACAGATTTGTGCCAGACCAAAGACAGATATCGAGGATAGATTTGTGTTAGACCAAAGGACTAATTTTAGTGTAGATTTGAGACATAGCTTTGGAGGAGATAGATCAGAGACAATGGTAGTCTCCATTGGATGTAGATACATCAGCCAGGGTAGTGAGGACATGTCTTCTGAGTGGGGATAATAGTCTTAAATGGAGAGAGATACTCAAGCCATTGTAGTTGAGGTAGTAGTCTTCTAGAGGATCACCAGATAAAGCAGAGGAGAAGGATTTATCCTATGGATAGAGATCTGTGAACTTGATTTAGGGTATCAACATCTCCTTTGTACAAAGGTCCATAAAAATTTTAGGGAAAGGATTCCCAAGAGAATATTTGAGAAAAATTTATAAAAAATATTTTCTCTATGGAAGTAACCATATTTAGGTGAACCAAGTAAAAATAATATCTCTCATGTGTGTGATGCTTTGTGTGATGTTTACTGCTTTAATAATATTGATGCTATTATTTGGATTAAAAAGCAAAAAGTTTTATTGTATATTGTTCACCCCCCCTCTTAGTATACACACATGTTATTTAATTGGTATCAGAGTCGGTTCCTTTAGAAGAGTTTAACAACTTGAAGAAAAATGTAACAAGAACACAATGGATCCTAAGGAGGTGCCTTCAAATAATTTAGCACCAGTATTTTATGGAAGTGACTATATATATTTGAGTATGATGATGAATATCTAGTTGATGGCACTTGGCAATGATGTTTGGGAAGCAGTAGAATTTGGATACGATCCCTTAGTCAATCCTCCTACAAATAAGGAAGGTAAGCTTCTACAACACTATAATTCAAAAGCAATGAATGCACTTGTGAGAGGTTTGTGTAGAACAGAGTCTATGAAAGTTATGCATTGTCAAACTACAAAAGAAATGTGGGATAAATTGTAAAATATATATGGAGATAAGAGTGTCAAGAAAGAAAAAAATTGAAATCTCAAAGGATAATTTGAAACGTTGAGAATGAACAATGAGAAAAATATTAGTGCTTATCTACTTCGAATTGATGAGGTTGCTAATGATATGCAAGGACTTGGAATGAAGATTGATGAATCTGATGTTTGTGATAAAGTATTAAGATCTATTCCAAAAATATTCAACGAACATGTTTCTACTATAGAAGTGTCAATCGATGGTGATACTTTGACAAGATATAAGTTGCTTGGTATGCTCACAACATTTGAGATAAGAATAAAATATCTTATTCCTCAAAAGGAAGCAACATTCAAAGCAATAAAAAAGACAAAGAATAATAAGTTTGAATCAAGCAATGAGTCATCCAGTGATGAAGAATCTAACTATGGTAGAAGAGATAAAGACTATAGAATATCCATAGATCTAAGATCTATTAAGTGTTTCAATTGTGGAAAGTATGAACATTTTGAAATAGATTGTCAAGAACCCAAGAACAACAATGGTGAAGAAAAATAGGATCACAAAAATAGGGAATCAGAAAGATACATGGAACAAAATAAAAGCAAGTATGGACAAAGCAGACAAGGAAAGAAGTTCTTTCAAAGACAAAAGAGAAGCTACTATGCAGATAAGGTAAGTAAGTGTTCAAGTGATAGTGATGCTAGTTTTTTAGACAATGATAGAGATGAAGTCCTATATATGATTGAAGAAAAAGAACCAATTAAGAAAAGGACTCCAATATTTCTCAAGTGTTTTAGATGTGGTAACTTTGGACATCTTGAATATAGTTGTACAAATGATGGTTATAGTTTCAGTGATTATGAATATGAAGATACACTTGAAGGACTAGATGAAAATATTCTAATGGAATTAGAAGATGAACCCATAGAAGACAAGTCAAAATATTATAAAGAAGCAGGCAAAGGTAAACAAATAGAGGAGTATTTAGATAAGGATGGATATGATCTCAAGGGAGAAATTGTCTATGCTATTGAAATAGTAAATAAGGTAAGAAAGAAAAACTCTAAACTTGAGTTTTAGTTTCAAGAATGTGATGAAGAGAGAAGATTGTTTATAGAGGATTTAGAAAAATCAAATGCTAACGCAAAAAGGTTCAAGGATAAGTTAGAAGCAAATATATTAGAATGTGAGAAGTTAGCACAAGAATTGGCACTACTAAGAGAATATTTGGAGGACTCCAAGATTAATATGAAAGGGTTCAAAAATATCTCAAAGAACTTGGATAAGTTCATCAAGATACAAATGACTACATCAAGAAAAATAGGTCTTGAATTTGAACAGAATCAAAAGAAATGAGAAGAACAATCAACCTCAAGTTTTGGAGGATAAGAAAATTTAGATGAAGATACTTTAGAAGAAGACAATATAAAAGAAAGTGAGACATCTGAGGATGAGTTGGACAATAGAGAGTTCAACAAAAACATGAACAATGCACAAAGAAGATACTTATGGAACAACAATCAGAATAGATCAAGAGAGACTAAGATACCAATGAGGTCAAGACAAGGATTCTTCAATGGAATATGCTTTTCATGCCATAGGTTTGGACACATGGATTCACAATGCAGGACACATGAAAGATAGGAATATGGGAACATATAGTTTTTCCATGGGTATTGCTACTCATGTAATCAGTTTGGTCACAAGGCAATGAATTGCAAGGTTCATGACAAAAGAGGATATGGCTTCACTAGGATAAATCTTAAGACATTTGCACCTCCAAGGAATAATAACATTATGTGTTATAAGTGCAATAATTAATGCTACACAACAAAGTGGTGTAGAGCAAACATTCTAGAAACAGATATGAAAAGGAATAGAAACAGGAATATGAATATGAATATGAATAGGAATAGGAATAGAAACATGGATATGAACAAAAATAGGAATAGGAATAGGAACATGGATATGAATAGGAACAAGAACATGAATACTAATGTAGACATGGATAGGAAAATGGACATGGAAAGAAACAATCAGAGGAATCATAAGGATCAGAAAGGAAGGAAAGAGGACAAAGGTAAAGAACAATGCTTTATGGGAGTAGAAATACTCCCACCCCAGAATTAAACCACCTTAATAGGAGGTGGGGGAGAGGCTAAGCTAAGAGGCTCATTCTTAGCCCCGAGCCCCAAAGATGACCCTTTGCCATTTATGTCAAAGGGGGAGATATTTGAGTAAGTGGGAGAGATTTGATATTTGAGAGAGCATTGAGCCAGGGGGAGCAATGTCCTAGGGGGAGCAGAATAAAGGAAAGGTCAAGTTTTCAGTAAAAGGAAATTAGGTTACCATCAATGACAAAGGGGGAGATTGTTGAACATTTTGAGCTCATTTAGTTTTCATTGATGTCAAGGTGAAAATTCATCATTTATGCCAAAGTAAACATATGAAGATGTTATTAATACCATGGAGCACACCATCAATAGCACCAGGAACAATGTGAAGAGTTGAATAAAAAGTTGGAAAAATAATTTTTTTTGAGGGTTTATGGTAAACTCATGGTGGAATATTAAATGGTTTTATTAAATAATTATGAGGATATAAAAATTTCCTCACACATTGATATGGCAATTAAGATTTTAAAAGACCCACGATGGCAGAATAATTTACAAATTAAAGGTTTAAGTTTAAACCCAAGGAAGGCTTTAATCTCCTTAAAGTTAAAGTTTATAAATATAATTTATAAAATTTAAATTCCTTAAAATTTAAATAATTTATAAATTATAAAAGGTTTCGAAATGCGTCGACGTCATAAAATAAAATGGAGCACTAGAGTCTAAGGAATAAGGTGAAATCGTGTATAAATAAGATGCCAAGAGGTATTCAAAAGCATCCCTCTTCGAATTAATTTTATGCGACCAAGCTAAAGGAATTCGTGCAAATCGTGAACATTGAGGAAGAAGACAAAGAGCTTATTTGTATTATTAGCATAGGAAGAAGATAAAATGTGTAAGTGCATGGTGTGACCCACATTGGACATGGTGGTCCAATGGTACAATGTTTTGTGTGAAAGCATTGGAGTGGAAGGAGCCCACGATCGACTCGCATGGACGATTGGCATGTTCGACTTGAGCACCAAAGAAATATTTTATTCGCATTTGGGTTAAGTGCTAGTTGTGGTAGAAGGAGTACGAGGTGCTTGTGGAGTGTTAAGTGTGAGTCTAGCACACGTGGTGGTAAGGTCCGCGGCTAGAGCGCTCATGGAGGTAGATATTGTGGGTTCGAATCCCACTAGTGGCAAAGGTAATTTTTGATTAAATTTTATATTGCCTAAAGTTTTTATTAAGGGGTAATTTGTAGTTATAAGGGTTTGTGAAGAATTATTTTGAATTTATTTGTGCTTGGAGTTATAAGGGTTTTTGAAGAATTATTTTATTGGTAAATGATTTGTGCTATCTGGAGTTATAAGGGTTTGTGAAGAATTATTTTATTGGAAATTGATTTATGTTATTGAGGTTTTTAAAAGAAATAGGATTTGATTTATGCCAAAGTTCTTCTTGCCATTAAAATTTATTAAAGAGGTTTTGAGTTATTTTGGTGGATGTTGAATTTATTTTTAGTTGGGAGTTTATAAGGTGTTATTGGATAAATATTTTATGTATGTTTATGGTTGTTTTTGAAAGGTGGAGTGATAAGGTGTAATTGAGTATTTATATTATATTGTGAGAGATATTTATCTTCTAACCTCTTTGAGCTTGGTATAGAAGTGTTTGTGGTTGTGACAGATTTAAGAGATCCCTTCATATTTAATAAAAAGGTATGAGCACATTCTTGCATAATTGAGTTGATTGATTGGTTTTATGGAAAATAAGTTTGGAGTGAAAATGACTTGATTAAGATTTCCTATTGAGTGTGTTGAGTTAATACTTCAAGGTTTTTCTAGAGTAAAGAGTTGTTAAAACTTTGTTGTTAAGCATTGTTGGAAATATTTTGAGTTGGTGGTTATATGCTTGAACTAGGGTTTGTGATAAAGGGATGTTTCATTGAGTGATTGGTTGAGTAGAGTTGATTGAACCTAGTCAAGTGGATGTGTGAAGTGATTGTTCAAGTTCCTTAAAACAAACTAATATATATTCTGATTTGAATTGAGAAAGACATCGAGCATTAAGTGTAGAACATATTGAATCTCTAACAATTCTCTTTATGTTTCTATGAGATTTGGACAAGTTGTGTGTGGACTTGTTGAGCATAATTGAGCAAGTTGTGAGTGGACTTGTTGAGCAGAATTGAGCAAGTTTTGAGTGGACTTGTTGAGCATATTTAAGAAATTTCTGAGTGGACTTGTTGAGCAGATTTAAGCAAGTTTTGAGTGGAATTGTTGAAAATATTTGAGGACACAATTTGGTGCATATTTGAGGATATATTTGTGGCAGACCAAATATAGAGATCAAGGATATATTTGTGCTAGACTGAAGGATTGAGTTTAGTGCATATTTGAGACAAATCTTTGGAGGTGATAGAGTAGAGAGGACAGTAGTATCTAGTGGATAGATATCCATCAGACAAGACAGTGAGGATAGGTCTTATGAGTGGTGACAAGAGTCTTTAGTGGAGAGAGATCCACAAGCCAGTGTAGTGGAGGCAGTAGTATTCTAGAGGATCACCAGCCAAAGTAGAGGAGGATTTCTCCTATGGATAGATATCCACAAACTTGATTTAGGGGATCAACATCTCCTTTGGATAGAGGTCCATAAAAATTGTAGGGAAAGGATTCCCAAGAGATTATTTGAGAAAAATTTATAAGAAATATTCTTTGTGGAAGTAGCCATCTTTGGGTGAATGACATAAAAATGATGTCTCTAATGTATGTGATGCTTTGTGTGATGTCTAATGCTTTAATAATACTGATGCTACTATTTGGATTAAAAAGCAAAAAGTTTTATTTTATACTGTTCACCCCCTTCTCAGTATAAGCACATGTTCTTTAGCGAATCCAGTGTTCACTTCTTCTTCAGCTAGGAAGTGGATTTGCTGCCTACAACCCAAACTAAATGAGCTACATAGACCACCATTAAAATTGGTAGTTGAAATAATTTGTAAATCAAGAAACAAATTTATGTCATGTTTCATGGAAATTATATAAAAATATTGACCATTACCTTAGTGATGTTAGGTTCAACTATGTATTGAAAGTGTAGTTTGAATTATGGTCAAGGCCAACATTGTATGATGCAATCTTGTATAGGTATAAAATAAATCATTGTATGAATGTAGTAAGCCCTATGGATTGTGGTTAACTTATAATTAACCTTAATCCCTCTTGTTATGTTAGCTTAGGTTAAAATTGCTTATGTAATTGGTATTTTTTGATATTAGTATAAATACCCCACACCACTCCATACATTGTATTAGTGTTATGAGTCTTATATATGAATATTTTAGGGATTATTTATTGTGCCCATGGGTGTCCAATATATCCTTATCTCTTTCATCCTTTTTATGTTTTGTATAAGATTTGAGTGAATGGATTGATTCCATTTGTTTCTAAAAATAGGTGTGAATTCCAACATGGTAACCAAGTGGATAGAGATCTTTATTATTTGGTCATGTAAATTTTTTTTTTTATATCCTTCCCTATTTCTTTTGAAATCTAGGACAAATTACTTCTCTGAGCTTCATAAGCACCTTCGACAAAAGATGCAAATGGAAGTTCCATTTTTTTTGCTCTCTCCAATTATTCTATTTTTTAAAGAATTTATGGCTACTCTAGATTATGTTCTATTGTTATTGGAATATTTTGTACCTATTTTGCATAGATCCAAACAACTTATAGCAGAAAAATTACTATTAATTTTACTTAGAAGGGTGTTTTAACTTCTTTAGTCAAATTCAAACATTGTTGCCTCATAAAGAGGACTTGGTGTCATTGCAAAGGAGGGAGAATTATGATGCTTTTATTCTACTTAGGAGTTTTGGTGCCTTGATTAGAAGAAGGAAAAGGAGGTATATTAATTTTTCTTGGTTAAAGTCTTTTACACCCTATCTATTTAAGTGGTTGGATCTCTTTACTATTATGGACCATGGTGTTTTTCATCATAAAGAATGTAAAACTTTGGACTTGAGCAATGGTGGTAGTACTTAAGCTAGATGGGCATGGCATAAGGGCATTCTACCTTTTAATGTAAGAAGCAAAAGAAGATATTTTTTTTATTATTTTTCCTTACAAAAAAATTAGAATGAGTTTTTCAAAAATATCTGTAGGGTTAAACTAGAGGGAAAATTTCCAAAAGCCATAAAGTTTGCATAAAGAATCATTTTGAGAAAATATTTTCAAATTGAAAAAAAAAATTGAGATCTTTGCATTGGTGGTATTTGTTCAAGTAATTACTACAAGTGGAGGGGCATCTCATTATCTGATTATCTTCAAATCCTATTGCCCTATTTTAAAAGAGAATTTTTACAATATGTTATGCAATCAAAATGTTTGTTCTACATGTATGGGAGACAGTTGGATTTATGAAAATTATAGTGGGTTTTGAGTCTTTTAGAGGCATATAATAAAAGGATTAAAAATATCCTTTAGTCAATATCTCTTCTTTCTTTGGGCTATTGATTCAACTTATTAATGAAGATCGAATCTTTCATGGTCTCTTCTTTCTTCTATTCTTTATCCACATACTCCTAGAATATTAGCTCTTATTATAAACATGTCTATGTAAATCCTCTTTTAACGATGGAAATTAGGTGGCCTAAGGGTAAATTAAAGTTCCAAACAAGGTGATGTTTGTTGTAAATGGGAATGTTAATGCTTCCAAGTCTTACCTTACGTTACTAGAGAAGAGTAAATTAGTTTTTTTTTAGAGGAGTACTCATGACTTCACTTCCTCTTATGGAGTCTTAAAGGAATTTTTCTTTGAATATGCACTAAAGTATTTGATAGTGGTAGTGATGACTACGATCCAACCTAAGGATATTCTTATTTAGAGGATTTTTCACATCAACAAATTTCTAGATGACAAGGGGATCCAAATGAGACTTCTTCAAATGTAAAGGCCCACTACATCATCCATTATGGGGGGAAGATATTATTGTTATTAATTTGTTCTCTCCATGAGCCCCTCAGTTCAAATATGAGGGGTGTTGAAGGTATAATCTAACTTATGGTAGAGGTCAACAATGTATGATACAATCTTGTATAGGTCTATGGGCGATCATTTTACAAATATATTTTATTTATTGTATTATTTTATAATGAAATCCCGATGGGCCATCGTAACCTTATTATTATTAAACCCATCTTATAACTAACCTTAATCCTTATTGTTATGTTGGCTTAGGTTAAACTTATGCAATTATATTTTTTGGCATTGGTCTAAATGCTCCCACCACTCCATTCATTGTATCAAACTATTGTGATACTTATATACAAATAATATAGTGATTATTTATTATGTCTATGGGTGCCCACTATACGTTTCTCTCTTTTGTCCTCTTTTATGATTTCTATATAATATTTTAGTACATGGATTGCTTATTCATTTCTCAAAATAGTTTTGAATTCAACATGGTATACAGTAGGTATAAATATTCATCACTTAGTCATCTATAAAAATAATTTGAAGCCTTCCATATTTATTTTGACTTCTAGGATAAATTACTTCTCAAAGTTTCATAATCTCCTTTGGTGAAAGATGCAAAGGGAAGATACAATTGTTTTCTCTCAATTATTATGATATTTTTGAAGAATTTACGTCTACTCTACTTTATGTTCCATTATTATTGGAACATTTTATACCTATTTTATATAGATCCAAACCATTTATAGTAGAAGAACTATTGTTGCTTTGACTTAGAAGGGTATTTTCATTTTATGGAAAATCAAACATTGTTTCCTCACAAAGAGGACTTGGTGTCATTGCAAAGGAGGAAGAATTGTGATGCTTTCATCCCACTTGGGAACTTTGGTGCCTTGACCGAAAGAAGGAAAAGGAGGTTTTTTTATTTTTACTTGGTTAAAATCATGTGCATATTATGTTTTGAAATGGTTTAAGCTCTTTACTATTATGGATCATGATGCTCTTCTTCACGAACATGGTAAACCTTTGGACTTGAATAGTGGTGGTGATAGTCAAGCTAGACAGGGATGGTATAAGAGCTTTCTACATTTAAATGTAAGAAATGAAGATATTTATTTCTTACTATATTTCCTTGAAAAAAATTGAAGTGAAATTATAAAATATTGATCTTTTTTAAAAATGTCACTCTATGGCAATTTTAGAGGGTAAACGTCTATAAGCCATAGTTTTTGCATATAGAAGTATTTTGAGCTTGTTTTTTTTTTTTAAATTACACATTTTTTTTTATCTCTTTTAATTGGTATTATTTGTTAAATGGCTTACTACAAGTGGAGGGAATTATTTTTATGTAATTTTCTTCAAATCCTATTGCCCTATTTCAAAAAGGAAAATTTACAATATGTTATGCAATAAAAATATTTGGTTTGCATGTATCGGAGACAATTGGATTAATGGTAGTTATAGTGATTTTTGAGTATTTTAGGGGCATATAAGAAAATTATTCATAATTTCCTTTAGTCTATCTATATTACTCATTTGGGCTATTGATTCAACTTATTTATGAAGATCTAATATTTCATGATCTCTTATTTCTTCTATTCTTTGTCCATGTACTTCTAGAATTTTGGCTCTTAGCATAAAAATATCTATGGAAAGCCTCTTTTGGTGATGTAAATTAGGTGGTATAAGGGCAAGTTGAAGTTTCCAAATAAGGTGATGTATATTGTAAAAGGTAATGTTAATGCTTCCAAGTTTTACCTTATATGACTAGAAGATTAAATTAGTTTTTATTTAAATAACTCTTGACTTCTCTTTCTCTTATGAATTATAAAAGGAAATTTTCTTTGAATATGTGATAAAGTATTTGATAGTGGTAGTGATGACTATGATTCAACCTAAGGATATTCTTGTGCAGAGGTATTTCCACATCAGCAGATTTCTAGATGAGGAAAGGGATCCATATGAGTCTTCCTCAAGTACAAAGACCTATTAGAGCATCTATTAAGGGAGAAAATATTATTATTACTAATATATTTTCTCCTTGAACCATCAATTCAAATTATGAGGGGTGTTGAAAGTATAATATGACTTATGGAATAGGTCAATATTGTATGATATAATATTATATAGGTCTACAAAAAATCATTTTATAAATATATTTAATTGAATTGTTTTATTATGTAAGCCCTATGGGCCATCATAACCTTGTTATGGTTAAACCCACCTTATAACTTGTAAATAACCTCAAGTCCTCTTGTTATATTGGATTAGGTTAATCTATTTAATTGCCTTTTTTTTGGTATTGGTATAAATACCACCACCACTCCATCCATTGTATCAAATTGTTATGATATTTACATATAAATAATATAGTTATTATTTATTGTGCATATGCGTTCCCACTATATATTTATCTTTTTTTTCCTCTTTTATACTTTCTATATAAGATTTGAGTGGATGGATTGCTTATTCATTTCTAAAAATAGGTGTGAATTCAACATGGTATTCGAGCAAGTACAAATATTTATCACTTGGTCATTTATAAATATTATTTGGAACCTTCCATATTTCTTTTGGCTTCTAGAATAAATTACTTCTCAAAGCTTCATAAGCTTCTTCAATAAAATATGCAAAGGAAAGATACATTATTTTCTCTCCAATTATTCTAATATTTTTGAAGACTTTATGCTCACTCTAGATTATGGTACATTGTTATTAGAATATTTTATACCTATTTTGTATAGATCCAAACCACTTATAGTAGAAGTATTACCACTTTGACTTAGAAGAGTATTTTCATGTCATGAAAAATCAAATATTATTTCCTCACAAAGAGGACTTGATGTCATTGCAAATGAGCGATATTCGTGATGCTTTCATCCCACTTGGGAGATTTGGTGCCTTCATTGGAATAAGAAAAAGGATACATATTTTTTTCCTTGGTTAAAATATTGTGCATCCTATATTTTCATATGGTTGGAGCTATTTACTATTATGGATCATAGTGATTTTCTTTGCAGACATGGTAAGCCTTTGGACTTGAGAAGTCGTGGTCATATTCAAGCTAGATTGATTTGGCATAAGGGATTTATAACTTTTAATGTAGGAAGAAAAGAAGATGTTTATTTCTTATTATATTTCCTTGCAAAAAAGTTAGAATGAAGTTTAAAAATATTGACATTTTTAAAAATATCACTCTAGGGCTTGTTAGATTTTGAGGATATATGCAATGGAAGAGATCTAACATAGGTCCTAATAAGATGCAATAAATATGAAAGAAAGTGAGTCTACAATATGAATGAAATATACTATAAATAGAAATGATGAAATTACAATGCAATATGGAGGAAATGGTCACTCCATTACTATGAGCTAAAGAGCTACATTGTGCTCCATACAGGAGCACCACTATCTACTACACTGCACTAGATAAGAACTTGAATTGATACTGATCTACTACTATGAGGCCCTTTATATAGGAAGATAGATTCCTTGGCCAACACTCTACCTAGATGTACAAGGGGACACCTTGCACATTACAACTTGCACATTGCCACTTGTGCATTTATTACATTGCTTGAAGTAACTAGCTAACTTCCCCTAAAGTAATCTCCTACTCTAACTATGTACCTAAGGTGGTACATTTACATGACCCAAATGATGTAATATACTCTAACTCTAACACCCCCTTGTATTACATTATTTGGGTATTGAAGATTTCAATCTTCAATATGGATCTTCTTCTTGAGTATGGTCTTTGATTTGATCAAGTTCTTTCATCAATTGACTTTTGCTCTGGAGTCTTCCTTTATCTGAACCATATTCTTCTTCTTCTTTAGCTTTTCCTTTGAGTCTAGTTTCTGCATTCCTATAGGTGGTAGTACTACTGCTAGATCCCTACAAAGATGTTTCTCCTTCTTTGTTCTTACTCTATACAAAAACTTCTTTCAAGATATCAAGATAATATCTTGGATTAGTGGATCTTGAGGTATCAATACTGCATGAGGATTGAAATATCCTTTTTAAGTATGATTCACTTAGTTCAGATTTCCTTTTATGAGCTTCTATCAAACTTTGTGGTTTTGCATTCTCATTCTTGTAGCATTTGTATGTAAGTAATGCCATATACAAAATGCTTACAAAATCTAAGGAAAGTGGAATGTCATCCTTTCCATTCTCAATTGCTTCTTTGAGTTGAGCTTGTAGATATTGTTCCATGGTATCAAAATCATCATCTAAGGCTTCACTATGAATCATTTTTGAAGTAAGATCTAAATATGCTTCACCTTTTATAAGTAGATTCATGATTCCAATTTTTATGGCACATGCTTTTTCCTTTCTAGAGAGATTATTCATGTATTTGTTTGTTGTATTCCTTGGGGTAGACATCTTATAGCTTCTTTGAAAAAGTGCTTTGATTGGAATAGAATCTTATGAGATAGAATCTACTAAGTGGTCTACCTTATAACTCCCTAGTTATGAGCTTGATTCGATAGAACCTTTTTAGCTTAGGTTTTGTAGGCTTCCTTATGACTCCCTAGTTAAGAGATGTGATTTAATAAAATCCTTGTAAGATTTGTAGACACCTTATGAATCCCAAATGGATTGAGTACTTGATAAATTTTGAATGAATGCTATTATTATCAAGTTTTGTAGAATACCTTATGTCTCCCTAGTAATTTTGGATATGTTGAATGATAGATAAAGTGCTTTTGGGAATAGTAGTTCAATTTTGAGTTGATTTTGTAAAGTTTTATGGATAGAAAATATCAACTTCTTTTACACCTTATTTCTCCTATTGAACTTAAGCACTTTCTATTTTTATGAGGTTCTATTTGTTGGAATTCTTTTGTCCCTTTAATGTAAGTTTGAGATAAGTATAGTAATTAGTTTCCAACTCTTGATTTTCCTTATAGAACCTTATTTTATAGCCTTTGATAATTTGATATTTAATATTTCTAAATTCCAACTACCTATTTTGGTGTAGTATTCCTTATAACTCCCTAATATGGAATTTTAGAAAACAATGATATTTGCAATGTTAGATAATTAATCTATCTAGGTAGAAATCCTTATTTCTCCTATGCTTTAGATTGCAAATATTAGGCTATTTAAATTTTTTATATATATATATATATATATATATTCCTTTTTAATATTGCTTTCAAATATGGTTGATTTCTATTAATGTTTCAACCTTATATTATACCTTATATCTCCCTATTAATGAAAGCAAATTGGAATAAGATATAGTCTTACCTTTGTGATGCCCCAAACCTCTACGTATCTGATGTTGATTCTTAGACGTAGATGATAGCACTCTTTAGTGCTCTTTTGACCATTATCTCCAATGTATGGGTGTAGGATTTAGCTTCTCTTTAACTTGGATGATGACTGGTTTCTTTGATGACACTACTTGGACAATGGATGCTTCACGTTTGACCACTTTGACTAGGAGCATTCAATGCTCTCTTCCTATTGCTACTATGATGTCGATGCTACTATGTAATTCTACCATGAGCTCGGCTTTTGATGTTGCTACGAACTCGGCCTTCAATGCTCGACTTTGCTTTGACTTCATTCTGATGCTTTCTCCAAGATGGGCACTTCTAAATAGAATGGAATCTTCCTCCTTTTGGACAAGTGGTGAATGGGAGTTACAAATTGGAATTCTTTCAATGCTCATGCAAAGATAACATACGTAACCTCCTCAATATTCCTTGTAACTCCTCTTGATTAGGTGCTTGAAATTTCTTGAGCGTTAAGAGTTGGGATGGCACCTTAGAATGTTTGTGCCAAGTGGAACTCAAGGTCTTTGCATGTAGACATTTACTATAACACTCTAGAAAGAATGTTATAACTCCTCTTATCCTTTTGTATGCTTGTTTCTTGGCTTGCTTCATTTCTTGGACAACAAGCAACCTTTTTCTTTTGTAGGTGTTTTGATGAGGATGTTGGATGGTGCTAGCTGTGATGCTCCTTGGTTCTATGGAGCTCCGAATGGCAGTTTTGTAACTGATCTTGGTGCTTCCTTTGTAGTGTAGATAGTCCTTTGTAATAGATTCATTCCATGTTGATAGAAGTAGATTTTGATACCTTTTTATGTAGATGAGCACCCTTTAATATGGACCTTTATGCTGTCATTTTTATCCACGTAGATGTAGATTGATAATGACATTATGTGGGCTTTGATATTGCAGGTGAATGCTTGCTTCTGGATGCTTTGACATGGAGCAATGGTGTCTTTTGACACCTTAAATCTTGAGCAATATGTGCTCCTCGACAACTTTATTTTCTTGCTTGAAACCTGCCCTTATACCTACTCGGATGATGGTCATTGTATTATAAGACCTTTTGTCCTTCTTGAATGGACAAGAATGGTGCTTGTATTAGATAGATTTTGCACCAATATGATGGGTCGAATGTCTCTTTCTAAAATGCTCCTTTTCATTTTGATGAGGTAGCTCCTTGCCTTTAGTAATTCCTTTTGCTTGGAAAATTTAGTAAGAGTAAAACCAAGCTA
This sequence comes from Wollemia nobilis, assembly GCA_028583015.1. Taxonomy (NCBI): domain Eukaryota; kingdom Viridiplantae; phylum Streptophyta; class Pinopsida; order Araucariales; family Araucariaceae; genus Wollemia; species Wollemia nobilis. The sequence goes on from JAQPPZ010001906.1 coordinate 1,048,812, forward strand.
ATAATATGCACCCTTTTGAAGTAGAAAATTTTGCACTTATTCTTTTAATGAAACCCTAAGTGCACTTTAAATCTGAGACTCTCCAAGTCTCGATTTGAAGCTTCTATTGTTGTTTTGATGGTGGATTTCTTCTCCACTCCTTGGAGGAATATGATCTGATTTTTGTGGCTTCTTTGGGCCATGAAATGTTGTAGGTTTTGTGCACCAAATAGTGTCTCTAGACACTTTGATAATATACTAGTTTTTGTGTCCTTGATATTTAATCAACAAACACAAACTAACCCTTTTGAGAGTAACTAGTTAGAGATCAACTAGTATAGTGCTAATGCACTTTTAATGGTAACAATAATCTCACATTATTGCTCCAATAAATGAACTCTCAAAATAATTTTAGATGCACTTAATAATCTCTACAAATTTTAAGAGTAATCTGTAATTTACCCTTAATGAATATTCTACAATTTTTCACTACAATCAATATTGTAGGATATAGTCTTCTTGCTTTCTAGATAGCAAATAGGTAGATGATAATTTTATTTCTTTTGAAAATATCCAACTCCTATTTAATGTGCAAATAATACTTAAAATTAATTTTCCCTTTTTGCACTTGAAGACTATAATGCAATCTATCTTTCTGTAACTTTTAATCCAAATATGGTGCTTAATAGAATTTGATAATGAACCCTAATTTGAAGTTCAACTAATTACACCCTAGTTGCTTACCTCTTTGATGGCTTCTAAAGTAGATGTAGATCTTGGTGTTTTTGATTCACCAAGTTGCTGCCTTGCAATGGTTGAATTCATAGCTTCTTGTTGGTTGATCCAAAAAAACTTCCTGCTTCACCAAACTGTAGCCTTGAACTTTCTATCTTAAGCCTTGGATTTGGTGGCTTGATCCTTCTAGTGATATTTGATTTTCTACTATAGATTCAGAGAACTCCTTTCTCTAAACTATGCCTCCTTGTTGTGAGAGGTAATCTCCAAATATCCTGGATTTGGTAGGCTTCTTCTATCTGAATCTTCCTTCAAGCTTCTTGTCGAATTCTAACTTCAAACATGATCTTCTTCTTCTCAAGATTTTGAATATCTTGAGGTCTTCACTAGATTCTTCTTTTGGATTTGGCACTCCTTGAAAAAAATTTCTTCTCTTGGGCTTGTTGTCGGATGGTGATAATTGTCCCAAGTCCTTCACTATCAGGAGCTTTCTCCTTGGTAGTGGATTTCTCCAACGAGTTCTCCTAGGAACTCTTTTGATGATGCTTCTATGAGCTCTACAACAAGGCTCTCCAAGCCTTCTTATTTTTCTTCCTTGAGACCTCTCCAAGGTCTTCTATCTTGCAGCTTCTCTGGTCTAAGACCTTTTCTTCAACCTTCTACTTCTGGAAGTGTTGGTGATGAGATATTCTTCTAGGATCTCTGATTCTACTACTTCTAGATTTGAATAGGACTCTCCTAGTCCTTCTCTTTCTTCTAGAAATGGAAGTTCTTCAATGAGATCTTCTCTTGATCTCTTCAACTTCTTCTGAAATAAGTCTTTAATCAGTAAAGGAGATCACCAATCTCCTATTTCTTGGACTTTTCTCAAGAGTCTTCTTTAGGAACTCATTTCTAGAGTTTTCTTCTAAATCAAGAATTTATCTTCTGAATCAAGATATCTTCAAGAACTCTTCTTTGGAGTATTCTTCTGAATCAAGAATTTCTTCTAGAATTTTCTTCAGAGATCTCTTCTTTGGAGTCTTCTTCTGAATCGAGAAATTATTCTCTGAAATTTTCTTCAGAAACTCTTCTTTGGAGTTTACTTCTAAATCAAGAATTCTTCTTCTGAATCAGGAATTCTTCTTTGAAGTTTTCTTCAGAATTAAGGCTTCTATGGCCTTCTTCTTGATCAAGGCTTCTATGGCCTTTTCTTCTTCAAATATTCTCTGGCCTATTCTTATTTGAGGATTCTCTAGCCTATTTTTATTCTAGGCTTCTCTGGCCTATTCTTCTTCAACATGCTACAGGTATTAATCTTGAATGGAGATCACCAATCTCCTATCTCCTTCTATGACTCAACTTCTAGAGTCTCTTCTTCCTTGAGTCTGCTATAAGGCTACTGTGGTCTTTTCTTTACTTCTACAATTTATAGGATTGTAACTCTTGTAATGAGACCTTTCTCGAGGTCTTTGAAATATTTAGTCTTCTCCTTGTTTCTGCAAGTGCTGGAATGATTCTAAGAAGATATTCTTCCTAACTCTCTTGTAGGAAGCTTCCCAACCTTTTGCTGAATCTCCTTTTCCTACAACAAGTTGTTAGAAACTGGAACGAAAGAACTTATAAATTTGGAGATAATAATATTCACTAGTTGATTTGTCAATCTAGTGGTATGAATGTTGAGTCCTAGTCTTCACAAGTTTTTCTACAACTTTATGGAAAGACTCTAGCCAAATATAATCTCAGAATTTCTGCAACTGAGATTTATTTCATTCCTCACTTTTCTAATCCTATTGACTACTATGACTATTTCTATCAATTGATTCCTAATGGCAACTTTTGCATGCAAGGACACTCAATGGTAGATTCAGTTTACAAAGTGTAGGTCAATAGTAGTAATGGTAACTCTCCCTATTCCTCTTGACCTATTGGACTTATCTTATGATGGATGTAGGTCCTCCTATCTCAATTCACCATGGCTTGATACCACTATTATATTTTGAGGATATATGCAATGGAAGAGATCTAACATAGGTCCTAATAAGATGCAATAAATATGAAATAAAGTGAGTCTGCAATATGACTGAAATATACTATAAATAGAAATGATAAAATTACAATATAGTATGGAGGAAATGGTCACTCCATTACTATGAGCTAAAGAGCTACATTGTGCTCCATACAGGAGCACCACTATCTACTACACTACACTAGATAAGAACTTGAATTGATACTAATATACTACTATGAGGCCCTTTATATAGGAAGATAGATTCCTTGGCCAACACTCTACCTAGTTGTACAAGGGGACACCTTGCACATTGCCACTTGTGCATTTATTACATTGCTTTAAGTAACTAGCTAACTTCCCCCTAAAGTAATCTCCTACTCTAACTATGTACCTAAGGTGGTACATTTACATGACCCAAATGATGTAATATACTCTAACTCTAACATGGCTATTTTGGAGGGAAAATTTTGAGAAGTCATAACTTTTGCATATAGAAGTGTTTTAAGCCTCTTTTTTTCAAATTGTACACATTTCTGAGCTCTTTGCATTGGTATTATTTTTTCAAGGACTTATTACAAGTGGAGGAACTTCTTATTAAATGATTATCTTCAAATCCTATCGACCTATTTTAAAAGTGAAAATGTACAATAAATGTACAATAAGTCATGCAATCACAATCTTTGGTCTACATGTGTGAGAGATAAAATTGAATTTATGAGAGTTGATTTGGTTTTTGAGTTATTTAGAGGCATATAGGAAATAAATTCAAAATATATTTTATTTAATCCCTCTTCCTCCTTTGGGCTATTTATTCAACTTATTCATTAAGATATAATATTTCATGATCTCTTATTTCTTCTATTCTTTATCCAGGTACTCTTGGAATTTTATGATGTCTCTTCTCATAAACAAATCTATGGAAAACCTCTTTGGGTGATGGAAATCAAGTAGCATAATCACAAGTTAAAGTTTTCAAACAAGGTGATGTAATTTTGTAAAAGGGAAAGTTAATGCTTCCTAGTCTTACCTTATGTGACTATGAAAGAGTGAAGCAATTTTGCTTTAAAGGGAGTACTCTTGACTTCTCTTCCTCATATGGAGTCGTAGCAAAATTATTTTTTTGGATATGTGGTAAAGTATGTTATAGTGGCAACGATGACTATGGTCCCCCCTAAGGGTATTCTTGTGTAGAGATATTTTTGTATCTTCAAATTTCTAGATGATGAGGGAGACCCACAAGTCCTCGTCAAGCATAGAGGTCCACTAGAACATCCATTATGGGGGGAATAGATTATTGTTACTAATATCTTCTCTTCTTAGACCCTAAATTTATATTATGAGGGGGTGTTGAAAGTGTAATCTGACTTATGACCAAGGATGACATTGTATGATGCAATCTTGTATAGGCCTACGGGTAACATTTTATGAATACATTTAATTTATCATATTATTGTTTTACATAAGCCCCATGGGACGCAATTAGCCTTGTTATGGTTAATCCCAATTCATAGCTTATAATTAAATTTAAGCCCCCTTGTTATGTTGGCTTAGGTTAAACATATTTATGTCATTAAGGTTTTTATATTGGTATAAATACCCCCACCACTTCATACATTGTATAAAAGTGTTGTAACTATTATCTATGGATAATATAGTGATTATTTATGATGCCTATGGCTTCCCACTATATATTTCTCTCTTTTTTTCCTTTTTATACTTTTTGTATAATATTTGAGTGTACAAATTACTTCTATTCATTTTTATAAATAGGTGTGAATTCAAGCACTATGTAAATGACATCATCCATAAGTATGCTAGTATTTTCTAGTATAATTATATTTTAAATATCATTTGAATAAAAATAACTAAATTAAGTTAAAATAATTTATTTCAAGTTGGACATCCATACAAATATATTGACTTGAAGATTTTAATTCAAGTTATACACACATTAAAAAGTATCTAAAACTATAAAATTGAGCAATAAGAAGATAAAGAAGTAACAAAATTGAAAATAACTATAATGGGGCTTTAAGAGAAAATTGTAAGTTTATCAAAATTAACCACCTATTAAAAATAAGAAAGTTGACCTCAAACATGTATGTCCACAACTAATATTTTAAATATACATCTAAAAATATAGAAACAATGGGGAAATATGGGGGCAATCATGATGAACATAAACCTTACATTACCAAGGGGAAAAAACATGAGTACATAGAAGGTAAATTCCATGTTATTACTTAGGATCTATAATGAAATGCAATATTTGATTAAAAACTTTACAAAATTCTAAGATTTTCATGAATTATCATATAGTATTTGAAATAAATCTAATTATACCACTCATTTTAGGAACAAAATCACTTAGAAGATATGTTAGATAATATACAAAAAAATGCAAATATCTTATTTACATTTGTATTAATATTCATACATGATAATATGAACTAGCATTTGGAAATTATTATAATCAGAGTCTAATGCTAATGGGAATTAGATTTTAGTGACTACCTAAAAGCCATTAAAGTGAGGTATGATATGTTCAATATTGCATGTAACATAGGGTTATGCATAGTGGTGAATATTCACCAATTGGGCGAATATTAGGATTTTCAAAATTAGAAATTGGCGAATATGAGGACCCTCGACATCGGCCCATTCACCTAAAATTTTTAGGACCAATTTTTTATTAGGGTCAATTCACCATAATATATCCAAACATAGACATATTTGTACTCGTTGGAAAGATATTTTCAAGCCTGATCTACTAGTGGTTCTTTTATGAAGTTATAAGATGACTTAATAGGTCAAAAGTGGCTCCAAAGATGACCTTACATTTTAGGGCTTCAAATGCCCTAAATTTTGGTATGAAGATGCTCGATTTGATTTTCTTAGGATTCTCCATGATTCACCTTAATTTTGATTAGGATTCGCCATTTTTTTACAAGTACATTTTGAGTCCAACCCCTTATGCATAACCCTGATGTAACATGTCTCACCCATGGCCCTTAATTAGTGACTTACATAATAGTCAATAATAATCCATGCATTTTTTAGGATCTATTACATGAATTGGAGTTATAAAATCATTTGATGTTTGTAATTACTAGGAGGTTAATAAACATTTCTCCCATATGTAAATTGAATAGTCACATCTCTTGTGAGAATGTGAGGAGATGAAAATAAAACTGAAGGTGAAACACCAAGAGCTAAAAATATCAAAGACTCTCTTAAATATGAAGACATATATGGATTTGTATGAAAGCTCATGCTAGTGAATATTGGTGGGTTATAAAGGATATATATGTTACTAATATTTGAGATAAATCTGAGTGTTTAATATTGTTCTTGCAAACTAGTTTTTCATATTTTATTGCTTTTCTTTCCTCCATTGCTAACATTATTATCAAATACTTGTGTAAATTATAAAAGGAAGAATGTCTGAGTATGGAAAATATTTGTGTGTTTTGGAAGAGGTGACAATCATCACCATCTGATGACATACCCCATGAGTGATTGATATACCTAGATGTAAAGTTTTATGTGCAACTCGTTGTATATAGCAAGATAGTTTTATGTATATAGAGGTGATTTTTATTTCTATTCAGTTACAATATTTATTCCTCCTCATCTTTTATCAACATATTTATACTAGGTGCAAGTATTATGTCACTAAACAGTGAAATAATAGGGCATTTTTGAATTGACCAATATTTTAGCAATCACCCTCTATCAATATTCAATGCCCAACTCCATTTACTCTTTCCATAACCTACATGTGTGTCAAATATCACTTGAAATTGCTCCCTCTTTGTTCCATTATAGTCATATTTCCAATCTGAAATTGTCTTGGCACCTACATAAACATTGTGTATTAGTCAAGGTGTAACATTTGAAATACCAAACCTGAACAATAGGAATAAAAGTACAAATATTTAAAGCCATATGAGGTGGCATAATCCTCTAATTAGAGATATAATAGCATTTTGTGGGGTCTTGAAGTAACTATTCTCATCTAGAAACTAGAGATGATTTGTTAAATGTTTAGAATTTACTTCTCAATCTTTAGAAACCATGTAAAATACCCTCACTTCTATGCTACATCAATGCCAGAAAAATATTCAAAGCAAAGAATAAAATTATTTTTTATAAAAACGTTGTAAACAACAACTAAGATTTTCAAAAAAATTAAAAATCTTTAGCCCACCAATTTCTATATAAATTGCTTCTTCAAGGCATCATTGTAATAATTCATTAAAAAAACTTAACCAACAAAATGGATTAAAATTCAAACGAGGTAAACATGGTGAACCTATTGGTGAATATTTCCCTTAATCCAATTATCCATTTCCACATAAGAGATCCTCACAATCCAAGCTCACACTAGGGTTTTTAAGGATAAATCCCTAAAAAATAATAATAAATATCTTTCCTAAAAAAACCACTTTCAATACAATCTCTCCTTATAGTCAAGTGAAGTCGCTCCATTCCTACTCTGATACTATGTTGAAGTTTGCAATATTTTCTCGTAATCTCATAACATATAACATACACCATGAGCATAATCATGAAAACAAAGAAGTGAAATAGAAATATCAAGAACATGAAATAATAATATCTCACATAATAATATTACACTTCTTACTTATTCAATAGATCGGTAGTTTGGGGTATTCATATTTAATGCCTAATATTCAAATTACAATTACAATTACATTAATCAAGGCCAATATAAGGCTCAAGGTTAAGTCAATTACCAAACCTTTAATCAAAGGTTTTGTTAGGATTAACCATCAAGGTGGTTTAGCCAATATAATAAGGGGTGAATAAATATGACTATCTACATGGATTAACCAATTTAATAAGGTATGAATATGACAATATTACCTTTAGGTTATATCAAAGGTTTACCAAAGGATTATTTGATCACAATATTTCCCATATGATTACATCAAAGGTTGCTTGTTAGCTTATATTATCATCTATCAAACTTGCTTGATAATGTCAAATTATCATATCTTCCAATATATGTGTCTTCATTATCAAGCCCACTTGGAAGGAAAGAGAGAGAGAGAGAGAGAGAGCAATTTCAATTAATCATATGTATTATATTTTTTATTAATATAGACATAACAAACAATGGTCAATAATAAAAATAATAAACATGTCCTTGATTCTTTTTAAGCATCAGTGTTCATGCCTTATATGCTCCATAAAGACTACAAGTAGATATCAAATATACATTATATAAAATTATATATATATAGATATATTCTATATAGGAAAATAAAATATAGTATTTGAAAAGAGAATAGATGATTTCATTTCGACTAGATAGCAAGAATGTTTGGGTGGAGGTTGGATCTGGTGTAAAACTGCTCTTATTGTACTCTAAGGTTTCCATGTACTATCTATGTTTAGTTCTTGGTATTATTTATGGCTACCAACCTTGATGAGCTAGGCATTAGCTCTGGCATAGCAAGAGATAAGCCTAGTGATAATGTCGTCCATCAAGCACCCATAAATTTTTTTCTCGAAGGTGGTTCATGAGGTAAGGTTTCATCCTCTAACATTGATTTTCCTACAAACCTTTTGATTCTACATGCAATTGGCTTTAGTCATACATCATACTAGGTTACTTTGTTGGTCATATCCCCAATGATTTGATTCTGAGGGCTTATCTCAATTCAGCCTAGGTCCCTCCTAGTGTAAAGGTTGAACTAGTATGAAACCTTACTAAGGATTTCTTTATTTTATATTTTTTTTACCCTACCTAGGTGAAGGCTATTTAGAAACATGGTTCATGTTACATGAGTTGAATTTTTTTAGTTCTCTCATCGTGGACCTATGATTTTACTATATCTAAGGATAGAATGAAAAAAGTCTTAGCTTGGGTTGAGCTCCTCAGTATTCCCCTTTCTTTGTGGGGTGGTTTGTAATAAATCTAGGGCATGTTGTTATGCTTGAGCCTAAAAATATTTTAAGTCCCATTTGAATAGGTCAACTTGTGTAAAGGTAGATCTATTTAAGGACCTTAAGTATTTCATAAGCATTCAAGTGGAGGAGACCATAATCTCATAGAGGGTTGTTTAAATAAACCTCTCAAACACCTATTTTCAATGCCAAACATCAAATCATAAGGTGAAATATTGTCTACTTGTGCCACATAACAAGCCAAAGCTAGCTCCTGCACCCTCCACTAGGGAAACCCCTCAACCCAATGAGGAGGATTGTACCACTATGAAAAGCCATAAAAATCAATGTAATTGCAACACTAAAATATCAAATCCTAAGCCATCTACGAAGGTGATGGTTGCTGCAAATTCATAGCCTTCAGAGAATGTGATAAAATAAATAATATAAAATTTTTTTGATGGTTCTTCAATAGTAGATGTGGTGAAAAAAGAGGTACAACCACCTCAACCATACCTTGATCTCAGGTAGGATGGTTTCCAAAAAGGGAGTGAAACTAGTCTTTCCTCCTTAGTCTCCTTGCATCAACATGGAACCCTTATGTAGCCCCAAGAGGGCTATAGAGGTGGGAGATTTTGTATTAGAGAAGTAACTTTACCTTTCCAATATTCATTTGGGGAGCTTCAAAGTTAAACTTGAAGGCTCCAATAATTGTAAATCTTCAAATTTCCTTGATGGTGAGGATATACCATTTGACTCCTTATCTCAATGAATTTTCTCTCATGGAATGTGGAGGGCATCATAGACCTTAAGTGTAAGCATATGGTGCATTTAGTTTATCAAAAGTTTTTTTATATAGATTTATTGTGCCTTTAGGAGATTAAAATATTAGGTTTTTTTTTTGGCAGTTGTATGTTGGGTCATCTGGCCTAAAAATTAGTTTTTCCATAGTTAACATGAACAAGGTTGAGGTGGTGTCATCACATTCATATTTCCCTGATGGTGGTCTCACTTGGTGGCACATTATTATGACCTCAACTTTTGTGCATTATGGATGATGTTCTCTATATACAATCATGAATCTATGATAGTTAATGTGTACGCTTCCAATGATGTTGTGGAGCATGCCCAATTATGGATTTGGTTAGCTAAGTTACTCCCTATTACCACTTAGATGGTTTATGGTAATTTTAACATGATTGAGGCTACTATGAACAAATGTGATTGATACCTGATGCATTTGGCCATGGGAAAAAAAGTGATGTTGTTTTACATACATAATAAATTAGAGATTTATGACCCCACTATGGGCCTCTCAGTACAAGTGGTCCAATTTGTGTGTAGGTGTAGACTGCATTATTAAAATATTGGATAGGGCTTTGTTATGTGTGCAACCAATTTTTACTTTTGCCAACCATTTTTCTCTCCTGGTAATCTCGTTCCTGAGGTGGTCCTCTTGGACCACTAGCACATATGTTTTTCATTGAATGGATGGAAGGTGAAAAGCCCACACAAAGCACTTAGTTTTATTTTGACACATTGTTGTTGAGTCATCAACCTATAGTTGGAGAGTACTCATCCATGCGTGAATGTTAGATTATGTGGTGGAACATACCACTTGCTTCCTTCACATCTATGAATTCTAACTTACTTTATTTCGTAGGTGGGAAGATAAGGCCACTACCTTAGAACTTCAGTATACTATGCTAACATTGGAAGTACAACATTTCTCCCATGAGCTAAAACCTTAGTTGGCTAAGCTTCACCAACAACAACAAATTATAGATGCTCATGTTGCATGAGGTGCCCAGATCAAAGCTAGACTTCATTAGCTAAAGGTTGAAAATAAAGTCTCCAAATAATTTTTCCAACCCCCTAGAGGGAAGAGCCCAACTCAAAAAATTATGCACATTTGGGATGGATAAAATAGTCTTACTGAGTTTCCAAATATTATGCGATAATTTTTCAACCAATATCAGAAGGTATTTTAGGCCCAAGAACCCTCTCCAGCCTAATAAAAATCTCTTTAGCAGTGTGTCAGTGGTTCCTCAATGCCTTTAAATTTCCTAGAAAGCCCTCTATGTTAGTCCCCTATCACAAGATGAGCGTAGAATAATAATCTTTTCCATGTCCACAATAATTCTACTGGTTGTGATGGATTATCCTATAAATTTTACAAAACCCTCTAGGATACAATGGGACTAGATTTACACCATGTTTACTTAGAGGCTCTAAGCATGGGCTTCCTTAGCCCTTTGATAAATAATGATAATATCAAAATCATATCCAAAATAAGGGATTTTGAGAACATATACAACTAATTTCCCACTACCCTACATAATGTATCATATAAAATTATAGCCAAAGATCTGGTGCTTAGGATCATAAATGTACTCCCTCTAATTATTCATCTTGAATAGATTTGGTTTATCAAGATCTGATACATTTTGAACAACATCATTGTTGTTTGGAAAGGCATGAAATGGGAAAGACAATCTTAGAAAAATGTTTTCTTCATTAATATTGACTTTGCTAAGGCCTATGATCATATTGAATGGCCCTTGATATTGGCCATGCTTCAAGCCTTAGGATTTGGAAACCCTTTTCTTCGATCTATTCAAATGATCTTTGTAGACACTTCTACTTAACAATAAATAGCCGTTAATATTTGATATTGGTTTTCTTAAAATACATTAGGCAAGAGCGTCCCTTAATCCAACCCTTTATGTTCTAGCTATTAAAAGCCTTGTTACCTTTTGGTCGATGTTATTTCCTAGGGAAAAGTGAAAAGAATTGATATTCCTGAATCTTCTCAATAGCTTGCAAATGGTTACTTTGTAGATGACTCCTTCCTAATTCTTTCTAAAGAAGAAATAACTATTGATAATGCGATGCAATACCTTGAAAAATTCATTGAATCCTCAGGGTCTAGCATATAGTGGAAGAAAACTCAGTGCTACTGATAGTCATTTTTGCCTAAGCCTGGTTGGTTATGTCGCTTTTAGTGGAAATGGATACAATATGGGTAGATATTCTATTTTTTGGGCATACCCTTTGTGTTTCAATCATATTCTATATTGTGCTAATATATTATAGACAAAGTGGAGAGTAATCTTCACAAGTGGCTTTCTAAGCCTTTGTCTCTTGCTGGTAAGTTTCAAGCTTGTTAAAAAAAATTAGCTACCACTCATTATAATTTGGAGACTTGCTAAAGTGTTACAAGTCTTATGGTATAAATACCATATGTCATTTCCTTCGAACATCGACGGGGAAAAATATTAAAATGCTTTTGCACCCAACCCTAACTTAGGGTTTAATTAATTTATTTTATAAATTAATTTATAATATAAATATTATAAATTATTTATAAATAACCTTAGGTATTATTTTGAAACCTTAATATTATAATATTATCCCTTTGGACCTAGGTATTTTCCTTTTTTACTCTTAGACCTTATCTTACCACCTTTAATATTATAATAATAAATATTATAATATTATTTCCTTTAGGCCTAGGTATCTCCTTCCTTTAGGGTATTTAACCAATATTTTGACCAATCATTTGATGCTTTTAAACCAAATCTCTTGGGCTTAAAATAAAAATATTTTAACCCTCATTTTACAAAACCTTGCACTGATCACTGTCACTGAATCTTGACATCAATGACAACACAACTACTCAAAATTTCCAACACCGTTAACAAGGGACTTGTGTTGGTTTATTTTATTAAGCTATGCTATTGATTGTTCATGAAAATTAAAAGAAAAGGAAAATAGTATTGGCCCTCATATGACCATGATGTAAAGCCTTAGTTCCTTTTATATTGAAGCATTTTTAGATAGATTTTCTTCCTTTGATTAAGTAGATTTTAAACAAATTTTATCTTGCATTATTAAACCCTACTTTGAACATGAAACAAATATTAAAATCTATCTCTAAAAATAACACGGAATGAAGAGGTTGAGCTGAGCTCCGTATGTTGCATGCATTAGTGTCTATTTTTAGCCTCCATCACTTTATTGTCCTTTCATAAGGATGTGCAGGATTTGATAGCATTTATTGTCTCCTGAAGTAGTTTTTGCCGCCCTTGGTGGCTCCTTGTTCCTTCTTATATGGTTGCAGCTCACTCCGTAGCTTCACTTTCTAGTGAAGCGGCTGGAGGAAGCAATGGCGCCAGTTCTGGGTAAGAGGCCTCATAAGTTTGTGTTGAAGGTATTCCATGAGGTAACGATTCTGATACCACTCTGGTTGTTTGTATTTCGTTGAGTGATTTTGCTGGTTTTGTTGCATGGTTAGAGTCCCATACTTTGATTGGGTATTTTTTGGGTAGAGTCCCTAGTGAGTCCATGTTGTATGCTTGGGTGAAGCAGACCTGGGGTCCCCATGGTGTGTGAATTTCTGGTGTGCAAAACCTTACCAAAGGTTTCTTTTTGTTTCGTTTCTCCACTCCTGCGCATGCGCAGGGAGTTTTGGCCCATGGCCCTTGGTCTATTCGTAATACCCTATTGCTTTTCCAACCCTGGACCAAGAGTTTTTTAGTTGCTAATGTTGTGTCTCTTAAAGTCCTAGTTTGGGTAGAGTTCCCAGGTCTTCCTTTGCCCTTGTGGCCTCATTTTGAGCGGCTCATTGCTCCTCTCAGGGAGTTTGTGTGCCAAGATCAAGATAAGTTTTTTGCTGCTCGACCTCACCATCGGTACTGTGTCAAGGTGGACTTGTCCAAGGACCTGCAGCATAATATTGATATTCATATTGGTGAGGAGAAGTTTCGCTAGAAGGTGAATTATATTAATTTTCCAAACACCTGCTATAGGTGTCAGTCCAATACTCATATGATTCGTGAATGTCCCCTGATGGAAGGGAGGTTTAAGCCCAAGCAGGCTGCTTCGGACCCTAGCCCTAGTGCTAGCAATCCTAAGCCAACTCAGGAGGAGTGGACCACTATAGTTTGAAAAGGCAAGAATAACAAAAATGGTAACAATTCCAATGGGAATAATATGACATAGAATGGCGCTTCACCACCAGTCATCCCGGCTTCTTCGTCTCAACCGGTCGGGCCTCCGTCGATGATGTCGTCGCTCCCGAAAATGGTTTCTTCTTCTGGTCCGGAGCTTCTGGGTTCGCATGTTGTGGCTCGGGCTCAATCTCCCCCTCGGGGACTTGACAATTTTCACACACGAGGGGGTCGAAAGTCCCGTAGCCCTCCCCGTGGATCTCTTCCTCAAGAGAAACGCCACCAGTATGAATTTGGCCAACACGATAATGATGGATTTTTGAGTAATGCTTATGAATCACTCTCCAGGTATGAGGACTTGGATGAGTTGGAGACCGAAATCATGGATGATCGTTATTCATGATTTTTTTGTCATGGAATGTTAGAGGGTTGTCGGACCCTGCCCAAAAATATTTGGTCCGGAAAGAAGTTTTTGATTGCATGCATCAGTTTGGTGTGCTAGATTTTTTATGTTTACAAGAGATCAAAGTGTCAGGTTTTAGACTTCAGATGACCTGCACTACGCTTTGGTCGGAGAGCCAGTTTTTCATTACCAGTCATGGTGACGATAGAGGCGACGTTGCTATATTTATTGCAAAGAGGTGGCATTCTCATATTGTCACTTGGGGAACCGATCCTACCAACCAAGCTATGTGGGTTCTTCTCGAGGTGGCGGGCACATCTTTCGGTATTCTCAATATTTATGCTTCAAATGATGCATCTGAGCGGTGTTCTTTATGGCGGTGGATAGCCTTTTCTTTACCTCAGGCCACTTGGTTAATGTGCGAAGATTTTAATATGATGAAACGGGCTTCTGAAAAGATTGGCATTCATCCGGCCAGGTGGCCTAGTGGGGAACATAACACCTAGTACTTCATGCGGAGTAAGTTAGGTTTTGCTGACCCCAACGCTTGTTTCTTGCCAACTGATTTTCCACATCATATTTGGTACACGTGGTCTAACTTCCAAGCTGGAGAGGCCCGTATCTTATGATGGCTTGATCGTGCCATGTTGTCTGATCAGCAAACCTTCTACTTCCATCGACGTAACCACTCTGTGCCATTTGTGGAAGTTGTGCCTGGTACCACCACCTCAGACCATGCATCGATTCAGTTTTCCATTGTATACGAGAACCCTCCTCCTAAGAAACGGATGTCACAATTCTTTCTGAACACGTCGTTTCTGAGTTATCCTGCCATGGTTGCTCACATCCATCGAATTTAGAATTTGGTACCCCATCCTGGTGGTTTACATGGCAGTATTGAGTGGTGGAACTGTGCTATTTTTTGCACAACAGTGTTGCTTCACAACTTGGGGTGAAAGGTTGCTCAGTCTAGGCGACGGTCAAATGCTGCTTTGCAAGAGGAGCTTGTCAAAGTCTCTCTTAGACTGGAAGTTGATCCTTTTTCTGAAGAGCTTCAATCTCAGGCTGCTCAGATACGCCAAGAGCTCAAAATTGTTGATATTTATGAAGCCCAAGGAGCCCAAATCAAAGCCAGGATGCATTGGCTTAAGGTGGGCGATAAAGTTTCTAAGGAGTTTTTTAAACGGCTCCGGCCTCCCCGTCAAGCCACACAATTCACCGCCATCCTTGATGGTCAATCCCGTGTCACTTCCTTGGATGAGATCTCTGATGTTTTTGTCCATCATTATTCTCATGTTTTTGCTGCTCAAAATCCTACTACGAAAACCATGGAAGTTGTTTCTGTCTGTACTTCTGTTGTGCCTACCAAAGTGACAGACACACAATGAATAGAGTGTGACCGTCCTCTATCGTTGGATGATTTAAAGGATGCTTTGGCTCAGATGGCCAATGATAAAGCTCCAGGGTTAGATGGTTTCCCCTGTGAGTTTTATAAATATTTTTGGGACATGGTCGGCCCTGACCTTCTCAAGGTCAACCAAGAAGCAATGCATAAGGGCTCTCTTGGTGATTTGATAAATAAAGGAGTCATCAAATTCATTCCCAAGCTGGGTGATCCAAAAGTTATAACCAACTGGAGGCCTATTACCTTGTTGAATGTCAGTTACAAGATTATAGCTAAAGCTCTTGCTTTAAAGCTCAGACCTTTGCTTCCCCTCATTGTTCATCCTGAACAGACTGGTTTTATCAAAGGAAGATACATTCTTGACAATGTGCTAGCAGTGTGGGAAGGTATGGAATGGGCTAGGCTTAGTCAATAGTCTACCATTTTCATTAAGATTGATTTTGAGAAAGCTTACGATAGAATTGAATGGCACTTCATCATTGCAATGCTTATAGCTCTTGGCTTTGGGCAATTTTTTGTCAATTCTATCCAAATGTTGTTTCGAGATGTTGTTGTTGTGCTTTCTATTAATGGTTCTCATTCTTCAAACATTGGCTTGTTTCGTTCTGTTCGACAGGGGTGCCCATTGGCCCCTTCATTATATATTTTAGTAGCCAAAGCCTTTGGTTATCTTCTTGCTCAGCAAGTGTCTCTTGGAAATATTAGAGGTATCTCTCTTCCTTTCTCTCAGTCCCAGTTGGTCAATGGTCATTTTGTAGACGACTCCTTCTTGACCTTGAGAGAGGAGGAGTTGTCTGTTATTCAAGCCATTAAGTGTTTGGATATTTTTTGTCAAGCTTTTGGGTCTAGCATTCAATGGCGTAAGACTTCTTGTTACCGATAGTCTGTAGAGGATATGCCTAATTGGCTTCAAGGTTTTCAATGGCGTTGGATTACCCCTGGTGAAGTTTTCAAATTCTTAGGCATTCCCTTTGCTTTTCAATCTTCTCCTGCTAAGCTTTGGTCAGTCGTGGTTCAAAAAGTTGAGCAAAAATTGGAATATTGGTTTACTAAGAAGCTTTCTCTTGCAGGGAAGTTTCAAATTTGTTCTAAAGTTCTTTCTGCCACACATATTTACTACTCTTCCTGTTGGGTCCCCTCTAAGAATTGTTATCTCAAGCTTGAGCGGTTGCTCAAGGATTTTCTATGGTCCAACTCCAAGGACAAAAGAGGTTTTCACAGAGTAGCTTGGGAGAATTGTTGCCTTCCTCGGTCTTCAGGAGGAATGGGACTTTTTGACTGTCACCGGTAGGGATTTGCTTTATGTGCTAAATGGCTCGTTCGAGCAGTGTCAGGGAATGAGGCTTGGAAAATTTTGATCAGATATTTTGTTTCAACAGGTCTTCCTCTTAACCGTCGAGCTTGGAGAGGTATGAGTTTTACCTCCCTCTTGACTACTCCGGTTCCTGTGACCATTTTTGGTTCCTTTGTTATAAAAAGTATTTGGAAAGCTTGGGAGCAACTCAAACCCTGGCTTCGGTGGAAAGGGCATGAACCCCATAAGAGTTTCTATGCCAAACATTTAAATGTTTGGTGGTCTTCAAATTTTACTATTCAGGGTTCACCCTTAGCATCTCACCCATGGATTTATGCTCAGAGATTTTATAAAAAGGGTATCTCTACTTTGATGGACTTTTACTCTTTTCATGACAGAGGTTGGCTTCCTTGGCCCTAGTTTAAAGCCAAGTATGATCTTCGCCCTGCTGATAGGGGCACTTATGAGGCAGTTTTGGATTGTGTTCCTTTGACTATTTTGCTCAAGCTTCATACCCATGTTCAAAAATCTTGGTGGTCAGAGTGGCAGTGGTATAAAGCTACTCCATTATGTAATTACAAAGCTAGAATGGGGTATTTATGGCTCTCTCCTAGCCTTCCTATGCATGATAAGCTCAATGCTAAGTGGGATTTAATTTCTACCAGAATGAAATGGAGAACAAGGTTTCAGTTAGTTTGGGCGTCATACCTTGACCCTAAGCTTTCTTTCTTTGCTTGGTGTCTGCTTTCTCAAAGTCTGCCAGTTGGTCCTCGTCTGGTCCACTTGGGTGTAGTTGACCCTCGCTGTGTGTTTTGTAATGCTCCTGAGTCTTGCTTCCATTTATTCTGGGAATGCCCAAAATCCAGGTCGGCTTGGACCTGGGTTGAGTCTTTTTTTCGACCCTATATGTCCCAGTATTTTGCTTGGTACCATATTTTGTTGGGTGATCCTCCTCAGTTTTCTCTGTTTCTTGATGAAGTCTGGTCCATTTTTCGTACCACTATTTTGTTCCATATCTAGAAGGATAGAAATAGAACAGTGTTTGACCAGCTTGAGCCTTCTGTTATTTTTCTCTGTCTGATAAGTTGACAGTGTTTCATGACGTATGGTTGTAGATTTGTGTTCAGGTGGACAAAGTGCAGATGGAGGTCAATCACCTTCGTGACCTCTTGGAGTTCTGGGGCAATGCTCCATGTGCAGTAAGTAGGGTTTCTCCTGAACCACCTGCACGTGAGCGGTCTCGTTCCAGGTCCCGGCCATGTCATCGCCCCCCACCACATGTTAGGGCTCAGAACCCTCTTCCCCATCGTGACTGGAGTGCCCCACCCTAGGGTCACAGAGCTTCTCCTTTGGGAGAGTCCTCTCGTCGAGCTGATGGTTGGGGGCCTCGTCCCGAGGTGGTTGCAGTAATTCGAGCTACTGGAGGCTGGGATGCTCAGCCTGATCCACCAGATAATGCAGACATTGCTGGAGGCTGGGGCGATGCACCTAAGTCCACTGAGCTCATTGATGACTCGGGCTGGGGCATCATTTCGATACCTACAAATACTTGGCAGAACCTGGTGGATGAGGAAAACCACCAATCACTCTCTCCATAGGTGAATTAGTTTTTTTATTTTCTATGCTTTGATGTAATTTTGTGATCTCTGGGATGTACTTATTTTGAGACTTGTGGTTTGATCCCAACTCTTGAAGAGTTGGTTTGACATTATGGGGCGTGTCGTATACCGCCCAAACCTTTTTGTTGTATTGTTATGTATTTTAATTTAATACAAGTTAACTTTACATAAAAAAAAATCTATCTCTAGATGTGAACCTTAAATGCTAATTGGATTCATTCAATATTGCTTCAATTGTGAAGATAAAGATAGCCTTTGATATAATAAAAAAATCACCTCTCTTTAATGAAATTAGATTTTTCTTAAAGAGAATTCAATTTATAGCTTTAAAAACAATGGATTTTTGAAAAGTCATATAAATCACTCCCCTTTAACAAAATTATAATTTTCATAAAGGAAAATTGATTTATTGCTTACGAAATGAACATGAAAAACTTGAAATCTGATTTACCTTCAAAATACAAAATTATGTAAAATTCGAAATTATAAAATACCTATAAAAACAACAACTTTGAATAATTTTTATAATTTCAAAATGGACTCAAAATAAAATCGAACTTGTTCGAAATAGAGCGTTAAATCTTAATCTTCGCATCCATGCATTTATTTTTTGGATTTTAGTTTTTTTCAATTTTTATTTTAATTGCCGAAGTTTAAAAAAATCTACAAATGGAAAGGATTAGAAAAATAAAAGTAAAATCTGGAAATGGATCAGAATACCGAAAATGTAAATATGCAAAGAATTCCCAGTCTAATGCTACCATATCCTGTAAAACCGAAGACATTATAGTTTTTGCATGTAACCTGGTTTATCCGAATCTGCATTCACATGGTTCGAAATAAACCAGGTGCAATCTTCTAAGGGGAAAAATAAAATCCATGCTTCTAAGCATTCAATAGTGTAACCATATAATGCATTAGACACCATTTATAAACTTAGAAAGCATGAAAAGAAAGATAGTAAACTCCAAACATGCAAAAAAAATCTCCTTCAACTTTAGCTATAAGGTGCAAGTTTCTGACACATTTTACATTAAAACAACAAAAATACAATCTGTGTTGCAACCTATTTTCCAACCTCAGACCCAAAAAGGTCCAGCTCTTTGCATTGGATAAACTTCCAACCTTTGTTCTCTATATTCCTTGGATATTTAACATTTTTTTTACCCCTTCGTTTCATTTCAATTCCCCCGGTTTCCAATGTTTCGCCTCCTTTTCCTTGTATTGGTTTCATCATTCTTCTATTTATTTGTAACTCCCATATTAAAAATTAATGCCTTTCACCTTTTGGCTCCTTTACCTGTTCGTTCATGTGTAACACTTCTTCCCATTAGGCACATATTTCTTTTTCGTAACACCCCTTTGTTCTATTTATCCTTTAAGTAATTGGCTATACGTGTATAAACGTGACAAAGTATTAAGCCTATACTTTTGTTGGCATTTCTCACTATAATAAATTAAAATAAACTAAAACATGTGGCTGACACTACGTACAAAATTTTCTTAACACAATACCCCATGAACTATTTTTTTACTTTTTGTTGACTGTCATTGACATAACTCACTACTCTTGGAGCTTGTCCAACTCGTCTTCACCCATGTTTAACACTGCAACTTTAGTGCCATTCCCGCCTCTTCGCCACATGCTACCAAATGCTACCAATAAGTATAGTCCACCACCTACATCGCCAGATATGACCAAAGTAATATGAACTTACTTCCCTTTGTGTGTTCGTGGGAAACATATTTTAGACCGCCATTAGTTTTGGATGCAACTGCTCTTGCTGATGCCATGAATATTACACTGTTAGTGTTTACCCAATGTGCTCTTACTTTGCTCTTGTTTATTTGAACAACTTGATAGGCCTTTCGTAGCATTGTACTCCTACTATTGTAGTTCTTTGAAGTACAATTTGGTTGTATGTGTCCAACTAGACTATGCAATCTCCACTCTGTCTCTAATATTTGTGGTTGCTTGAACACTACCATTGCCGCTTTCATTGATTTCATAATAAAAACCACCTTGATTTCTTTCTTTGACACAACAAATAATTAATATTTTACGAGCCTCTGACTGCACCCAAAAAAATAGTGCTCTACCCTATCAACAATTATTTCGGTTGTGATTCATCCAAATCCATATTGACATCTTTATTATCACCGCCTAAGTTCACTGTCATCGAGCCATACACGTTCCTCGTCACCACGTCATATCGCAATAGTCCATAGTCGTCGTCTATATTATTTGGTCGTGTATCGATCCCACTATCCATGTCTTTCCCATGTAAACACCTTGTTGCCTTTGTGGTCCTTTCCACCAAGAGGGATGCAAATGCAGATGCTGCCCCGAACATCTCACCTTGAATATTGCACATTCCCAAAACCATATTAGAGTGTTATCACCATGTCATCCAAGTATGTTGTCACGATGACTACAAATCCCATACTCCTCTCATTACCTATACATATAAACTTTAGCATATTAGTTAGGAACAACAACGTTTATTTCAAAATAAAATCCTAATATTTACATCAGCTAAAGGAGTATTGAGAATAAAGGCATGCACTACTTTATTTTACATATATATATATATATATATATATATATATATATATATTAGACTTTTATACATATATATCTATATATAAATATATATATATATATATATATATATATATATATGTATTATTTATTTATTAAAAATACTTATTCATTTAATTCCAAATGCTTTAATTTTCAAAACATTAGAATTAAACCAAAACATCACAAAATTTAACCAAACACTAAAATTGGTAAATACACTAACCTACAAGCACACCTAAATGTCATCAACACATAATATTCAAGGTGGGTCCCCAAGTTTTGGGGCTAGTTGTGTGACCGTCACAACTATGCTATGTAATACAATGATTTAACCATTGATCAGAAGGTACAACTACGAGTGAAAGAAGAGTGCATATGGACATATGAAGTGGACTTGCAACAACATATGAGACTCATCACGAAGAAGGATGAGGTATTGGTCATTGCCAGTAGAACGAAGTGATGAATGTTAAAATAGTACATATTTTGTGCAAGTTTAATCTATTTTCTATTTGTAAATTTATGAAAAAAATGTATTTTAATGATTATTTTGTCTTATCCATATGATTTATAAATGAATTTGATTTATAACAATGAAAATTATTTGTGCATGTATTTTACGCAAAAGTGTGCAAGTTTCTGTGTATTTTTGGCAGGAGAACATTGCAGGAGCTTCACAGGAAATGATGTGGCAAGGCACAAACTAGATAACAAGTGTGGATAGTACAACCACAAATATGATGTGCTAAGAAGACTCATGGGAAAATGCTACAAAAAGGCACTACATAGTATAGTTGTGGAATACTGCTACATAAAGTTCCTATTGAAACATGCTACAGAAATAATATTGACCAAGTCAAACTATTTAATTTATTGTTATGCCACGTTCAATGACAATATAGTAACATTACGTAGCATATATAATCAGCACAGTTGAATGACATGTTGGTATTGTACACGATAATTTATATTTATTAAGTTTTTATATAAAAGTTGTTATTAGAAAGTTGTAATATTATTACATTGTTAAGATGTTTAGATTTAGACGCAAGCCTATTTCATCTCTTCCTAAAATTAAGGACAAATAGTTGTATTGTTGTGTCATTAGATTATTCAAATTAATAACTTTTTTTGTGTTAGTTTTTTAGTTTACCACTTAGACCATCGTGATTGTGACAAAGTCCAAGGTGGCTACAAAATAGTATTAGTTTAGATTATTTGTTGAAAGGTTAGTACTCGAATCATCAAAATGATAAGAAACATACCTAGGAGATATTATCAAATAAGGTAATATTTACATTAATAGATAATTTATATTTATTAAGTTGTTATATAAAATTTGTTATTAGAAAGCTGTAATATTATTATGTTGTTAAGATGTTTAGATATAGACAAGCATATTTTATCTCTTCCTAAAATGAAGGACAAATAGTTGTATTGTTGTGTCATTAGATTATTCAAATTAATAACTTTTGTTATGTTAGTTCGTTAGTTTGCCACTTGGACCATCGTGATTGTGACAAAGTCCAAGGTGGTTACAAAATAGTATTAGTTTAGATTATTATTGTTGTAAGGTTAGTATTCGAATCATCAAGCTAATAAGAAACATAGCAAAATACATGCAGGAATTCCATTGAAAATGTCCAAGAGACATTATAAAATACAATATAAAGACCTTTGAAAAGGTCTAATGTCTAATGTGTTGTATAAAATTTTTGCTATTTTGAAGGATTGATATTCGAGTTTCTGTAATTTGAGTTTCATCAATAAATAAGCAATACTTTTCTTTTGAATATGGTAACTGTATCTCGTAGTTTCTTCATGTTTATTTGCTTCTATAACTTCCATTTTATTTTCTTGCAACCATGAAATAAGCATCATTGGAATTAATTTAATAAAAATAGATTACTGAACTTAAAGTAGAGTAGAGAAAGGGGAGGATTTTAATACTAACCTTGAGGAGGCAGGGCCCACTTTGAAATGTTAGTCCCTAAATGTCTTCCCCCAAAACATGGTAGATAGAATTAGAATATAGAATAAAATTATAACATAAAATTTATTAAAATTGCATATCATAAAACTATAAGTAAATTAAAACGTGGATCCACATTATACTAAGTCATAATTGCATTAAGCGTAATTTCACTTCAATTTCATTTCTTGCAAACTTTTATTTCCTACAAACAAAACCAAGGAAAAGGAATAAAGTCAGATGATTAATGATTATGGAATAATCTAAATGATATTATCTATTCTTTAAATGTAACTTGGATTAATACGGATTGACAAATTTAATTGTAAGAAAATACAACTTGATATTTTGGCGTCATTGCCAGGGAGAACAATGAACCTGGTAACGTTGAACAAAGGGGCTTGTTGGCACTTCTTAATCAAAGACTATTGGTTGTGCAATAAGAGAGGCTTACCTGCATGTGGAAAGACATACGAGTGCTTGGCATGCATATGGGTCAGAGTGGCACAAGAAGTGCCAACAAACCCTTTTGTTCGACATTTCCAAGTTCATTTTCCTAGGATCATTTTATTGCTTTTTTAGTTAATATTTAATTTCAACAAATTTTCAAAGCATTAGGTGGTTTTTGTTGATTACTTAGGTCTAGGTTCTTTGATATGTTAAAATAGTAAGTAGGAGTGATTGAGTGACACAATCATAGTGAAATGTTTCTTAAAATCAAGAAGTAGCAAAAATTTAACCATTTATTTCAGCAATTATATTTCCAATAAAATTTACTTTTCAAGCAATATTTCATTCTACTTTACTGTGCTAATATTAGCTATATAAATTCATTGAATCTAAATTACACTTGGTTTTAGTGGCTATAAAGTTGTTTTAGAAATATGAATTTTAATTCTTCTCCTATTGTGCTAAAATTATCTGTTTAAATTCATTGATTGTGAATTGCACCTAGTTTTAGTAACAATATGATTGTTTTAGAAATAGAAATTTTATTTTTCTCCTGTTGTGCTAAAATTGGTTGTATAAATTCATTGACTGTGAATTGCACCTAGTTTTAGTAATAGTAGGATTTTTTTAAAAATAGAAATTTTATTTTCTCCTATTGTGCTAAAATTGGTTGTATAAATTCATTGGTTGTGAATTGCACCTAGTTTTAGTAATAGTAGGATTGTTTTAGAAATAAGAAATTTTATTTTTCTCTTGTTGTGTTAATATTGGCTATATAAATTCATTGACTGTAGGATTGTTTTAGAAATAAGAAATTTTATTTTGCTCTTGTTGTGTTAATATTGGCTATATAAATTCATTGACTATGAATTGCAGATTGAATCTTAACAATAGTAGGATTGTTTTAAATTGTGAACAAATACAAATACAAAACAAAAATAATATATATAAAATGTGAAAATTGAAAATAAAAAGAGGGAAGAACAAAAGAGAAGTAAAAAAATTGCTAAATGGTAGAAAATTGCATCAAACAATCTGCACTGATTGACCTCAAAAAATTACTGCTAGAACAAGAAGTTAACCTCCTTTTCGAGCAAAGATGCAAAACATCTAGGAAAGAGTAGGAATACCTATGTGAGCACCTTGATATCATAAAGGAAATATCAAAAGAATTGGATAAAATCAAAAGAGTAAACATAGCTAAAATTCTAGGACCAGATTATCACTCACCCTACCTTGAACTTATAAGAAGTTGTGAACGGTGGCTTGGGGATAGGAGAGCGATAGTAAATTTAGTCACATACCCTTGGGATCAGTATTTTGAGGACTCCATCACCATTCATAGTTTCCTAGTAAAAATAGAAAATAAGGAGGTGAGCCTAAAATATAACAAGAGATATCATAAGGCATCTAGAGTTGTATGTTTTAAAGAATTATGTCAAGACTTACATTACGAATTACAGTTCGAGAGCTCTAACCCAATTCTAAAAAATGATTTTATTGTCCAATTGATTCTTCTAGTAACAAAAGACTTTGAATTTAAGGAGGAAAATTATATGTCTCCTGAAAAATTTGATCCATTTAATGATATCTATAATTTTTTCAAGGAAGATTAGAAAGGTAAAAATTTGTTGCAAGAACCAAAGAACTTGGAAATTTCATGAACATACCTAGATATTCAAAGGGAATATTTATTGATATTAGTGAATTAGAAGCAGATTACCAAAGAAACCTTAATAAGAAATATGAAACTTCTAAGTTAGAAGAAACCAAAACTGTAATACAAACATATACAAATTCTACATCACCAACAAAATAGATGAAATTCCTAGAACAAGATCCCAAAACATACCTACTACCCGAACCAGAGTTTGACGACAATATAGACCCCTCATCTATCTTTTTTGAACCTATATCTTGTCCAATTCTTGAAATATTATATTCAATATTGAAATATAATAGGATTATTGTATAGTTAGGGATAATAAAGCCGATTTATTTCGCATAAATCAAAAATATTATGAATCCCTTGAAGATTATCTCGAGATATTCCAATTTGTGGGATCAAGAGTAAACATTGAGTTGGATGAAGAAATTAAAAAAGAACGCTAAAGGAATATTTCCTTGACCTACTAAACCTAATGGCAAAGGGGGGTATTCATCATATGGGACTATAATAAATTGTAAATATTTGCAAGAATTATTCAAGAAATAAGCCATTAAGAAGTAATAGGTACCCATCATCAGGAGGGGAAGTAACAAGAACTGAAATTGGCAATATGCTAGAGAGTCTCAAAACTAATTTATTGAGTACATTAACATCTCTCAACCTCATAGACAAGAAAAAAAAAAGAGAAAAACATTGAAGAAATATATTATCATATATGTAGAAAGAAACACAACTTGAGGTAATTTTCTCTCAACATTACAAACATTTCCAACATCTCTACTTGTAAAATCTATGACAAGAACCATAATACCAAAAATTGTAAATATATTTCGGCTATCAAAATTGCTATAAAATAACCTGAGGTTGAAGAAGCATAAGATGTTTATTTTAAATATAAAATAAGGAATGGTCCACCTAATTGGTCAAATTTTAACTATTCCAACCAACAAAGACCTAATTATTGGTCAAATGCTCCAAGTTGGACAAATTGAAATCAATCTAATCAATATTGGAACATGCCTCCTTGGGCTCAATTCATGTCTAATCCTTGGTAGTCTCAGAGTCTCCTCAGGAGGATATGAAGGAGTTGACAATCTTCTCTAAGGACGATGCTAAGGAGGATGCCAAGGCTGATGCCAAGGTTTGCAGTACCACTGATGACGATGAGGACTAATGTATCTATTTTGGGCCTCCCTGCATGGGACCTTTCTCATGGGGCTGGTTATTCCCTTGCGAGGGCTTGTTCATGTTGTTTCATCATTTCTATCACTTTTAGTCGGGTCTACGTCCATACGATTTTTAGTTTATGCCTTCCATATTTCATCTATGTGATAATTTTGTAATCAAGTTTTGAGGTCCTTGTAAAAACCTATAATCAATGAATTTTAACTTATAAAAAAAAATCATGTCTAATCCATATAGAAATTCACCTCCATGGATGGTAGGACAAAATAAAAATACACCTAATTGGAATATGAGTGGTCAATATAATCAGATAGGACCTAGCTAGTCTTAAGGGGAGCTCCAACAACAAAAAAATCAAAATCAATTTAGGGGGAAATCACCCCAAAATTAGCCTCTGAATAGACTCCTTCCACCTCCAAATAATGTAAAAAATCCTTTTTAAGCAATCACATTTACCAGCTCAACCAGTTCCTAATCCTAATAATAACAATAATGTTCAATAGGTCTAGAAAACAAATGAGACATATTCAATATATGTGGTACCTTGCCAACAGATTCAATTAAGATTAAGAAAAATATTGGATAATACTAGAGCTACTCTAGCAAAAATTGAAGAACCTACTAAAGATTTGTTTAAAAAATTAAATAGAGATGAAAGACCTAAATAAGAGGCATAAGCTTTACCAGAAAAAATTCTAGAAAAACAAAAAGAGATCCAAATTCCTCAAAGGAAAGGAATGGAAATACCATTTCTTGAAATACTAGCAATACCAAAGGAACCATCTAAACCAACTTTCAATTTCCTTCAAGAATTAGAAAACGTCACCATTAAAATTCCTTTGTTGCAAACTATCAAGGATATTCCTATCTATTCCAAATTAATTAAGAATATATGCATAAATTCAGGAAGGAAAAAGAAGAATGAAGCTCAAACCATTCAAGTTATCAGACAATTGTCTAAGATAATGACTAAAGGTAGGTTATTACCAAAATATATAGATCCTGGAATACCTATACTCACAATTCACATTGGTAAAATAGCCTTGCACAATATTTTTATCGATTAGGAGCTTATATTAATATCATGACCAAGGAAATAGTAGAATCCTTAGGAGTACATAAATTACAACCAACTTTTATAGTACTCTAGCTTGCATATAGGTCTACTATCAATCTAGAAGGAAAAATAGAAGATGTTATAGTATTTGTAAGTTCATGGAAATACCTTGTAGAATTTGTAGTCTTACAACTCAAGAAGAAGTTAGGGAGACATCCCTTAATTCTAAGATACCCATGGCTTGCAATAGTTGATGCCTACATTAGCTAAAGATCTAAAAATATGACTATTTTCGATGGAAAGAACACTAAAGACCTTAGCCTATTTCTTGAATCAAAATTAGATAGAGATTTTCCAAAACAACTATGGTATGATTTCCCTCATTATTTGGATGATATTCAAACCTTATCAATCAAAGTCCTGAGTGAACACTTACAATAATAAATTGAGGAACCTGTTGTGGAGTTTCCACAACCACCCCAAGCTTCTTGGGGACCCACTTGTCATGTTTTGGTATTAAAGGTTTTTGGTTTTCTTTGGCTTGTAAGAATAGTGATGTTTGACCGTTTATGTTAATGATTTTAATTGCTTTAGTTATTTGATATTTAATGATTAATTAATCTAGGCATTAATGCTTAGATTAATTAAAATCCATTTTGATAAATAGAGTTTAATGTTCTTCATACTATCTAAGGTGATGGAATGTGTTTAATAAAGCAAGGCCTGACCAAAACATTACCTAAAACAAGAAGAGGATACAAAAGGTACAAAGAAATTGTGATAGAAAATAATATGCTATTATCTACCTAATATAATTACATTAATTATATTATGTATATAATAGTAATATTATTATGATGTTCTAAAATGTTATTATAATAATATTATTATGATTATTTTATTCTAAAATGTTATTATTATAATAATATTATTATATTGTATATAATAATATTATTATAATATACTTTACAAAGGATGTGATAATAATATGTTTGACCATGTTACGTTTGATTGCAGGAGAAGGCGATGGCGGCTATTCAAAATGATCGAAGGCAAGGGTGGCTATTCCAAAATGTTCGAGGCTACGTAACGCTGGCAAAAGAGGAAGCGGTCCAAAGATAGCATTAGGGTTTTAGGAGGACAACACATAAGGCACCAGATTTGATAGTGAAACGGTTGAAACCAGAGGCATGCCATCAAACAAGCCAACAAAGAAACATTATTAGGGCAACCCATAACCCTAATCGATGGAGATAAAGGTCTACCTCGAGAGCATGGAAAGTTTTTCATTGGTATTATGCAGCATGAGTGCGAGAGCAAGGAGCTCGATAGCCATGGTGAAGGGTTGACAATGCCATGGCTGCATCGATGGTAGCCCCCTGACATGGTGTTGATAGTGCCATGGCTACGATCGATGGCAACACCATGGTGAAGGGTTGACAACACCATGGCTACATCGATGGTAGCCCCTTAACATGGTGTTGATAACACCATGGCTACGATCGAACGCAACACCATGGCGATATTGTTTTGATAGTGCCATGGTTGCATCGATCGTAGCACCATGACATGGTGTTGATAGTGCCATGGTTGCATCGATGGCGTGATGGCCTCACTAGGTTATATGGAAACCAAA
This sequence comes from Wollemia nobilis, assembly GCA_028583015.1. Lineage (NCBI taxonomy): Eukaryota > Viridiplantae > Streptophyta > Pinopsida > Araucariales > Araucariaceae > Wollemia > Wollemia nobilis. Next base: position 1,077,658 of record JAQPPZ010001906.1, read on the forward strand.
GTGCCTAGGATGGGGGACGTCATCCCAATCCTTGGGCACATTTGGTATGGCTTCGAAGAGATACCATCGAGCCTTGGTTTCGAAGAGCACAATGAAAATCTCACTGAATGAGATTGGCCTACCTTATTTTAATGTGAATGTTGTTTGATTATATTCAATGTTTTAAAGGAGGCCTAAAATCGTAGGGGTTATAAGGTATAGTTAAATGTTTTTTATTATTCATTTTGATGGGTGCAAAGGGGTGTTCTTGGGTAGAATGCCTATGTGATAAGAGAAAGGGGAGACATAAGGAGTTACGTAAGATTATGTTTTTGGTTTTATTATTGTTTAAAATAATGTTTAGAAGTGTTATTTTATTGTATTAAATCACAGAAAATGATGATGGATTATTTTCTTATATCCATTTATTATTTTAATTGTGAAATAAGTTGAAGCGAAAGGACTTCTAAGCATTATTTATACCTTGCTATCCTACCTATTTAGGGGGGCTGGAAATGATGTAACATTCCGAAAAGCAATAAGAAAGAGCATTTTTCAGATTTTGAGAGGGTAGCAAACTTTTGTGAGCAAAATCAAAAGGAGGGTTTCTAATCATAAAACTAACGTTTTTAGTGTCTTATCATTTCTGCATTTTAGTGACTTCTAGCCATTGTCTTATGCCATGAAATGGGTTGCAATAGGCGAAGGTCAAGATGATGCAGTTTCTCTATTATTTCCTTTGAGTCTTGCACTTGATTTAATGGTATTGTGCTTATGTTGCAGGTCCATTAATTCAGGTTGTTTTATGATTACCTCATAACTTGGGATTTTGTAGGGAGGAGCTTGCTAAACTAATTCAGAATTTGACTTTTTTAGCTAACCAAATCTGCATTGTTTATTCATTCATTTTTGTTAAGTTCATTTTATTTCAAGCATTCAATCATTTCATTCTGGTCCATCCAGAATTTTAGTTTCTTTTATTTCCATTCTGGTCCTTTTCCAGAATTTTTGCTAATTTCCTTTTAGTTTCATTTCTATTCTGGTCCATTTCCAGAATTGTTAAGCTTTCAAGTTATTTCCATTCTAGTCATTTTCTAGAATTTTTGCACCTCCAAAATTCATTAATCTAAGCTTTCAGATAAAACACATGGTTTAGGAGGGATACTAACCTGCTATTTCACATTAAATTAAGATAAGAAATGAAAGCTAATTTTGCTAACATTGCTAACATGCTAACTTCTACTAACTACTATTAGGGTAGTGGCATCAACATAAGGAAGATAAAATGAACCCAACTATCTAAAACTTACTTCATATTAAAGGCACGGACATTAAAATGAGGTGGAAAATTCCACATTTTATCATTTGAAACCTTTTAAGTGAAGATAAAATACTTTACTAACAGGGATTCAGGGTAGCATCAATTTAAAAAACCCTAAAAAGAACTGCTTTTATTTTACACTGGCTTTTCAGTTAGATCTTTCAATCACTAAGCATTGTTTAGAACCAACAAAGGCCCCTTGTTTATGGTCACATGCATCATTGAATTATTTCTGGCATTATTGTAATATTTTAGATATTTTACCAGAACCTTGGAGAAGTTGAATGTTTGTCATTTGGTTTCTTTTCAAGAGAGAGTTTTCTATTCAATACTCTGCATGTGGTGGTATTTTGCAATTGGGAAAAATATACACTCAACATCTTTGGTGCTAGAAGGAGGGCCTTATTTTATGCTTTGTGATTTAGTTTTTTTTGCTAATGCTAACGTGGTCAGTTTTGGTTCAACAATATTGTGTTTGTAGGTGCAACATGTTACTCTTGACTAGTTTGTGAGAAACCTTAGTAGAATAGATTTAAGTTTCTCAGGTTGGACCCGCCTAGACGCATTGCTACTAGGTCTAAAACCACTGAGGAAACCATTTTTCAAAGTCTTTCTCCCAAACCTAGGAAACCGAGATACAAAATCTAGGGGATCAAAATCCCATCTGAGCCTTTTGATACATTAGGTTTAGAGATGCTTTGCCAAGATTTGGAAAGGCTAGCTCTCAGACCTCTGAATCTGAATACCTTTAGTGGGTGTGCACCCATTAGTTCCACCACAAGAGCTACATCAAGTGTACCCATATCCATCATCCCGAGTGTGTCAACTACTTTAGTAGGGTCATTATATTTGGTTAATATGGCCCAACAACAACAGCAACAACAACCAGTTCCCTAGTTTGGTACCCAAAGTTCTCCATTAAGTATACCTAGGGATGTCCATGACATACCTAGGCACCTTGAGAGGTCTATCCCTAAGTTTATCCATGATGGTCCCATTTCAACTGAAGAGCATGTTCAAATTTACAAGGACCATATGATTAGGCAAGGAGTCAGTCATGAAGACGTCGCTTGTCGACTCTTCCCTAATAGCTTTGACCAAATGGCTCATGAATGGTATAGGAATCTTCCTGTAGGGTCCATTACATCTTGGGCCCAGTTGGAAGCTACCTTTGTTAATCAATTTAGGTCATTGCTAGATCCTACCATCATGTATAACCAATTCGTGTCATGCAAGAGGTATCCTAATGAACCTATCAGAACATTTAATGCCAGATTCCAAAAGCTTTACACAAACGTGACTCATCATTTTGCAATAGATGCTACTATGGCATTGCAATTATACCTCATAGCCTTAGACCCGATGACAACCATGTTTACCAAGAGAAATCCTCAAGTTACAATGTTGTCCTTAGCCTATGCTGAAGCCATGACTATTGAGCAACAAATGACACCGCAAGGTGGCACTATGCCTCAATTTCCCGTGTTAGGGCAATATGGCCCTTACAATAAATTTGCCATGATGAATCAAGTTATGACACCTCAGATGCCCATGATGAATGCTTTGCCATATCATCAGTCATACCCATTCGCTCCCATGCTTCCATATTTTTTGACATACCCTAATGTTGCCATTCCACCCACTCCACAAATGATGGCTGCTAATCAGATAACCTTACCAAGATTTGAGGTGAGTAGTACTCAAGCCTCAAATGTGTATCCCATGGTTGCACCTCTATAGGCCAAGGGTCCATGGTGGACCCAAAACACCCAGAGTCAAACCTTAGTGCCTAATCCAGAGGTTGCTAATGTCAAAAATGTTAGTGGATCTGGGGTTGTCATGTCCCAACCACAAGGTTCCAATTATGAGCTGGAAGAGCTCAAGAGAATGACCATCAAATAGGGCAATGACATCATTCGGTTACAAAAACAAGTTGCCCAAAATCCCATGCCCAATCGAAACCATGACCATAGGAGAACAGGACCGTACAATACGTAGCCTAACAATGGGCGCGTACCCAATCTGGTAGCCAATCAGGCTGATGCGTTAGGGGATTGTGATGAGTCAGAGTCATGTGATGAGGAAATGCATCACTGTTGCCATAGAAAGTCAGACGCTTTGGTGTCTGAAGTTATTCATTATTTAGAAAATGATGAGATGGAGGAAGATATGAATGTGTTAGGAGAGGAAGAGGATGAAGCCTTGGAAGCTCAGGCCGCTAGACATTTTGGGAAAGCCAATCACAAGTATTTTACTAGGAGTTCTAAGGATCCCAAAACATCCTCTACTCCCCCAAACAACCCTTTAGTTCCTCCTGATACAAAAGGTGATGTGAATCCACCACCTCCATTTTTGGAAGCACCTAGGACAATGCCAAAAGTGTCAAATCCTGGAACATCCACTTATAACTTGGAAGAAGACATGAAAAGGACCAAGGCCAATATCTCAATGTATGAGGTCTCTCAATTGTTGGGGTAGGATAAAATCGAGGGGAAGAGATTGAATTCCCCGAGTCAAATTCATGAGGTTAAATCTGTAGAACCCCAACTTGCTATGAGGAAAGAGAAACCAGAGGTACCCCCTTTTCTCATAACCATTAGGATCACAGGCAAGAATTTACACAACTATTTGATTGATTCTGGTGCCTCGGCCAACATCATGCCTCTTGAGATAAGCCAAAAGCTAGGACTTAAGCCTGTTCATTCGAATAATAAGGTGGTCCAATTGGATAGATCTATGGTGGATGTAGTAGGTGTTGTAAAATATGTCCTAGTTCAGATCAACTCAGAGCCTAGGGTCCAACATTACATGGATATCCTTGTGCTAAATATTGCTGCCAAGTATGGCATGGTTTTGGGTAGATATTGGAGCAAAAATCTCAATGGTTATGTGGTGACTGATTCCTCCCATATGTGGTTGCCATGGAGAGGAGTTGCAAACCAAATTCAGGTAGACAGAGAGCCCAGACTTAGGGAAATTATTACAGAGTATAATAAACCCAATGAGATTCAGTTTACTAAAATAGAATTAGGGGTTTACAATTTTGACATAGAAGACATAGCCGAAGGGTCCCAAAATGATAATATTTACCATGGTACATCGAAAGAAAACAAGAGGGTGTGGACCCTAAATTTTGATGGGTCCAAATCAAAACAAGGTGCGGGAGCTAGGGTAGAGCTCACATGTCCTGGTAGTAAGCCTTTGATTGTTGCCTACAGACTATAGTTCCTGACCACCAATAATGTGGCGGAGTATGAAGCCCTAATTTTTGGACTTCAGTTAGCCCTAAGAGAAAAGGTAAAGTGCCTTAAGGCATCGAGAGACTCAGAGTTAGTAGTCAAATAGGTCAAGGAGCAGTATACCTGTAGAGACAAGAGGTTGAACCTCTATAAAACTAGAGTGAGGGAATTAATTAATGAGTTTGATGCTTTCAATATTTCCCTCATCTCAAGAAAAAATAATAAAATGGCTGATTCATTAGTCGTAGCGGCCAACATGCTTTCACCTACTGACCATAAAAAATGTAAAAAAATTCCATAGAGTTAGTGCCTTGCCCCTCCATACCAGACAATGTCATGAATTTACAGGTCTTTGATAGTGATAGACACATTTTTAGTTTTGTTACTAATTCTGGTATATTTGAAAATCAAGTTATAGACGAAGAAGAGAGGAGGCAAGTAGAAGTAGGAACAACCGGAGTATGGAACGAGATGCCAAGTGATAGGGCCTCTCTTGAAAAGTTGTTTGATATTGGATATCAAAAGAAAAAGGAAAGAAAAATACCATCCCCCAAGGAATCATGCAATTCAATCAATTTGGGGAGTGCAGTAGATCCGCGTGAAGTGTTCATTGCAAAGGCATGCACACAATGAGAGAAGGAGTCAATAGCTCAGGTTTTAGGAGAGTACATTGATTGCATAGCTTGGAGCTATGAAGAGCTGAAAACATATGACCAGAATGTAATCATGCATACTATTCCTCTGAAGCCTGATTCCAAGCCTTTTAGATAGAGGTAAAGAATGGTTAACCCAATCCTAGAGCCCTTGATAGAGAAGGAAGTGAAGAGGCTACTGGAAGCCAAAATCATCTTCCCTATTAGGCATTCCACATGGGTGGCTAATCTTGTCCCTATTAGGAAAAAGAGTGGAGAAATTTGGTTGTGCATAGACTTTAGAAATTTGAACAAAGCTTGCCAAAAAGACAATTACCCATTACCCACCATTGACGAGATACTCCAAAAGGTAAATGGGTCTGAAATGATGTCATTTTTGGATGGATACTCAGGATATAATCAAATTCTCATACATCCAAATGATAGGATGAAGACGACCTTCACCACGAAGTGGGGAACATTTGCCTACCGGAGGATGTCGTTTGGTTTGTTGAACGTTGGAGCCACTTTCCAAAGAGCCATGGATTTTGCATTCAAGGGGCTCATTGGTAAGTGCATTATTGTCTATGTGGATGATATCCCTATCTTCTCCAAGAAGAGGGAAGATCATGTTAAAGACTTGAGGAAAGTACTCCAAAGGTGCAGGGAACATGGAATTTCCCTAAATCCAAAAAAGTGCATCTTTGGGGTAACAGAGGGTAAGTTGTTAGGGCATGTCATTTCAAAATATGGGATTGCTATAGACCCAGAGTGGATAGCCACTATCTAGGATATTCCTCATCCCAATAGCAAAAAGGAGCTTAGGTCCTTTTTCGGTAAGATTAACTTTGTGAGAAAATTCATTTCAGGTTTTGCCGAGATTGCCAAGCCCCTAAATGATATGCTAAAAAAGGATGTTCCAATAAAGTGGACCAGTGAGAAAAGGGATGCCTTCACAAGCATCAAGGATGCTATTTCCAAAGCCCCTATTCTCATTAGTCCAGACTATGCTAAACCATTTTATGTTTACACATTTGCTTCAGATCATTCTTTTGCAAGTGTGTTAACTCAGAAAAGTGAAGACAACATTGAAAATCCTATAGCCTTTCTGAGTTCTCCTTTGAAGGACGTGAAGCTGAGGTATTCTGTCTTAGACAAGCAAATGTATGCCTTGTTTAAAACTGTAAAAAAATTCAGGCATTACATTGTGCATAGTAAAGTTTTTGCTATAGTTCCTGACCCTGCAGTAAAGTCCATGTTCTTACAGAGTGAGCTAGGTGAAAGAAGGGGGAAATGGCTTTCTACCCTTCAAGAATTTGACTTAGAGATAAAGCCCATGAAGATAGTGCATGGACAAGGTTTGGTCAAGGCCATCGCAGAAATTGACCCTTCAATAACGTGCCAAAACTATGAGGTTAATGATATCACTACAGAGGAATGGTACGTAGATATTGTATATTTTTTGTTGCATGGTAAGTGCCCTTCTCATTTGAATTCCACTCAATGTAGGGCACTACATTTAAAATCAGCTAGATTTTTGATTAAATCTGGTGTGTTGTACAGGAAGAATCATGAAGGAATTTTTCTTCGTTGCATTACTCAAGAGGAAGCAACCCAAGTACTCAAAGACTTCCATGGTAAGTATGGAACTGGACATGGGTCAGCAAATGTGACAACACACCAGATTCTTAGAGCTGGGTATTACTAGCCCCACTTGTTTAAAGATGCACATACACATGTAAGAACATGTCACATATGCCAAGTGGCAGCCAACAGAGAGTGGAATGCAGCAATGTCATTGCAGTCAGTGGTAGAGACGAGACCATTTGCACAATGGGGATTAGACTTTGTTGGGGTGATAAATCCTAACTCGTCCGATTCCCATAAGTTCATCCTCACCGCTACTGATTACTGCACAAGGTGGACAGAGGCTATACCTACTAAGAATGCCACCTCCGAGGTTGTGATTAGATTTCTAGAGGAAAACATAGTCACTCATTTTGGAATGCCTAACTCCATAGTAAGTGACAATGGTTCTGCCTTTTCCTCTTTAGAATTTGCAAATTGGGCGTACGACAATAAGGTGAGTCTAAAATTCTCTTCCAATTATTACCCCCAAGGCAATGGTTTGGCAGAATCATCAAATAAAAATTTATTATGCATAATCAAAAAATTACTTGAAAAGAACCCTAGAGATTGGCATAGTAAGTTAAAATTTGCCCTTTGGGCAGATAGGACCAGAAGCAAGGAGTCAATTGGGACATCTCCTTATCACTTAGTCTATGGGCAAGATCCTATTTTTCCCACTAATCTGAAATTGCAAACTTTACATTTTATAAAAGACTATATTGGGACTGATAATAAACTTGAAACCAGATTAACACAATTAATGCATCTTGATGAGAAGAGGGAGGAAGCCATGCTTCATTTCAGCAAACATCAAGACATAATCAAAAGGTGGTTTGATAAACGGTCCAAAATTAAGGCCTTCAAAGCTTCAGATTTAGTTTTGTTGTGGGATAAAAGGCATGAGAAAAGAGGAGAACATGAAAAATTTGATTGCTTGTGGTTGGGACCTTATCTAATATCCGAAGTCCTAGGTGAAAATAGTTTCAGATTAAAAACCTTGGATGGAAAGGATTTGGCCTTACCCATCAATGGCCTTCATTTAAAGCATTATTTTTAGGCCTAAGGGTAGAGTCATTGTATTATATGTACACTAATCAGCTTGCTTGATTGTTTGTCTTGTCAGTTTTATTTCCTGTTTATTTTGTTTTCTTTGATTTCAGGAGTTTTTAGTGTGTCAAGGTTGTCCAGTTTTGGATTTGATTGTAAGAGTAAGAGGTCAGCCTATGTGTATACGAATGTCAACCAAGACTAAAAGGATGTGAAACATTGGAATCATATGGCAAAAGGGCTTGAAAATGTGAATATTGTTTGTAGCTCATGAAGCATGAAGTCTTTGATTTTTGCATATCATCCACCCATGTCTCAAGGGCACATTCTTATCACATAAACATCATGACCAATCCACCTCCATATGCTAAACCCAAACACTGAAAGTGAAGTCCAATTATCTTGGGATCAAAGGCACAAAGAACACTAAGAAGATCTTAGGTTTGGAAACTGTTGCCGAAGTTGTCGTGGGTCTATCACATTTCTGTCCATGTCCAACATCTTGGGTAAAATAATATGAAACCATACTTGGATGGGGATGTGAGGCGAAAAGATAATTCTAGTCTATCCCACCCTGCACATAGTCCATGAATAGTGGTTTTTACCACTACAATATTTATGCTCATAAAATAGTGGTTATCACCACTAGCATGATTTACAAATTAGAGTAGTAAGGATAGGGTCAAATTCTCATCATACCTTGGTTGAGAATCTGATTCCCCAAAACTCTAAACTAAATTGTAAGGATCGTACTACTTGTCCCTCAGAAGGATGGGTAGTCATCCCCAAAATTCTTTAAGGAAAAAAATATAGAGCAAAGCCAAGCAAAGAAGACTGGACTATGGGGTTAACCTCCATCGGGGCTATAGACGCTTGACTGGCAGTGGAGTACACTCATGCCTGGTGACATGACTCCCACAAGGTTGAGATTTATGTCCGCCATGAGGATAGATTAGTCTGATGACCTCATCCATAACCGGTTTAATTATTTTGGTCAAATATGAGAGCAGTAAAGGATAGGGTTATATTCTCATCACACCTTGGTTGAGAATCTGATTCCCCAAAGCTCTAAGGTCCACTTGCACACACTGACCCTTGATGATGATGACTCATAACCAAGCTCTAGATCTGGTCAATGAATTCATCGCACACACATTTGATCCTAATATGGTTAGACATTTTTGAGGTGTTTGCCCAAGCCACCATAGAATGTGCTGCCCATGCTATAAAATTTTTACCCTCAAAGCTCTCCATATTCATTGCGATAATTCTAGTCAAGTAAAATTGGTGATGCAATGCGAAAAAGTTACAAACAATAAGGTGTGGAGTACTTCACACACACAGAGTTAATATTGCATGATTCTAATATTTTGTTGTTCTTATGAGTCTATTGACATTATTTATGCATTTGCTGATGCTTGTTGCTTCCTAGTTTGGAGTGTGTTTTCAGATTTTCTTTTTGGGTTCTCACCAAAATGCTCAGGAGCATTTCCCAGCAGAGTCACCATTTTGTTGTGGAGTTTCCACAACCACCCCAAGCTTCTTGGGGACCCACTTGTCATGTTTTGGTATTAAAGGTTTTTGGTTTTCTTTGGCTTGTAAGAATAGTGATGTTTGACCGTTTATGTTAATGATTTTAATTGCTTTAGTTATTTGATATTTAATGATTAATTAATCTAGGCATTAATGCTTAGATTAATTAAAATCCATTTTGATAAATAGAGTTTAATGTTCTTCATACTATCTAAGGTGATGGAATGTGTTTAATAAAGCAAGGCCTGACCAAAACATTACCTAAAACAAGAAGAGGATACAAAAGGTACAAAGAAATTGTGATAGAAAATAATATGCTATTATCTACCTAATATAATTACATTAATTATATTATGTATATAATAGTAATATTATTATGATGTTCTAAAATGTTATTATAATAATATTATTATTTATATCATATTTAGTTCTAAAATATTATTATTATAATAATATTATTATATTGTATATAATAATATTATTATAATATACTTTACAAAGGATGTGATAATAATATGTTTGACCATGTTACGTTTGATTGTAGGAGAAGGCGATGGCGGCTATTCAAAATGATCGAAGGCAAGGGTGGCTATTCCAAAATGTTCGAGGCTACGTAACGTTGGAAAAAGAGGAAGCGGTCCAAAGATAGCGTTAGGGTTTCAGGAGGACAACACATAAGGCATCGGATTTGATAGTGAAATGGTTGAAACCAGAGGCATGCCATCAAACAAGCCAACAAAGAAACATTATTAGGGCAACCCATAACCCTAATCGATGGAGATAAAGGTCTACCTCGAGAGCATGGAAAGTTTTTTATTGGTATTGCACAACATGAGTGCGAGAGCAAGGAGCTCGATAACCATGGCGAAGGGTTGACAATGCCATGGCTACATCGATGGTAGCCCCCTGACGTGGTGTTGATAATGCCATGGCTACGATCGATGGCAGCACCATGGCGAAGGGTTGACAATACCATGGCTGCATCGATGGTAGCCCCCTAACGTGGTGTTGACAGCACCATGGCTACGATCGAACGCAGCACCATGGTGACGTTGTTTTGATAGTGCCATGGCTACGTCGATCGTAGCACCATGACGTGGTGTTGACAGTGCCATGGCTGCATCGATGGCGTGATGGCCTCACTAGGTTATATGGAAACCAAAGTGCCCAGGATGGGGGACGTCATCCCAATCCTTGGGCACGTTTGGTATGGCTTCGAAGAGATACCATCGAGCCTTGGTTTCGAAGAGCACAATGAAAATCTCGTTGAATGAGATTGGCCTACCTTATTTTAATGTGAATGTTGTTTGATTATATTCAATGTTTTAAAGGAGGCCTAAAATCGTAGGGGTTATAAGGTATAGTTAAATGTTTTTTATTATTCATTTTGATGGGTGCAAAGGGGTGTTCTTGGGTAGAATGCCTATGTGATAAGAGAAAGGGGAGACATAAGGAGTTACGTAAGATTATGTTTTTGGTTTTATTATTGTTTAAAATAATGTTTAGAAGTGTTATTTTATTGTATTAAATCACAGAAAATGATGATGGATTATTTTCTTATATCCATTTATTATTTTAATTGTGAAAGAAGTTGAAGCGAAAGGACTTCTAAGCATTATTTATACCTTGCTATCCTACCTGTTTAGGGGGGCTGGAAATGATGTAACATTCCGAAAAGCAATAAGAAAGAGCATTTTTCAGATTTTGAGAGGGTAGCAAAATTTTGTGAGCAAAATCAAAAGGAGGGTTTCTAATCATAAAACTAACGTTTTTAGTGTCTTATCATTTCTGCATTTTAGTGACTTCTAGCCATTGTCTTATGCCATGAAATGGGTTGCAATAGGCGAAGGTCAAGATGATGCAGTTTCTCTATTATTTCCTTTGAGTCTTGCACTTGATTTAATGGTATTGTGCTTATGTTGCAGGTCCATTAATTCAGGTTGTTTTATGATTACCTCATAACTTGGGATTTTGCAGGGAGGAGCTTGCTAAACTAATTCAGAATTTGACTTTTTCAGCTAACCAAATCTGCATTGTTTATTCATTCATTTTTGTTAAGTTCATTTTATTTCAAGCATTCAATCATTTCATTCTGGTCCATCCAGAATTTTAGTTTCTTTTATTTCCATTCTGGTCCTTTTCCAGAATTTTTGCTAATTTCCTTTTAGTTTCATTTCTATTCTGGTCCATTTCCAGAATTGTTAAGCTTTCAAGTTATTTCCATTCTGGTCATTTTCCAGAATTTTTGCACCTCCAAAATTCATTAATCTAAGCTTTCAGATAAAACACATGGTTTAGGAGGGATACTAACCTGCTATTTCACATTAAATTAAGATAAGAAATGAAAGCTAATTTTGCTAACATTGCTAACACGCTAACTTCTACTAACTACTATTAGGGTAGTGGCATCAACATAAGGAAGATAAAATGAACCCAACTATCTAAAACTTACTTCATATTAAAGGCACGAACATTAAAATGAGGTGGACAATTCCACATTTTATCATTTGAAACCTTTTAAGTGAAGATAAAATACTTTACTAACAGGGATTCAGGGTAGCATCAATTTAAAAAACCCTAAAAAGAACTGCTTTTATTTTACACTGGATTTTTAGTTAGATCTTTCAATCACTAAGCATTGTTTAGAACCAGCAAAGGCCCCTTGTTTATGGTCACATGCATCATTGAATTATTTATGGCATTATTGTAATATTTTAGATATTTTACCAGAACCTTGGAGAAGTTGAATGTTTGTCATTTGGTTTCTTTTCAAGAGAGAGTTTTCTATTCAATACTCTGCATGTGGTGGTATTTTGCAATTGGGAAAAATATACACTCAACGAGAACCATTATCATTGCTACTAGGAGATCAACAGGAAGATCAAGGTCAAGATAATAGTTTTTTATCTAAATATATTATCATATATGATGAATCTAGTACAAGTCAATCTCAGTAATTGGTACCATACGACTATCACTTAAATGTTCTTGAACATGAAATGATGGGAATAGATGCAAATACTAAAAATTACAAACATATAGACATCACACCAGGAAGGACTTTGAATATTAGTAATGAGCTTACAAGAATACAAGAATCAAATTGATATATATGCTTAAGAAGCATCAAATAGTATTTGCATTTAACTATGAGGACATGAAAGGAATACACTCAATTTTTTGTACCCATCACATATTTATTCAAGAAGGTTGCCACCCAGTAAGACAACCCCAAAGAATATTGAATCTAGCTATGAAATATGTAGTTAAGGAAGAAATCATTAAATTTTTAAGTGCGTGATTTATATATCCAATTTCTGACAGCCAATGGGTATCACCATTAGTAATAGTCCCTAAAAAGAATGGCAAATAGAGTATTTGTGTGGATTACATGGAGTTGAATAAAGTAACAAAGAAGGATAATTTTCCCTTACCATTTATTGATCAAAATCTTGATACCCTAGCTGGGAAGAAATATTTTTATTTTTTGGATGGTTTTAGTGGGTATAATCAAGTTTCCATAGCTGAAGAAGATCAATAAAAGATAACTTTCACATGTCCTATAGGCACCTATGCTTATAAGATATTACCTTTCAGACTACAATGCACCTGCCACTTTTCATAGGGCTATTTTAACTATTTTTGTTTATTTGATTAATGAATGTGTAGAAGTCTATATGGATGACTTCATAGTCTATGGTAACACTTTTGAAGAGACTCTATAAAGTTTACAATTTTTTTTTGTTAGATGCCAAGAACAAAATCTCTCTTTAATTCATGAGAAGTTTTTCATGATGATGAGAGGAGGCATTGTTTTAGGACATTACATATCTAAGGAAGGTGTTAAAGTAGATCTTGCAAAAATCCAAGTTATCCAATCCCTCCAACCTCCAAAAATACAAACATAGGTAAGGATTTTCTTAGGACATGCAGGATACTACCGTATATTCATTAAATATTTCAGCAAAGTTGTTGCTCCTATGCTTAAGCATGTCAGGAAGCCTTTGAAGTTGTAAATACTAAATTGACTACTGCCCCAATTCTAAGAGAGCCAAATTGGGAATTTCCCTTTCATATTCATTGTGATGCTTCATGATATGAAATAGTAGTACTACAATAGATAGAGAATAAAATATCTTATGCTATCTATTATGTGAGTAAAAATTTGCATGGGGTTGAACTTAATTACACAGTAACTAAAAAATATTTCGTAGTTGTAGTCCATGCTATTAATAATTTCAAACATTACATAATAATATATGAAGTATTATTTATCACATGTAATAACCCTAAATCCAAGACCAATCAACCTTAGGGAATTTTTTTTTTTTTAGCCTTTGTCATTGATGTTAATTCATGAGTGGATTGAAAGTATATTTATGTGGGTCTCTTATAGTTTAGTTTCTAAGTAAGTTCAAGGTTGAACTTCATAGGAGTCCAACATGGCCAATGGTTGTCCTGTGGATAGTAGTAGCCAACCCCTATTATAACCTGCAGGTAAGGTTTATTTACCATGCAATTGAAAATTCTCCTATCTCAAATAAGAATGCCCTCTTTCCCTACCAGTTTAAATCAAATATTAAACTAGCTTCTATGTTGGGTCTCTTTCAACCCGTACATTAGACGTATGCCTTGAGGATTAGTTAATTATTACTTAAGGATAGAACAATCATTGAAATGCTTAACCTTCCCATACCAACCATATAAATTTAAGGGTTTTATCACACAAACCCACATAGAAATGTGAATGTCTACCATTTTACCCTTACTTGGTTTAATAGACTATAATATCCATGAATTAGATAACTTTCAATTTTTTTATTTTAGAATTACTCTCATAGTTAATATCCAAGTGACATGCATGAATATTACATTCCTTCTAGTTTTTCTTTTTTGAACACACTATATCAAATAGACACAATTCTTAATTCATTATTTAGAGATTCAAGCTTTGTCATGAGATAACTTCATATCATAATGTAGCTCTACTTTTCTTCTATGATCATTTGAATTCAAGTATTACATTGTATACACATCCTCGCAAGGACTGATAAAATCAATTAAAATTGATCCCAATAAAAATATTTTTCAATTATGAGATCTTTTATTAAAGAGGCCCTTGTTACAACATGCGTACATAATCAATAGGAGTTGACTAGTTCCATATTTCACTTAGTTCCATTTGAGCCACAGTACTAGATTGTATATGACTTTGATATCAGGACAACCCATACATGTATATGAGATGCATTCTAGAAAAATAGTAGCATGTAATAATTATTTATTAAATGCAACTAAACACGTTATGTTATCTACAATGTGATTGTCTAAATAATTCCACCATTCCAAGGAAGGAAATCCCATACTTTCCTAAGACTAAAAACTACATTTTCATCTCATATCTTTCTTCACAAAGATATGCCTTTGAATCCAATATTATTACAATCAACTATTGCTAGTCTAATAGAATGTCATAAAATCATTCATAAATGAGATCCCTTTCATGCATATGGTAATAGAACATATCATACTACCACGAGTAACTCATATTATTCAAATAGAAATAACATCTAAATAAATCTTACTTTTTCACAAGTAACTCATATTTCTTCACACATAAATAACATTTAACCAAATCATACTTTCTCAAGTAGCTCATATTTATTCACTCAGAAATAGCATTTAAACAAATCATACTTTCACAAGTATCTCGTATTTCTTCACATAAAAATAGGATTTAAACAAATCATACTTTCACAAGTATCTCATATTTCTTCACACATAAATAGCATTTAAACAAATCATACTTTCACAAGTATCTCATATTTCTTCACACAAAAATAACATTTAAACAAATCATACTTTCACAAGTATCTCATATTTCTTCATACAAAAATAGCATTTAAACAAATTATACTTTCACAAGTATCTCATATTTCTTCACACAAAAATAGCATTTAAACAAATCATACTTTCACAAGTATCTCATATTTCTTCACACAGAAATAGCATTTAACTAGATGGATTCAGTTGTAGGTCTACAAATCCTTCCAAGGGTTTAATCAACCTACTACAAGGTTATAACCAGACTTGTCCCATAATCCATCATTACAATTTCACTATAGTTCCTTTACGATTATGTTGCTAATTTGTATTGTGGCCTATAGGTTTTCCACAAATTTGGCTACCAAGTTGGCTCACAATTGTTCACCTAGATCGTACTATAGTTACCCCAATATTTGCTACAACTCTCTTGCAATATACTACAATATCACTCAAGTTTAGCTATGATTGGTCTCGTAATTTACTCACAAGATTACACTATAGGTTTTCAAACTTGACCCTCAATTTATCATAAGGAAATTCACTATAGTTACCTAATATTTAGCAAGTGAGATTTATTAATCAATCTCTCACCAAGGATAGACTATAGTTCTAAAAAAGGGAATTGCATGGCCCACCAATGAGACCATTACTTACTTTGTTCCAATCCTTCAAAATTTTGGCTTAAAATACCTAAACAAGGATTCATCATAGTTTTTACACCTTTTTACCATAATATTTTCTCAAGATTAATTTTGAGAGATTTATACAATTATTGTTTTGCTAAACAATTAAGATTGCACTCACAAGTTTTACCAAATCTCTCTCCAAGCTTGATTTCATATCTATTGAAATATTATTACTTGGTTTATCTTAATGTGTCCCTTAAATTTTTTTGGACAACTTCTAAGATATTTTCATAGAAGCAGGGTTATGCATAAGGGGTTGGACTCAAAATGTACTTGTAAAAAAATGGTGAATCCTAATCAAAATCAAGGTGAATCATGGAGAATACTAAGAAAATCAAATCGAGCATCTTCATACCAAAATTTGGGGTATTTGAAGTCCTAAAATGTAAGGTCATATTTGGAGCCACTTTTGACCTATTAAATCATCTTATAACTTCATAAAAACACCACCATTAGATCAGGATTGAAAAGATCTTTCCAATGAGTATAAATATGCCTATGTTTGGATATATATTGTGGCAAATTGACCCTAATAAAAAATTGATCCTAAAAATTTTAGGCGAATGGGTCAACATCAAGGGTTCTCATATTTGTCAATTTCTAATTTTGAAAATCCTAATATTCGCACAATTGGCAAATATTCACCACTATGCATAATTTTGTATAGAAGTCACCAAAAAGGGCTTCTATAAATTGGCATTTATGCAATGTAACCCTCTATTTCACATAAGGTCTGAAATGTTCCTTTTCATACTTATGCTAATAATTATTGAGTAAAGTGTACTCCATATGAGTTATGTTAATACAAATTTTAATCAATTATATCCCATGCCAATTCTTCCAACCTGACATCTTATCATTTTTCTCCTTTGGGTACATATAAGTTGGACATTGTTGTCGCCTAGTCACTACGGCTAGCGTGATCTTCCTTTTGTCCAACTAGTTAAAGTTAATCCTAAAGAAGCTTCATCCCCCTACCTTGTGTATGAGTACAAAACTCTTTTTTCTTGCTTTGTAGGACTCGCCTCACTCAATAGGTAAGCCACATCGACAAAACAAATATCCACAAACCATGTTCACTCATAAGGTGGGTTGGTTAGATAATGGTAAATCATATCCAAGGAAAAGTGATTGATATGGATTTCAATTATCGTCGGTTCCTCAATAAATATAGAAGTTCCTTATTTTGGGTATTTAAACCAAGAATGGTTATCGATGCATCTCGTAAAGAGGCCAGACTGACCCTTTTAATAGATTTTGGCCCTGTCAAAGATGTCTATCACAGACCAAAGGTCGGGTAGTACAAGGTTTCCCTATAGTATGTGATGTACCTTAGCTATCTTATCATCTACTGTAAATTATATGAGTTTACTGAATGAACCCGAGGCAAATTACTGCATTTCCATTTCCTTTGCACATATGTCTAGCCTAGCAGTAAAATGATTCTTAGTGAGGCTATGATGGTAGGAGGTGTTCAGTTTTAGGTGGAAGTAGTAGAGCATTTCACCTCACTCAAGATAGCACTATGTTAACACAAATTTCAACTTCAGGAACCTCCCTTAAATGAATGAAATCAAAGAAAAAGCAACCGATTGAGGATTTATCCTTCTTTCGAAGTTTGAGCTTCATTCAAAGCGGACGGTATCCTTATTGGTCATCTACAACAATTTTTCCACATAATATGTGTGGTAGGCTTCAAAGACCTCAAAAGCTCCTACATGTTAATTATGTAATAGCCACCTAATGGAGGTTTTGTTGGTGGTGATGATTCTATCTAGGGCGCTATTAGGTTAGGCTTTCGACCACATGGTAATAGGTGAAGAGAGGAAGTTAGGTCACATGACCTATTCAAGGTCAACACATAATTTTATAAATTTAGTGCTACAAAGGTGGTAGATCCATAGATTTGGGCTAATTAAATAGAATGACATTGGTCTAGGGGTCTCTGGTTAAATTGACTCATGATTCAGATATCCAATGGCCTTCTGCCTTACCCTCTAGTCAATATAGCTTTAATCACAACTAGATATTAATGACTCATAAACTATTAATAAAATTATTATATCCAGAATACAAAGGATTATTAAAATATCATGTCAAGCATATAGAGTATCCAAGATATTATTAAAACATCATATCAAGCATATAGAGTATCCCAATGTCAAAGACAGGTGTACATTCAACTTGAAGACTATACAAGCAACTTGCAAAGATAAAGGTAAGACATGACCTGAATAATTCAAGCCTCTTGCAATCCTTCCTCTGCCCAGCCTTCCTTGCTTGCTCTCCCTACTATGAATGCTTTGACCAGATGTCTCTAAAAAAACTTAGGGTTGTTTGGTTTCTGATTTACCCAAAGGGTAAAGAGCATAATCCCTAAGCCCAAGTTTACCTATCAATATTTCTTCAGATTTTTCCCAGCATCCATGACCTTCTTTTGGTTAACCCATGGTGGCTATTTATAGCATTTAGGGGTGCCTTATCCAAAGGTGAAGGGTAGACTAGGTAGTGACCTATTGGAGAGGTCATGAGGTGTTGGACATTTTGAGTCATCAAGTCAAGTTGTCATTTATGTCAAGGAATGAAGTAATCATTAATGTCAAGGAATTTTTCAAGAAACAAAGTTGTCAAAGTTGTCATTGATATCCAAGAATAAGCCACTGATGATGTCAAAGGTCAATAGGAACAATGCAGAGGTTAAAGGTAAAAGGGCTTCATAATATTTTTAATATTATGTGGAAGCATAAGTTAAAAGTTTTTTCATAAAAACCTAAGGAAGATTATTGCAAAGCTAAAGGAAGGTTTAATATTTATTTGATAAAATATTTAAATTCAAAGTGAATTTAAATTTTATTAATAAATATTATTTATACCAAGTTGTACAATGAAAGATGACCTTAATAAAACCAAAGGGTTTTAAAGAATTAATTTATAAAATTTAAATTCAAATGAATTTAAATAAGTTATAAATTAATAAGTTCAAAGGGAAATAAAAAGCGCCAACATATGATATATTGGAGGAAATTTGAGCATCGAAATTATGCAGGAAGGAGTTAAATCAATATATATATATCAATGCCTTAGAAGCATTAAAACTTATCCTTTTGCTTTATTAATGAATGTGTGCAATTGTGTTGAATTTATGCGGAATAAGTGAAGCGAATTTTGTGTTTAGCACGAGTGAATAAAGTTTAAGAGGAACATTGTCAAAGTACTAAGAGCCAACTGGGCAACGTGGCCTAGTGGAAAGAGGACAACAATTAGAGTGTTTTGGTGCTAGGAGACATACGTTTGAAACACGGTGGAAGTGTTTTTGGTGATTACATTAGAGTTGGGAGTGCCAAAGGAAAGGTGCACATTTTTGTGCTAGGCAAGGCTTTGGAGCATGTGGTGATCCTTAGTCCCCAAGTGAGTGCCTAGATCATGCAGCGGTTGGAGTTGCGGTTAGGGTGCTGGTTGAGGCTATGCTATGAGTTTGAATCCCTTCCAAGGCAAGGTAACAAATTTTGATTATTATTTTTGTGTGTTGCCTAAATTTTGGAGTTAAAAGGGTTGCTTAAAAGTATTGTTTGTTGAAAATTGTTTTTTATAAGTTGGAGGAATAAGGTGTTAGGTTTATTTTAATAAAGTACATTTGTCACATTGATTTGTTGAAGTTTTAAAAGGATAGAGGGAACTTCTATCATTGAGTTATCTTGAAAAGAAGAGTGCATTGAATATAATTTTAATTGGGAGATTATAAGGTCTAAATGGTGTATTATTTTTGTAAAATGTTGATGAATGGTTTTTTAAAGATGGAGTGATAAGGTGTATGTGTGTCTTGATATTTACATTGTATTTTGAGGAAGTTTATCATCTAATAATTGTTTGAGCTTGGAAAATAAGTGTTTATGGTTGTGGAAGTTTTATGAGATTCCTTCATCATCAAGAAAAAGGTATGAGCACATTCTTCCATAGTTAAGTTGATTGGTTGGTTTTTTGGAAAATAAGTTTGGAGTGAAAAGGACTTGATTAGGGTTTCCTATTGAGTGTGTTTGAGTTAATGCTTTAAGGTTTTATAGAATAAAGAGTTGTTGTTAAAACCTTGTTTTATAAGAATTTTTGTTGAAGCCATTGGTTGTGTGAAGAACTTGAACTAGGGTTTGAGTATCATTACTTTGTGAATATTGTTTTATAAGCATTGTTGTTGAATTTATTGGTTGTGTGAAGAACTTGAAATAGGGTTTGAGTATCATTACTATGTGAAGATTTTTTTATAAGCATTATTGTTGAAGTGAGTTTTTGAGCAAAGAACTTGAACTAGAGTTTGAAAAGAACATGAATATCATTGTTATGTGAGACTTGTTATTGGGTATTGTTGGAAATATTTTGAGTAAGTGATCTAATGCTTGGACTAGGGTTTGTGAGCAAGGGTTGTTTCATTGAGTGTTTTGATGAGTAGATTTGGTTGAGCCTAGTCAAGTGGGTGTGTGAAGTGATTTTTCAAGTTCCATAAAACAAATTATTCTATATTCTGATTTGAGAAAGTGATTGAGCATTGAGTTGAAATTGAAGCATATTGAGTCTCTAACAATTCTCCTTATGTTTCTAAGAGAGTGATTGAAATTAATTGAGCATTGTGATAAGTATAGAATATATTGAGTCTCTAAAAATTCTCTTTATGTTTCTATGATATTGGACAAGTTTTGTGTAGACTTGTTGAGCAGATTTGAGGCAAGTCTTTGAGAAGACTTATGGAAATATTTGGTGTGAGCTTTTGTGGAAGCTTACAATATAGATATTGAGTAGATTTGGATAAGTTCTTGAGAGAACTTATTGAGAAGATTTGACAAGTTCTAGAGAGGACTTTTGGAGTAGTTTTGAGCAAGTTCTAGAGAGGACTTGTGGAGCAGATTTGAGCAAGTTCTAGAGAGGACTTGTAGAGCATATTTGAGCAAGTTCTAAGAGAGGACTTATGGATAGATTAGTGTGAGCTTTTGAGGAATATTACAAGGCAGATTTAAGACAAGTATTTGAGAAGTCTTGAGAGCAGAGTTGATTGATTGATTTGTTCAAACCTTGAGTTAAGGTTTAGGGCAGATCCAACAGAGTTGATTTGAGATTGAGTCAAGATTTGAGTTAAGACTTGAGGATAGAGATTGAGGACATATTTTTTCTAGACTAAAGGACTATTTTTAGTACAGATTTGAGAATAGATTTTGGTGCAAATTTGAGAACAGGTTTGTGCCAGACCAGAGATTGAGATTGAGCAGCTTTGTGTTAGACTGAAGGACTGTGTTTAGTGCAAATTTGAGATAAATATTTGGAGGTGATAGAGAGCAGAGGACAGTAGTCTCCAATGGATAGAGATCCATTATCCAGGGTAGTGAGGACATGTATTATGAGTGGGGACAAGAGAATTTAGTAAATATAGATCCACAAGCTAGTACAATGGAGGTAGTAGTATTCTAGAGGATCACCAACCAAAGTAGATGAGAAGGAGTTCTCCTGTGGATAGAGATCCATAAACTTGATTTAGGGGATTTGTATCTCCTTTGGACAAAGGTCCATAAACATTGTAATAGGGAGAGGATTCCCAAGATATTGATTGAGAAAAATTTAGTGAAATATTTTCTTCGTGGAGTAGCCCACATTGGGTGAACCACATAAATTGTGATGTATCTATTTTGTGTGGTGATTTATGCATTGATTTGATTACTACTATTGATATTGCTATCTATACATTGCATAATATTTTTTGGTAAAGAAAAGTAAAAAGTGGTCTTATACTGTTCACCCCCCTCTCAGTATAAGTTTTTGTTCTTCACGAGGATGATGATATAGGTAGCTTAGTGGCATAGTATTTTCATCTGTAATTTGAGGACATGTTTCACATCAAAGGGCAGGTGATAGTGCTTTGGAGGACTATTGAATGACCAATATTATTTTTTAATTCATTCTAGAATATATGGGTACAAATTCCTTTTTCACATGACTTCTTAATGACATATTAGGACCAAAATACTTTTCTCAAAGTATTTTATCACCTTATTAATTTGCAAGGCACATTAATAGTCAAATTCACATAAAATATCCCTTTTCTAATTTAATATATATATATAATTTCTTTTCTTTGATGTATTTTCAAAAGTAATAAATGAATTACCACTATTTTCAATACCTAGAAATTTTAAAATATTTTCTGTCTACATTAAATTACCATTTATCTTTTCCAAGCACAAGGGTTCGGGTCGAGGTGGTATGTGACAACACCGATCACTATGTCATTAAATACTTGATGATCAAAGCTATAATAGGAGGTAGATTTGTTAGGTGGCTTCTCGTATTGCAAGAATTTAATGTCACAATTACAGATAAAGCAGGTAAATATAATGTTATTGTAGATCATTTATCTTGTATGCAAATTTTTGATGATGATGAGTTAATTCCTAATAATATCCTGGATGAAAAAATGTTTTGCTCTCTCTATTTTCACCCCTTGGTATGCTAATATTGTAAATTATTTAGTAACAAGAAAAATACCTTAGAATTTTACACCGCATGAGCATAGAAAACTAATAAATTAGAGTGCCTCTTATATGTGGATTAATGGAGTCTTGTTTAAATCTTGCCCTGACCAAATAATTAGGATATGTGTGCAAGAAGATGTTTATGACATAATTCAGGTAACATATGAAGAACCTTGTGGAGGCCATTATGTCGCTCAAAGAACAACCAGTAAAAGGCTTTAAATCGGTTACTTTTGGCCTACTATGAATAAAAATGCCTATAATTTTTTTGATAGATGTGATGCTTGTCAAAGGGCTCGTAAACCTACACCTTCAATGGAGATACCTTTGGAACCACAAATAATGTTCGAACCATTCGAGAAATGGGGAAGTGATTTTTTTGGACCAAGAGACCCTCCAAGTGTAGGCAATAAACATATACTTGTGTGCACAGATTATGTTACCAAGTGGGATGAAGTAAAAGCCTTTCCATGAGCACAAGCTAAGTTGGTAATTGATTTTCTCTATGAAAACATCATGCAACAATTTGGAGCACCTAGAGAACTAGTTTCAAATCATGTATCCCAATTTCTCTCCAAAGTAATCAAATATTTTATTGAAATATATCAAATAAAACACAGAAAAACTTCACCATATCACCCTCAAGCTAATGGAAAAGTAGAAGTAACAAATAGAGAACTTGAAAAGATCATTACAAAAACTGTATTAATAGGATTAATTGGGTAGAAATATTAAAAGAACATATAATACAACTTGGAAAACTACCACAATATTGTCACCTTACGAAATGGTCTATGGAAAGCAAGCTATTATACCTATTTAATTTGAGATAGAAACTCTTTGCACATCAATACAACTTAACATGAACTTGGATCAAGCACAAAAAAATAGATTGGAAAAATTAAATATTCTAGATGAAAGAAGACTAGAGGCATTACACGAGACTGAATTAACTCAACAACAAAGGCAAAATGGCATGATAAACACATTGTACCATGAACATTTCAACCAAGATATTGGGCCTTGTTATTTGACTCCTGCTACCAATATTTTCAAGGCAAGTTAAGGACAATATGGCTAGGACCCTATGATATTGAAGAAATATTTGGGAATGGTACAGTTAAACTTAAGCCTATAGATGATTCAACAAGAATATTACTAGTAAATGGGAATAGGCTTAAAATATACAAGAATCCATTATCTGAAGAAGAATTTATACACCATATTAAGTAACAAGTTGATTTGCAGTGCATTTATGAACTGCAATCAACTATTATTGAATAACAACTTCTCTTTCCTCTTTGTCAAAAAATAAAATAAATAATAATAATAATAATAATAATAATATATATATATATATATATATATATAATAATAAGAATAAATAAATAAATATATTGTTGCTATATACCACTTGGAAAATGATAGAATATTATCATGAAAAAAATCACTCTCTAAATATACTTCCTTTGTTTCATGATGGATATCTGAAATTTACAATGTTTTCATTATTCATAATTCTTCAGTCTTAATATTATTTCAAAAAGTTCTAAAATAGACACCTATTCTAGTTAAATTAGTTCAAAAACTTGTAAGGAAACTACTGCCACATCTTGCATAACACTTTGTTTGCTAAACAAAATTTAGGTGATTTCAACCACTCAACCACCCTTAGTGTTTTAAGCAAACTCCATTGAAAATCAAATAATCCTTAAGAGCCATAGGTTGTTCCTAGTCAATCAATTTTCCTCTTGGACTACACATGTTATAACAAATAAAACATTGTGAAGTTTAGAAAGACATAACTCATGAAGTTACTATTGCCATAAAGTGAAAGGTTTCCCCTACTTATCCAATTATGTGCATGGTCTAGAAAGCTAAAGAATTGGCAAAAGGATAAGCTCCCTCTTCACCCTTCATATATATATATATATATATATATTTCCTTGCTCTGCTTCAAAATGAGCAAGTATCCCAAAAGTAATAAAAATTTCCTTGCTCTTCCTCAAAATGAGCAAGTACCCCAAAAAGCAATAAAAATCCCCTTGCTCTTCCTCAAAACAAGCAAGTATCCCAAATAAAATCTAATAAAATAAGGGAAAGGAGCTTGAATCCCTAAAATTCTTAGTGTTTTGAAAACCATGGGGTGATCCTTATTACAATAATGAGTTGAATGAAACCTTCCTGGAAATAAGGTATTCTTAAGCATGGCACCAAGTCTATCACATTAGCAACCTTATTTTGTAAAGATCTATGGACACTCATAGATGAGCTAGATTTTTTATATAAGTTACCAATGGATTAGTCGATCTTTACTCATAATGAGAAATGAATATTCAATGCACACATAGTTGATCCTTAAGATGCTTGAAACCACTAGGATAACCTTAGCATCATATCGATTCGTGAGATGAAAAAATGAATTTGTTTAATATCACTAGGATATTTGAGTCTTTGTAAAACAACTCTAGATTATTTATACCTAAGGCAAAAAAATTCATAAGAAAGCTTCCATTCCATACATAGATATTATAGTCCATTCTATCCTACAAAAATGTGGCTCGAATTCCCAAAGCCTTAAATATTTACTTGTAGAGACAAAGCAATAAGGATAGGGTTACAATTCATATAAAGAAATTGAAATAGTGGTTGGGAATCTGATTCCCCAAATCTTTGCACCCTTATAAGAATAGCAATTAGATGCACATTTCTATTAAAAGGGCCATCAAGATGATACCAGAATAACTATCCTATTTTTCTCTTCCAAAACAAGTTTTGAATGTGCCTAAACCTTTGATGAAGATCTATTTTGCAAATATTGATGACTGGTATCAGGTTTAAATTCATTATTTTTCTCTCACATGGAACTCCTTAATGAAACTAAAGGAAGTAAAACAAGAAAATAACATCTCTAGGGCATTGGAAGGAATTGTTAACAAGACCATGGAATATTTATTCATAATCCACCGAGGTAGTAACATTTTGCATAAATAATACATAAAGTAAATCCCCCATATCCTTAATTTAAAATTATTATATATATAAGATTTTCCATAATATAGACTTTTACAAAATAAAACCCTCTCTATCTTGTTTTGGCTATATAGCCAAAAATACAGTTTGGGGGAGGAAAGTAAAAGATTCATTCAAAATTCATGATACAGTTTGGGGGGAGAAAAAGAAAAAATGAGGAATCAAGTAAAGTACTCCTTTGACTCTATAATTAAATTTTCCATAGATATTTTCTGTAGACATTTTCCATAGATAGTTTCTGAGACATTTTCAATAGATATTTTTTGTAATATTTTCTATAGACACTTTCTGTAGCATATTTCCAAAAATGTGCATTTCATAAAAAAATATAAGTATTAACGATCTCAAATTTGCACAAAATAGATGACATGTGTCAAAGCATAATCATACAAGGTAATTATCAATAATTATTTATTTTTACAAGGACTTTGGTATGAAAAGGTAAATTTGCATGGGTACTTAAAAATTTTATCATGAACACCATGACACGGACGTTTAAATTCAAACCTATGAATCACGACACAAAAATTGAAATATGGACTCAGCATTGAAAATGGTGCACAACAGAATTGGACGATCAAGACTTGACTTTGGGAATCATGCATAGAAGGTTCAAATTAATGAGCCAAGCTCTCTAACCTTTGCATGAAGATGATTTGGAAATTACAACCCAGAGCATGAAGTGATGTCATGCACACTTATGATTGGTCAAAAAAATCACGTGAACATGTTACAACTGATTGCCCTTGGGAGAAAGGTAAAGAACAAAGCAAATGCCACCAATCTACGAGGAGGATTACACAAAAACCTAAAAAAGCATGGGCATGAATGGATTATGTGGACACTCATGACCAAGAGACAGATTGTAAATAGGGTATTGTATGGTGATCATAAAGTCTAAGTTTAAAATATGGCAAAAATGTTATGGAGAAGTCGATGTTGGACGAAGAAGGTACATGTATTAAGGCATGGCAATAGATGATTGGGCGAAGATGGTACACATGTTAAGATATGCCAATAGACAATGTATGAAAAGGATACAAGTGTACAAATCCAAAGGGAAACCAATTTAGGTGTTTAAGTTTTATCTCCTTCTGCAACCGAACTCATAACACAATCATTAAATTTATTAAAATTTTATTATTTTACTCCCATGCAAGGTGGCAGGAAAGCATCACGCTAAAAAGAAAAATGTAGATAAGTTGACCACCTCACGGCCCAAGCGTCGATCATTGACACTTGGCCATATGGACCAATGAGAGAATAAACTGTGGATAAGTGTATAAACCATCTATTAGGGGAAAATAGAGGGCCAAGATCTAGTTCGATTGAAGTTGCATGACCTATCAAAACCTCCCCTACAAGCTAGCAATCGACCATAGTGCATGAGGAAATGGTGATTAATGATACTTGGTCGAGCGAAGCAATGAGGAGTGTCACGGATCAAAATTGTGAGCCATCGATCGAGGAGGAATGAAAGGTTAGGATTCATCCATTTCTCATCGCATAAGAAACCTAAAACAAAAACAAATTACCCTAATTATCTTTCCATAGCACGAGCTCTACAACTTCGACAAAAAATCCTTTGTGTGGTTGAGAGATGAAACTACTATGTGATAGACGAAATATTATTGTGTGGTGGATGAAGAATGAAGGGAATTGCAAATAAAATTTGAGGAAAAAATAAACGAAGTGGACGATGGTAGAAAAATAAGCGAAGACAAGTAATTAAGAAGGTGAAAACATGAATATTTTTTCAGAGGAATTTTATAAAAAATGAAAGCTGCAGAAGTATATTTCAAAAAAAATATTAATCATTTTCTATATAAAATACATGAAATTTATTTTTAATTATGCACAAAAATATATATATACATGATAATTTACTCGAAATTTGATGTTACATTTTTGCATGGGTTGGAATGTACAAGAATTTATTTTATTTTATAACTCATAGAGTTGAAATATACAGGATTTCATTTGTTTTGTAACCCATGCATGTAATTGTTTATCAAAATTATCTACAGGTTTTTTAATCTCTCGACTAAAAGCAACTCAATGGCATAATTTTAATCAAATGCCGAAGTTTGTCCCAAAATTACCTGAGATGGTCAAATATCGGAGGGCACTCCTACCCTCTCAGATCATAATCGTGGGTCCCACATGTCCTACTAGGAGGGGAGGGCACTCCTTCCCTCTCTACTCTCCCAATCAGATAAGGAAATCATGTGGCTCATGGGCCCACATGGCTTTGTGGGCCCTGGCTTCCTTAGCGAGATCCGAGGTCACAATTGCCTCAGGCTTCGACCGCAGAGCCCGTCGACAGTGATCGGCCCACCCTGGGGTGATCGCCTAGGTGGCCCACGACTGGCAAGTCGATCTGACCTATTTAGTGGATCATCTAAGTGCTTCGCCTAGGCATTGGCAAGTCGGATTGACTTGGCCAGTGAGTGGCTTGCATATGCTCTAGCCGCCATCATGCTCGCTTGTCGAGTGTGGTGGCAAAAAAAAAATTCACCAAACCTCCGATGTGGTTGGCTCTAATACCAATGTGACCAAAATAGAGTTGCAAAAATATTAGGCAAAGAAATAATGCATTTGATCATTAGCATTAACAATAGTTAGTCTATGCTTAAATAATAGACTAACTAAAAAATAGTGGGGAATAGTGCTAACTACCCTCTAACAATAGAATAGGGAGGGAGTTGCGTGATGCTAACCACTAACATAGGTAGAGAGTTCTAACCATAACACTAACCTAAATATCTGACATAGGATATTTAGGTACTTACCTAGTTTAACCATGAGATAAAATATCTCATGGTAATTACATAGAAAAGTAAATGTAATAATCCCATGTAGTGTAATGCAATACACTACCTTATTTTACCCTAACATCAAGTACGTTTTTCAAACCTTAGGCTCTGATACCAGTTGTTAGATTTAAATAGTAAAACACGAGAAATAATTAAATGTAAAAATAAAACACTAAAGAATACAATAATGGAAGAGATGGATTTATGTGGTTCACCCAATATGGGCTACGTCCACGAAGAAAAATAACCAAGCCTTTTATTTCATCTATAAAAATCAAGGGATACAATCTACAAAAACTCCACTATAACCTCCTCTTCTTTCTCTTGTTGTCTCTTCACGTGCTATACTACTTGTAAATTCATTCCCCCCCCTTTGGGGGGGTGTTCAAAAATTCACCATACACAAACCCTCATGCAAGTGTTATTTTATATACCAACAACACAAGAAGGGGTTTTACAATACCATGGCCATAAAACCCGGGTTCAAATATATTAAACCAAATATATTTATCAATGAGTTAAAATATATTAACCTAAATATATTTATCAATGGATTCAAATATATTAACTCAAATATATTTATCCATGGGTTAATATATATTAACCCAAATATATTAATCCATGGGTTCAAATATATTAACCCAAAAACCTGACCATAATAACAGGGAAAATATTCAACATATTTCCAACATTCGAGGAGAAGTTGAAGAAGACAAAAGCTGAATTGAACGACATTAAGTTTGCTTATGAGGATAAGCAACACTCATAAGAATAGAAAAAGCAACTTGTGATCCAGTAGACTGAAGAGTAGAGGTAGTGGTAGGAAGAACATGAAGCACTATTGCAATAACATGCAACACAACTCAAATGATAAGAGTAGTTGAAGGCTTGTAAAGAACAATTGTATCTGAAAGACTGCAAGATTGAGGAGCTGACAAGAGATGCTATGCAATACAATGATCTGATCATGATCAGAAGTCATAACTATGAGTGAAAGAAGAGCGCATATGGGAATATGAAGTGGAATTATAGTAGCATCTGAGACTCATCATAGAGGAGGATGAGGCATTGGTAATTGCCACTATAACGGAGTGATGAGTGTTAAAACAGTACAAATTTTGTGTAAGTTTAATCTATTTTCTATCTATAAATTTATGAAAATAAATGTATTTTAATGATTATTTTGTCTTATCCGTATTATTTATAAATGAATTTGATTTATAATGATGAAAATGATTTGTGCATGTATTTTATGCAAAAGTGTGCAAGTTTTTGTGTGTTTTTAGTAGGAGAACATTGCAAGAGCTTCGCAAGAAATAATGCGGCAAAGCATAGACCATATGAGAAGCGTGGATAGGGCAGTTATGAGGATGATGTCCTAAGAAGACTTGTGGATGAACACTATAGAAAGGTGCTACATAATATAACTATGGAATACGGCTACAAAAAGCACCTACTGAAAGGCATTACAAAAATAATATTGACCAAGTCAAACTATCTAATGCATTGTTATGCCACATCCAATGAAAACGTAGCATCATTACGTAGCATATACAATCAACATAGTTGACTGACATGTTGGCATTGTACATGAGATTTTATATTTATTAAGTTGTTATATAAAGTTGTTATTAGAAATCTATAAGATTATTACATTGTTAAGATGTTTAGATTTAGACTTAAGCCTATTTTATCTCTTCCTGAAATGAAGGACAGATAGTTGTATTGTTGTGTCATATGATTATTCAAATTAAGAACTTTTGTTATGTTAGTTTATTATTTTACCACTTGGACCATCGTGATTGTGACAAATTCCAAGGTGGTTACAAAATAGTATTAGTTTAGATTATTATTGTTGTAAGGTTAGTATTCGAATCATCAAGCTGATAAGAAACATGGCAAAATACGTGGAAGAATTCCATTGAAAATGTCCAAGCGACATTATAAAATACAGGAGAGAGACCTTTGAAAATGTCTAATGTCTAATGTTAATGTTTGAATGCTCTAATACATTGTATACAATTTTTACTATTGTGAAGGCTTGATGTTCGAGATTTTGTACATTTGAGTTTCATCAATGAAGCAGTAGGACTTTTCATCTGAATATAACTGTATATCGTAGTATCTTCATGCTTTATTTGCTTTTGTAACTTCCATTTTATTTTCCAAAAACAGTGAAATAAGTAGCATTATAATTAATTTAATGAAAATATATTATTGAAGTTAAAGTAGAGTAGAGAAAGGGGAGGAAGTTAATACTAACCTTGAGGAGGCAAGGCCCACTTCGAAAGGTTAGTCCCTAAATATCTTCCCCCAAAAACATGATAGATAGAATTAGAACATAGAATAAAATTAGAACATAAAATTTATTAAAATTGCATATCATAAAACTATAGAATACATTAGATAAATAATGCATTAGTAAATTATTACATGGATCCACATTAGACTAAGTCATAATTGCATTAAACGTAATTTCACTTCAATTTTATTTCTTGCAAACTTTTATTTCCTGCAAATAAGACTAAGGAAAAGGAATAAATTCAGATGATTAATGATTACGGAATAATCTATACGAGATTGTTTGTTCTTTAAATCTAACCTGGATTAACCCGGATTGACAAATTTAAATGTAAGCAAATACAACTAGAAACAAAGGCAAAATTGAATGAGAAGATATGCAATGGTACATCTACACGTGAAAAGGAGTTATTTCAACTCTTGGTTACTATGGTAGAGAAGGCCAACAAGTATGGGGTGAAGGTTATGGAACTCAACCACTATGTAGT
This sequence comes from Wollemia nobilis, assembly GCA_028583015.1. Lineage (NCBI taxonomy): Eukaryota > Viridiplantae > Streptophyta > Pinopsida > Araucariales > Araucariaceae > Wollemia > Wollemia nobilis. The sequence continues at coordinate 1,108,697 of JAQPPZ010001906.1, forward strand.
CAGGTTACAAAACGAGCATGTCATCCTTCATATTCAGGTTGATGATCTTAAGCAAGACTAAGACAAGTGAGTTGGTGAGGACACTGCCTGATGTAAAGAGGAGGGCAGAAGTAGCTAGAAAATCCACCTCCCAGAAGATGAAGTGAACACTGGATTTGCACAATTTTATCAATTTGGCCAATTTTTATGTATAGTTTGTTAAAAAAATATAAATGTAGGGTTGTGTTTAATTATAAAAATGTGGAATTATAAAATGTACATTTGGGTGTAATTGTACAAATGTCATAAATGTGCAATTAGAAATTAAATTAAAATTAAGTGAAATATGTATTTAAGGTGAATTTGATAATAATAAAATTAGACTTAGGGAAACCTTAATGCAAGTTGGTTGTCTTATGAGGTGGTAGTTTTAAATAGTGGTTGTCTCAGGAACCACTTTGGAATGGCCTGGGAAAGCATTATAAGGACCCCCCATTCATTTTTTGATGGTTTTTCACTAATGGTTATGGTTTATGCTTACGAAAGAGTTGTCCATGGAGGATTGTAGTCCATTTACTGTTCATGATTGTTGTTCATTGAGAGTGTTTATTGGTAATTATGCATAAATTCAACCATGTTAATATGAAAACAACATTGTGAGTTATTATGAATTATATTGTGTACATTAATGGTGAATCCAAATTATGTGTTTTGAGCAAGTATGGCCAGAATGGTGTGGAATATGAATGTTGTTGCAATGGAATTACACTATTTATGAACCTATAAACCTAGACGATGTTGGGTAATTTATTCTGTGCATTATTATTGCTATAAAAAAATGTTATAATGCTATTGTATAATTTCTAGAAATATTGGTAATGATAAGAATTCAATTACAATGAATTAGGATTTGCATGTTATAAACTATGTTAGCAATTGCACTAGAAAGATAACCCAAATATTTCATGGAGAAGAGTCTATCAATAAATTGGTAAATATGTAAGTGAAGAATTCAGTAAGGGTTTGGTAAAACTGTAAAAATATACCATAAAACCGTACAAATAAAACCGTACAACTGACCATTTTCCAAATTTGGAAGTGCAATTATGTAGTTTAAACTTGCTAATTAAGGAAAATCAGGGTTTGGAAGAGGATGATTACAAAACTGATCAATTTGAGTTACAAAACAACTTTTAACAAGTTGAACAAGTGGCAAATCGTACATGTCAGTATTTTGTACAATTTGGATCATACAATTGTATGATTTGGGAACCGTACAACCAGTTTTGTGAAGTTTATAAATCATTCAAGGGAAAATCGTACAATTGTACGATTTGGGCAAAAGCTGTTACAAAACATTGGAATCCATATTCAAATATCCCAAATCACCTCCCCCTCCAATAATACTCCCCCCTGCGCTACACGGGTTTGGTTTAAGATTATATTATTTTTCAAGTTAGTAATGGATTCTTTAATTTTTATTTTAAAGTTCTTTTGTCTATCAATTTTAATGTTTAATTTTGTAACTCATGTAGTTTAAATTTGGTTTGTGATTCTAATATTCTTTTCAAATTTAGTTATCTTATACAACAAGGTAAATGTTTTAGTTTAAAGTTAAAAATATTTTTGTAAGACCACTTTATTTGATGCAGTGATATTTGAACTTAACATCATTATCTTCATAAATATCTTAATGTTTCATCTATTTTTGTCTTCATATATTTTTTTATTAGATAAAATAATTTAAATTTTTTATCATTGGATCTTAATAGTTTTACCATCTTTAAACTATAGTAATCCATACAACATTTTTTTTTTTTTTTATTAAATAATTTTTTGGTTAATTTAATGCTCGATATTATCCTATGAAATTTTGTATCTATCAATTCTATTGGGTCATATTTTAATAAAATGAGAACACTTCAACTTTTTTAGGCTTGAGTGCTATGATCATGGTCTTATCAAGATTTATTATTGAGTTGAATTCATTATAAAAGAATGTTTAGACTCTTAATCATTTTTTAAATTAAAATTTATTAATAAGGAGGACAAAATTATTACAAATATATTTACATCATTAGATTATTGTTAATGTTGGTTCTTATGCATCACTCATCATTTAAGTCTAGTCTTGGCCTATCTAACTCTTTTAGAATGGGTATTGCATATGCAAAGCACATTATGAATTCCTACAATTTAAATGAAGAAGACCTGGGCCCATCATAAGTAGGCTCTTAGAATTTATTTTACTATATGTGGTACATAGCTTTATCCACATATAAGAGAATTAAAAAAATTTAATTCTTTATTCTTAAAGAAATAGACTTCACAAAATAGAATAATTGGAGAGAAAAATTTGGATCTTTTATTTTCCTCTTTTATCAAAGGTGCTTATGAAGCTCTGACAAGTAAATTGTCCTAGATGTCAAAAGAATGATGGAAGGTTTTAAGTACACATTTTACTTGACAAAGTGATAAAGATATACACCCACTTAGATACGGTGTTGGAATTCACACCTATTTTTAAAAATAAATAGAAGCAATCCATCCATTCAAAAATTATACAAAAACATAAAAAATATGAAAGAGAGAAGAACACCCATAGGCACAATAAATAATCGCTAAACTATTCATAGATAAATATCACAACACTAATACAATGGATGCAGTGGTGGGGGTATTTATACCAATACCAAAAATGCTAGTTACATAAGTAAGTTTGGACCTAATCCAACATAACAAGAGGGCTTAATGTTATTTACAAGTTAAACATAGTCCATAGGGTTTACATAATAAAATTATATAATAAAATGTATGTATTCATACAATGATTGACTCTAGATCTATACAAGATTAAATCATACAATGTCGACCTTGACCATAAGTCAAACTACACTTTCAACACAAGTTGTACCTAACATCATTAAGGTAATGGTCAATTTTTATATATATTTCAATTAAACATCATATAGATTGTTTTACTCTTGATTTATAAATTGTTTTAACTACCAATTTTAATGTTCGTCTATGTAACTCATTTATTTTGGGTTTGATTTGAGATTATATTATTTTTGAAGTTAGTAAAAGATTATTTATTTTTTATTTTAAAGTTCTTTTATCTATCAATTTCAATGTTAGATTCTATAACTCATATAGTTTGGATTTGGTTTGTGATTCTAATTTTGTTTTTAGAGTTAGCTACCTTATGTAACAAGATAAATATTTTAGTTTAAAGTTAACAATATTTTTGTAAGACCACTTTATTTGATGTAGTGATATTTGATCTTAACATCCAGTATTCATAAATGTCTTAATGTTTCATCCATGTAGGTCTTTAAAGATTTTTTAATAGTTAAAATAATTTAGAAAATGTATTATTGGGCCTCAAGAGTTTTACCATTTTTAATTATAATAAACCTTACATCCTTCACAATTATTTGTTTTCAATGATTTTACACAAGTTTTTATGAGGGGTCCTAGTCCCCTCATACTAAGTGAGGTTTGAACCTTGGACCTATCAAAGAGAGGCCAAAGCCCTTACCACTGCAACATTATACCATTTTTTGATTAATTTAATGATCGTTATTATCCTATAAACTTTTTTGTATCTATCAATTCTAATGGGTCATCTTTTAATAAAATTATAGAACTCTTCAATTTTTTTAGGCTTGAGTACTATGATCATGGTTTTATCAATATTTACTATTGAATCAATTTTATTATAAAGGAATGCATAAACTCTTAATCATTTTTAAAATTCAAATTTATTAATAAGGAGGATAGAAATATTTAAAAAAATTAACATCATTAGACTATTTCTAAGATTGGTTCTTATGCATCACTCATCATTTAAGTCTAGTCTTAGCCTATACATCTCTTTTAGAATGGGTATTGTATATGCAAAGCACATAACAAATTCCTACAATTTAAATGAAGAAGAGAACTAGGCCCATCATAAGTAGGCTCTTAGAATTTAGTTTTCAATATATGGTACACATATGTATCCATATGATTATAATTATTGTTAACTTTATTTTGAAATTTTGCGTTACTTTTTAGAATACGATTTTACACTATTGTTCATATTTTACTATTGTGTCAATTTAAAAATTATAAATAGAAGCTTTTTATGTATTTTCATACTATTTACCATTTTTTTTTGGCATTGTTGTGGTTAATAATTGTTAAAAAAAACTTCTTGGTATTTTATAAACAATAACAAAATATAAACATTATGAAAATTAAAATATTTGAAGATTACAACTTTTAGATTCTTAATTCTTAATAAATATAGTTCATAAAATAGAATAATTGGAGAGAAAAAATACTGGATCTTCCATTGCTTCTTTTGTCAAAGATGCTTATGAAGCTCTAGGAAGTAATTTGTTCTAGATGTGAAATGAATGATGGAAGGCTCTGAGTAAACTTTTTGTATGACCAAGCAATAAATATCTATACCCTATTGGATACAATGTTGGAATTCACACCTATTTTTAGAAACAAATAGGATCTATTTGCCCACTCAAATATTATACAAAAAGCATAAAAATGATGAAAGAGATAAGTATTTATTGGACATCCATAGGCATAGAAATTAATCACTAGACTATTCACAAATAGAATTACAACACTAATACAATGGATGGAGTGGTGGAAATATTTATACCAATATCAAAAATACCAATTACATAAGTTTAACCTAACCCAACATAACAAGAGGGATTGGTGAAGTGCTACTCCACACAACACTCACAAAGTACTCAAAATCATAGAAAATTTTAATAGAAACCCCACATCTAATATTAAATCACAAAAAAAAATCAACATAAACCCCACATCAAATATTTCTTCAATAAAAAAGAATCAGAAATTACAATGTACGAACATAAGGCTGCTTTTATTACAAAAACTAGAAATCTGCAAATTGGAGCCACGATATGTGATACCGGACTACCTTTTGGTGATCCCTGTTCCCCTTTAATAACTCCCAAAGAACATTTTGGAAAGTGTAACTCCCATTTTCCCACCCAGGAAGTTATTCCTCTAAAATTTGAATTTTCAACATATGGATCTAAACATATGGGTCTAAACACATGGGTCTAAACATATGGGTCTAAACATATATGGGTCTAGACATATGGATCTAAACATATATGTCTAAACATGTTTTTTTTAACACATGGGTCTAAACATATATGGGCCTAAATGTATGGGTCTAAACATATAGGTCTAAACATATATGTCTAGACCCTTTTTTTGGTGATGTAAGATTGCCCTTACACCACTGGATGCTCCTGCATCAGACACCCAGGGTAAATTGAGAAGGGACCTTCACTTGTCTAGTGTTGGAGGAAAACCAAGACGGTCACTCTCTGCCTTAGAAAACCATGATGAATCTTCAATAGGTCTTCATTTCCACTTAACCAGATATTCTTCATACAACCTGTTTATTGTACTTCTACCCATACAATTATCCAAGATTTTTTTATCTCTTCTTTCTCTGGAGTAGATGCTGGAATATTTCATCGTTCTCCTACTGGTCCATCCTCATTGCCTCCTTCATGATACTCTATCAAGTCAAAAATGTTGAACACATGTGATATGTTAATTCCACATCATATGTATTTCTTGAACCATGTTTTTTTATGATCCTATATGGTCCAAACTTCTTCATTTTCAGTTTATTATATGTTTTAATAGGAAATATTTCTTTTCTCAGGTGAACCATAACTTCATCTCCAACCTGGAATTCCTTAAATATCTACTTCTAGTCTACCTTTGCCTTGTATTGAGTATTCATCTTATTAATAACATCACTGGTTTTCTGGCAGGGAATAAAATATGCCATCTTAAAAACCTGTCAACCACCACAAATATTGAGTCATGTACTACAAGTACTGCACATGGACTCAAACTCTCCCGAATCAATCCTTTCTTCAATAGTTCTTGAACTTATCTATTCAAATCCTCATTCTCTATGGGATTCATTCTATGGTTTGTCTTAGTTGGTAAACTGGATCTTGGTATCAAATCCATCTAGTGACTAATCTTCCTCACTACTAGTAAACCTTAAGGTACATTATCTGATACAATATCTTGGAATTATCACAACATATCTGAGGCTTCTACTGGTATATCTTCACATTTTTTCTCATTAACTCTAGGAATCAATGCATAGCACATATGTTTGTGCTTCATACCATCAAAAAATTTTCTACCATCAACTAAAAAAATTCTTGCACTACTACATACCTTTTATTCCACCTCTAGGGTCTTCAACTTGTGGTGAACTCCATCCTTTGTTAGGTAATAAGTGTTGGCATGACCATCATGTACTGCACGTCGATCAAATTTCCACAACCTCCTCAATAGTATATGACGAGCATCCATAGACATGATATCACACATTACCTCATCATGGTAACCCCCAATATTGAACTTCACTAAACATTGTTCATTGAACAAAGCTCTATGGTCCTTATGTAACCATGCAATCTGATATTGATGCAGATGCCTCCTTCTCTCCAACTGTAATTTGTTAACCATTTCCTCTGAAACTATATTATCAATGCTACCATTATCAATGATAACATTACAAAATTTACCTTCATATTTGTACCTTGTGCAAAATAAACTCCTCTAAACTAGATCTTTATCCTCATTTATCAAGGCTCTCCTTGCAACAAGAACTTCTCTTTTTGCCTCTTCAGAATTCTCAGATTCAACATCTTCATATGCATAAGCAACTTGTGTATTACCTTTAGGTCTCCTATTCATCCTTCCTTGATGTTGTGGACACTCTTATACTCGATGTCCTTCTTCTCCACATTGAAAATAGGTTCCACGAAATCCTCCTCTTCTAGGTCCTTATAGAGAATATTGAAAAACAATATTCAAGCCCAAGAAAATAGACATGCAAAGCACCACAAAAAATTGGAGAGAATCTCAAGAACTTATTATTCCATGAGAGGGACCTTACATTAAATAGCAAAGATGTACAATATGAGCCATTAGATCATAACAAATAAATAGATCTTAGCCACACAAAAAACTAGGAGTTTACCAACCTCATGCAAGAGAGATAACTCCAAAAAAGCAATAAGATAATATCTAGAAAATAAATATCCTAAATATACCTAGTAACAACTTAAGATATACTCTAACACCCCCTTAAGTGGTACTAGGAGGTAGTGAATCAACAAAACCAAACAAGTGGCATATCCATAGATATGAGTCTTGTTGTGGCTGCTCCACAATGTACCCCAAAATTGGGGATCCACCTTTTTGCATGTTTTCCAAGAAGACCGAAGTGGCCCATATGCTAAAGATCAAAGAAAAAGCAAAACACCGCAATGAGAAAAAGTGTTGCTATATCGCGACATGTATTTTCACGATCCAAAGCAAAGAGAAAGAGCAAAAAGAAAACATGTCGCGATATCGCAACATGTTGCATTTTCATGGCCAAAAAAGAAGAGAGAGAAAGTGTCGCGATATCATGACATGTTGCATTTTCGCGGTCAAAAGCAAAGAGAAATAACAAGAAAGAAAAAGTGTCATGATATCGTGACATGTTGCATTGTCGTGGCCAAAATAAAAAAAGTGTCACGATATCGTGACATGTTGCATTGTCACGGCCAAAAGAGAAAAAGTGTCGCGATATCGCGACATGTTGCATTTTTGCGGCTAAAAGAGAAGAAAGAAGAACAAGAAAGAAAAAGTGTCGTGATATCGCGACATGTTACATTTTCATGGCTAAAAGCAACAAAAGAGAGCAAGGAGGCAAAAGTGTCGTGATATCGCGACATGTTGCATTTTCACCAAGGGAACAAAGTAGTTGACAGTGCATCTGATATCAGTGATGAACACCAGGACAATGAAACTGAAGACTGCATAGTGACGTGGACATAAGGACACAATTCAGTGAATAATACAAAATCTTACATAAGGAATTCTTAATGATTTGAAATCATTTAAGATAGTCGTTACACACGAAAGGAAACGGACACAAGCCCATGTGGAGAAAATGAAACGAAGGGCCACAAAATAGAAACGAAAAGCTTTTTCTGGAAATCAAAACACATGCATGCACAAGGGAAGGAGAAAACAAATAGTCATGGAGGGAGAAACAAAGTTTTTTTAGAAGTTTTAAATACGCCATTCAAATAAGTGAAGAGGGGTTGGAAACTGCTGCGAGCAAAGTCACAGATTTTAAGGCAAGAGGGCCATTCTAGACTTGTTTGGGTTGTTTTTCTTCCATTGACTGGTTTGGGAAAACTAGAAATTTTTGTTATTATAAAATGATAAATTTTTAATACAGAAAGTTTCAGAAAGTTGCATCTTATGGACAAGAAAGAAGGAGTCATTTTTTGCATGCAATATTAAATGTCTATTTTTCCCCTTTTCAAATTTTAGGCTTGTAAATGGAGTTAGTTTTCTTGGTTGCTTCATGCGAATGTTTAAATCTGAAAACCTCATTTAAAACCCTAGGATCCAACACTTAGCTTATCCGGATTGTGCTTGTTTTGCAAGTCCAATAGGTTAGGTTGCATGCATGAAAACCTCACATCTTCGGTTTTTCCAGAATAGGATAGCATCAAACTGAATGTATCTTGTGTTCCATTTTCTGCATTTCATTTTCATTTTCTGCATTTTATTTTCCAGAATTTTAACTTTTTTTTAATTTTAGGCATTAAAATAAACATTTAAAAATTTTCAAAATCCAAAAACAATTTCACCATTGCGTAGGTTATACTTCATATTTCCAATACGCATTTTGAAATTTCATTTTCGGAGTTGATTAGTACTTTTAAAAATTCACCAAAGTTGTTGTTTTATTACAGATTTTAAAAGACCGAAAATAGAAAATTTCCATTTTAAGGTCAAATTTCATTTTTTCAGTTCTGTTTTGCACTCATGAGCCTATGATGACATTCCCTTCTTGAAAATTCCAATTTCATTGAAGGAGTTATGTTTTATGGCACTTCACAAATTTCCATTTTTGGAGCCTAAAATTGCCCTCTCTTCATAAAAATTCTAATTTTACGAAAGAGGGGTAATTTGAGCGCTACATCGTGGTCATATGAGGGCCAACTCACATTTGCTCTATTTTGGTTCAATGAACAATCACTAAAGTTTCATAGTAAAATAAACCAACATTGCCCCTTGTTTACAATTACTTGCAATCACTAAGGTGTTCCAAGCATTTAAATTGAATATCTTTATTTGAGATTACTAATACACATATGCAAATGCTAATATAGTGGAGACCTTGGAGAAGTTGTTTGTTTAACTTCTTTGCAAGAGGGGATTTGGAACCCAAATCCTAAGGAAGAGTGTACTTTCACAATTGGGTGAAAATACCACTCAACATTTTGGCGCTAGAAGGAGGGCCTGAATTGGTTTATTTAAGTGTGATTTAAATGCTATAGGGATTTAAATTTTGAATATTTCATGCCCTATTGATTATTATCTTTATCCCTTTTTTAATAATACAACCTTGTACTGTTAAAAGGAGGACATGAATTGCTATGCATTGTTCTAACGCTTTTGATTGTTCATACATGAATAACGTGTTTTGATTTGATTTTGAAATTTTTTTGGTTTTGACTAACAAGGTTGTCTCCATGCAATTACTTTCATTTGATTTTAATGGATACATCTCTTGGTTGACGCTAACATGATTATTCATACGTTACATGTTTGATATTTGCTAGTCATTTCATGCTTATTTGTAAGGAATTATTTTGTCTAAAATATATTTGTTTTCGGTATTATGCTCTTCACTTGCGTGTAATGTGATCTTGTGAATCAAAAAGCCTACAACACTAGAAGTATGCTCTTCACTTGCACATATGCGATCTGGTGAATCAGAAACTAATTTACATTTTTAGAATATTGCTTTGTCATGGTTCCTTCTTTTTATTCATGACTAACAAATTGGTTTTGAAGTTATTCTTTGAGATTCATTAATGGCTACAACTGCAGGAACGTGGTATGGGATACATGTTAATCCTTTGAACATTAGGGTAGATTCTCATGATTTACCCAAGAACATAGAAAAACGTTTTCCCAAATTTAAACACAATGGTCCAACATCAGCCGAGGAACATATTCAAGCCTATGTGGATATCCTAGTTAGATGGAATGTCGAACATGAGGATGTGGCATGTAGAATGTTTCTTGGAACCCTAGATGAGGTGGCACATAATTGGTACATCAATTTACCCATGGGTTCTATTACATCTTGGACTCAATTAAAAGATGATTTTATCAATCAATTTAGGTTACTCATTGATCCTCTCACGATATATCAATAATTTACTTCTTGCAAAAGAGAACCTAATGAGCCAGTGAGAAATTTCAACTTGAGGTTTCGAAAGCTTTATGCGAGACTAATTTCTCCCTATACTATTGAGGAAAGTGGTGCTCTTCAAATATACTTTCGAGCATTGGATCCATTGTTTGCCATATTTGTTAGGATGAATCCCTTGGTTATTGATCTTGCATCGGCCTACACAGAAGCTATGATTGTAGATCAACAATTGAGGCCACAAGGTTATGGAATGGAGAAATCAAATATGGTAGGACAACTAGGGGCTTGCAATCAAACCTCGATGGTAAATCATGCGTGGGCACAACAAAATTTGATATCAAATGTTTTTCCCTACAATCAACTTTATCCTACCATACCAACTTATGCTCCCACATGTACTTATACAAGTACTTCCATCCATCCAACTATGCCTCAATTAGAGAATCATGTGGTCACCCATGGAACCATTGCAACAAATGTTCAAGCTTTGTCCATGGGTATCAATCCAACTAATCCTACTACTTCTACCACTCAACCCAAAGAGTTCGCATCGAAAGTAAAAGAGAAAAATAAAGTGGTTAAGAAGGTATGTAGGCATGTTCCACCACAAAAATGAGCACGTCAATGTATGCATCCAAATCATCCTAGGAAGAAAATTCATAATGTCGATCTTAATGATGTTTCATGTTATGCTTCTTCAAGCGATACAAGATATTTTGAGGTGACTTACGTTGAAGTAAATACCTATTCGAAAAGTCTTGAAGAGCATGAAGTTTTTGGAGAAGAAATTCTATGGATGGGTAACAAGAAGTTGGAATCAAATGATCACCATCTTGTTTTGGAAAAGAAATATCTAGAATCATTACCCAAAAAGGAGGATTTGGATGAAAAAACTTATGTGGATATGATTTGGTCAGATGTACTTGCAAAGGATTGGAGCAACTATATGACATGGAATTCAAAAATTGATCCCATTATAGAAGCTCCTAAGCCAAAACAAGTGGCCAAAAATGAATTTGAAAGAAAATCAACAAATGAAGTTGAAGACATAATCGAATTTCACCACTTGTTCTTGAAAGACACTTTGGATGATGTTCTCGAAAGTGATGACCAAGAGGATCCACACCTTCCAAATTGTGATAAAATTGAATCATGGGTTACAAATTTGGATTATGATAGCTTTACCAATTTGAATTCAAGAGATAACCCACTTTTGGAAATAACTGGACCATCTAAGGAAGGTGAAGATGAATTGGATGAGAAACATGTTGATGAATCAGAAGATGAAGAAGAAGTACTTGAGCGTCATAGCTTGAAATTGGAAGATGATTACTATGATTCGTGGAAGAAATGGGAAGAATATTATCAATATAAATCTTCTAACAAACTTGTTGTGTCAATTAATATGTAGGATAACTCAATTGCTTCCTCACATGAGGATACTATAAATCCTGTACAATTTGAGAAATTTTTGGAAGAGGAATTTGAATCTCATAAAATTTTGGAACATGATAAGGATTCTATAACCATGAATCAAGAAAGAGAGTCACTTGCTTTATATTCCTTTGAAGGAAAAGAAATTGAAAATCTTGATCCACTTACTTGTGCTACAATGATTATGCCATTTCAAAATGAGAAAATTACAAAACCTAAGTCATTTGGGTTTGATATCATTGATGATCCAATTGAAAATCTCACGTTACCCAAAACAACCCAAGTGATCGATCATGGAAATGTGTTAGTTAACCCACCCCTAGATAGACAAGACTTATGGTTTGAAAGGGATGGACATGTGTTCAATTGGGTACCTAAGTTTGGTGCTTTTGATAAACAAGTCATGGAGAAAGAACAAGTGCTACATGATGATGAATGTCATGAGAGAAAAGAGGAATTTTCAAATCCTCTTCAAGTAAGGTCAAATGAAAACATGCCAAAGGTAAAATCTCACCTTTTTGGTTTCACCATGCAAAATTCAAATGAAGGTTTGCCTAATGAATGGTTTGATTCAAATATTATTAATGTTATGGCTTTATTGAATGAAAATGAAAGCTTATTTCTACACCATGAATCAAAGTGTGGAATGGACATCTTAAAGAATAGACATAAAGGAATTGAATATCAATCATTGTCTAATCAATTTGAAAACTTGAAACTCCACCATAGGATTATTAATGAAACTAAATCAAATTGGTGTGGTGAGAGGGGCAAGTGGAAGTTTGTTTCTTTGTTTGGTTTGATCTTGTTTTTGTTGGATTCCTACAAAACTTGGTATGCGTATCACGTCATATATCTTTTAAATAATTCTAATCAGGTTTGGGATCCGAGAAAATGATAATCCAAACTTTTGCACCATCTTGTATTATATTGTACATTTGTATATACTTTTGGTTTTCGTGTTTTGGTTTTGGATTGGATCTCGTTTTGGTTTTAAGTTTTGTGTGTTGGTCCTTTGGACACTTTTGGTTTGTCTTGAAAAAAAAAAAAAAAAAAAAAAGCGAGATGCCAACTTATGTCCTTATGAATGTTGACTAAGACTAAGAGAATATGAAACATCGGAATTGTATTGCAGAAAGCTCCACGAGTATCACAAACACATTAAAGAATATCGTTTGGAACTTGTGATGCATGAAGTTGTCAATTTTACAAATTATGGTAAAGTAGGTGGTATACTCCATCCGCATTTCAAAAAGAGCAATGCGTTCATCCATATCTCATGTTACATTCAACATTGCATATACATTTCATCTCAGTTGCATCTACATTTCAAATACAATCATTGAAAAGGTGTCGAATCCTCTTAGGGTTATTACATAACATATATTAAAAGGATCCTAAGGTTGGGAACTGATGCCCGAACTATCTTGAACCAAGCACGTTCTACACATATTAAAGAGGATCTTGAGCAAAATGGTCAAAACCATACTTGGAAGAAAAGGTGAGGTGAAAGGAGTATTTCATGTCTGTCCTATCATGCAACATAATCCTTAAAATAGTGGTTTTTACCACTCCCATAGTGCTTAAAGCCTAAAATTAGAGTAGTAAGGATAGGGTTAAATCCCCATTGAACTTAGGTTGAGGATCCAACTCCCCAAAGCTCTGATTTGACCTTCATGGAGTAGTAAGGATAGGGTCTAATTCTCATCTCGCTTAGGTTGAGAATCTGATTCCCCAAAGCTTCTATTTTGTACACTCAAGAGCTTTAAATTCCAAAGCAAATATTTTTCATTCTACTTTTATTGCATCATTGATATTGGATTGGAAGGATCATACTACACGTCCCTTACAAGGATGGGTAGTCATCCCCAAGGTTCAAGAAATCAAAAGTAAAGTCAAATCCTAGTATTATGGGGTTGATCTCCACCGGGGCTATAGATGCCTGACTGGTAGTGGAGTATGCTCATGCATGGCAACATGTCTTGTCTAAAAGCAAGACCACTGACTGCTCAAACGGACAGGCTAGCCTGACAGTTTCATCCATAATAGGTTAAATCATTTTGTTCAAGATGAGGTAATGAACTCCAGATCATAGTAGTAAGGATAAGGTTAAATTCCCATCTCGCTTAGGTTGGGAATCCTATTCCCCAAAGCTCTGATTTCACTTACACTTGCACATGGGTTCAAGATGGTAGTGACACATAACCAACTTTGGGATCTAGTAAATTGATTCAGTATTCTCATATTTGGTCCTAAGAGGATTTGATAGTTTTAATATGTTTTTTCATGGTACTAGAAAGTTTGAGCCTTTGCAAAGATTTTTATATCTCGAGCATCTTCGCCATACATTAAATCCTACAGGAATCATCCATAACTGCTCATACGCTCGAATCATAAGTGAAAATGACAATGGAAAGTTGAACGAGTTTCAAACGATAGGGAATGAAGCACATTGCACACACCGAGCTGATGCTTAATAATTCTAATGCTTCATGTATTTCTCATCTAGTTTCATTCTTGGGATATTTGCTGACGCTTGTGTTTGAGTTTTGAAGGTGTTCAGGTTGAGTTCTCACCAAAATGCTTAGGAGCATTTTCCAATAGAGTCACCATTTGTTGTGGCTGCTTCACAACGTACCCCAAAATTGGGGACCCACCTTTTTGCATGTTTCCTAAGAAGACCGAAGTGGCCCATATGCTAAAGATCAAAGAAAAAGCAAAACAACGCAAAGAGAAAAAGTGTCATGATATCGCGACATGTTGCATTTTCATAGTCCAAAGCAAAGAGAAAGAGCAAAAATAAAAAGTGTCACGATATCGCGACATGTTGCATTTTCATGGCCAAAAGATAAGAGAAAGAGAAAGTTTCATGATATCGCGACATGTTGCATTTTCATGATCAAAATCAAAGAGAAAGAACAAGAAAGAAAAAGTGTCGCGATATCACGACATGTTGCATTTTCATGACCAAAATCAAAGAGAAAGAACAAGAAAGAAAAAGTGTCGCGATATCGCGACATGTTGCATTGTCGCGGCCAAAAGAGAAAAAGTGTCGCGATATCGTGACATGTTGCATTGTCGCAGCCAAAAGAGAAAAAGTGTTGCGATATCACGACATGTTTCATTTTCATGGCCAAAAGAGAAAAAGTGTCGCGATATCGCGACATGTTGCATTGTCACGGCCAAAAGAGAAAAAGTGTCGCGATATCGCGACATGTTGCATTATCACGGCCAAAAGAGAAAAAGTGTCACGATATCGTGACATGTTGCATTGTCACGGCCAAAAGAGAAAAAGTGTCGTGATATCGCGACATGTTGCATTTTCGTGGCCAAAAGAGAAAAAGTGTCACGATATCGCGACATGTTGCATTGTCATGGCCAAAAGAGAAAAAGTGTCGCGATATCGCGACATGTTGCATTTTCACGGCCAAAAGAGAAGAAAGAAGAACAAGAAAGAAAAAGTGTCGCGATATCGTGACATGTTACATTTTTGTGGCTAAAAGCAACAAAAGAGAGCAAGGAGGCAAAAGTGTCGCGATATCGCGACATGTTGCATTTTCGCCAAGGGAACAGAGTAGTTGACAGTGCGTCTGATATTAGTGATGAACACCAGGATAGTGAAACTGAAGACTGCATAGTGACATGGACATAAGGACAAAATCCAATGAATAAGACAAAACATTACATAAGGAATCCTTAATGATTTGAAATCATTTAAGATGGTCGTTACACACGAAAGGAAATGGATGCAAGCCCATGTGGAGAAAATGAAACGAAGGGCCACAAAATAGAAACAAAAAGTTTTTTTTGGAAATCAAAACACATGCATGCACAAGGGAAGGAGAAAATGAATAGTCATGGAGGGAGAAACAATTTTTTTTCAAAAGTTTTAAATACGCAATTCAAAGAAGTGGAGAGGGGTTGGAAACTGCTGTGAGCAGAGTCACAAATTTGAAGGCAAGAGGGCCATTCTGGACCTATTTGGGTTGTTTTTCTTCCATTGACTAGTTTGGGAAAACCAAAAATTTATGTTATTGTAAAATGACAAATTTTTAATACAAAAAGTTTCATAAAGTTGCATCTTATGGACAAGAAAGAAGGAGTCATTTTCTGCATGCAAGATTAAATGTCTATTTTTCCCCTTTTCAGATTTTAGGCTTGTAAATGGAGTTTATGCAAGTTTTCTTGGTTGCTTCATGTGAATGTTTAAATCTAAAAACCTCATTTAAAACCCTAGGATCCAACACTTAGCTTATCCGGATTGTGCTTGTTTTGCAAGTCCAATAGGTTAGGTTGCATGCATGAAAACCTCACATCTTCGGTTTTGTCGGAATAGGATAGCATCAAATTGAATGCATCTTGTGTTCCATTTTCTGCATTTCATTTTCATTTTCTGCATTTTATTTTCCAGAAATTTTAATTTTTTTTTAATTTTCAGGCATTAAAATAAACATTTCAAAAATTTAAAAATCCAAAAATAATTTCACCATTGCGTAGGTTATACTTCATATTTCCAATACGCATTTTGAAATTTCATTTTTGGAGTTGATTAGTACTTTTAAAAATTCACCGAAGTTGTTATTTTATTACAGATTTTAAAAGTCCGAAAATAGAAAATTTCCATTTTAAGGTCAAATTTCATTTTTTCAGTTTTGTTTTGCACTCATGAGCCTATGATGACATTCCCTTGATGAAAATTCCAATTTCATTGAAGGAGTTATGTTTTATGGCACTTCAAAAATTTCCATTTTTGGAGCCTAAAATTGCCCTCTCTTCATAAAAATTCTAATTTTACGAAAGAGGGGTAATTTGAGCACTACATCGTGGTCATATGAGGGCCAACTCACATTTGCTCTATTTTGGTTCAATGAAAAATCACTAAAGTTTCATGGTAAAATAAACCAACATTGCCCCTTGTTTACAGTTACTTGCAATCACTAAGGTGTTCCAAGCATTTAAATTGAATATCTTTATTTGAGATTACTAATACACATATGCAAATGCTAATATAGCAGAGACCTTGGAGAAGTTGTTTGTTTAACTTCTTTGCAAGAGGGGATTTGGAACCCAAATCCTAAGGAAGAGTGTACTTTCACAATTGGGTGAAAATACCACTCAACAAGTCCCGACAACAAGACCTGATAAGATACTCATGTACAATATATCTATAAAAATACTCTATTGGAGAGATGATGAAAAAACCACATGGGAAAAAACCATCTGCTATAATAGAAAGAAGAAATATGAATAAATATGTGGAAGAAGGATGGAGAGGATGGTGTCCTCTTCAACACCCCTTAGGACAACATCCATAAAGAAAGTCCTACAAAGGATCTATGTGATGGCCCCAAAATATATAGATGCCTCGTCGTCAAACTGAATGTCTCCCATGAAGAAGAAATAAGCCAGGAGGCATACATCAAAAATCTTCCCACTCCAAGAAGGTATGAGGAGGGAACAACATGAAATTTGGTGCTTGTGATGATGAACAAGGTTGCGAACTATATTGAAGTGAAGAAGTCGTCAACAAACCAATGAGTGTAGATTTTGAAGACTCAATATTCTGCTGCATAAGAAAAATAGCAATGGAAGCAACAAGAGAAGAAGGTAAAGAACCTGTAAAATGGTCTTCGAGGTCATTTAAAGATAGTCAACCCAAAGATACATGTGAGAGATTCTCACAAGACTCTTGATGCAAGACAAAGGAAGCAAAAGAAGGCTTCAAGGCAATAAGATTAGGAGGACAAGGTGGCTCATCAAAACGAGGAAGGTACACCATAATAAAGTCCTCAAAATGCCCTGCATGAGAAACATATGGAGGGACATAAAACAAGGATGTAAGCTCCGCATTAAGATCAACAACATCCAAAATGTGTGACTTGATGAAAATAGAAGAAACTCCATCTAAAATTTCATATTCAAGTGTGGATAAATTAGGATGATCCATAGAAGGATGTAGGGACTCCGAAGACTCTGAAGCTGTATCAGTATCCTGAAAAATATTTTTAACTGGTATAGAAACATTGACCTCATCCAAAGCATATTTATGCATCAAGGATTCTTCATCACAAGATAATATATTCTCAAAATATGCACAAAGTATGGAAAAATATGTATGGGGATATGCCTATGAATCCCAGTTTATAGGTGGTAAAATATCATTAGAAACAATATTTGTGGTGTATCTGATAATAGTGCACACATAATTTAATCCAACTTACTAAAAATACCACTGAAGTGTGTTAGGGTGAGGCTCAAGAATAATATTATGAAGATATGGCAAAAGCTTAATTGAGCATAAGTACTCAACAAGACTATCTCGCCAAGTAGGATATGAATCACGATCAGTGCATGGAGTGATGGGAAGTGTTGAAAGATTGAACGAAAGATCCAACATGGTAACTTGCAAAGACACCAATGTAGCTATTGAACTATGGAAAAAATCACCAAAGAAAATACCCCCTTAAACCAAAGTTTCTCACAAAAGGAAAGTGAGAAGATAGTATGAAGTAAGAAGCACCACAATCGCAAGGGTAGTCCAAAATGACTCCACAAGCACAAATATGTGGTTTCCACCTATATGAGCACAATGGGTTGATAACAAGATCTAAAATATGTAGACAAACTACCAAACAAGGGTAAAATGGACTTTATAAATGTAGTCCGTAGGATCAATAAAACCTTCCAAAAAATACTTTTATAATTTAGGCTTACAACGAGAATATACAACACCCCCATTGAAAAAATAGATTTTTTATTTAAATATACGGTAGAAAAAATAATTTCCTAAAACACTATATCCACTAGATCTAAATTTCGAGTGCACTAGTGCAAATCCCTCAAAACAATAGTCAGGATAAAAAAATTGACCCAAAACGGATTTCGGAAGAGGGAGAAATGACCTTCAAAAATTGTTTCTCCAAAAATCTGCAGGGCCGCGGGTTTGTAGTTAAAAAACTAAAGTTTTCTAAATATACTCCACCAAAATGTAGATACGACTACACCAAATCGAATCCCTCAATACATTAGTCAATATAAAAAAAATTCACCGAAAACGAATTCTAGAAGAGGGAGAAATGACCTTTAGAAGTTGCTTCGCCAAAAAACTGTGTGGTGTCAGGTTTGCAGTTAAAAAACTATGATTTTATAAAAATTCCATCCATAAAAATGTATATATGACAACACCAATGTTAAGCCCTCAAAAAATAAATCAATATAAAAAAAAAAATTAACCGAATACTAATTCCGAAAGAGGGAGAAACATCCTCTAGAAATTGCTTCTTCATAAAAATGTGGGGTTGCGGGTTTGCAGTGAGAAAGCCACGACTTGTGTCTGAAAAATATGGACATGCAACAGGATTTTAAACCACTTTATGATCACCAAGATCTCCAATAAAATAGGTAAGGTGAGAGCGTACGATGGCTAAACTCTAAAAAGCAAGATCCACACTTTCGCAATGTTCCTTCAAATATCTTCAAACCTGCAAAATAAAAATTGCAGAAAATTCTTGAATGCTTGCAAAAAAAATCTACTCGACTCTAGTACCATGTAGATAATATTGAAAAGCAATATTCAAGCCCAAGAAAATAGAAATGCAAAGCACCACAAAAAATTTCAGAGAAGCTCAAGAACTTATTATTCCATGAGAGGGGCTTTGCATTAAATAGAAAAGGTGTACAATATGAGCCATTGGATCATAACAAACTAAATAGATCTTAGCCACACAAAAAACTACGAGTCTACCAACCTCATGCAAGAGAGATAACTCCAAAAAAGCAATAAGATAATATCTAGAAAATAAATATCTTAAATATAATATCTAGAAATTAAATATCTTAAATATACCTAGTAACAACTTAAGATATACTCTAACAATCCTTGTCCAAACCTTCCTCTTCCTATTTGGTCACCATTGAAGAACACAAGCTTATACTGATAGGGGGGGGGGTGAACAATATAAGACCATTTTTTCAATTTTCTTTAAAATCAACTTTCAAAACAGTATAATGCAGTGTATAGATAGTAGTAAAAACAACAGTAATCAAATCAATGCACAACACACCATCCTCAAAGTGACACAACAATTTACGTGGTTCACCCAAGGTGGTCTACTCCATGGATAAAAATTTTCTCTAAAAGTTATATCATAGTTCTTTGGGAAACCTTCCCAATTACAAAGTTTATGGGCACCAACCCAAAGGAGACACCTTCCCCTAGCTCTTCTCTTAGTGGTGATCCTCTAGAAGACCTCTACCTCCTCTGCCCTTAGCAAGTGGAATTCTATCCACAGAAGACACCTATCTTCCCTGCTCTGGCTGGAGATCTCTGTCCTCAACTCTATCACTACAAAGCCGGTCCTCTTATCTGCACCAAAACACAGTCCTTCGATCTGGCACAAATCTGTCCTCTTCCTCTTTTATTTTCTATTACAGTTGCACTTGGTCGAAACCAACTTTTCACAGTCTGTGCAAACACAGTAGCACTTGATCAACTTATGCTCTTCTGCAAAAACATAGCAGTATAGTCTTCGCACATCCAACACAAACACAACAGCACTTGATCAACTTATGCTCTTCTATGAAAACATAGCAGCACAGTCTTTGCACATCCAGCGCAAACACAATAGACGCTCAGACTTCCACTCATGCACCTCTGTGATCGATCTTCTCCCCGCACTCTATCTACGTAAATCACACTTCGAACGCACACTTGATCGATGCCCAAACTATTCAAACAACACTCCTTTTATAGAGTAAGATTCAAGATTATTACATTCAATCTTAGTCGGCTGTTACTCTTCAACTGCGTCGGCTACAAAACCCTGTGCTGCGTCGGCCCAGATTTTAACTTTGTCGGCTCAAAGTTAACTCTGTCCTTCAACCACATTTGGTTCTATAGCTATCCCTACAAAACTACATGTCGTGATATCGTGACATTTTTATAGCCATACACCTTCTATAGCCTGTTGTCGTGAAATTGTGACACCTTGGCCTTTGTCAACTTCCTTTGTGCTTCTGTCATGAAATCGCGACACCTTTGCCTCTTGCTGACGTCATCTCACTTTTGTCACAAAATCATGACACTTTAGTCTTCATGGCCTTCCTCTCAGCTTTTGTCATGAAATCGCGACACATCTGCTTCTGCTGATGTCATCTGCAACTCTGTCATGAAATCACGATGCTTTCGTTGCCTTAAGCTCTTTTTTTCCATATGCCCGCGAAACTGGAACATGTCACGAAATTGTGACGCTTTCGCCTTCTAGCTCTTCCTTCTTCAAATCATCGCAAAATTATGACACTTATTCTGATTAAGACTTGCTAACTATTTTTGTCGTGAAATCTTGACACTTTCTCCAATTGCAAGCTGCAAACTCAACCTGTCGTGAAATCGTGACACTTTCTGCATCCGTACAACTTCTTTGTAGCCTGTCACAAAATCATAATGCTTTCAGCTTTTGAAATCTTTCTCTACTGCCTATCGTGAAATCGTGACACTTCTGGCTTCCGTACATTTTCTTTACTGCCTGTCGTGAAATCGTGACGCTTCTCCTTTCAGGCTCTTCTCTTTGCTTCATGTCACGAAATCGCGACAGTCCTCAACTCGACCTTTGTAGCATGTCATGAAAATGCGACAGCCCTTACTTGGAACTTTGCATCATGTCACAAAATCGTGACAGTTCCTGAATCACTTTCTCTCTCTTCAATCTTGTCGTGAAATCGTGACAGATCACACTACGAACTTTCTCTTCTAAAACATGTCGCAAAATCATGAAACTTTCTTGTTCGTACAACCTTCTTTGTAGAATGTCATGAAATCGTGACATTTTTCCTTCTCTGCCTTCCTGCACTTTCTGAATCGCAAAAATGCGACATTTCGTGAAATCACGACACTTTCCATCTGCTCTTCTTCCTTGCCAACATGTCACGAAATCGTGACAGTTTTGCCTGCTTCGTCTTTGCCTTCCAGCATGTCACGAAATTGTGATAGTTTTGCCCAAAATTTCTCTCTCCTCAAACATGTCACGAAATCATGACAGTTTTTCCAGCCGCCTGCATACTTTTTCTTACTTGTCTTTTTCTTGATCTTTTGCAACTAGGCTACTCTGATCTACTTGGAAACTCACTGTCCAAACTGAAACCTTCATCAAAACATATTCTTTGACATCAAACCAAATTGCTTCAAGACCTTCTTGACATCAATGACAACATCTACACTTAGAGTAAAGGCAATGTACCCAATGTACCCAAAATTGCCAACAATATCCCCCTTTGTCATTGATGGCAAACCTTAACTAAAAACACAAGTCAAGAGCCAAAACTGAAAACAACTGATCCAACAACTAAGAATCTACCTTTGAAGTTTTTGCTCCCCCTGACTTGAAGCTCTCTTCTTCACTATGAAGCTCTCCTCCTTACTCATATCTCTCCCCCTTTGTCATCAATGGCAAAGGGTAACCTTTGGGGCTTGGGACTAAGAATGAGCCTCTTAGCTTAGTCCCTCCCCCACCTCCTGATGAGGTGATTTAAAACAAGGGTGGGAGTGAAACTCCCATTAGGCACTCATCATCATCGGTGTCTACAATTTCTTTGTCGGGCCTTCTCTTGAACTCTTTGTCAGTGTTTTTGTTCTTGTCACTTTTCTTGTTCTTGTTCTCATCTCTTTTCTTGTCCATACCTTGATCCTTGGACCTGTTTATACCATTGTTCCTGTTCCTGTACCTTGGAATATAAGCTCTACATTGTCTAGCTATGTGACCTGCATTGTTGCACTTATAGCAAGTAAAAATATTATTTCTTTCAGGCATAGCTGTTCTTTGAATCTGCTTGTTCTGACTAACCCAGTTCCTGTTATTTGCCTTGCAAAAAATTGCCTTGTGCCCGAACTGATTACAAGAGTAGCAATACCCTTGAAATAAATTATGGCCCCTGAAATTATCATTTATCTTCCTTACTTGAGTCATGCACTGTGAAGCCATGTGGCCAAACCTATGACACGCAAAACATCTACCGTGAAATATGCTTCTGTTTGACCTCTTGGGTCCTGAAAACTTCTTTTTCGTATTCAAAATTTTGTTTTCTGTTTCTGCGCATTTATCACTCACGGACTCTTTCTCTGAAATACTCTCTTCATCAGAACTCTCTTCTTTCTGAAATCTCTTACTTGATTCCCCAACCTGTTTTTTGTGTGGTTTAACAAAACCAAGACCTATTTTATTTGATGGATTTCTTTGACTTTGGATGAGAGACTTAACCATTTTGGAGCTATCTTGAAACCTGTACAGCTTATCCTTGTATTCTTTATTTTCCTCTTTCATGGCAACCATTTTTTGTTCTAATTCACTATACTCAAGAATTTTAGATTCTAACTCATTCTTGAGTTCTTGTGTCTTAGCCATAGAGATGTCAAGACTTTCTATGAGTGCATCTCTTTCCATACAACATTCATCTAACTTATCCTTGAGTCTATAATTCTTCTTCCTTTCCTTTTTCAAAACACTAAGAGCATTAGTAAGTTCACATTCAAGATCCTCTATTTGATTGAATTTTGAAATATCAAGGCCTTTTTCAAATTTCTTATCACTAGAGGTGCTACCCTTTTCAAAAACCATACAGGCATCTTCCTTAGCATTTTTTGAAGCATCCTCATACATAATAGCAACCAATTCATTATTTGTGCAATCATCCTCAAGGTGCCCAAAATTTCCATATCTAAAACATTTCATGATAATGAATTTATGTTTCGGTTCTTCCTCCTTTTCTGAAATGAATAGCATCTCATTTTCATCATCACTAGAAAAACTTTCACTATTACTGCTAGAACACTTACTTGCTTTGTCTAGGTAGAAGCTCTTCTTGTTCTTGTGTGAATGCCTCTTTCCTTGATTGCTATGCTCATCTTTGTTCTTTCTGTAATACCTGTGTTTTTCATAATCCTTTCTCTTAACATCCTATAAATTTTCATCACTTTCATTCTTTGAAACAGTACAGTCAGTAGCATAATGACCAAACTTTCCACAGTTGAAACATCTTATGTTTTTCTTACTTTTGTGTTTTCTAGAGAACTTGCCTTTCTTGCTGTAATAAGCCTCTTCATCACTAGAAGACTCATCACTCTCTTGAATCTGTTTGCCCTTTGATTTCTTGGTAGCTTTGAAAGCTGCCTCTTTCTTGACATCAACTTTCACTTGAGTTCTCAGCTCAAATTCTACAATAATACTATGGAGCTCATCCTTTTTCAATTTATCTAAATATTTAGCTTCCTCAATAGCATAAATCTTTTCACTAAATATATTAGGAAGAGATCTTAAAATATTATCACACACATCATTTTCAGCAACCTCAAGACCTAGATCTTTCATGGAATTAACAACCTCATCCATACGAAGCATGTAGTCACTAATATTTTCATCATCATTCATTTTGAGTTGTTCAAACATACCTTTAAAATGTCTCAATTTGGCCTTTCGGACATTTGCATCACCTGTATGAACCACCTGCAATTGTTTCCACATTTCACTAGTTGTCTTGCAGTGAATAACTTTGGTGAGATCTACTTTCTGTAAGCCTCTCAAGATTGCATTCATGGCTTTTGAACTACTGTGAAGCAGGAGCCTGTCTTCTTTGGTATAAGGACCATGTTCAGGAATAGTGTATTCATATTCAATCACTTCTTATACCTCATTACCAAGAGCCATTAGATAAACTCTCATTTTTGCACTCCGTAGACCGAAATCTGATCCATCAAGAATAGGTGTTGCATTGCCACCTAAAAAATCCTTGTGTTCTTAACCAATTATTCCTTTCGGCTGTTAAACCTTTTCGAAGGAACCCGCTCTGATACCAATTGAAGAACACAAGCTTATACTGAGAGGGGGGGTGAACAGTATAAGACCACTTTTTCAATTTGCTTTAAAATCAACTTTCAAAACAGTATAATGTAGTGTATAGATAGCAGTAAAAATAGCAGTAATCAAATCAATGCACAACACACCATCCACAAAGTGACACAACAATTTACGTGGTTCACCCAAGGTGGGCTACTCCACGGATAAAACTTTTCTCTAAAAGTTATATCACGGTTCTTTGGGAAACCTTCCCAATTACAAATTTTATGGGCACCAACCCAAAGGAGACACCTTCCCCTAGATATGCTCTTAGTGGTGATCCTCTAGAAGACCTCTACCTCCTCTGCCCTTAGCAAGTGGAATTATATCCATAGAAGACACCTGTCTTCCCTGCTCTGGCTAGAGATCTCTATCCTCAACTCTATCACTACAAAGCCGGTCCTCTTATCTGCACCAAAACATAGTCCTTCAGTCTGGCACAAATCTATCCTCTTCCTCTTTTCTTTTTTGTTACAGTTGCACTTGGTTGAAACCAACTTTTCATAGTCTGTGCAAACACAGCAGCACTTGATCAACTTATGCTCTTCTACGAAAACATAGCAACACAGTCTTCGCACATCCAGTGCAAACACAATAGCACTTGATCAACTTATGCTCTTCTGCAAAAACACAACAGCACAATCTTTGCACATCCAGTGCAAACACAACAGACGCTCAGACTTCCACTCATGCACCTCTGTGATCGATCTTCTCCCCACACTCTATCTACGCAAATCACACTTTGAACGCACACTTGATCGATGCCCAAACTATTCAAACAACCCTCCTTTTATAGAGTAAGATTCAATATTATTACATTCAATCTTAGTCGGTTGTTATTCTTCAACTACATCGGTTGCAAAACCCTGCGCTGCGTCGGCCCAGATTTTAACTTTGTCGGCTCAAAGTTAACTGTGTCCTTCAACCGCCTCTGGTTTTGTAGCTGTCCCTATGAAACTACATGTCACAATATCGTGACATTTTTATAGCCATACACCTTCTATAGCCTACTGTCATGAAATCGCGACACCTTGGCCTTTGTCAACTTCCTTTGTGCTTCGTCGCAAAATCGTGACACCTTTGCCTCTTGCTAACGTCATCTCACTTCTGTCATGAAATCATGACACTTTAGTCTTCATGGCCTTCCTCTCAGCTTTTGTCATGAAATCACGACACATCTGCTTCTGTTGACGTCATCTACAACTCTGTCATGAAATCGTGATGCTTTTGTTGCCTTAAGCTCTTTTCTACCATATGCCCGTGAAACTGGAACATGTCACAAAATTGTGATGCTTTTGCCTTTGAGCTCTTCCTTCTTCAAATCGTCGTGAAATCATGACGCTTATTTTGATTAAGACTTGCTAACTGTTTTTGTCGTGAAATCATGACACTTTCTCCAACTACAAGCTGCCAACTCAACCTGTCGTGAAATCATGACACTTTATGCATCCGTACAACTTTTTTGTAGCTTGTCATGAAATCACGATGCTTTTAGATTCTGAAATCTTTCTCTACTTCCTATCGCAAATCGTGACACTTCTGGCTTCCATACGTTTTCTTTACTGCCTATCACGAAATCGTGACGCTTCTCCTTTTAGGCTCTTCTCTTTTGCTTCATGTCATGAAATCATGACAGTCTTCAACTCGACCTCTGTAGCATGTCATGAAAATGCGATAGCCCTTACTTGGAACTTTGCATCATGTCACAAAATCACGACAGTTCCTGAATCACTTTCTCTCTCTTCAATCTTGTCGTGAAATCACGATAGATCACACTATGGACTTTCACTTTTGCAACATGTTGCGAAATAATGACACTTTCTTGTCGGTACAGCCTTCTTTACAGAATGTCACGAAATCATGACATTTTTCCTTCTCTGCCTTCCTACACTTTTTGAGTCACAAAAATGCGACATGTCACAAAATCGTGACACTTTCCATCTGCTCTTCTTCCCTGCCAACATGTCGCGAAATCACGATAGTTTTGCCTGCTTTGTCTCTACCTTCCAGCATGTCGCGAAATCATGACAGTTTTGCCTGAACTTTCTCTCTCCTCAAATATGTCGCAAAATCGTGACAGTTTTTCTAGCCGCCTGCATACTTTTTCTTACTTGTCTTTTTCTTGATCTTTTGCAACTGGGCTACTCTGATCTACTTGGAAACTCACTGTCCAAACTGAAACCTTCATCAAAACACATTCTTTGACATCAAACCAAATTGCTTCAAGACCTTCTTGACATCAATGACAACATCTACACTTAGAGTAAAGGCAATGTACCCAATGTACCCAAAATTGCCAATAGTCACCATTATTTTGCTCACGAGGATGGTAGGCATTATCCCCTTTCTAGTCCTGACTGCTGCTAACTTCTCCATCCTATTTTTGGTTTTCATTTCATCCTTCATATGGTCCTCCACCAGTCCTTCCACCATGACCTCTTTATCTCTGCTTGCTTTCAAATCTTCTATTCAGATTTTCTTCTACCTTTAGGCCAAACTAATAAGCATCTTCTATGGTAGTCATTTTGACCAAAATTAGTTCCTCTTGAATACTTGGCTTCAATTCTTTTAAATAACGGGCTACCTTCTCCTTGTTGGCGTCAAAATGGCCTATTATGATCAATGATCTTGTAAAACTCTTTTATATACTCTTTGACATATTTACTTGTCTACATCAAACCCTGCATTTTCCACTAGCCAATTCCATCTTATTATTTTTTCTTTTCCTCTTCTATTTTTATCTAGTTGTACTCCCTTCCACCATATATTAGCGTGACCCTTCAGTTTGATATTTGCAAACTTAACCCTTTCAGGATCTTCCACCTCCTCATACTCAAAGTACTCCATATCATTGATCCAATAGATCAACTCTTTTGGGTTAAGATTCCCAAAAACTGTAAAAACATCAATCTTCGGTCTTCTTCCAATCTTGGAGATGGCCTTGAATAATCTAACTTGCACATGATCTATTGCATCATGTTCTTCTTTAGACTGGGCTTCTTCTGTCGCTTCGTATTCACTTTCCTCTTATTTTATTGGCTCAAACCCTCTACGTAGCTCCTATTGCAATACTTGAACTTGTATATGTAGGGCTTTAAAACCCTCTTCTGGTACCACAATATTTCTACCACCACCATGAATTCTTTGTGGAGGCATTCTGATCACTTTTCTCATAACCTACAACCACACATCCTGGTGCAAACTGCCTCATGTTCAATGATCTATTCACACACTCAGGAACTCTTACTCTAATACCACTTGGTAAAGGGCTACTCCACCCAACATTCGCATAGTACTCAAAATCATAGAAACATTTAGTAGAAACCCCACAACTAATATTATATCATAGAAAAAATCAACAGAATACCCATGTCAAATATTTCTTCAATAAAACATAATCAAAAATTACAATGTACGATCATAAGGCCAATTTTATTACAAATACTAGAGATCTAAAAATTGGAGCCATGATCTGTGATCCCAGAATACCTTTTGGTGATCTCTGTTCCCCTTTAATAACTCCCAAAGAATATTTTGGAAAGCGTAACTCCCCTTTTCCTACCCAAGAAGTTATTCCTCTGAAATTTAAATTTTCAACATATGGGTCTAAACACATGCGTCTAACCATATATGGGTCTAAACACATATGTTTAAACATTTGTTTTTTAACACATGGGTCTAAATAGATATATATATATATATATATATATATATATATATATATATATATATATTGGTGATGCAAGTTTTCCCTTACACCATTGGATGCTCCTGCATCAGGGATTAAGGTTATTTACAAGTTAACTGCAGCCCATAGTACTTATATAATAAAATAATATAATAAACTATATATATTCGTACAATGATTGATTGCAGACCTATACAATATTGCACCATACAATAGCGGCCTTAGGCATAAGTCAAATGACACTTTCAATACATAGTTGTACCTAACATCATAAAGGCAATGATCAAAATTTCTATATAATATCAATTAAACATCAAATAGATTGTTTTATTATTGATTTACAATTTTTTTTAACTACCAATTTTAATGTTGGTCTATGTAACTCATTTATTTTGGGTTTGGTTTGAGATTATATTATTTTTGAAGTTAGTAATAGATTATTTATTTTTTATTTTAAATTTCTTTTGTCTATTAATTTTAATGTTAGATTCTATAACTCATATAGTTTGGATTTGGTTTATGATTCTAATTTTATTTTTAAAATTAGTTACCTTATTCAACAAGATAAATGTTATAGTTTAATGTTAACAATATTTTTGCAAGAAAATTTTATTTAATGCAGTGATATTTGATCTTACATCCAATATTCTTAAATTTATTATTGTTTCGTCCATTTAGATCGTTACATTTTTTTTTATAGTTAAAATAATTTAACAAAATTTATCATTGGACCTTAATAGTTTTACCATTTTTATCCATAGTAAACCTTACAACTTTGAAAATTTTTTGTTTTTTTTTAATTTAGCAAAAAACTCCTTGTGGGGCTGTCTTGCTGTGAGAAACCATGACCAAATGTTCTACACCATCAAAATCACCCGAAAGTCATGCCCAACCCTGACCACACCAGCATTATCAACTGGATTTTAGGTACCCGATGTGTTTTTGGTAGGGTGGAGATTTTGAACCAAGGACCTCCCTTGGAGGATTGCCCTACCCTCTCCAACTCACCTACACCACGTTGGTTTGAAAATTCTTTGTTATTATAACATTTTTTGGTTAATTTAATGCTTGATTTTATCCTATGAAAATTTGTATCTATTAATTCCAGTGGGTCATCGGTTAGTAAAATTATATAACACTTCAACTTTTTTAGGCTTGAGTGCTAAAATCATAAAATAGAATAATTATCGAGAGAAAAATATTGGATCTTCCATTTACCTCTTTTGTCAAAGGTGTTTAAGAATCTCTAATAAGTAATTTATCCTTGATGTGTCAGAATAATGATGGAAGACTCTTAGTAAAATTTTTGCATGACCAAGGAATAAATATCTATACCCGCTTGGATAACATGTTGGAATTCACACCTATTTTTAGAAAAAAATAGAAGCAATTCATCTACTCAAATCTTATACAAAAAGCATAAAAAATATGAAAGAGGAAAGTGTATATTGGAAACCCATAGGTACAATAAATAATCACTAAACTATTCATAGATAATAATCAAGAGTCCCTCCACGTGTGGTGTGATAATTTTCCCAATGAAATATATGATTCAAGCATGTTGGATGGTAATTCTTTGCTTTAATGTCATTGTGTGGGATGCTATTTGGTTGGATAGGATTGGTCTTTTTGTGGGACACCTGTCTTCCTCTAATATATTACAAAATGGTCCAAGTTCTCACTGTAATTTTGTTTTTCGAAACCATTGCTCGTTTTTGGTGCTTAGTGATGTACTTGGGTTTTAATTTGGCAGGTTTTCTTAGCTCCTAGGTGGGTCTTCTTGGTGTTTTATCCCAGAGACTCTGCTTGTGTTGGTTTCTGGTTTGTCCTATATGGACTCTTATTTTATTCCTACTAATGTAAAAAGGTTCAGGGATTGTTTCAAAACCCCTTTCACCAACTAATCAAAATAAATAATTACATTGCTAATACAATGGCTGGAATGGTGGGGGTTATTTATCCCAATACCAAAAATATTAATTGCATAAATAATTTTAACCTAATCCAACATAACAAGAGAGTTTAAGGTTATTTACAAGTTAACCACATCCCATAAAGCTTACATAATAAAATAATATAACAAATTATATGGATTCATACAATGATTCACTATAGACCAATACAAGATTACATCATAAAATATGGGCCTTGGCCATAAGACAAACTATACTTTCAACACATTGTTGTACCTAACATCATTAAGGTAAAGGTCAATTTTTATATATAATTTCAATTAAACATCGTATAGATTGTTTTATTCTTGATTTATAAATTGTTTTAACTACCAATTTTAATGTTGGTCTATGTAACTCATTTAGTTTTAGTTTGGTTTGAAATTATATTATTTTTTAAGTTAGTAATAGATTTTATTTTTAAATTTTTTCTATCAAGTTTAATGTTAGATTCTATAAGTCATTTAGTTTGCATTTGGCTTATGATTATTATTATTTTTTTAAGTTAGTTACCTTATGTAACAAGGTAAATGTTTTAGTTTAAAGTTAATAGTACTTTCGTAGGACCATTTTATTTGATTCAATGATATTTGATCTTAACAACCAATATTCATAAATGTCTTATTGTTTCATCCATTTAGGTCTTATACCGTTTTTAATAGTTAAATTAATTAAAAAATTATCATTAGGCCTTAAAAGAGTTTTTTTATTTTAAAACTATACTAAACCTTACAACCTTCAAAATTATTTTTTATTATAAAATTTTTTGGTTAATTTAATGCTTGATATTATCCTATGAACTTTTGTGTCTTATAAATTCTAGTAGGTCATATTTTAATAAAATTATAGATCACTTAAACTTTTTTAGACTTGAGTGCTATGATTATGGTTTTATCAAGATTTACTAGTGAATTGAATTTATTAAAAAATAATCTTTAGATAATTTTTCATTTTTAAGATTTAAATTTAGGAAAGTAATCAAATTTTTCTGAATATTAATGGGGACACCTTGGGTATTGCCAATATTTATGCACCTAATGATGGGCCTAGTCACTTTGCCTTTTGGTGGTACATGGATGATCACTTAACAATGGCTTATTAGCTTTTTTGTGGCAATTTTAATATGGTTGATAATGTTGAAGATAAAGTTGGTCGCCTCCAGATGCATTGGTGTGCTAGAGAGCGTGAGGCCTGGTTTTTTATTAAACAAATATGGAGTCTTTTTTATCCCCTATTTCACCAGCACAATTGCACACCTCCACTCTAGTTCACGTGGTTCAATTTTCGTGCGGGTAATTGATGTTTACACAATGACACTGAGAGGGGGGGGTGAATCAGTGTAGCTATTAAATTTTTATATCTACAACATTTAATATGAAATAAAGAGAACAAAACCAAAAAAAACTTGAACAAGAGAGCAAACCACAACACTCAATATACCGAGGTTCACCAATTTGGCTACTCCTCAAAAATGACCGCTTGGACTCCAATCCAAATCCAGTCTTTGCAAAATCAATTTTACAAACACTTTACCAAGCACCAACTGGAAGGAGCACCAACCCCCGTAATTTTCTCACTGCAACAGATGGAGCACCAACTCCTAGTACCAAGCACCAACTTGGACTGCAATTCTGATAAATTTAGAATGACATAAAAATGTCTTCACTTTATGCACGACCCTGACTGGTCTGCAATTAACTCAACTCTGCACACTCTCACGGCTCTGCTTATTTTTCTCTTGATTCTTTTCTAACTCTCCTTTTACAGCAATTTCTCTCTAACAATAGCAACATCTTCTCTGTACGATTATTCTTTTATAACCTTTCAATCCTGCATGCAATCGAATCACATACTCTGATTGTTCGAATCCATGCAATACGGCTGTTCGGTTCCATGCACTTCGACTGTTCGAAACCCTGCAATACGTCTTTTGGAAACCATGCAATACGGCAATTTTGTTTCATGTACTTCGACTGTTCAATTTCTTTGAATACGGCTTTTTTTCTCAATCTTTTCGAATTCTTTTCGAAACTCCATGTATGATTCTTCGAAAGCTTTTCGATTCTTCATGTTCGGATTTTTTGTATGCTTCAAATACGTCTGTTAGAATGCCTGCAAATTCGACCTTTCGAATGCTTTTATTATCCTTCAAATTCGGCTTTTCGAATGCGTTTCAATTATGCATGTTTGGTTGTTGCATTGCATGTCCAACACCTGTCAACGATTAACTATCTGTCGACTTCAGTTACTTTTTACGTAACTGGCTGCATGATTTTCCTGTCCGCTTTTTCGACACGTGTCACCTTGCATGTTCCTGCGGGTTTTACCCCGCGATCATTACCTGTCGCGATATCGCGACACTTTTAACTTATGCTGACGTCACCCTGAAGGTTGTCACGAAATCGCGACCATTTTGGCTCTTGAAAGCTTTCCCTGCATCTTGTCGCGATATCGCGACACTTTGAACTTTTGCTGACGTCATCCTCAATGCTGTCGCGAAATCACGACGCTTTCGGCTTCCAGCAGCTTTCCTTTCATCCTGTCGCGATATCGCGACACTTTGAACTTTGCTGACGTCATCCTCAATGATGTCGCGAAATCGCGACGCTTTCGGCTTCCAGCAGCTTTCCTTTCATCCTGTCGCGAAATCGTGACACTTTTCAACTTTGCTGACGTCATCATCCTGCTTGTCGCGAAATCGTGACACTTCCAGCTTCCGTACACTCTTCTTTGCCAGCAGCAGCGAAAAAGGAACATGTCGCGAAATCGTGACACTTTGTTCTTCCGTACAACTCTCCTTGCCAACTCCAGCGAAAATGGAACATGTCGCGAAATCGCGACACTTTGCTCTTGCTGACGTCATCATCCTTCTTGTCGTGAAATCACGACGCTTCTGGCTCTTGCTGACGTCATCATCCTTCTTGTCACGAAATCACGACGCTTCTGGAATCCGTACGCTCTTTGCTCCATGCAGTAGCGAAATCGCTACAACTTTTTGCCTTGTGCTTTTACCTTGTCTTTTTTTCATGAAATTTTGACTTGTAATATCATTGCTGCATCTTTCAGTTCTACACTTTTGACTAGTAGCGAAATCGCTACACCTTAGTTTCCCTTTGTTCCAACATGTAGCGCCATCGCTACACCTTAGTTTCTCTTTGTTTCAACCTGTAGCGAAATCGCTACACCTTAGTTTCTCCTTGTTTCAACATGTAGCGAAATCGCTACACCTTAGTTCCATGTATTTTCATCATGCAGCGATATCGCTACACCTTTGTTTCCTTTCATTTCAACATGTAGCGATATCGCTACACCTTTGTTTCCTTCTCTACCAGCATGTCGCGAAATCGCGACAGTTTTGCTCGCATCTTCTCTCTCCTCGATCATGTCGCGAAATCGCGACAATTTGGCGTGCATTTTCTCTCTCCTACTTTTTGTCGCGATATCGCGACACATTTTCTCTCTCCTCAGCGAAAACTTGACATGTCGCGAAATCGTGACATTTTCGGCTGCGCCTTCTCTCTCCTCGATCATGTCGCGAAATCGCGACAGAAAACATGTCGCGATATCGCGACAGTTTTCTTCCTTGTCTATTTTTGCCAGTTTTTGAATCTGGGTCACTTCTGTTTTCCTTGAAACTTTCTGCACTTGATCTGACTGACCTCTGAACTGCATCAACTGCATCAATCTGACTGTGTTGACAACAATGACAATACTTTTGCAATTCTTTTGCTGCACCTTGCTCAACAATCTCCCCCTTTGGAATTGTTGGCAACACACTCGCAACCTTGCTTAATTTCTTCTCCCCCTTTGCCAATAATACCAAAGGGCTCGTCGTAGACTCCCCCGAGTCTATGCACAACATTCTCAGACTTAAAAAGTTTGAATGCTCCCCCTGAGAATGTGTTTCCCATAGCTAGTCGATGCTTGGGTGGTGTGACTACTCCCAACTTCTTCCGAAGGTATTCAAATACTTCCTTAGGCAAAGGTTTTGTGAATATATCAACTACTTGCTCTGTAGTTGGAACAAAATCCAATTTAACCTCTCCTTCGCAACTTTATCCTTCAAGAAATGATATCGGATTGCAATATGTTTGGTTCTTGAATGCATTACTGGATTCTTGGATATGTTGATAGCACTAGTGTTATCACATTTAATTGAAATTGGTTCATTGAAATGAATACCAAGATCTTTCAACGTTTGTCTCATCCATAATATCTGAGTACAGCATGTTGTTGCTGCAATGTATTCTGCCTCTGCAGTGGATAGAGATACTGATTCTTGTTTCTTGCTGTGCCATGCTACCAGCCTGTCACCAAGATAAAATGCTCCTCCACTTGTGCTCTTTCTGTCATCAATACATCCTGCCCAATCTGCATCAGAATATGCAATCAAAGTGAAATCTTTACCTTTTGGGTACCACAACCCATAATCCATAGTGCCCTTGAGATATCTAAAAATCCTCTTTACAGCTGTTACATGAGTTTCTTTGGGACTGGCCTAAAATCTTGCAACCATACATACTGCTTGTAATATATCTGGTCTAGTGGTCGTTAAATACAGCAGGCTTCCAATCATAGACCTGTACATTGTTTGATCTACATCTCGGGATTTATCATCCTTGCTCAACTTGCAGCCTGTTGTCATGGGAGTGCTTGACCGGTTTACTGTCTTCCATTGTGAACTTTTTCAGCATTTCTTTTACATATTTAACTTGAGAAATAAAAATGCCTTTTTCATTTTGATTGACTTGCAGTCCTAAGAAATAAGAAAGTTCACCAATCATTGACATCTCAAATTCTTTTTTCATTTTAATTGATATGTCTTTGCAGTATTCATCCATGCTCTCTGCCAAATATTATGTCATCTACATAAACAACAAGAACAATAAGATGACCCTTCTCTGTTTTGACATATAAGTTGCTATCCACCAAACCTTTCTTAAACCCTTGTTTAATTAGATAATTATCCAGCCTTGCATACCATGCTCTGGGTGCCTGTTTTAATCCATATAAAGCTTTCTTTAACCTGCAAACAAAATCTGGATTTTCACCAAGTTGGAAGCCATCGGGTTGTTCAATATAAACCTCTTCTTCCAGTTTTCCATTCAAAAATGCTGATTTTACATCCATTTGATATACTTTGAAGTTTTTATGAACTGCTAATGCCAGAAACATTCTGATTGCCTCTAGTCTGGCTACCGGTGCAAAAGTTTCTTCAAAATCAATGCCTTCAACCTGAGCATAGCCTTTACATACCAATCTTGCCTTATTTCTGACAACCTGCCCATCTTCATTCAATTTATTTCTAAAAACCCATTTAGTACCAATTATGTTTTTATTTGTTGGTCTAGGTACTAATTCCAAGGTATTGTTTTTCTCTATCTGATCTAGTTCTTCATTGATTGCCTTCATCCAACTTTCATCAGTGCTTGCTTCAGCAACATTTTTAGGTTCAATACTAGATAACAGAGAATAGTTCCTCACTGTTGTTCTTCTTGTTTGAATACCATCTGTGGGATCCCCAATAATCTGTTCACTTGGATGATTTTTCTGCCAGTTGCCTGTTTTAAATTTCTTGTTTTCTTCTTCTTCAGATTCAGTTTTTACACTATCTGGATCAATTTTCTGATTCTTCTCTGTTTCTTTTTCATCATCACCTTCAATGAATTCTTCATACATAGGGTAGTTTTCTTGATAAGTAGTTTCTTGTTCTCTACCTTCATCAACTTTTACATCAGCACTTTCAACAATTTTCTTCAACCTCTTGTTGTAACATGTGTATGCCTTGCTTTTTGTTGAGTAACCGAGAAAGATACCTTCATCGGCTCTATCTTCAAATTTACCGAGGTTATCTTCAGTCCATTTTATGTAGCACTTGCTGCCAAATACTTTGAAATGTCTTGTTGTTGCCTTTTTGCCAAACCACAACTCATAAGCTATTTTGCTTTCATGTGGTCTCAACATGCACCTGTTTTGAATGTAAACTGCAGTATGAACTGCCTCTTTCCAAAATCTGTCAGCTATTTTGTTTTCTGTCAGCATTGTCCTTGCCATTTCCTGCACTGTTCTATTCTTCCTTTCTACAACACCATTCTGTCGAGGTGTCCTAGCTGCTGAAAACTGTCTTCTTATCCTATGTTTTTGACAGTATTCTGCAAATTCTTCGGAGATAAACTCTCCTCCCCTGTCTGATCTTAGGCATTTAATTCTTTTTCCTGATTGATTCTCAACAAGATTTTTGAAGGTTTTAAACATCTCAAAGGCTTCTGACTTGAGTTTCAGAAATAGTACCCATGTCATTCTTGAGTAGTCATCTATACACGAGATAAAATATTTGTGTCCATTTATGCTTTCGGTTCTCATGGGTCCACATAGATCAGTGTGAATTAGTTCTAATGGCTTGCTAGTGAAGTATTCTTTTGCTTTGAAAGTGGCTCTGGTTTGTTTTCCCTTTTGGCATGACTCACAGATGCTATTTACAGGTTTGCCAATGTTTGTTTTGCCTTTGTCCTTTCATTAGCATGTGCCTGTTTTACAGGAAATTTCTGGTTTTGTTTCAACCCACTTAGCTGAGATTTTTTGCCCTGATAATTATTTTATGAAAAAGTGCTTCTGCAGTTTCTAGCAATATGTCCAAAATTATGACAATTATAACATTCAACCGCATAATTCATTAAAGGAGAAAAACATTTCTCGGTAAAATTCCTTTGAGATACATTATGCCTCAATCTGAAATTTTATGGCCATAAGCATTGCATTTAAAACAATAACCAGAAAATGCATGATTAAACCTAGGTGCCGGTATTTTCCAGTTTGAAGTAGGAGCCATGACTCTTCTCCTCCTCGGATGTGTGACTTTTGTGAATCCATCTTTGTCTATATTCTTCTTGAATCTGGAATTATTGTTTTCTT
Organism: Wollemia nobilis; assembly: GCA_028583015.1. Lineage (NCBI taxonomy): Eukaryota > Viridiplantae > Streptophyta > Pinopsida > Araucariales > Araucariaceae > Wollemia > Wollemia nobilis. The sequence continues at coordinate 1,145,858 of JAQPPZ010001906.1, forward strand.
TTGCATTATTTTGTTTTTCTGGTTCAACCCTGATCTTTTATTCTTTCTTTGTGGGTTCTATATTCAAGTTCTTTGAATCCTTTGAAGATTCTCCTTCATCAAAGCCTAAACCAAATTTGATGCTAGAAGGCCTTTGGTTATTTAACATTTTATCCAACTTTATAGTACTTTCTTCAAACTTATGAAAACAGTTCAATTTTCTATTCATCTCCTCTAACTGCATCCTTAACTTAAGGATGTCTTCCTCTAGCTTGTTGCATTCAATTGTCTTTACAATTAATTGTTCATCAAGAACTTCAAACATTTTCTTGAATTCCTCTGTCTGTATTTTTAGATTGTTTATTATGTCTGTGGCATTCTCTAATTTCTTTGAAAAAAATTTATTCTTCTTCCTTTCTCGCACTCAACTCTTCAAGTGCAGCAACCAATTCTCCTTCCAAATACACTTCAGCTTCATCCTTGGAATTTTCATCACCTTCCCGATTTTCCTCTGTTCTTTCTTCTTCAAGTGCCATGAACAGAGCTTCACCTCCTTCTTCTTCAGACTCCTCATCTGTGCTTTCTTCAGAACTGCTGACATTCTTGGTTATGAAGCTTTTCTTCTTGAAGTTATTCTTTCTAAAATTTTGTTTCTTCTTCCAGTCACCTTTTTCTTGGTGTGACCCTTCACCATTTTTGGTTCTCTCCTGCATTGGACATTTGGCTGCAAAATGACCGACTCCTCCACAATTGAAGCATTTAAAAGGTAGCTTCCCTCTATATTTTCCTTTTCCTTTTGTGAGTTTTCGAACAAAATTGGCTTCTGTTTCATCCAGTGTTCCTTCATCCTCAGATTCATGTTCAACTTTTACATTCTTGTGTGCTTTAAAAGCCGCTTCTCTGTCTCGTAGACTTGGTTTGTCCTATTCTCATTTCATATGCTGTCAGGGAACCATGCAACTCATCCATGTTGAAGTTGTTTAGATCTTTTGCCTCTTCTATTGCAGAGACTTTGGAGTTAAATCTTTTGTGAAGTGTTCTGAGAACCTTTTTCACCACAACTGCATCATCAATTTCTTCACCAAGTCCTCTGATTGCATTAATAATTTCGTTGACTCTCAGCATATAAATTTCTATGTTTTCATCTTCCTTCATTTGCAGTGCTTCGAACTGTGCTCGATGAGTTTGCAATTTTGCTTCCTTAATCTTACTATCTCCTTCATGGATGCTCTTTAGTTTATCCCACATGTCCTTTGTTGATTTACAACTCATGACTCTTATCAGTTCACTGTCAACAAGCCCACACATTATGGCATTCTTAGCTTTGGAGTTGTTTTCAAATTTCTTTTTCTCAGCAGTATCTGTTGGAGGGGTAGTGGGTGCTGTGTATCCACTATCTACAGAATCCCAAATATCGTATCCCAATGCACTCAGATATGTTTGCATTCTGAGTTTTCAGAAGGTGTAATTTGTTCCATCAAATAAGGGAGCTTTGTTGGATGAAAATCCTTCACCACCTGCCATTGTTTCTTCCAAGATCTCCTTAGCTGATTAAGCTTGTACAAGGAACCCTTGCTCTGATACCAATTGATGTTTACACAATGACACTGAGAGGGGGGTGAATCAGTGTAGCTATTAAATTTTTATATCTACAGCATTTAATATGAAATAAAGAGAACCAACGAAAAAAAACTTGAACAAGAGAGCAAACCACAACACTCAATATACCGAGGTTCACCAATTTGGCTACTCCTCAAAAATGACTCGCTTGGACTCCAATCCAAATCCAGTCTTTGCAAAATCAATTTTACAAACACTTTACCAGCACCAACTGGAAGGAGCACCAACCCCTGTAATTTTTTGCTGCAACAGATGGAGCACCAACTCCTAGTACCAAGCACCAACTTGGACTGCAATTTTGATAAATTTAGAATGACATAAAAATGTCTTCACTTTATGCACGACCCTGACTGGTCTGCAATTAACTCAACTCTGCACACTCTCACGGCTCCGCTTATTTTTCTCTTGATTCTTTTCTAACCCTCCTTTTATAGCAATTTCTCTCTAACAACGAAGCAACATCTTCTCTGTACGATTATTCTTTTATAACCTTTCAATCCTGCATGCAATCGAATCACATACTCTGACTGTTCGAATCCATGCAATACGGCTATTCGGTTCCATGCACTTCGACTGTTCGAAACCCTGCAATACGTCTTTTGGAAACCATGCAATACGACAATTTTGTTTCATGTACTTTGACTGTTCAATTTCTTCGAATAAACTTTTCGAATGATTTTTCGAAACTCCATGTATGATTCTTCGAAAGCTTTTCGATTCTTCATGTTCGGATTTTCTGTATGCTTCAAATACGTCTGTTAGAATGCCCGCAAATTCGACCTTTCGAATGCTTTTATTATCCTTCAAATTCGGCTTTTCGAATGCGTTTAAATTATGCATGTTTGGCTGTTGCAATGCATGTCCAACACCTGTCAACAATTAACTGTCTGCCTGACTTCAGTTACTTTTTACGTAACTGGCTGCATGATTTTCCTGTCTGCTTTTTCGACACGTGTCACCTTGCATGTTGCTGCGGGTTTTACCTGCCAGACTGTTACCTGTCGCGATATCGCGACACTTTTGACTTATGCTGACGTCACCCTGAAGGTTGTCATGAAATCGCGACCGTTTTGGCCCTCGAAAGCTTTCCCTGCATCTTGTCGCGATATCGCGACACTTTGAGATTTTGTTGACGTCATCCTCAATGCTGTCGTGAAATCACGACCATTTTGGCCCTCGAAAGCTTTCCTTGCATCTTGTCGCGATATCGCGACACTTTGAACTTTGCTGACGTCATCCTCAATGCTGTCGCGAAATCGCGATGCTTTCGGCTTCCAGCAGCTTTCCTTTCATCCTGTCATGAAATCGCGACACTTTTCAACTTTGCTGACGTCATCATCCTGCTTGTCACGAAATCGTGACACTTTCGGCTTCCGTACACTCTTCTTTGCCAGCAGCAGCGAAAAAGGAACATGTCGCGAAATCGTGACACTTTGTTCTTCCGTACAACTCTCCTTGCCAACTCCAGCGAAAATGGAACATGTCACGAAATCGTGACGCTTCCGGCTCTTGCTGACGTCATCATCCTTCTTGTCACGAAATCGCGATGCTTTCGGCTCTTGCTTACGTCATCATCCTTCTTGTCACGAAATCGCGACGCTTCTGGAATCCGTACGCTCTTTGCTCCATGCAGTAGCGAAATCGCTACAACTTTTTGCCTTGTGCTTTTACCTTGTCTTTTTTTTTCATGAAATTTTGACTTGTAATATCATTGCTGCATCTTTCAGTTCTACACTTTTGACTAGTAGCGAAATCGCTACACCTTAGTTTCCCTTTGTTTCAACATGTAGCGCCATCGCCACTACACCTTAGTTTCTCTTTGTTTCAACATGTAGCGAAATCGCTACACCTTAGTTTCTCCTTATTTTCAACATGTAGCGAAATCGCTACACCTTAGTTCCATGTATTTTCATCATGCAGCGATATCGCTACACCTTTGTTTCCTTTCATTTCAACATGTAGCGATATCGCTACACCTTTGTTTCCTTCTCTGCCAGCATGTCGCGAAATCGTGACAGTTTTGCTCGCATCTTCTCTCTCCTCGATCATGTCGCGAAATCACGACAATTTGGCGTGCATTTTCTCTCTCCTACTTTTTGTCGCGATATCGCGACACATTTTCTCTCTCCTCAGCGAAAACTTGACATGTCACGAAATCGCGACATTTTCGGCTGCGCCTTCTCTCTCCTCGACCATGTCGCGAAATCGCGACAAAAAACATGTCGCGATATCGCGACAGTTTTCTTCCTTGTCTATTTTTGCCGTTTCTGAATCTGGGTCACTTCTGTTTTCCTTGAAACTTTCTCGCACTTGATCCGATCGACCTCGAATCGCATCAATCGCATCAATCTGACTGTGTTGACAACAATGACAATACTTTTGCAATTCTTTTGTTGCACCTTGCTCAACAAGTAATGATAGAGTCTACAAGCACCTTGACCAAGTTATGATGTCAGAGCAATATTTTTTTTATTCTCCTCCATCAATAATAATATTGTGATAGTCTGGGATCAATTTTTGTTGTCACATCATTTCCCAATTTTCTTTCAGATTGAGTGGAGTGGTTACCAATTTATTTTTTTGTGCAATCAATTTTATTTAAATACTTCTTTATTGCAACATCCTGGCACGATTGCTACGATTGATAGAATCTAGAATTTATTACCTCAACTTCCTCAATTTGTTAGTTGGATTTCTTGGTGGAATAAGACGATTATTTGTACTATCTCTTTCATGCAGTATTTTGGAAAACAGGTGGCACATGTCAAAAAGCATGCTCAGAGTATCAATAGAATTTACTATTGTTGGAAAATGATCTGTATGACCAACAGTTAAAAATAGGGGTTTTTAATATTTACCACTAGCTTATAGTCCATGAATGACATGAAGCCAGGGGGGCTCATATTCGGGCTCATCTGCACTAGCTGAGGGTTGGTGATCGTTCGTCCAAAGCATTTTTCAAATCTCTTCATTCCAAGCAAGCCAGGATCCATAGCAAGGTTATTCAAGTCTCTCATGATAGGTTGGCTTCTCTTTCTAATATTGCATCCACTTTTGTGGATCATTATAATCTTATCTTTCAAGCACAACAGGATTCTTCAAAACATCAGGTGGCACTCCAATAGTGTCTTGTTGTTCCTGCTAAGTTGTTTGACTATGACATACTTCTTTGTGAGGCTCCTGTTTCACTTGCTGATCTTCATAATGCTCTTATGACTATGTCGAATTACAAGTCCCCTGGTCTTGATGAATTTCCCTATGAATTTTATAAATCCACTTGGAAGTTTACTAGGCTTGATTTGCTCAATGTCTACAATGAGGCATTAGCCAAAAATTCTTCGAGCAATATCATTAGTCATGGAAATATTAAATTTATTTCTAAAGTGGGAAATTCTAAGCTTATCACCATTTGGATACCTATTACTCTACTTATTGTCTCTTACAATATTTTAGCTAAATATTTAGCTCTTTGTATTTGTAACATTCTCCTTATGATTATCAGATCGAAGCAGACATGTTTCGTTAAAGAGTTTTACATCTTGGATAATCTTATTGTTGTCTGGTAATGTTTAGAATGGGCTCGTCTCTCTAGCCAAAAGCATATTTTCCTTAAAATGGACTTTGATAAATCTTATGATCGTATTGAGTGACCTTTCATTCTTACCATGCTTCAAGCTCTCGGCTTTGGCCTCTTTTTTATCAAGATTGTTAGTATGTTGTTTGTTGATGCTTCAACTTGTCTTACTATTAATGGACATAGGTCAAAGGATTTTGGTTTATTTTTTTCTATTCACTAGGGTTGTCCTTTGGCCCCCTCGCTTTACATCCTTGCTACTGAAGCTTTTGGTTATATTCTTGCCAATCAATCATCTAAGGGGTTGATCAAAGGTATTCTTTTGCCTGACATGTCCACACAACTTATTAATGGGCACTTTGCAGATGATTTGTTTCTCACTATCAATGAGGATGAGGTTTTAGTTTCAAGTATTTTGGTTTGTTTGGACATTTTTTGTAAGGCCTCGGGTTCCAACATCCAATGGTCTAAGTCTCTTTGTTTCCACCTTGATTCTTCTTCTATGCCTACTTGGCTTAGATATTTTTCATGGCATTGGACTCAAAGGGGTGGGCATTTTAAGTTTGTAGGAATCCACTTTGCTTTTGATAGCTCACCCTCTGAACTTTGACAATATGTCATTGACATATTTGAAAAGAAGATTTATTGTTGTGCCTCGCATCCCCTTTATCTTTCCAGCATGTTTTAGGTTTGCACAAAGATTCTTGTTAACACCCATGTTTATTACTCATATTGGGACCCTTCTAAGAATTCTTATAATAAGTTGGTCAGACTCCTTAGGGATTTTATTTGGTCCAAGGGGAAGAATTCATGCGGTTTTCATCGAGTTTCTTGGGATATTTATTGCATGCCTACTAATAAGTGTGGGATGGACATCATTGAAATTTGCAAGAAAAGCATTCTTTATATGCTAAGTGGGTGGTTAAAGCTATTAAAGGTTTAAATCCTAGAAGGTTTTGATTTACCATTGTATTTATTCAATAATACCTTATGGATGCAAATCTTGGGATAATATTGGCCTTCATACTCTCATCATTACTTCTGATCCAATTAAGATGTAGGGTTCCTTTGTTGTTAAAAGTATTTGGATGGCTTTTGAGATGGTGAAACCTCATCTTCGTTGTATTGGTGATGGTTTTCGTAATGGTATTTTGTTTAATTCTCAAAATATATGGTGGTCTCCTATTTTGTCCAACTCTTTAGTTCTTCTTACTGATATGCCAGGGTTTAAAGCTTTGAGGCTATTTCATAAGGGCATCTAATTTATTAAATATTTAGTGCACTCTCTATACTGGATTCCTTGGCTGATATCAAACAAAAATTTAATATTTAAAATTTAGATATTCCTTTTTTTCTTAAGATTCAAGAGCTTATGCCTAATGTCATGCTTCGTAAGCTCGACCTTCAACCCTCGAGTGCTTGGTGGAGGAATTGATGTTGGAATGTGGATACTCCTTTCAAGAACTACTCTTCTTCCTTGCTTTATGAGCTTCTTAGTCTTGTTTCCCCTAGTGTTGACAAACTTAATGAGAGATGGCAAACTCACTCTACCTCCTATACTTGGATTGCTCGTGTGAACCATTTTTGGTAGTTTAATATTAAACCCAAGATTACATTTTTTCTGTGGTCTCTTATTTATCAAGGACTTCCTATGGGAGAGAGACTTAGTAGGGTTGGTCTTCCTAATCCTAAGTGTCCGGCTTGTGGTTGTTTTGAGACTTTTAAATATATGTTTTGGTTCTGCCCTTGTGCTCAGTCTATCTGGTCTTGGATTCACTCATTATTCAAACCCTTTTACTGAATTCTTCAGATGGTAGATGATATTTTTTGGAGATAATAGTTGTTGTCTTGATTATATTGTTTCTCTATGGAATTTCTTTCTTGCTATTATTTTGTTTTAACTTTGAAAAGCTAGGAATGTTTTTGTATATTCTAGAGATTCAATTTCTAGTCAATTTTCTATGCATAAAAATATTATGGTGTTTTCTGCTGTTATTGTTCAGATCCATTTGTAGGCTTCCAAGTTGACTCATGAGTTGGTGCATTTGATAAATCTTATCAAGTACTAGCATGAGGCTCCATGCACTATTAATAGGGTTTTTCCTAACCTCCCTCTACCTTAAGGTCCCTCTATTTCAGCGTAGCAAATTGAGGGGGTGACATTTTCTAGCCTTAGGTCATTTTGTCAGTGCCCACAGTAGGGCTCAACCATTTTTCTAGTTTTGTTTTTTATTCACCCTTTTTAAGGGTTAGTTTTGTTTTTGGCCTCAGGCCTCGTCTTTACAGTATTGATTGTTTGGGTGGCCTTATGCCCCAAGATGTGATTTTTCCAACTCCATTTTATTGCAACCTCTCTTATTTTTATTGAATATAATTGTTGGTTCCAATAAAAAAATTAATTTATTGATCAAGACAAAATTATTAAAAAATATTAACGTAAGTAGATAATTTCTAATATTGGTTCCTATGCATCACTCATCAGTTGAATCTAGTATTAGCCTATCTAACTACTTTAGAATGAGTATTCTATATGTAAATCACATAACGAATTCCTACAACTTAACTAAAGAATGCCTAGGCCTACCATAAGTAGGCTTTTAGAATTTAGTTTGTGATATGGGTATACAACTACATCCACATGCTTTTAAATATTGTTAATTTTTTTTAAACGGTTTTGTTACTTTTTAGAATATCCTCTTACATTATTGTCCCTATTTTACTATTGTGTCAATTGAAAAATTATAAATAGGTTTTTTATGTATTTTCACACTATTTACCATTTTTTGCTGGTATTGTTGTGGTTAAGTGTTACTAAAGGAAAACTTCTTGGTATTTTATAAACGACACTGAAATATAAACCTTAGACAAATAAAAATATTAGAGATTTACAACTTTTCAATTCTTAATTCTTAAATAAATATACTTCACAAAGTACAAATATTAAATAGACAACATTAAACTCAAATTTAAACAATATTCAATGAGTAATTTCCTTTTCTAACAATTGAAAGTAAAACAAAATGTTGGTCTACTAGATTTAACAAATTCTTACTACTAAACTCAAATTTTATGAAGTGAATGAGTCCTTTAGAGTCCTCAAAATAATTATACCATATGAATACTTACGTTAGAACACATGGAAAATAAATAAACTTAAGCTATTGATTCATGTAGAATGGATGTCTCATGATGGTATCTTATCATTTTTCTTTTTGATGCTTGTGGTATACTCCATAATTGTATAAAAGAGAGATTGAACATGAGTGGATAAGAAAGAAGGGTGTTGCAAAAGAATCCTAATCCAATAGTAGAGTAACATTATCAATGCAATTTATAGGGAAGCAAGTGTGAGCCAAGAGTGAGTATGAAGAAGTAGAAAGTAAAGTGCGATCAAGGAGCAAGTAGCACTTCTTGTTTTAGATAATAGGAGAAACTTAAAAACTGAAGAATTCATGTGAAGAAAATCTAGGTAACCTAGCAAGAAATTCTTTTTTGAAATTCCTTAGTCAAAGTAAGGATGCCTTAGTTGGAAGTATGAATGCCCTAGTTAATGATAATCGGGAAAGCGAATCTATGGCAAATCTTGTCTAGGTAGCAAAAACTACATGAAAAGTGATTATCAGGGATGAGATGATTGAGCATGATATAATGGTTCTTAAAAACTATATGATTAATATGTAAGTTCTATGGATATCGGTCATTTTTTATGAGATTCAAAATTGGATCAAGTGGAAGAGGGAATTGAATTCAAATTACTCGATGAATTTTCTTCAAAAAGGATTTTTCCTCATTATCTTCTCTAGTTAAAAAATAAGGGATAAAATATGGATGGAGGCCCTTGTTTGAGGAATAAATATGCATTATATATAAGACCATGTAGTGAGAATATTTCTATGGAGACAATGACTATTAAAAGGATTTCATTGTGGATTAGGGTTTTGGACTTCCTTATCAACTCACAAATAAAGAGGTTTTGAAGAATATTGGTAAAAATCTAGATGAATTCATCCAAGAGGGACCAACTACTAAGGAGAGAAGATGTGTTTTATACACTCAAATATGTGTTGACATGGATATTTTAAAACCTTTATCACAGTACATTAGGCTTAAATATGAATTAATAAAATATGATCAACAAGGGGATTATGAAAACATTGCATTTTGATGTTGCAAATATCATGAAACAAGATACATGGAAAAAGACTCCAAAGTGACAACAATGGAGAATGAGAAAAAATTTTGGGCATGAGGGTAACTTCAATATGAAACAAGGAGATTAAATCATAAGATAAGCTAGTTCAAATCAAGGATTTTTCACTCCTAATAAAGTGACAAGAAATACCCTTCTACATCATCATATGGAAAAGGCCATTATAGGTCACTCAAATTAACCATTAGAAGAAAAAAATAACATGAGGGACAAGGAAGTAAAATGCATAAGTTCAAATATAGAAGGAGTTAAAGGTGTAAAAGAATTTGGGAAGGCAAATTTTAAAGAAAAATAATATTGGGAGGAGAATATTAAAGTGAATGAAGTGAAGGAGGTCAAGCTTAATATCGGTAAAGCATATTCATTTTCCTAAAGTAGCATAAAATCTTCTCTTTACAATAAAATGAAAGTAGTACAAAGTGTATTACTTGCACTTTAGGGTTTCAAAAGCAACACAATTAATAAAATCAAACAGATGATATCCAAGGAAATCAATGGTTTCCAAGTCAACATAAGAAAGTAATGACTATGGAGGATTATCTATGCACATTAAGGTTTTCAAGGCATCATAAAGAAGAAAGTGAAAATGAGGTTATTCCTTGCATTTTAGAGGATAAGTTTCATTATGAGAGTGTTGGTGGAAATGAAAAAAAAGAGTAAGGCCATCAAAGCATGGATAAAGAGAAAAAAACTCAAATATATATTAAATTGGGAAGCAAAATAAGAATATCATAGGTGTTAACAATAAGTGGGTCTAAGCCCACTAATAAAAATAAAAAGTGATTATGATGAAAATTATATAATGTAATATTAAGGGTATGAATAAGACCCCTAAAAAAGAGTTATTAAGGACTTAACAGGTTTTTATACTCCTAATTTTATTTTAATACAATAAATATAATTAAGTAGTGAGGAATGTAAGGATGATTTTAAGAAGGCTTGGAAGATGGGTTATTGTCTAGCAGTTTCTTCTATAGGAGCTTCAGGGGGTATTGCAATAATATGGGATAAATGCAAATGGTATGGGCAACTATTAGAAGCAAAAATTAATTTGGTTGTTGGACTACTTTACAAGAAAAAAGGAAAACATCAAATTTGGGGTTATAAATGTATATGCTCTGACTATAATTACACATTATGAAATATGTTGGAAGGACCTTAGCATATTTTTGTTAAATACAATTATGATCTATGGATTCATAGAGGTCATTTCAACACTATTCTATCTCCATTGGAAAAGAAGGGCGGTATTTCAGGATGGACTAAAGCAATGCAATATATTTCGTCATTAGTCAATTCAAATAACCTCTGAGATGTTAGTCCTTCAAGGTTTTAATATACATGGGATAATAGATGCATTGGGCAAACTCATAGCAAAAAAATTGGATATATTCTTGTTATCCAATAAATGGTTGCAGAAAAAGTATACAATATCTACAGATATTGCAAGCAGAATCATACCATAAACCCATTCTTTTGACTTATGACATATTCAATAATTGTTATCCAAAGCCATTTTGCTTCCAATCTATGTGACTCCAAGACCTTGATTTTTCCATATGGTTATGTTATAATAGGATGAATCAAAATTTGAAGGATCATGTTTGTATAGGTTTGTTCAAAATATGATATTTAAAGGAGCAAATGAATATTTGGAATGTCAAATATTTTGGTAACATTTTCAAAAAAAAAAAATTAAATCCAAGCTCAAAATTTACAATAGATAATAGAAACTCATGGAATGGATTAATATTCTTATGTGAAAGAAAAAAGTTACTTTTTGATTATCATAATACATTGAAATAAAAAGAGTAATATTGGTTTCAAAAATCCAAGAATAAATGGCTCAAGGAAGGAGAAATAAATACAAAAGAAAAAATCATGCTACAACAAAAACAAATTTTTCTTTTTGTCACATCAAAAATATTTTAACTCTAGATGGAAGAGATATTGAGGATGAAGAAGATATAAGAAAGGAAGAAATTAATTATTTTAAAAATATTTTGTCAAATACAAGGCAAGATAAGCAGACACAACATAATATTTTGTAAAATATTCCATCAATTATCACACAGGGACAACATGAAAGCTTGATGAAAAATATATCAATGGAGGAGCTAATTGAAACAATTTTCTCTTTCCACATATAGATTCAACCTCTTGGAACAAGAACTTATATCAAGAATTGACTCTCTCCTCATGGATATGCTAGATACTATTGAGCAAGATCTTAAGATAAAAATCGACTCACTCTTTGATATCTCTCAAACAATTCGAATCCAACAAACGGTTATACATACACAAGCAAAGAAAATTATGCAATTAGAAAATTGTATCTCTGAGATACATGAAGCAATTTTCTATTTCCATAGATAGATTGATCCTTTTGATGCCATAAATAGATTGAACCTCTTGAAAGAAGAACTTATATCAAGAATTTACTCTCTCCTCATGGATAGGCTAGATACTATAGAGCAAGATCTCAAGACAATAATAGACTTGCTCTTTTACCTCTCTCAAACCATTCGAGCCCAACAAATTGTTATAGAAACACAAGAAAAGAAAATTATGCAATTGGAAAAACGTATCTCCAAGATATAATCTAAACAAAAGTTACAGGAAAAATATGATCTTATCACATAATTGAAAGATAGGGTCAGTCAAATCAACTACTCTCAAGTTTCCCTATTGCATAAATTCCATAGAAGCTCCATGACATGATCTCCAAACTCAAAAATAAGTAGTCTAATATTCTTACACAACACAACCACCTTAGATAGAAAACCATCACTAAACAATAGTCCATCCAAAAATAGATAGAGGAACATAATTTGTGAGTAGAGGTTGTCAAGAGAAACAAAGCTCTACCCATGGTTGAAATTGTAGTGCATGCAAAATTTGAGGAAATGCTACGCCACACTAAGGAACTCAATCATTGAGTGCATGGACTTCCAAAAACAACTAATACTTTACATTCAAGTCATGTTTTTCTACACGAGACCTTGGATATAAAATATATCACTCTTGACAAGGATTGGGTTACCTCTAACGAGACTCTTGTTATCCACTTACAATCAGCAAGGGAACATCTATAGGCTTTACGAGCTAAGAAGTTATTCTCTCTTCCTAACAAGATCTATTTGGATGTCGATCTCACGTGACTCCAAGTTGAGGAACTTCAAAAAGCTTGTGCTTTAGTCATAGCTACAAATAAAGAGAACAAATGGGTTATCATCTATAACTATAAGGCTATCATTTGTGATCCCCCATGAGATGGTCATGTCCTAGATCTTGGTAATGATGCCACCCTTCGATCTCCACCAAGGCTAATGACTTCTCTATCGCATGCTAGAATTGCAATAATTCTTTATGTTCTCTTGGAACTTTCCAAGATGTTATAGCTTTACAAGACATAATTTTCCTCACCAAGACCTATGAGAGTCCTAAGAGGGCCCTACCACTTGTAATTCATTACTTTTGGCTCTCATATTTTTGATGTGAGACTCACAGGTTGGGTGGTGTTCGTGGCTCTTGTGGAGTTTCTTGTCTCATTTGAGATAACCTTTTGGCCTATTGTATGCTTACTAGATTCAAATGTGCACTCCATATATATGTATTTATGGGTCCACAGAGGAACCCCCCTTCTCAAGGTCTTGATTATAGTGTGCTCATTGCCCCTTGTTTCTTCATCCTTCAGTATGCATATCAATGACAACCCATTTCTTAACCTATACCTAGAGATCTCCCATTTCTCCAACATGGGTGAGGTTATCCTCCTACATGACTTCAATGCTTACACTGGAGTACACTAAGTGCTTACTCAGGATCTTGCAAGAAATATGCTTTACCTTCATGAGCCTGAACTTGAGCATATAGTTTTGCTTCGAGTCTCAACTAATAGGGACAATCCTATCACAACATATGGGTAATTTATTCTATATATGGGAGAGTCACATAATATTCACATTCTCAATGGGATCTCTTACTTCCTTGAATCTAGAAGATTTACTTACTTTCCTCATGGTGGAGGTGCAAGCATCATTAACTATGTTCTTGCCAGCAAGAATCTTATCCCCCACATTTGAGAATTTTTTGTCTCCCATCAGCTACCCCTCGTCAACCATGTTGCCTTATCTTTCTCTCTTCACAAAACTCCCCCCTAGTCCTTCACCTCCCCCTACTCTAATATCCCAAATACCCATCCTACTAAAACCTACTTCAATGGTCCACTCACCATTCATTACTCTTCTAGACTCTCTCACCTCATGTTAGAATTCTATTCTCTCACGCTCCCTACCACCACATCTATGTATGACTTCCTATCTCCTACCCTCTAGAAGGTTTTCCTTAACTCCTTAACCCTTTGAGTTCGTCATTCCAACCCCTCCCTGCCCTCACCCTGTCTACACAATTATTACCCTATGAACCATTGGTATGACAAATATTGTAAGTCTTTTCATCAAAAGCTCTAATTTTTCTTTAGTCCATGATCCTTCATCCATACCTAATGCACATCAATAGTACCAGCATATCCTGATATGTAAGAAATGTAAGTTTATTGCATCTAGGCAACTTGTGCTTCTTGATGCCCTCCATCACTCCCCCAAATACATTTGGCATACCATACTCCCAAAGAAATACCCACCATCAGATATTGATCCTCAAACTTAATTCTCTTATGCCAACTCCCTTTATTATGTGTATCGCTCCAAATTTTTTGCACCCTTACCTTCAGGCTATAGGATCCGTGCCCGAAAGGGGGATGGGAAAAGGATGGGACAATACCTCGGACTGAGAGGCCCTTTGAAGGTCCCGCCTCTCAGGGGAGGGGTATTAAGGTGATTTTTCGATGGATGGTGGGGTTCACCAGGAAACGTTTAGTGGCAGTCTCCACGCCTAGGTTGGGAATGTGTTTGATGTGTTCAGTTTTACCTTTAATCATTCAAATCCTAGGTTTGGCCAAATGAATCTAAACTGTTCTATTATGAAATGCAGGTTTAAATGAATACAAAAAATAGAATTAAACAGAAAATACAGAGAACAAGCTAGATGAGAAAAACCATACCTGATCCGGATGTCTGATGGAGGTTCTAATTTTTGAAGCAGTCCAGATCGTCTGGAATTTGACAGGATCGTCTCGATCTGACAGGATCATCTGAGATCTGACGAATTCGTCAGACGAATTCGTCAGAGACCTGCAATCAGAGAAATAGACACAGAATACAGAAAATGCAGCTATGATGATAGAGGGAAATGGTGTAAAATGGCGATAAAGATGTTAAGATGATAATTGCAAATAGAAATGCAAGTAAATTATAGTATTCTAATGACAAATTATGATCTTATCATGCACTTAAGCTATATGGGTGAACTCCAAGATGCAGAATAGAAGAAATAACAATAAACTGATCTAAATGCAGAATGAAATAGCAGACGAAAAGAGAAAAGTGCAAACTCTGGGCACTAATTGCCCCCAATGTTGACTGCAGTCGAAATCGTCTGTAGAGTGCGAAATCATCTCGAATTGTACAAGATCGTCTGCGATGATCTGAGCTTGCTCCGGCTGAAAAACAATGAAGTTCCTGCAAGAAAACTTGGAAAAGGACAAAGGCAAACAGTAGTCTAAAACGTTCTAATGCATGTAAAACTCGAATTACAGAGAAATTCAGCCAGGGGAATGTCAAGGGGAGGGCCTAAGATTAAATAGGCATAGGAAGGAGGTTGGGAGGTTGGAGATCATCCCAATTTGGGAGATCTCCAATGGGGGAAGTCTCTAACTGCGTAGACACGCTTTTGCCCCGGTTAGAGACGTCGTTGAAACAGAAGCTAATTATGAAAAATCAGTTTTGGGACGAAATCGTCTGGACGTTCTTCTCCAGATGAATTCGTCCGATCTGAGGCGATATCGTCTGATCGGCGACGATATCGTCCAACGGTCAAAACAAATCCTAAAAATGGCATGAAAAACGAGGAAAGCGGTTTAACTGGCGGTTCGGGGTTAAAATTTGAATTTGAATTATTACTAAGGTAATTTTAATTATTTGCTAAGGTTTACTGCGCCAATTTTAGGGTGCTACATTTTGCCCCCTCTTTAGCAAATTTTCCGAAGAAAATGCGTTAAAGATGAGTTCTTCTCGATCTACGAGAAAGCAAAAATTTATTCCCATTTTTAGGCGACGATTCTAGGTCGAATCGTACGACAACTTACTATGGTGCCCCCTCAGTGTTTTTACCCAAATCGAACGTTTGAGGTAAAAACGCGAAAAGCAAAATTTTAAAATGTTTTTAATTGTTTTTTGAATAAAATTAAGAAAAATAGGGAAAAACCCTAATTCATTTTTACTGTTCATTTTCCTGGTTTCTAGAGCTCTACAGACAAGATGGTCGAGACAACGCACAGATCGACAGAGGTCCGGCGCGGGCTACGGGTAAGGGTCCAAACTTAATTTAGAATGCTTTAATTTTGAATTTCATGCTTTTTAGATTAATTTTGAATGATTTTTGAGCATCGCGGCCATTTTTGGGCCGTCGACGTCGTCGGGATGAAATCGTCTCAATTTCGTCGAAATCGTCTCGATATCGTCGATTTCGTCCAAGGGCGAAATCGACGATATGGGGACGATTTCGTACAATAAGGGATGATTCCCTCTTGCAAAATCGGAGATGAATTTGCTCAAATTTTGGATGATATCATCCAATAGTGGACGATATCATCATTTGTATGAAATTGAACTTGTTTTACTTGCATTTTTAATCACTGTTTTATTAATGATTTTTATTGTTTTGTTGTTTATGTTGCGAAGAGGATTACTAAAGAGCCGAGAATGGAAATACGATGGGCTGAGGGATGACTTGGCCGCTCTATCTCAGGTAGAGCGAGATCAGTTGGCTCAAGTCGGCTTGCAGCATGTGGCAGATATGCCACAGGTTTCTATGAGATATGGGGCTATTGACAGCCCTAGCAGAGAGGTGGTATCCGGGTTCTTCTTGTTTCGGTTACCGACAGGGGAGATGACTCCCACATTGGAGGATGTATGGAGGATTTTGAGGATCCCCATACAAGGATGGCTAATAACTCCCATGGCCAATCAGGGCCACGTGATGATGCGACTGTGCGGAGATCCGAGCTTCGCCCTGGAGAAGGGCGGAGTGAACATCGAGTCGCTATGCCAGATGCCTGGGGCATCTAGACTGACACAAGTTTTGGCTGGGGTGGTAGGTGGTCTGTTGCTATGCCATCAGAGTGGATGCAGACTACCATGGCTACTAATAGATGTGGTCTACGACATGAGAGACCACGGGTACAGGTTTGCTTGGGGGAGCTTTGTACTATGTCGATTGTATAGGATCCTGCATGGGGTCGTATACAAGGGCGGCCGATGTCTGGTCATGACATCACTACTACAGGTTTGGTGTTGGGAGCACATCATGGTGCGGAGGCCGGTAGGGCTCCCACCGATAGGGATTGATGGGGAGAGGCCCCGAGTTTTCTACTGGTGGCTCCGAAGAGGGTCACAGCGATGGATAGATCTGCCAATGTCCCGGAGACTACTTGACGACCTTGTCTCCGACCAGATCACCTGGAGGCCTTGGAGAGATCATCCAGGGTGGGCCGAGGATGGACAGGAGCTGGCTCACGTTAGGCGAACCTGTTGGCTGAGGATGGAGAGGAGAGAGGTGGAGCTCCATCGCTATGACCGAGTTTTGAGGCAGTTCGGTCTACAGCAGGGGATCCCATCTCTCAGAGACTACGAGTTTTCCTGGACCATCCGGGATAACACTACAGTCAGTGGGGCTCCAGATATGCAGCGCTTCTAGAGTGAGGATGCGGATGATGCCCCCATTCAGCCAGTGGATGGGGATGATACAGGGGTTGTTGATGGCTACGATGCCTGGTACGTAGGCATCCGCCCTCCTCGGATGATGAGGGCTCAGGGTCCGATTCATGTAGTTGTGCATCGGATGGGGAGGTGACACCAAGCGGCCATTGAGGTGGCACAGGGTCACGATGGGAGAGAGCAGAGGAGGCCACAGGCTCAGCAGAGGCCATGGCAGTGGGAGAGGAGGGAGGAGAGACCCCCTTCTCCATGGAGAGAGAGGCCACCATCGCTCGATAAGGGCAAGGGTGTCGAGGTAGGAGAGAGTAGCGAGATGGCTACTCTTCGAGTGAAGACTGTCCGTCTCCAGGCTCAGGTGCAGTCCTTGCAGGATGAGGCTGCACGACATCGAGAGGAGGCCACACAGCTCAGAGATGAGGTCGCATGCCTTAGAGCATGGAGCGGAGGGGCGAGCACTCGGGACCTAGCATGGGCTATTGCCTAGATCACATTCTATCAGATGCTATACCACCATATGGTACCAGAGGAGCAGAGGTTACCATTGTCGGCCCACATTATGAAGCCTATCATGATGAGGTCATCGAGGACATCATCACGATCAGAGTCCAGGACTCATAGCACCACACGGACTATGATGGGGCCACCTCGTCCACCTCGAGGTGGGGGAGGAGATGAGGCTGAGAGCTCGAGGGGTTCTCGAGGCTAGCTGCTATAGACTGCACTACATAGATTGATACATAGTGTTTATTATTTTTGATAGAGGATTGAGTATGCCGAGGTACAGATTGTGGCATACCGATCCAGTTTTGAGATGATGTATATATTGTTGATATATATATAGATGAGATATTTTTGATCATATGACTTGTCTTATGTGTTTGTATGATGCTTTAATGTTTTGATGTGATTGATTTGATGATTCATGTAATTATGTCATTTGGAAATATTATGGTTTGAATGTCATGCTTTTAAAATTTAAATGAAATAATCTGATGTAAACAAATTGGTTGTTTGTGGGATAATTTGATAAAAATAAAAGGGACTTTTAACAATAATTTCAAAGGACATTGTCGCTATTTATAGACCATTTCATGGAGTCGCCGCTCGCTAGGTCGTCAAGCTAATCCCGGTATAGAAATATTGCTAAAAGTAAAAGAGTGCTTAAGAGACTGTCTTAAGACTTTGTTGTGATGATGCAAATGATGATGATGATGGTGATTTGTTTTCAGATTTCCATGAAAATATTATGCATGAAATATATATTATATATATTAAATGATTTTTGCTAGGCATAAATTCCTAAGTGTGATAAATTTTTTGAATAATTCCCTAGGAATTATACCATCATTGCAAAATTGAAGTTTGACATAATGACATGAAATAGTAATAATGTGCGTTGTTTTAAAGCATAATTGTGTAACATAATGATTTAAGTCATATGTTTTTATGATTTTAAATAAATGGGAAATAAAATTAGTACAATGGTTTGCGCTAGGCATAGAATATTTAGGTATAAACTTATACCATCATCGCGAAATCCAAAGAAGAAAATAATAGTTTTATTGCATGGTTGATTTTTAATTTTTGAAAATAAACAGAAAATATAAAGATGAGGACTTGCGCTAGGCATAAAATTCCAATTTTGGTTTTGGAACTATACCATCATCACGAAAGTCAAAAAGTTATATATAAATGTAACTTTATTGCATGTTTTTTGAAAATGATTTTGATTTTTTTGATAATGCATGTAGTTGTCTTTATACTAAACAAATGTTCTCAGATAAGAAAATGAAATTATTCCAAACAATTTGCAAAAATATTTCAAAGTATCTTAAAGACAAAAGTTAGATTTATAAGGAATCCCATGTGCGTATGTGAGTTCATTTCCGATCTTGATTTATCATAATGATACACAAAATCTCTCAAATACAAATGTGTGTGCAATTGCTTTGTGCATTTACCAGTTTTGAGCAAGATAATTTGATACAAGTGATTTGAATTAACCAAATAAGTGTTCATTAACCATGATTTAGATGCATATAACCGTACCGGACTACTATGTAAGTCGGGTTATCAAGAGCTAGCTAATCCATAAGCGAGACATAGGTCTGTACAAAAGAAGGTCGCTAATGTGACAGACATATCACCACGCTAGGAGTTACCCAAGGCCAAGCGGGTTGGGCACAAACCACCTGTTATGGGGCTTACCTCACAGTTTTCGAATAATTGAGAATTCCAAGGATTCAAGCTCATCAACCCTTCTTTTCTTTTCAATGGGTAGGGAAAGGGATTTTATTGCTTTTGCTTTTGCTTGTTTTCTTTGCTTTTTCTTTTTTTTTTTTGTATTTTTCTTTTTCGTATCTTTTGCTTTGATATTTGAGATAATGCTGAAATAGTGCTAAGAGAGTACAAAATGATTCTGAAATAATGCTTCTTTTTCTCATGATTTTGCTTGATTTTTCTTTTTCTTTTGCTTCCTATTCTAGGGATACTTGCTCGGATTATCTGTAGAGCAAGGGATTTTTATTCTGGGTAGGGGTGAGCTTGTCCTTTTGTCAATTCTCAAAGATTCTAGACCATGTGCATGATAGGATAGCAGGGGAAACTTTTCGCTCAAGAAACCACTTCTACTATGTAGCATAGCATGGACATTACAAATATAATCATTTTATTGTGAAAGGATATGCTTGGTTTAAGTAAATAACAAGATCAATTCTCCGTGCTCAAACTTTATTTAATTGAATTTTGTGGACTTTGATATAAGAGAGATTAGTAATCATGCCGGATAAAATCAAGATATTTATTTTTGTGTTTGCAAAAGTGAGAGATTCCAAATAAATGCTAATTTATCCAAAATAATTTGAAAATATAACTGCAATACTTTAAGAAGAAATATATACAACAAATATTTTTGAGGAGTTTGATAATTTTGACTCTCTCTTTCTTCTTTATTTTTTTTTGGTTTCGAAAGAGTCAATAATATTGTTGTTTGTTTTTGTTTAAACAGTTTTATACATTTTTAAAATGAGACAACATGCAAAATATATACAAATGATGAAATGACCAAATTTTATGCGTAATATCGCTTAAGATGCATAATATTCATAGGTTCTTTTAAATATTTACCATCTAAGGTAGCTAATTTGTATGCTCCCGATTCAAATTTAGCAGTGATAATATATGGTCCAAGCCATTGGGTTCAAATTTACCTTTAAGGTCTTTAGTTGCATTAGTATTTTTTTATTTTCTTTTAAAACAAGGTCGCCGACCTCAAAGGATCGATGACGAACTTTCTTGGATAATTCGTTTTGAGGAGTCGAGGCCTCAAGCTGGGCTATACTAGGTATAGAACCATCAAAATAAAAACCATTATGTAACATCTCTTCCACGGAGACATCATGGAAAATATCTCCTTCCAACTCATCGTCGGATTCGAGCAATCATTTCAGGATAGGCTATGGATAGCATATTGCAGGTAGAAGAATTATTCTTGGGATACAAAGAATCTTGTTTATCTAGATAATCTTGATAACATATGAGTTGATCATCATCTTCAAAAGGGAAGGGTTGACCCTTACTAGGAAATAGGCCCACACCACATCGGGCGGGCCATGGTTCTACCTCAAAAGGTTCTTTCATACCATCTTGGAGAGGTCCCAAGCCTTTCCCTTTATATCCCAATTTAAGCATTATGGGTTTAGCTTTAATATATTCATTAGCAAAATAGCATCGAGCATATCCATCACAATGCGTCTTGATGTTTCGGGGTATTCTTCCCCAATCATATCCTTTATAAATAAAAGCACAACTCCCGACTTGGTAGATACTTCCCATAGGTTGTGGGAGGCCCAAGGTACGAGGAGAAGGTGGCAAATTACTTAAGATAATGGAATCTTGCATAGAAGCATTTGTTTTTTTTGATATAAGAATTTTAGATAAATCAGGTAAGAGTTCATCAGAAAGAGCATAAGAGGTAGAAGGATCATTCCCTATATCTTTAGATGTGGAAGGTATGATAGATGTAGATAATGTGGAGGTGTTAATAAATGGGTCTATAGGTTTTGAAATTATAGGGATGGAACATGAAGGATTGGTTGTGGATTTAAGATCTTTTTGAGGTTCTAGTGTGGTTTGTTTAGAAGATTGTTGAGCTATATATGAGGGTGAAATTAATGGAGGAGAAATAGATGAAGTTATGGGTGTGTGTTTCACATGTTTAGATGAAAAATAAGAATTAGGATGTGTGGATGACAGAGCAGGGCAAAATTGAACTCCAACAGGTTCTGCCAAAGCACACATATCAAAGGGTCTAGGATCACCATGGATAGTGACCAACTGATTTTTAAATTCGAATTTAACACATTGGTGTAAAGTTGATGGGACAGCCCGCATTGCATTGATCCAAGGATGACCCAAGAGTATATTGTATGATGCGGGGCAATGTACAATAAACACGGTCGTGTCTAAGGTTCTCGGACCAACTTGCAATGGGATGGTGATAACTCCACACGTTTCTTGTGTTTCGTCATTGAAAGCTTTTATGATCATGTCAGTTTTCTTCATTTCATCACTTCTAAACCCAAATCTTTGGTAGAAGTCAAAAGTGCAAATGTTTAGAGATGAACCATTATCAATCAAGACCCTTTTGACTGCTACATCTCCTATTAGGGCAGTAATATATAAGGGGTTATCCTTATGTAAACTATGTTGTGGGATATCTTTATCTCGAAAGTCAATACAATCGACTTCTCGAGTGATGATAGTATTGGACATGGCTTCAGGTTGAATATTTTGAGGTACCATCATTTGGCTTAATGTGAGCATTAATTCATCCCTATGGGTAGGAGAAGATCTTAACAAGTCCAAAAGGGAAATTCTGGCTGTAGTATTGGATAATTGTTCATTAATATTGTAAGGAGGTTTTGGTTGAACATTAGACATATGATTCCCTTTATTGGGATTTTTCAAAATAAATGGAGCTGATCCATCATTCTGAGTTTGATCCTGTTGAGAATTGTGAGCCTGTTGTCTGGTAACAACTCCGATGGTACCTACAATGTTATATTGAAGATGCTGAATTGGTCTCGGTCTAGCGTTTATGGCTTGTTCATTAGGAAGGAACTGATTAGAAGAGGGTCGAGTAGTAACTCTTCTAGGAAATGGTTCTTTCGAAACCATAGCATCTATGATAGGTTGAATAGGATCTGATTCATTTTCAGAACTATTCGATTGATTTGAGGTGATGTCTATTTCACTTTCAGGATCCGATTCTACATCACTAGGATCCGGTGTTGGAGTATTATATAGGGGTCTGGACGTAACCATGGATAAAGTTGTGTCAAATTTTTGTAGATCATGATTAGGTAAATGTCCGCTAATAGTTCCTACATATCGGGTAGGAGGAGGGACATTATGATGCTCAATTTGATTGGCCACCTCTTTACCATGTTTTGGTAAAGGATGTTGAAATATATCTAATGATTGATTAGCATTTTGATTCTGATTTTGGGGAATGTTCTTTTGAGTATTATTAGGAGGATTTTGTTTAGGTTGAAAGGCTTGCACCTCCATTTCATTATTATCAATCAAGTCTTGTATTTTATGTTTTAATATTTTGCAAGAGTTTGTAGCATGTCCAGGTCCTCTATGAAAATCACAATGTAAATCAGCTCTGTATCCGGGTATAGTTGGATCAGGTTCCCGGATAGTTGGTAATTGAATCAAACCTCTTTCGAGTAATTGGGGTAGAATAGTTGATAATGGTTGATTCAATCTAGTAAACTCTCGAGGTGGTTTATCAGGAGGTTTTAATATAAACTTCTCCGTTGTTTTCGTAGTATTAACATTAGCAATGTTTCTACTATCAGTGACTCCGTCACCTACAACTTGTTTGTTTTTATATTGATTTCTGGATGTTTTCTCATCATCTTTCTTTTTGAGCTGACCTCTTCTAATGAGAGCATCTTCCACCCTTCGAGCTAAGTCTATAGCTTGATCGAAGGTGGTTAAGGTAGCAGTTGATAATTCATAGGATATTTGTTCTTGCAAATTATTAATAAAAATGTCCAACATTTCCCTATAAGGTAGCACAAAGTGCAGTTTTCCTATCAACTGCCTCCATCTAGCTAAGAAATCAGCAAAACATTCATCTTTGTCTTGTTTTAAGTTGTATAAATCTTTAATGGTCACGTGTCTCTCGATGTAGGCACTAAATTGATGGACAAAAGATTCAGCTGTTTCTTCAAAATTCCTCAAAGAATGAGTGGGCAATTGATAGTACCACTCTAATGCCATTCCTCCTAAACTTTTTGGGAACATTTTTAGTAATAGCAAGTCATCATGTGATATATCATGACATGCTATCCTAAACATGCGAAGATGCTCTATGGGATCTTCAGTTCCTTTATATATAGGCAGGACGGGCATGGGAAAGTGCTTAGGGTATGGCTGTGCTACAACTATGGGATCCAAAGGCTGACTACACATCTCTCGATAATTATACGAGGGACGGTAGGGATCTATCTGGTCCATGCGGGAAGCTAACTGTTTCACCATGGCTTCCAGATTACTGGTTTGCCCACCATATTGGTTCGGTAGGGCATTAATATGGGATTTGTGAGCATATGATGGAGGGACATGAAGATTAGATGCTATATTGCTATTGTGTAAATTGTTGGTAGGAAGGGTGTTATGAAGAAGTTTTGAAGTTGTATTATGTTGTATCCCAGATTGTTGAAAATTGGTGTTTGGCTTCATTTTAGGTTTTTGTCGATTTGAAGCATATTGATCAATAGTTTGGCGAAATAAAGCGGTAAATGAAGGTCTCTTTTGTGTGGGAATGATTTTAGGCTCAATAACAGGTTCCTTAGGGGGTTGGGTAACCTGTTGTTTTTGCATGTTCTGAATCATAGTGACCATATCTATATTGGATGGTCCAGCTTTATCACTTTCTTGATCGACAAAAGACAAAGGATTAGTGTGCATGTTAAACATATCTTCCATGGCTGCTTGAGTGTCACTAATTTGTCCTCTATCAATACGAACTGCCATATTAAGAGCACCAATGTTATTACTGAAAAATTTCCAGAAATGATCTAAGTTATCAAAAGCAACAGTTTCGTCTGGAGCCATTCTAGGGGATGAGGATCCTTCCTCTTTAACATTTTCTTCTTGTTCATCTACAACAAGCTCATCTTCTGGCTGTTCTAGAGTTCCTCCTTCTGGAATTGAATCCTCAGGAAGGGCATTTGGGTTTTTTGTTTTCTTTCCTAACCAATCTTCTTCTTCTTCTTCTTCAGTTTGTTTACCATTCCTAAGTCTAGGCATTGTGCTTAAATTTAGATTTCAGCAAATATATATATATATATATATATAATAATAAATATATATATATATATATATATATATATATATGCAACAAGCTTAAGAGGTATATATTTTAATTATATACCTACTATAGTATTTAAAATAAAATGTTTTGGTTTTGTTATGTTTTTGGTTTTTCTTGTTTTTTTATAACAATATTATAAAGATAACAAACAACACACTAAATGCAAGAAATAATAATAATGAAAGCAATGATCTAGTTTTCTATAAACAATTTATAAATATCATTAACGGGCTCAAGTTCTTCAGGAGTCATGAAATGTTCTTCTTCAAATTGAAAATTTTCTTTCAAGAATTTGACAAAAAGTGCTATAGTGATATTATCTGTCTCAGACTCTGGTTGGTAGAAATAAAGTTCGTGGCAATACTCTCGATATAACACAGCTCTAGGAACTCTCCTCCACCTTTCCCTATCCGTAAGAACGACCTCTTGGTCTTCTACATGACCTAGGAATTGGTGTATAACAGTTGCGTTCTCGAGGTATTCCTCGAAGGTGAACAATTCTGAAGACACAAGAGCTCTCCTATAAGCTAACCACCTATGGCAAGCTCTCTGAAGTTCATGATAAAAAATGAGTTGATGAGGATCCAGGATTCTATCTAGGGCAAACCTCTTAATTTGCCTAAGTTTGGTTGATCTAGATGAAATGATACCTAATCTCCTATTAAGTTCGTCCCACAAAGGTGGAACTCTATATGTTTGAGATAGTCTAAGCAAAGAATTAATTTCTATGGCTATTAATTGATTTTCAACATTTATAGTGACAGCTAGTCTTTTCTTAGGAGCTACCATCTAAACATGATATGCAACTTAGTAGTTTTCTAATGATTTTAAATGCATCTATGTTTTTTTTGTTTTCAAAAGGTTTTAGTTTCACGTCGGGTTCACCAAAATGTATCGCTCCAAATTTTTTGCACCCTTACCTTCAGGCTATAGGATCCGTGCCCGAAAGGGGGATGGGAAAAGGATGGGACAATACCTCAGACTGAGAGGCCCTTTGAAGGTCCCGCCTCTCGAGGGAGGAGTATTAAGGTGATTTTTCGACGGATGGTGGGGTTCACCAGGAAACGTTTAGTGGCAGTCTCCACGCCTAGGTTGGGAATGTGTTTGATGTGTTCAATTTTAGCTTTAATCATTCAAATCCTAGGTTTGGCCAAATGAATCTAAACTGTTCTATTATGAAATGCAGATTTAAATGAATACAAAAAATAGAATTAAATAGAAAATACAGAGAATAAGCTAGATGAGAAAAACCATACCTGATCTAGATGTCTGATGGAGGTTCTAATTTTTGAAGCAGTCCAGATCATCTCGAATTTGACAGGATCATCTAAGATCAGACAGGATCATCTGAGATCTGACGAATTCGTCAGAGACCTGCAATCAGAGAAATAGACACAGAATACAGAAAATGCAGCTATAATAACAAAGGAAAATGGTGTAAAATGGCGATAAAGATGTTAAGATGATAATTACAAATAGAAATGCAAGTAAATTATAGTATTCTAATGACAAATTATGATCTTATTATGCACTTAAGCTATATGGGTGAACTCCAAGATGTAGAATAGCAAAAAATAATAATAAACTGATCTAAATGCAGAATGAAATAGCAGACAAAAAGAGAAAAGTGCAAACTCTGGGCACTAATTGCCCCCAATGTTGACTACAGTCGAAATCGTCTGTAGAGTGCGAAATCGTCTGAAATTGTACAAGATCATCTACGATGATCTGAGCTTGCTCCGACTAAAAAACAATGAAGTTCCTGCAAGAAAACTTGGAAAGGGACAAAGGCAAATAGTGATCTAAGATATTCTAATGCATGTAAAACTCGAAGTATAGAGAAATTCAGCCAGGGGAATGTCAAGGGGAGGGCCTAAGATTAAATAGGCATAGGAAGGAGGTTGGGAGGTTGGAGATCATCCTAATTTGGGAGATCTCCAATGGGGGAAGTCTCTAACGGCGCAGACACGCTTTTGCCCCAGTTAGAGACGTCGTTGAAACAAAAGCTAATTATGAAAAATTAGTTTTGGGACGAAATCGTCTGGACGTTCTTCTCCAGACGAATTCGTCCGATCCGAGGCGATATCGTCTGATCGGCGACGATATCGTCCAACGGACAAAAAAATCCTAAAAATGGCATGGAAAATGAGGAAAGCGGTTTAACAGGCGGTTAACGGGCGGTTTGGGGTTAAAATTTGAATTTGAATTATTACTAAGGTAATTTTAATTATTTGCTAAGGTTTACTGCGCCAATTTTAGGGTGCTACATTATGTCCCTAGCCAACCTACCATCCTTGTCTCATCCCCCTCCCCCCACCATTTTTTTCTTAATAGGGATATTAGAAAAGCTATTTAGAAATTCAACACCAGTAAATCCATAGATTTTGAGGTCTTCTAGACAAAGTTCTTCAAACACGAAGTTGATTCACTCACTTTTCCACTTTCTAGGCTCTTTAATGAGGTCATTTGCTCTAGATTCCCCCTCTCTTGGATATGACACATTATTCACCCCATCAAAAAATTAGGAGATAGTTACATCTCGAATAATTAAGGGACTATTATGATAGGACATACCTTTTCCAAGTTGTGTGGAACAATGTTAGAAATAAAGTTGTCAGAAGAACTAGAGCACATGAAGCTCTAGGTTGTAGGATAGCCAAGTTTAGGAGTGACCTCTAGACTATCAATCACATCTTTACCCTTTGTTCCATTATTGAGGAGGCTCGCAAACAATCCATCAAAGTATTTTGTTGCTTCATCGACTTCAAAAAGGCTTTTGACTCTACACTGACACTTCTCCTTCTCCAAAAACTTCATGATATTGATATCTATGATCACCTTGTTCTAGATATAACCATGCTATATGAGATAGTGATCATCTCATTTCATACCCCTCATGGCATCTAAATCTATCAAGAGTACCATTAGGGTTAAACAAGGTTGTCATATCTCATCGACCCTATTTGGTATCTATATTGACGAGCTCGAGGATAGGGTTATGCATAGTGGTGAATATTCACAAATTGGGTGAATATTAGGATTTCCAAAATTGGAAATTGATGAATATGAGGACCCTCAATGTCGGCCCATTCACCTAAAATTTTTAAGATCAATTTTTTCTTAGGGTCAATTCGCCATAATATATATCCAAACATAGATATATTTGTACTTGTTGGAAAGCTCTTGTCAAGCCTGACCTAATGGTGGTGTTTTTATAAATTTATAAGATGATTTAATAGGTCAAAATTGGTCCCAAATATGACCTTACATTTTAGGACTTCAAATACCCCAAAATTTGGTGTGAAGATGCTCAATTTGATTTTCTTAGGATTCTCCATGATTCACCTTGATTTTGATTAGGATTTGCCATTTTTTTACAAGTACATTTTGAGTCCAACCCTACATTGCACACTCTAAGAGTGTGCAATGTGTCATATAGTAAAGCGTGCAAGTGTACAAATAGGAGTGTGCAAGTGTTATAGAATAAAGTGTGCAAATAGAGAGCCAAGAATCATGTATACAAGTGGCAAGATGAGAAGCCAAAAGACATGAGAGGATTTATCTTATACATGGAATAGGAAAATATGCATATCCCAGATATGTGAGGAGAGCAATAGTTAAGTATTGAATAGTCATATTCATAAGGCTATATTATGGAGAAAAAACTCCATGTAATGAATTATTGAGGAATATATCTATTCAAAGCATCATACAAAAAATATTGTATGCATTTTAAGAAATTATACTATAAATTTTCTTCATGTTATTGCATGAAAGATATTCGTCATTTTATTCATATTATTTTTATTGTTATGAATATCATGATAATTGTTTTTTCCATTTAATATACTGATTACTCTTATATTTGAGACTACTCAAGATCCTAGATATTGGGACCTATAACAATCTGGATAAAAATCCAATAATAAAAGCACTTGGCCTATCACTAAAGCATGCCAACAGTAGAGTGGTGTAGTTATATGGCACTCTCATGCCCATATTTGGTCTCATCTAAGACCTTCCTATGGCACTCCAAGCATGTGCAACTTAACTATCATAAAGGTATAGCTATGATCGATCTCCCACACTCATTTGGAATATTCCTCTCAAGAGACTTCACCACTAAGATCAAGTGATACCTGTCATTAAATTGGAATCAAATGATACTCTAAACTAAATATAGGATCAAATTTAAAATCACATCAAAACCCATCCACACATACCACATTGAGCAAATTCCTTTCAAAAGGAGTGGAGAGGAGCAGGTCTACTTAGCAAAATAAGAGTTTTTAGAACATGACTACCCCATAAATAAGATGCATTCATACATACTTTATGACTATCTATAGCTATGGACATCTGAGACATGGAGGCTAGATCTAGATAAAGCATTCAAGACAACTAGCATGGGGTTATATATCATAGGTATTCCTTTGTATAGTGTATATGTTGCATTTAGAATATATATATAATAAAACTTTGAGAAGAATGATTAGAAATTTTTTTTGAAGCCAAGGGATTAAGGGATTATAAAATATGGAACTCATAATAATATTGAGTAAAACATCCAATCAAATGAAGATAATCTCTATGAAAGAAAATATGGTAGAATATGGTTATAAAAGATCTTGAAGGACCTCTCTAATACCCAAATATAACTAATCTACTACTAATAATTAACTATTCCAATACTTATGAAGGCACACGACTCAACCTCAATTGGTAGTTTTCCCAATGTGCATAGGGAAGGGTTTCCATATGTTTAATGCAAGGTGGGCTCTCAAGGAGCACAAAAATCAATACCAAGAGAGGACATGTCAAATATATGAGCAGATGACAAAAGTCCTTACAACAAGAATAAAATTTAGTGGTTGGTATTATACATAGGTATCATGAGGCACTCTATGAGATATTAATAACCTTCACACAAGACCAAATTATGATATTGTGTTTTGTAAGAAACCTTGGCATGCTAAAAATAAAATCAATATAGGATAATAACCACCTAAGGACAATTAATGACTAACAAATTTGTAGGAACTAAGGCCTCCACCAATAGGCCAATTAGATGGAAAAGGAGACAACTACCATGATGTAGCATGAAGGAGGATAATAGATAAAATGTGTCTTTGCAAATTTAGTTACAAAAAATTATCCTACCAGAGGTAATTAACAAAGGATAAGGAATTTTTATGGACCATATAAGGGAGAAGTATATAAAAGTGGTGTATTCCCTCTATCAAGGTGTATGAACTCTCAAATGGATATACCCTAAATTAAGGAAGCATTTTCGATGGGAACTTCATCTCAAGAATAAATTCTAAAGCAAAGTAGTTATGACGAGTTGAAATTTATGAGGATACCTACAAATCCTTCCACATATTGAATAACCATTGTTTATAATATGTTTAAAAATGATGACTAGAAAAGGACCATGTTGAAATATGATAGAAAATCTAAATATCCTAATGCCACAAGGTAGTGCTAATAACCCAAGTTAAGTTAGTGAAAGATATTTATCCTTTTCTATGATAGCTAGGCTTGACCCTTCCTTAAGTAGAGACCCCAAAACCATTTTGGTGATAGCTAATGGGGATTTGCAAGGGGTAAGGTTTCTATTTGCTTAGTAAATATAGATCCACTCCGTGGGTTCAAAAACCAAGCATACATTTGTGGCTAACTGGGTTGTAATTGTAATCCTAGCTCATTTTGCATACCACACTAGCAACATGCTAAAGAAATAATCCCAATACCCATAGGTTAGGGAATAGAACAAAAAATAATAGGTTGAAGGAGGCTTTTCTATGCCTATCAACCCAAACAAAAAATTCCATAGTAAAAGGATCATGGAATAAAAAGTTAAGGAGAGCAAAACAACCAAAAACTAGACTTAGCCATACTCATCAAATAAAAGTTTAGGTCCTTATATATAGGTAAATATTTTTTAATCATTTAAGGCTACGAAAAGAGTAGGGTGACATTCACAAGATTGGGAGAGTTATGGTCAAAAACTTTAGAAGATATTAAAGAATGAGAAACATGTCCAAAGTCATGATACCCTCAAAAATATCACCCTAATGGTCCTCTACCTTTATTAGGATCCCACATAAATAGAACATCATCAAGAACAGGCCCTAGAAGGTTTATCAAGGAAAAAACAATACTATATATGTACCTCCTTCATTTACTAAATTTTGTTATTTATTTTACTCTATTTTTAGCTTCCAATTTTGACTCCATGCCCAATGGAAAAGATAAGAAATCTGGGTTTACCCCTTTTAAGTAGGATAAAAAGCCTTAACAGTTGCAAAATTTGTAGTAAATATTTCACTACAACTTTGCTCCACTCAAATAAGACTTAGTCAAAAGTAGGATAGGCCAAGCTAAATAGTCAGAAGACACTTTCCACCTTCATTTGAATGAAAATAACTACACAAGAGAGGCACACCAACCATTAGATATTCCATCTATAGTCAATGCTCATATTTTATCAAAAATTAGCCACATCAAGGATGCTAAATATTGTTGGTCATTGATGTTCAATATAGTGACCCACATGGTCCTTTCAATGGAGGAGAACATAGAAAGAAGAAAAGACTTCAAAAAAGACCAAAGTTGGAAACATGGTGAACAATCAGGATCCCAAGGAGAAAAGTGCTAGCACTTAAAAAAATAAGGCCCATGATTGGTTGAATAAGGCCCATGATTTTGGTTGTAGAGAAAAGAATAATTTGTAGGTATTCTACATAGAACTTCAAATTGAAGAAACCCTCTTCTCATATTTTAAATAGGTCCAAAATTTATTGGTACCCAACTTTGTAGGATCTTCCTTTCATCCTTATTTTTTATGGTAACAATGTGAGCCCAAAACTTGGGTTGTTTCCTAATGAGCATAAAAACCTATGGGCCTCATTGTCTTGTAATAATTCTTTGGCATGCTATTAAAATCCATGACTAACATTGCTATGTCATTTCTTTAACTTTATTTTTATTCTTGGTAGTGTGTTTTTCTTGGTTGTGTTTAATAGCCATAGGATGTCATGTTTTGTGTTCATTTTCCACTTGTTATAGTCGAATGTCAAGATTTAATTATTTGGTGCATCACCCCCATAGCTTAGGTTTAATTTTTTTAAAGTATTTACTTTCCTATTTTTACTTTCATTGCAATTCCTTGTAACCCACTAGCCTAATCTCACAAAGGTATTTGTGCATCAAGGATTAACTTTGATGAGGATCCAACCTTGATTAAGAAAACTCTAGAGGTTGCCCCACAAGTAGTCTCCGTCTATGATGCTTCCCATTATTTTTCTCTACACAAGGCTTAGGTGCATTTATCTTGTTGGGACCTTGGCCCAGGTTGGTGGATGCATTTAGAGACGATGATAGTAAGCTTTCAATATTTGATTTTGATCTTGGTATTCCTACTCTATCTCTTGTAGTGACTTTAGCTCTTGCATTCTTTCCAACTCTGGTTCTAGCACCAATTCTATCCTTCTCATTTTTACTTAAATTTTATTCCTGGATCAATTGTATGTTCTTTCATTGCTACATATTTTGTGAGCATGATGGATGAAATATTTTTTTTTGTAGAAATAATTTATCATTTATATAGTTTTATTCCATTTTGTTATATTTATTCATCCATATTGAACATTTATTTTCTTGAAAAATATTTTGATATGGTTATTCTTGCCATAAATTTTACAACTCTAGAGTATCTAGGGTTTCCCTTTTCTTTTATCTATTATTTTTTTTCCTTTTTAACAATTGTTTCTTACTAATTTTTTACACATATTTGGTTTCATTGTTACCTATCATAGAATTGGTATTAGTGGTCCCTATCACAATTTCACCAACCTATCATGTATATCCAATTACTTTATATTTTGGTATTATTTCTAGTAGTATGGGATATTTCAGGAATCATATTTTCCTAGGAATTTGCCTTTGTATTCTATTTTAGTTAACATTTTTGAATCAATATCAATTTCATTATCACACTCATCAATTTCAGCACAACTTAGACTATCAATATCTTTGTCATCATTTGAATACCTCAAACTATTATTAACAGATCTAAATCTATTCCTATCATTCTCATGTCTATAATGGCCTACACATATATTGTTTATGAAATCAACACAATTAATACTTACATTCTAGCACATATTTTGTCTTCACCAACAACGCTTAAATCCCTGGTGTCACATGCTATGTGTATCCTTTGTACAATACCCTTAGTATTACAACTTACATCTATTTTTTGAAATAGCTCACTAGTACCACAATGCAAATTTGTTGTCATAGGTCTCAAAGCACTTGTATCACAATTCATATTCTTCTTTTGATGAAGATCACTAGTGTCACAACTCACATCTTTTATTTTGGGTTTTATTTTTTCTTCCCTATTATATTCTCTTGTAAGGACATTAAGAATGAGTAATGTTATGTGTATCATGGATCCTATTTTAGTAGGTAATATAACAATATTTGCAAAGCATTCATGATATTCTTAGAGAATAATATTTATGTAATCCTTAAGTGTTGAGAAATCCCCCTTTTCAGCATCCTTATGAATCATTAGTAGGTACCACATTATTATGCTAACATGTTTTTTCGAGAATGGAATGTAAGCAAGAATTCAGGTTTAGCAATTTTGCATTTTAATCAATATCCTCTTGAACAATATCTCTTGCTATTTTGATTTCATCATCACCATCACATATATCAAATTTTCCTAAAATATGTTTTTCTTAAAAATTATCTAACTCACCATCATTCTCAAAAGTACTATCCTTAGTGTCATTCTAAAGTAGGTCACATGTGTCATGTTTTCACTCATCATTTTGAGTTTTATTATTTTCCTCCTTAATTTATTTTTTATGACCTATATATTTGAGTAACTATTGATTATTAATACTTTTGAATTTCCTTTTGCTTTTGTCGTCCTACAATATCTTTGGATGAGGCATTCCTTTTAATGTCACTTTGTTTCTTTGTTTTCTTTCTCTTTATTTTTTTTTCATGATGTGAACACTTTCCTTTGTAATAATTTTGCTCACATAGTTTCCTTCTTTACTTCCTTTATTTTAATTATAAAATTTCCTTATATCTTTCCACTTTTCAATTCTTCTCTTTAAAATAAGTTTTCTTCAATTCATAAATTCCTTTAAAATTCTTCTTTAATAAATTTTTTTCTTAAACAATTATTTTTCATTTTATAAGTATTTTCCTCTTATTTTATGATTTTATTTTTTCTTTTCAATAATAAACTTATAAATTTTTCTCACTATTTTGTCTTCTTCTTCCTTCCTTGAATTAATCCTCTACTTTTTTTATGACATCATTTCAAATATTCCTTCTGAAAATCCTTTTCAAAATATATATCTCAAAAATATCATGTGATACTTTTTTAATCAAACTTTAATTTATATTACTTTAGATTAATCACCAACTTAATCAATAATTGAATGTGCAATTTACCTGGAATTATACTTTATATTCCAACCTTTGCTCATGAAAATAATTTGAAGCTTCTCCTGCACCAAAATAAATATTGATCTTCTTGCCTATGCTTGGGTGTTACTCTTTTTTTTTAAATAAAGGGGTAAAAAATTATTGATAAAAAGTCTGGATTACAGAGTACAACTGAGCTTCCAACTAGGACTCAAATAAACAACCAAATAGGCTAAAACCACTATACTAGAATGACACCCAGAAAAGACAACAAGAATAAACCACATTAAATTTGTACATCCTTTTGGATAAACTCCCATAGACGTTGAGAGTCCCCAAATGGGAGACTTTCTCAATTATCAATACTCCAAGGATCCAGCAGCTCAGAAACCCTTTTTGCCAGGTAATCAACAACCACATTCCATTTCCTTGGAATGTGCACAAAGGATATAAATTTGAACTCTTCACTCGATTTGAGAATCTGAATGACTATAGAGTTCAACTACCAATTAACTTCCTCCACATTTTTACTGTTTAAAATATTAACCAAAATTTGAGAGTCAGACTCGCAAATAATACTATGCCATCCAAGAGAAAACCCCCTCTGCAAGGCCTCAAGAATTGCAAGAGCTTCCATAAAAATTTTGGAGTGAACACCTCTATAAATGGAAAAGAAAAAACTGACACCACCAGTAGAATCTCTCCCAACACCACCAATGCCAGCATGTCTAGGATTACCCCTAGACGATCCATCAATATTAATTTTTAAAACTCCTCTAGGGGGTGGCCTCCACCTACCATCTCTTGTAACCTTCTTGCTGAGCTGAGGAACCCTACTAGGGATAGAAGAGTTCACACCATCCCCAAACAGACCAAGGGCTTGCTATACCTTCTCCTCCCTAGAATACAAAAGAGGGTCCTCATCACATTTGCTATGGATGGTTTCCTAAACCATATACAGGATCCTTTGTCAGATCTATTGAACAGCCAAATAATTTCCCTAAAATATGCATCAGTTCTATTCGAGCCAAATTTTCCAGATGATGCAAGAAGGGCCTAAATTCCAAGCCACTCGAAGGAAGGGGGCCTTGGATGGAGGTCTACACAGACTACTCAAAAACTCCACTAGGGGCAACACATGAAAACATGGATGTTTCCAGGCGCTCCACCAACGGTGCCAAATGTCTCTGGCAAAGGAGCATTAGAAAAGTAAATGAGAAGAGTCATCCTCATTCTTACTACAAAGGACACAAAAAGAGGGACCTTGAAATCCCCTCTTCCTCACATTATCCCAAGTGAGGCATTTATTACGAGCTACCAACTAGATAAATAAGTTACATTTTAGCTAGGCAAATTTGTTCCACACATTTTTCCACCAAGTGACAGGAAGACTCCCATACTTTTGCTTATCAAGAACCTGATAACCATAGGCTACCGAGTAGTTTCCCTTAGGATCAGGGTTCCAAGATAGAATATATTTACCCCTCAATTAAGAACAAGGCCTCCCTATAAGAATACAAGCAAGCACCTCTCTATCCTTGACTAGTCCCCTCTAGGGCCATTGTTGTGGATCTTTCCACCTGTACATCTACATATTTCCAAAATACTAGATTTTTTCAAAGTACTCCACATGATACCAACCTGCTTCCAAGAAAAAATGCTTAGGGAACATAACCTAGGATATTTATTCAATATAGGAGGGTGGCCATCCCAAGAATCCTCCCAAAAAAGAGCATTTGATCCCCGATTGCAAATCCAGAACAAACCTTGCTTGATTAAATTAGCTCCTCTTTTCAGAGTGTCCTAGATAATTGAAAATTTCCCAACCAAGCTGACTCTAGGGATTTTAGCCTCAGAAATACCTCTCAAGTATTTACAAGATAGTATTTTAGCCTAAATCTGATCTTGAGAGGTACACCATCTCCAATAAAGTTTTACAACCAAAGCCTACCAAAAAAGAGTTGTTTGTTGCAACCCAAGGCCTCCCTCTTGCATCGGCCTACATATAGAATCCCACCTAACAAAAATCCATTTAGATTGATCAAGTTTTATAGACCATAAAAACTGTCTTGACAAAGCATCCATGTCCTTGATGAAGTGAGAAGGAGCTATTTGTACACAAAATCTATAAATGGGTAAATCTTGAACAACATATTTTAAAAGAAACACTCTACCTACAGTGGATAGCCATCTAAAAGTCTAGTGATTCACCTTCCTTCTAAACTTATCAAGCATAGACTACCAAGAAGATCTAGGTAGAGGGTGAGATGAAATTGGAATACCAAGATAAATTAATGGGGGAATCCCAACCTAGAATCTTAGAATAAGAGAAATTATGGCTTGAATAAGAGGAGGGGTATTGAAGAAGAAAATAGAATATTTGTCATCATTAATCAATTGTCCAGAAGCACCAAGATATATGTCAAGAGACTGTCTAATATTGCCAGCTTCCCTGATAGTGGCAACTCCCAACAAAGTAGTATCATCAACAATTTGAAGGTGGGAAAGAGGTGGCAAACTACTATCCCACTTCCACCCCTGAATGAGACCCTGCATGACTTGAGACTTGAGTAATATTCCCAACCCTTCCGCCATAATGATAAACAAATAAGGAGATAAATTATCTCATTGCCTCAATCCCCTTGAGGCCTCAAACAACTCTGATGGCTCATTATTAACAAGAACAAATAATGAGGAAGAATAAACACAACTCATCACCCATCTAATCCATTCCTCCTCAAATCCAAAAGTAGCAAGAAATTTATAAATAAAGGACCATCTGACCCAATCATAGGCTTTGGCCACGTCCAACTTAATGAACATAGTTTTCTCCTTAGAAGTTTCCATCGAGTGAATAGATTCTATAGCAATAACAACCCCATCCAATATTTGTCAGCCAACAACAAACCCTCATTGATCCTGAGAGATGATTTTGCTCAACCATATCTTCAGCCTCAGCAATAATTTTTGTGATGATCTTATACACAACATTGCAGAGAGAAATAGGCCTGAACATATCCAAGGATTTTTCTCCCTCTTTTTTGTGTATAAGCACCACAAAGGTAGCATTTAGGGACCTTAGCATCTGTTTGTTCTTTTGGGACTCATGGACCACCTCCAAAAGATCAAATTTGATTAAATCCCAAAACTCTTGATAAAACTCAATCGAGAATCCATCTAGACTTGGGGCTTTTCCTTTTTCATCTTGAATACAACATTTTCCAACTCCTTAAGGGAAATTGGACCCATAAAGTGCTCATTCATCTCTCTAGAAAAAATCATTGGAATATAGTTTAGAATAAGATTTTCGTTCTCATCATCTGATAGGGAGTCCTCCTTGAAGAGAGAGGAAAAATACCTCTTAGTCTCTTTTGAAATATCCCTAAAAGAAAAGCACAAGGCATCCTGAGAATTCAGAGGAGAGGTAATCAGGTTACCATTACGGCATGCCTTAACTGAGTTATAATAGAAGTTTGTGTTCCTATCCCCTTCCTGAAGCCAATATATTCAAGATTTTTGTTTCCAAAAAAATTCTTCCCTCAATTCCCATTCAGCAAGGTCTTTCGTAGCCTCAGATTCCTCAATAAGAAGCTCCTTCGTGAATCCCTGATCTCTAATCTTCCTTGAAGCTTCTTCTATCCTCCTAAGAGCTGCCAACTTAGCCAAGGAAAGGTTCCCAAATTTTAGTCTATTCCATCTCTTCAATTTATGTTTTACAAATTTTAGTCGCTTCATAAAGGAATACATAGTGGTACCTTGAGGAGGTTTTCCAGTGGTCTACCAGCCTCGCATGAAATCATGAAGCTTAGGATCACGAAGCCACATAAGTCAAAACTTAAAGGAGAGATTATTTTTTAGCCCTAACTCCAAAGAAGAGAGTTTGATAGGCCAATGATCAGATCCCCTACCCTCCAAAATCATAGAACTAACACCTCTATTATTACCCATCCAATAACTGGATATCAAAAACCTATCTAGTCTCTCTGATATGGAAGCTTTCCAACACCTTATATTGTGCCAAGTAAAAATCCCATTATCTGGATTGATTTCAACCAAGTTTAGGGTCTGGATATGAGCACTAAATACAGAAGAAAAAGGCTCGATATGGTCCACCCCACCATGTTTCTCCTCTAGACAAGTGATAGAGTTGAAGTCTCCTACCAAAATCCATGGGTACAGGGGAACCAAACTTCTCACAAAGGAAATGTGCTTCCACAAATTTACTTTACCATTGTAATCAACAGGAGCATGCACATTTTTAAGTAGGATGATTTCACCAGATTCATTATCATGCCTGACCATTGAAATCGACCATCTGCTGGAAATCCAAGAGGGGATATCTTAATTGGATCCCATAAACAAGTGATGCCACCAACATATCCACATGCACCAATACACTGGCAATGCTCACTTCTCCATAACTTGGGAGCAATATTTAACATACTATCAATAGCCAATTTAGTCTCCTGAATAAACACCATGTCAGATAATGCACACGAACCAAATCACAAACAATTTTTTATCTGGGGATGCTATTCAACCCCCTTACATTCCATGAGAGGATAATAATTTTTGGGGGTTATAAAAATGGGAGTCCAATTTTCTCACCAAGACTGAATCCACCAAAGTCTCCCCCATTAACTTAATTTTATCCTGGTCCTTCTTTCGACCCACCTTCATATTCTTATCTAAAAAACTTTTTTTAATTATTTTTTGCTACAATCCCAACACCGTAGGAGTTTTGTAGTCCAAGGATGACTGCATCAGTTCCTGAGTAGGAGAGGGCATAACTAAATCTATACCACTTTCCAAAATAGTTTCCCTTATAGGGCTAGACCCAACCATGTCCCCTATACTCAGATCCAAAGCCCTTTGTTCTTCATTTAAATCCCCTAGATCTGATTCCTTAAGTTCCCCCTCAAGAAGAGACATATGATTCAGCCTTGTTATATTTGCATCAGGTAGTGACGTTTCAGGTATCTCCATGCACTGATCAAGATCATATAATATTTCAAAATTGTTGAGTAGAGCATCTGGTTGGCTATCCTTAAGGTCTTTGTTTGCCCTTTGTCCTCTGTTTCGGGCTTTTATCGAAACAAAACCTTCCTTATCCTGTTTCCCTTCCTTTATCGGGGCTTTTCCTTTATCCAAACTTTGTCCAGACCAAAAGGGCCTAGTATTTGAAGCCACATGCGAGACAAACTTAGGGAATTTTCTTTATAGGTGGCCATATTCACGACAAATCTGACAACGAAATGGAAGAGCTTCATAGTCAAGTTTTTGAACCCATGCAGTTGATCCAAATTGTATTTTAATAGAATCTGGAATAGGATTATTTAAGTCAATTTCAACATAAATATGAGCAACAAATATTACCTTTTTATCAATTGTCTATTGTGACGGTCCAACCAGCTTCCCAAGAAGAAGGGCAATCTTATGCAAGATATCAGTTCTCTAGAATTCCAATGGAAGCCATGGAAGCCGCACCCATACTGGAACCCACAACAACCGCTCCTCTGATGGGTTGAAACCCACATGCTAGGGTTTAAGAAAGAGTCCCACCTGGTTATAGAAATAAGGACCCCCTTCAAATGCTTTGTTACGATCTGCAATACAAGAGAAAACCACCATAAAATAGTTGTTCACACTCAGCATCACCTCCACATCACCTTCAAGATTCCAAGTCTTCTTGACCCAAGCCTCCACAAAGGGGAGAGAAATTTGGATGCCCAAAAGTTTGCCAATAAGGGCATGTTTGGTTAGATACTCCACATATTCCACCATTGAGTCTGGTTGAACCACTAGAACTGGCTTGGCTTCACATCGTTCCAAAAATCCATTGTTCTTTAACAAGTGGTTTCTGACATGCACTAGAAAATCTTGTTCCTTCTAGTCATTTTTAGATGAAAAAATGTCACGAGCATGCACTCTATGTGTTGAACCCAATGCCATCACGACATTCCTCCAATTTTTTAGACTTCCTCCAAAAGTTGCTACCATCCCCACAGAGAATTTTTTCTTCATCAAACCCTAGCAGAGTAGTTTTTCCTCATCAAACCCTAGTAGAGCTCTTCAAGACTCAAATATCTAATTGCATAGTTAAATTAGATATGAGATTCCAATTTTCTAGCTTTGCTTGGGTGTTACTCTTATTCTCTATACTAAAATATAATATTTATTTTTCTTCTACTTTGTAGAGTTAAGTGCTCTCTATACTAGATTCTCTATCTACTAGGCTTACTCCAACATTATTGAGGCTCTCCTCTCAGTTTGTGTTGGCTTTTTAGCTACATTATCACAAGTTGCAAATATCAATGATCTTGAGTAGTCTCAAATATTAGATCAATTTAATAAAGATGTCCAAAATAAATGAACATAACATTTATGCAAATAACAATAATAATATATAAATGGCCAATATCATTCATACAATAATATGAAGAAAACTTAAAATAATATTTCTCAAGTTGTATACAATATTTACTCAATCTTATTTCAATTTCATGATACAATACATGGAGCTTTACCTCCATGATATAACCTTAGAAATGTGACTCTTAGACCCTTTGATTATTCCTCTCCTCATATATCTAGGAGATGCAACCTTTCTTATTCCACATATAAGACAAGTCTCTCATGCCTCTTGGCTTCTAATATTGCCACTTGTATACATGACTCTTGACTATCCATTTAATATTGCACACAATATTCTATGATGCATGCACACTCTTACTTACACTCTTGCACACTTGCACTCATAATTGCATGACACTTGTGCACATTCTCACTCTTTACAAGAGCACATACACACTCATAAACTATAGAATCACACCCTAATCTATTATTTATTTAGATTTGTACCATAAAGGTACCATGCGAGTACATTAGCATGTACTAAATAATGTAAATTCTCCAACACCCCTATATTACATTTGGTTATTGAATATTTTAGTCTTTGATCAATTTATTTTAGGCAATTTTGTATTGTGCCTATTTTTGTTCTTTCTTCATTTCTTCTATCTTTGGCTCTTGGATTTCTTGAGATTCTTATTTTTATTTAGTTTTTGGTTCATTTACTTTCTCTACTTATTTGATTTTATTGTAGTCTTGAATTTTATGTTTTCCAAAAAACTCTACATATAAATTTAAAGTATCATAATAAATTTCTAAATTTGATGGGCTTTTATTGTCATCCTTACTATCATATGCTAAATTACATTTGTTATCTACTACCTGACATGACTCACTTGTATCATGACCAATATCTTTTATCACTAATTTTCCTTTTAGAGTTTCAATCAACTCTTCTTGCTTTTGACTTTTGTCTTTATGAATTTCAAGTGAAAGCAATTCCATATACATTATACTACCTATATCAATAGGTATTGTAATATCATATTTAGAGTTTTCAATTGCTTCAACAAGTTTTGAGTGCAAATAATATTCAAATATTTCAAAATTTTCATTCATAGCTTCTCTATAGATAAATCTCATTGCTATGTCTTGTTTCTCATTAGATTTTTCAATCAATTGTTGTATGTCAATTTTCAAGACTTCTAATATTTCCTTTCTTATTATAGCCTTTAGATTATTTTCTTCCATGATAATTAAATTTTTCAAAAACTCAGTTCCCTTTGGAGTAGATTCCTTATTTCTCTAAAGTCAAATTTCAATTTTCAAATTTTGAATCTTCAAATTTTCAAAAAATCAATTATCAATATGCAAAATTTTAAATATTGCATTCAATATTCATGTTAAAAAATTATTTTTGACTAGACAACCTTATCTCTCCCAACTTTAATTTTTATCAATTTTCAAATTTTCAAAAAACAAGTTTTGAAATAAATAAATCCTATAGAATTCCTTTTAACTCCATAATTTTAAATTTTTAACTTTTCAAATTTTCACTTTTTTGAAAAATCAAAATTTTCTTTAAAAATATCCGATTGAAAAAATATTTTCAATTGTTCTTATCACTCTAGATTTTAAAAACTTTAAAACTTTAATCAAGCGCTAATATTTAACACTTCATGAAATTATAAAGGTGCTACTTTTTATTATGCCTACCCAAAAAATGTTCTTGCCCAAAAAATTAAATTTAATGCATATCTTTTATCTCCACATGGTCATCGACACATTATTTTGTCAAGGCCAATGTTACTTAAATACATCTAGGAAGTGCCTTCCCATTTCTCATAGATGCATGTACTTAAATTTTCTTTGGCATTGTTGGTTTCACCTAACCAGACATTACTGCTATCTTGCTTTCAATGATTACTTCCTTGTTACTAGGCACTATTGTTATCTTGATTTTGAGGATTGTTTTCTCACTCTGCTAGACATACCAAGAACTATTGTAACTCTTTCATTTCATAAATATTCTACTATTTATTTACTTAGGGCTATGGCCCTCAGATAATGATATTGCTCTTGGATAATGGTGTTGCCTTGCTTTCTTAAATATTGTATTACTTTTATTAGGTCCAAACTTAGATCAGGATCAAACACTTGCTTTTCATTAAATTTTGGATGTCTTTTAATGACACTACAAATATTTAGACAACCTCCAATGTAATGTATCTAATAACACTTAATATCATATTATCTTCTTTCGTTATCAATAGGAAATGGTTGGAGATACTTCAACTCAAACTACTTCTTATAACACTCCGACTCGGGTTTCTTCTCTATATTTCTGTTCTTACTATAGGCTCTTCTATTTACCTCTTACACTGATTTCTAACCATGTTTTTTTTTAACATGGTGGAATCGGTAGCCGCCATGAATCTGGGTAGGCTGTCCATATTTTTATGGCCACCATAGTATTCTCGCATTATCCGCCTCAAAAGCTACCACACAGATCTTCGTGCAGTTCACCCCTATAACAGCCATGCCACAATAATTTTAAACATTTTACGCCACTGAAAGCACCAGGAAAGGGACAAGAATTCAGTCCGACGAGGCCCGATATTTGAACCTTGGACCTCTGCCCCCCTTATGGGTTTTGGATGAACCAATTGGTCTACACCTCGGACCTTATTTCTAACCATGTTATTCTTTAGATTCCATCTTATTTTCTTCAGGCTATTCTATCTCAAGGATAGAA
The DNA here is from genome assembly GCA_028583015.1 of Wollemia nobilis. Taxonomy (NCBI): domain Eukaryota; kingdom Viridiplantae; phylum Streptophyta; class Pinopsida; order Araucariales; family Araucariaceae; genus Wollemia; species Wollemia nobilis. Next base: position 1,189,031 of record JAQPPZ010001906.1, read on the forward strand.
CTACAAGGTTATTGGTTACTTTCAACTTGTTATTTTTTTGATTGCAACTTCTTCAAAACTGACTCTATTTTTTATTTTTATTTTGGCCCATTTTTTTTACAATGGAATCCAAAAATTTTTCCTGCACAATATTAATTCTTCCAAAAAAATGTCAAGGTAATTAATAACCTAAAATTTATCTTGGCCTATGTTTCCTTCACATGAATCTTCCTCCAAATTCACACCAAAATTTTCCTTTGATGCTAGCTTATCAATATTCACACCAAAAATAATTTGGTGCTAGCTTTAGAAAATTACTCACAATAGCTCTAAATCTTTTCTTGATGCTAGCAATAGAGACTACTCTAAATCACACTCCTACTTAGACACATGCACACTCCTACTTACACACTTGCACACTTTACCATATGATACTTGTGCACACACTTACACACATTATTACATGACACTTGTGCACAATAACACTCTTCACATGAATACATACACACTCCTAAACTATAAACTCACATCTTAAATTATTATATATTTACATGTGTACCATCAAAGTACACATCACCTATTCCAATATTATCTCCTATTCCAATATTCCATTTGGCTTATATTTTACTATCTCTAGCATGGCTTATTTGATATTTGAGTCTTCTTGTAATCCATTCTTCATGGAACATTTTGACTATTTCATCCAATTCCTCCAATACCTCAAACTTACACTTGTTTCAATATTTATGCCTACAACTCACCACCTTTGCTTCTATTATCTTATGGTTATTCTTATAGCTCTTCACTATGACTATCCTAACACTGCTCTTCTAATATTGCTCTACCAACGTCTCTATTCCAATGTGGATCATGTACTTATTTCAAGCTTGGATCTAATACCACTATTAGCATAAAAGTTATTTTTAATAAATATTTTATAATCATTTTTCTCATAAAATATATCAAATATGAAATACATAAGTATTTAAACAATCTCATAATATTCTCATGGATGGTAAATACAATATTCTAGTAAAAAATGAAGTACTAAAACTTCTCACACTATTACATACACAATACAAGAATTCTACAAATATCCTTTACAAAGGCTCTTGAAATTTCAACTTCAACTAACTCTTCATCTCCTCAAATTCATGGGAGATATAACTCTTCATATTTCTCATAGGTGAAATATATTTATTGATTTCCTAATAATAACAAACCTCTCATGATTACTAATTAACAAATATTTACAATACTTCTCACATCTAATATTTATAAAATATTTACAAAGTACTTCTAAGGTATCAAATAATGTAATAAACTTTAATAGGTCATCTCATTATATAGAAATTAAGGAAATGAAATGATTCTATTATCAAATTATTCATAAAATTTATGTGGTATGTGTATTTATCCATTTTTAAATTTATCGTTGCTTTCATAAGTTCTTCGCCTTTATATTGAGATGCACATATGATCAATGATTTAAATTGTTACTCAATTTGGCGGTTTCTCTAAGATTCTAATGATTGAATAATAAGCCATTAAAATATTGATATTTTGAGACTATTTTTCTTTTATACAATTTTATTTTATTTTTTCCCATATTTTTAATATTTATTATTAATATGGATCTACACTTCTATAAAATTATAGAGAAATCTAATCTCTATATTATATAAATTCATGAAATTTAATCTTCAAATTTTCAAGTTATGTTATCGATATTACTAGGTCATAAAATTCCTCTTGTGGAAACATTTACCTCTTTCAATAATGTTTCCTATTGTGAAATTATGTTAGGGGTAGTAGTTATTGTGTCACCTCATAATATTTTATTTTCTTGGGTAATTGTTTTTTTTTTTTTTAATTAGGCTATCATACTACTCTTTAGGTATTGTTTCTACATGATTTGGGAGAGGGTTTGGAAGTCCTCCCTGATGAATTGGGAAAAAAAATTCTTTTAGCTTTTCTATATTCTCCTTTATACTTTTTGGGAGGACATATAGGTCTCCAATATTTTTTGCTTAAGGGAAATTTCCATTAGCCATACCCATACCTCCTGCTTTGATAGTAGACCTTGTTGTAGCTTTTGACTAATGGCCCTATATGTGCACCTCATAATTTGAATATGGTTGGTATTCAAGGTGAGCTCTGATTCCACATTATCAATGGTGGTCTAAATTTTGTCAACAATGCTTTAAAATCCTATACATATTGTGGGTATAGTTTGGAGTATCTAAGATGTTATTACATAGATCCTTTTATAACATAAATGGCTAAGATCTTGGACTTCATTGACTCAATCCTTTTTAGGATCTTATTTGTATTCTTTAACTAGTAGATTTCAACATCTCTTTATCCTAGGAATATTCTACTTTTGTGATTCTAGTTTTTTCTAATTATATTGTAAAAAAATCACTAACAACTAACTTTATAGGTGGTGGAGAGTCTTGTCATCCTATATATGAGATAAGGGTGGAAAAATATTTTTAGTCATTGGGTAGGACGACAATGATCCATGTTGGCTAATGGTTTTGGTTCTATTTCTTTACCAAGTTATCACCTTTATACTATATGCTTTGCTCATTTCCACTTGTTAAATTTAAAAAAACCCCAAAATAAGGATAAAGTCATGATTAAGTTACATGTTCAAATATGTCCTCCAAAACATGCATCCTAAAAATCAACGATGTCAAGATCACCACTTTGAGTAGTGATCATGATTAATAATTGAATTTTAGGGTTTTTTATGCATGGTCACAATTCTAGTGTGTCTTTACACTTAATTCATTATTTACACCAATTATTATGATTTCATGGATCCAAATTTCCACTAAAATCATTTACATGATCTTCCTAATATTTATATCATCTCTTTGATTTTGTTTCTATCATGATATATGACCTTTTTAATCTCTCTCTCACCAAAATCCTTGTAGGTATAACCAAAGTCATTAAAAACTGGTTTCATACCTTTCATAAAATAATATGAGATGCTCTAGTAGGATTTGTATCCAAATGTTAGGAATTGTCACTAAAGGACCAATTTATAAAGCATATCATATCCTCTACATATAGTCTAGGTGTGATATCTTTGTACTAGTTTATTCTTGATACATAAAATAAATATCCCTAGAGAAAATATCCTCTATACTAGAATATATTGCTATGCTTGTAATGGTAATTCATAATATCCCACATATTACATTTGGCTACTATAGTGATAAATCACTACAACTTAGTTAAATTATGCCCTAGTAGTAAATGATGAAGAAATTGAGCCTAAAACTAGGGGGCTACAATCCATGTCAGCCTAAAAAAATTCCATGTCATATTTCACCAAGTAGATATCTCCAAAGGGTAGGTATAGGTGTGGAAACCCTCACTCTATATGGGTAAGCTAATCACCTAATAATAAAATGACCCACAGTGAGCAATCCAAAACCTTTTCGATGATATCTGAGCTAGACCTCACTCCTAATAAAAGTTTATGACCTTTTTTAGTGATAATTGAAAAGAATCCATTCTAGGAGGAAGATCAACCCAAAAATCCTCTATGGTAGAATTAACAAATCCCATCATCATCTATAGTAATTTAAGTAAGCGACATATAAAAAATCATACATATCTATCCACCAAACATTCAAGAATATACTTAATTACGAAGGATGGCAAAGAGGAAACCAATAATTAGGGGAAGAAGAGGGATCCTTGAGATCACTCTATGATTATGGAAGTAAAAGACATATACTTCCTTATCAAAAGTTCCACTAAGGTGAAAGTCTCTTTGAAGCAATAAAAGAACCAGCTAAATTACTCATAGAATAGCACACATGGAAACATCATAGAGAAATATCCTTGGGCCATAAGTCATAGGTTGGTTGGAAAATAAAGGGAAAGGAATAACAAAGCAAGACAAAGGCATAAAATTGAAGGAATAAATAGAAATTATTGGGAATTTTGATGAGACTCAGTAAAGAAAAAATGTCCAATAAAGAGTTCTGATAGAATGACTTACCAAAACTAATGAAAGTCTTGAAGGAAATGACCAAGAAAAAGTCCTATTTGCATGAATAAGAAAATCCCAATAACACGGACTAAAGGTTCTAGGAAAAGTTTCAAAATAGTAGATAGTTCTATTTTGGAGGCAAATGAATGTACCAATATCAAGGGGGAGGTAGGTAAGTGCATAAATTCCTAGGAAGAAGAAATATGGTGTGCCATTATTAAGAAAATATGGGTTTTCTACCATAAACACCTCAACTATGCATATCAATTAGAGGTAGGTGAGCCATTAAATATAAAGTAACGAGGAGTTGAAACCATAATAACTACATAATGACAACAACAATAGCTAAGAATAACTCCATTAAATATTCAAAATCCCTAAGAAAAGGGTAGATAGAAAGTCAAATCATCCTACAATTTTGGAGGGAAAATTTCCCTATTGTAATCTATAAATAATAATAGTTTAGATTGTAAAAAGGATCGATGAGTTTACAATTTATACATTTATAGGATTTCATTTCATTTCTTTCCATAAAAATAGTTAGCTCTTAAGCAGCTTGTGGGTAATTTCAAACCTCAAGATCTATCATAGTCTATGTAGAATCTATCTTGCACACACACACACACACACACACACACACACACACACACACATATATATATATACATGGGAGCCTATGTCTATTTTTTGGTATAGCCATATGTGGCCTCCTACAAACCCAATTTTGTGTGTATGTATTTGTCTATGAAATTTTGCCTCATTTTATATTTATTAAGTGTATATGTGTGTGAGGGACCTGCATCTATTTTTGGATTGATTCACTTGCTTGGATTCCCAATAGGACCTGCCTTATTATGAATGCATATAACTAGTAACTCTCATATATGCTTCACTATGTCAAGGAGAGGAAGTGTTTGTCATTGGCACATAGCATTCAGATCTATATTTTCAAGGAAATATTAGTGGATCTCTTGGTGTATTGCCCCATTTTAATTTTTTTGAGTTTTTTGTTGTTTTTAATTTTTACTTTCTCGCATATTTTTTCCATTTTTTGAGCACACATGTGCCTTGAATATCACATACTAACAATAATGTAGCCTTATAAAAACCCCCAGATACCCCTGATTGAGTCAAACCTTGTACTCTCAATTTCAACCTCATTGTGTCACTCCCTACGAGGTGTGATTATCTCAAGTAGGACAATCAAATATGACAACAATTTAATGGTATACCTTATGGGACCCTAATGACATATCATTGGTCCCAAAATCATAATATTGATCTATTCTTGCTTGTTGAAGCACCCCTTTCTCACCTATTGACTCTGCTAAAAAAAAACACTAGAAGAAGTCATTGTTAAAGATCTCAAACTAAGATTCAAGTGAATACCTCAACCTACCTACTTTTTAGAACCAATAAGCTACATGAACTTACCAACTTCATATTGAAGAAAGAACCTATAGATAACCAAATAAAGATCATGTGTCTAGGTTTTTATGTCTTCCAGTTATGATAAGTTTTTTTGACAATATTTGTAACCATTCCACAAAGGAAAGCCTCAATCCATAATATGGCTGCTCCACCCCCATTACCACCCCTTACAATATTCCTTTCTTAGAATTATAGAGGTCTACTAACACCACCAACACCAAATGAAACATGGGAAAAAATACCCTAGTCTACTTTGAAGTCTCTCATCTATTTCACTGGTGAAGATCTCACTACCTCCATAGAGAATCTTAACCATATTGTGAGCTTGTGTATGATCCACAACATATTAGAGAATAAAATAGCTCTAAGTTTACTGGTAACATTCTTCAAAGAAAAATCCCAAGAATGGTACATCATGCTAAAACCCAATTCGATCACCTATTGGGATTAGCTCGACAATATTTTTATCAAAATATTTAGAGAAAAGGTAGATGGTCTATCACTCTTGCAACAATTGGTGATAATAAAAATAGTTTCAATGGAGGTAATAGAATATTTCAACCTCAAATTTCATAAATCTTGGCACTAAATACCAGAGGAGATGCATCCCCCACTAGGTATGGAACTTATATACTATTTAAAAGCCTTGGATTCTAAGATTTCAATGATGATTAAATCTAGAGGAGGAAACTCCCTATAAAAAGCATATGAATTGGCCATCCATGTTGAGCATGCTTTAATTTAAATTATAATACTAGCCCCTAGGATTCCCATACCTATATACCCCAATGTGCAACTCCTAGTTCCTATTTCTCAACCAATGACCTCCTAGTCATCCTCTCATTCATCCTCAATTGTTGTATCCTCACAAAATCCAACCCCATCAACCCTTAGGAACCATGAGAAAGATTCATCCCATAAGTTACTTGTATTGATAGATAATAAAATGTTAGGCATGAGAAGGGAATGGAGTAACCTAATATATCCCTATCAGAACAACTACAAGACCCCTTTCCCATAATGAAACCAGGGATATAGAAACCTACCCACTAGATATACCAAGACACAATTCTAAAATACTTAGGAAAATGGTCAATCTCAAGCCCACCATAAATTAATAGTCCTAGTGGTGATCCCCCTACAAAAAAATGTTTCTAATCATTTTAGGGAATCAACCCCTATAAAAAATAATTATATAGAGGAGCCTACCACATGGTACTACCTACCTCCCAAAAAATCCCTTAGCCAAGTCAACCTAGGAGAAACATCACAACTTTTGGCCACTTCAACACATGAAGTGATGCCATCCAACTCATATTTAAAAGTTGAAAGCTAGGTTCTAGAGCATAATTCTCTAACCACCACCATAAAACCTAGTTATGTTTCTCAAGACCAAATCTTAGCAGCATGGGATGAGGGATAAATCTATGTAGTATCTAACCATATGGGAAATCTAATTGGCAAAATACCACATGTTTGATCATATTATCATATGAGGTCTAAGAAGTAGGTAATGGAGGAAAATAACACAAGCAATCTTTCGATCCCTAGAAGTCATCACAAGTCAACCTAATAAAAATAGTGACCTTTGATCATGATGCCTCAGTGGTCAATAACTAATGTACCCCTGTCATCCCTCAACCAAATGGCCTAAGGGCCCTAAGAAATCAGATTGGAGCATTCAAAGACAACTTGGAACCATCAATAACTATACCACCAAAATTTTTGGTATTTACCAATCAAATTATCCCAACAATCTCAAAATAGTAATCGATGCTAGCAAAACCAACCTGGGATATTCGATCAATCTAAGAGAGACCGTATTTTATTCCTCAAAAGGTAGTACCTCTGGGATCTTTCAACATATTGGATCACTTGAAAAATTCATTGTACCAATCCTAATTTGGGAAATATTAGCTATTCTAGGGTAGAAAGAGCAAATATAAAGAGCCTTAGAGGAATAAGAAAAGGAAGGAGGTAGCCATAAACTATGACTATGTTGTAAATATTATCCCCAAGACCTAATGGACTTAATCCCCCTCATTTTATCTATTCCTTATCTATCAAAACAAGTTAATTCATAATTGTATTATAGACTTGTTAGTCAAAAAGTGACTAACTACAGAAAAATAGTTGATGCACCTTTTTGCATATTTTCCAAGAAGACCAAAGTGGCCCATATGCTAAAGATCAAAGAAAAAGCAAAACACCGCAAGGAGGAAAAAGTGTCGCGATATCGCGACATGTTGCATTTTCGCGGTCCAAAGCAAAGAGAAAGAGCAAGGAGGAAAAAGTGTCGCGATATCGCGACATGTTGCATTTTCGTGGTCCAAAGCGAAGAGAAAGAGCAAGGAGGAAAAAGTGTCGCGATATCGCGACATGTTGCATTTTCGCGGTCCAAAGCAAAGAGAAAGAGCAAGGAGGAAAAAGTGTCGCGATATCGCGACATGTTGCATTTTCGCGGCTAAGAGCAACAAAAAGGAGCAAGAAGGTAAAAGTGTCGCGATATCGCGACATGTATTTTCGTGGCTAAGAGCAACAAAAGGGAGCAAGGGGGCAAAAGTGTCGCGATATCGCGACATGTTGCATTTTCGCGGCTAAGAGCAACAAAAAGGAGCAAGGAGGAAAAAGTGTCGCGATATCGCGACATGTTGTATTTTCACGGCTAAAGAGAAGAGAAAGAGCAAGGAGGAAAAAGTGTCGCGATATCGCGACATGTTGTATTTTCACGGCAAAAGAGAAGAGAAAGAACAAGAAAGAAAAAGTGTCGCGATATCGCGACATGTTGCATTTTCGCGGCCAAAAGAGAAGAGAAAGCACAAGGAGGCAAAAGTGTCACGATATCGCGACATGTTGCATTTTCGTGGCAAAAGAGAAGAGAAAGAGCAAGGAGGCAAAAGTGTCGCGATATCGTGACATGTTGCATTTTCGTGGCTAAGAGCAACAAAAGGGAGCAAGGAGGCAAAAGTGTCGCGATATCGCGACATGTTGCATTTTCGTGGCTAAGAGCAACAAAAGGGAGCAAGGAGGAAAAAGTGTCGCGATATCGCGACATGTTGCATTTTCGCGGCTAAGAGCAACAAAGGAGAACAAAGAGGCAGAAGTGTCACGATATCGTGACATGTTGCCTTTTCGTGGGTAGAAGAGCAAAGCAAGAGACGGACGTCGTGATTTCGTGACATGTCTCATTTTCGCGGTGGGAGGCAGCAAAAGAGCAAAGTAAGAGACGAATGTCGCGATTTCGTGACATGTCTCATTTTCGTGGCTAGAAGCGGCAGAAGAGCAAAGCAAGAGACGGACGTCACGATTTCGTGACATGTCTCATTTTCACGACGGGAGGCAGCAAAAGAGCAAAGTAAGAGATGAATGTCACGATTTCGCGACATGTCTCATTTTTGCGGCTGGAGGTGGCAAAAGAGCAAAGCAAGGAAAGAATGTCATGATTTCGTGACATGCCAGTTGTAAAGGAATAGAGTATATTTTTGGCAACTGGGGACATGCACTGACATCAGGTGCTGATTTCTGAAGAATGGTCTATTGATTATAACCTGGCAGGTCCACTGGATGATTACAGAATAACAAGCTCATCTAAAATTAGCCAGAAGGAAATCTATCCAATCTACGAGAAATCCGTTGTATATTATTAGAAACTGTAGACAATTACTTGTAATTGATTGAAGAAATTAAATGTACATAGTAGAAGATACTCTTTTTAGGGTATAAATAGGAGTGAGTCGACCATGAAAAGGGGTCGGCTCTTGGACGTTTACAAGCTTGATGTACATGTATTGGATTACAAGCAATAAAATATTTCTTCTTCTGGCTTTCAAAACTTTTGTGTGCAAGTGTATGTATCTGGTGTTTTAACTTTTATTCACTCTAAGTTTTATAATGTATCTATTCTAAAATCTGGACTATGCACGTATAAATCTTGTTTCTAGAGTTGAACATTAAAATATATTTACATGCTTTTAGACGAACATCTAAAAGTCACACTCAAGAATTCATGTTTTCTATAAAGAAGATATAAAGAAAACTCTGAAAGTAGTAATCTGCATCATCAATGTTTGTTGTTGTCTAATCTGTACCATGAGAAAATTTCTAGCTTAGGCTATATTTCCCTTATCTCTTGTTCCCCTTTTCTCTAAAAAACTCAAAGGAACCAGCCTTCTCTGGAGACTAGACAGATGATCTCAAGCAAGATCTGTCTATTCAATGTTGGCAAAGTCTAAGGCGCAACACTATTAACCGAAGGCAGATTTTGTTCCAATAGTTTTTGGCATGCCCGATGGGACCAACAATCCCATAGTATTGTATAAGTTTTGGTGTTTTACCTTAAGAGCCTTTTTGTTTAAAAATCTCAAGAAAAACCACCTGGCGACTCCGTTGCAATTTAGACCATAAAAGAAAGACCTTGTCTAAAAACCTTCTGGTTATATAGCCATATGATAACCAGATCCCGAGCTAGAAACTCCGAAGAACCTATCGAGTTCTTTGAACTACATCTCGAAAGCCTAAAAGCACACCCTGTGCTAGCCGCACGATCAAATCTGCCCGGCACCATTAGCACCTCTTTAACACCCATTGTAGGAGCATCTGCAAGCAATCCCATAGCGGTTGTAACTCCTTTAGCAATCATGGCAGCCGCCCCTACCCCAATGCATCTTGTGTGGAATCAAAGTGGCCCTTTGAACTTGGGAACACACCACCAAATTCCACAAGCTGCACTAAAAGCATTACCGACCTTTGACGGAATAGGAAAAACAATAGATGAGCACTGTTTAGATGTATCATCGCTAGCATCTATTTACAACATCACTCAGGAAGATGTAATGGTCAGATTGTTGATTATATCTTTGAAAGGAAAGATGCTCTATTGGTACAGAGCGCTTCCCATTGGATCCATTACTTCTTGGGTAGTACTTGTCGACCGTATGGTCGATGAATTTAATATACATGTGGATCCTTTCACATTGTTGAATCAATTCACTATCATTGAGAGGCATCCACAAGAAGAAATCCAAGATTTCAACATCAGATTTACCAGAACTCGTGATAGAGTACCGCAAGGCCTAAAGCCCATGGAAGAACAAGCTATATGCTATTATTTAAGGGCTTTTGATTCAGATCTCAGTATGATAATAAGGCAATCCCGTGTAACCACTTTTCCTGGGATCTATCTAGAGGCAGCAAAGGGCGAAGCTGATCTCATCGCTACAAAAAGATATCCATCAAAGAGTCTATTGCCAATTGTACCAGAGCTTTCCCAAGCGTCAATCTCTAAACTTCCTGTACTCCCATCAACGTAGGCCCTCCCAGCTATAGCTGCACCTCCTACATTCCTTGCATTACCAGCCACACCCCTTGCATCAGCTCCCCCCAATGATCAATACATGACCATAATTGATACAATGAAGACATTGTCAAATGAAATGGCATCCATGAAAAAGAGAGAGGCGGAACGGAATATCCAAGCAAGAATATTTCCACAGATACAAAAGGAAGGTGCTTCAACAAGTGGAAGAGGACAAGATAAAAAAAATGT